>OZ024858.1:23246156-23471156 GCA_964017155.1 Oasisia sp. SBJ-2009
TTCCTGGAGCAGAATAGTATCGTTGTCCCACGTCGAAATGTTCTCTAAAGCCATAGTGAAGAGCTTCCAGCAACTTGAGATGATATCCAAAGGACGATTCGCGTTCGTTCGAAGAACGTTGTATTTAGATATTCACAGCGTACGTACTTTCTAAAATGTTGTCATCATAATCCACGTCGTCCCACGTTCTTGATACGTTAAATATGTCTGCACTCGGTAATTTTGTATGAATTGTCATACAGCCCAACGTGCCGACACAAAGCAGGTCTTGTTAAGTACAAACCGGTGTTTTCAACAACATTTTTCACGCGGTTTTTCTTGGTACGCACACACCGGCATTTTCGTTACTATCTTCCATGATTCTTCTTGTTACGCACAGAGCAGTTTTCGTCAGTATCTTTCACATGGTACGCAATACGACTGATCTGGCGGGAAAGTCCAGGTGGCGAGATCGGCATCCTTTCACCGTCCACACGCACGACTCCCGGAAACATGAATGACCGCTCTTCAATCAGAGGTAACACTTGACTCGACAATAAATCACACGACGGCAGGTGACTAGACGCGCGCGGATGTCAGTCGCACCCGTCTGCGTAATGCACCACGAATACCCGCTGGTAATAGACTCCTCCTGAACAATCACGAAGCAGGTTAATGTAAAACGGCATCCGTTTTAACCGACGCGTGTGCTCAAAATTGATCTGTCGCACGAACGTCTCGCTTTATTAAGACCGCACCGCAATTACACCCAGCCACATTCGCGTGTTCTGTGCAATAATGAGCATGTTTTTGCAGACATGTAGTCCGAATGACGCGAGGGATCACTAACTTTGAGGAATATGTAGAGCAGAGCTTTGTTCGGCTTTCCCTGTCTGGAGGATTCTCCGTTCACGGCGATAAACGTTGAGGTTCCGCACCACCTGGAAAAGATTACCCGCTGAATTTTTTTTTTTCTTGAGCAACATATTTTCTCAGTATCCTGTCATGTCTGCGGACTATAGGCAAAAAAATACTAATAGGCCTACTAAACTGCATAAAAGGGTGACTTTATATATCATTGTTGGCGTACAGATCAATGTGTATAATCTGTTGGGTTAGGGCTTCCTTCCCGGTATGCCTACGTCGTGGTCTTTAATTGTTTACGTTGTCAAAACTTAGACAGATCCCTTTGCACAGTTGCTATAATTGCATGACCTACTTGATATTGATCATCTGACGTCAAAGCCATCACAGTAAACTACGGCGGCGGCCGTCATTGAAGTGATGTGACAAGGCGCGCGAGAGTCTAGTCAGCTAATACAATTCGTACAATCTGCGTTGACACATGGGAGATCGTCGTCTTGATGTCACAATAGCTCATTTGTTTCATTTGAGTCATTGCGTGTCGTGAGCCATGGTCACCGTGTGTGTGTGTGTGTGTGTGTGTGTGTGTGTGTGTGTGTGTGTGTGTGTGTGTGTGTGTGTGTGCGCGCGTGCGTGCGTGCGTGCGTGCGTGCGTGCGTGTGCGGATGCCGCTGATTCTATCTAATATTTACATGCAATAAATGTAGTATATAAGACGGTAAGTATCCATGTTTCTATATATGTACGTCTACTGACGGTTGTTTTTTTATTTAACGCGAAACGGAACTAATCATCTGGAAATAATATTATTTTCTGCGTGATTTTCGTACTTTAAAATCGTCCGTCGAAACAGTGAGCCACAGTGAGTTGGGTTATAACCGTCGTTTGTCGAAATAACACACTCAAACCGCGTGTGGTATGGACGTAAAACTCAGCCAATGTATTTTACGAGTGTCATGCTTTAATGTTTTATCGGTTTTGTCTGGTCTTACGGGTATTTATTCATATACTGTTTTGCACTTCCGGATGAGGCAATGAGCTACCACTTTCAAATGGTATACAACTAATACCAACCGTATTGTAACTTTAATAACTAATAACAAGCAAACTGCGAAATGCACTTGAGACACTACAAGAACTATACATCAACATGATGAGCCAAATTATCATTACGATCCAGCAGACCAAAAGCAATCAGCAAGCAAGCGAAATCGAGGATGTCGTTACCAGTACTTGATAAAGAAACGACGAGAAATTATGGAAAACGCGACCGCAAATGTAAAATGTAATACGCAGAAATATATATACAATACAACAAGAGAAAGCAAAGGAGGGCACCAGGAAGTTTGATTAAGAGATCATACGAGCAAATAGCGGAATTATACACTGGGCTATACGACAGTGAACAGAGTATCATAATTCACACCAACCCGAAGGAGATACCCGATATAACATGGGAGGTGGAGACAGTGCAAAGAGATGAAGAATGGGACAGCATCAGGCAATGACAATAAAACATTCAGATATTAAAAGCGGAGAAGATGCCATCTCGAACTGTACACTACATGTGGGTATTTATTAAGAAAAACATTATAAAGAAAAAATGATAACGCACACACTCTTGTATGTGGAATGCTTATTTCTGCAATAAATGAATTAATTCATTCACTCAAATACAATTGATGTGATCGTTCCACCGAAATTAATACTGAGATCTGTCTAAACATATATGATTGTGAGACAAACCGCCTACATCACACCATGACAGTTTCGGGCGCTTTGGTCCCCTTAGTATGATGCTGTCCTTTCCGTGGGTCCTAGCTGCAACCCGCACGCACCTTGATCCAGAACGCCAGGAAGGTTTGCTCACTGTTCACCTTGAGGCAGGTGTTCTTGTAAATTAATGTGCCAATCGTGTAGCAACTGAGAGTAAACAGTGTGTTGTTCCTGTCACACTAATGCGACTTACGACTGATCGTTTGTTTCATTAAACCGAGACACGGTGTCACTTGAGATTTTGCGAGGTGATGTATCGGTGCTATAGATACGTACATGTCAACCTGTGATGATAAAAAGCGGCTGTTGTCATTAGCCGAACACGGATGCCTCTCACCCGGATAAGTCACACATATGCGGTGTGTCTTTCCATCAGTTGTCTTTTACACAAAAAGGACAAAAAAAGACAACGGTTTCGCGTCATACACCTAATAGAGTTTATACAAAGTAATAATTTCCACATATACTCAATTTTGTAACGTCAGCGGTTTACTCAGAATGTGACTTTAAAGTCTAAAATTCTAACGAAATCCACGATGGTCTAGACGCCGCCATAGGTGAAGGGTTAACTTGGCTTGGCCATTCAGCGCGCGGCATTCTATGTCTCTGCTGAAGCCGGTCAGCTTCCTGCGACGTTGTCAGGGGTCAACAACTTCGAGTCTTCGACAGTTCGTTCAGTTGGCGTGACATCTAGCAGCTGATAGTAAATATATTGTTCATGGCTCCAAAGTAAGTAAATCATACTAAAATCTAGCAGCTGCTTATAGACGTATATCTAAATCTGTGGTTAAATCTATGGTAAACTTTAGTAATTATGCCTTACAGCATACGGTTGCATGCAATAGTAGTTGAAACAACCGGTGGTATTGAAGCAATGGATTCACGTTTGCGGGCGTACTGTTTGGAATCCCTCCAGTCCAAGTACAGTTCACTTTGCTCGGTCTATTTTGAGGAGAAATGCTTTGAAGTAGACATGTAGACATGTATCATCAGTTGATAGGATGATTTCAGCGATACCAATAATAGACAACTTTATATTTACCGTCATCAGCACGTTACGCGCGTTGCCGAGTTGCAGCCATTTCATGACAACAGCCAAACCCCATGCAGGGAATCTGCGTGGAGAGGGTCTCACCGTCGTCACGTCATTCTTCGTCTAAGATGGTGTTGCTCACAGTATTTTGATGGCTGGGTGTTCAAAAATATTTTTCTGGTAAACCGCTGGCGTTAAAAAATTGAGTATATGTGGAAATTGTTACTTTATATTAACTCTATTAGGTGTATGCCACGAAACAGTTAACTTTTTTGTTTTTTGTCCTTTAATATTTATATACGGAGACAACTCGACGGTGAACATGTGTTTGTTTGTTTGTTTGTGTTTGTGTGTGTGTGTGTGTGTGTGCGTGCGTGCGTGCGTGCGTGCGTGCGTGGTGTGTGTCATAAGGAAGCAGTTTGTTTCTGTTATGCTTATTGTTGATTTTAAATTATGATTTGTACGTGTATATCCTGTACATGTATTATATAATGTTTCGAACACAATTTTACTCAATAAAACAATTGTATTCAGTGTGTGTGTGTGTGTGTGTGTGTGTGTGTGTGTGTGTGTGTGTGTGCGTGTGCGTGTGCGTGTGCGTGTGCGTGTGCGTGTGCGTGTGCGTGTGCGTGTGCGTGTGCGTGTGCGTGTGTGTGTGTGCGTGTCCGTGTGCGTGTGTGTAAAACAATTGTATTAAATTGTGTGTATGTATGTGTGTGTGTGTGTGTGTGTGTGTGTGTGTGTGTGTGTGTGTGTGTGTGTGTGTGTGTGTGTGTGTGTGTGTGTGTGTGTGTGTGTGTGTGTGTGTGTGTGTGTGTGTGTGTGTGTGTGTGTGTGTGTGTGTGTATACGTAAAAACAACTAAATATACACACATCAGTTCACTCACCGATTTGAAGGAATATCTTACTACAGACAGTGGTAGATATTGTTGTACTAAGTCTTTCCGAATTTATGCTTCCCAGACAAGACGAGATGGTGTTCCATTGAACATTCCATTGAAGAGATGCTGCCCAAATATGAGACAAGTTGCTGCGCCGATCGAAGCGACATCGGTCGATTGCGCTCCCGTACATGTTGCGTGATTTTGTTCTTGGCGACGGTCGTGGGGCGTGGCAGAGACTGGCTGTACGCGCACGTGTGGCCAGACATGCCACGGATTACCCGTATCCGATACGGATTTTGGCCGTTTTTTAAGTGGCACGGCCGTACTCCATTTTGATACGGATTTTAACTAAATTTACGAAGACATTATTTTTAACCACATAATGTCCTTGTATGCGTCACAAAACTACAGCACAATGGAATAATCGTTTACTGTTAGTGACTAAGTAATTCCATTCGAAACGAACGAACTAAGCCACCGATTAGTTTATTGTGGCGCGTAATAGATAGGGCGCTGGTAAACGTGTTGTTCTAAACACTGCGACAGGTGGCTCAACGGGTGTGAACAGGGCGCGTGGGAAACTTCGATATACGCGCGAATTGCTGAGATAAATTGTTATTATTTGATGACACTGTCTGTTTTGCGGTATGCAGTTTAAACGTGCTGAAGTGAACTAAAATGTCGGTAATTTTCCAGTTTTAACTGGAAAATTACCGACATTTTAGGTTTTAACTGGCCTAAGGCTAAGTTAAAACTGGCCTAAGGCTAAGCCTTTTCAAAACGGGTTTACCACGTTTTTTCGATATGTATGTGTTTGGAATATCATTTTGCACCCGCTAAAACGAAGTCGGATATAATTTTTATAAATTGTGTTTTATATCAATTTAATGTCGTCGAGACGACGTAAATAAGCCGATGTCACTGGGCGTGAGCAGCCTACATAGCGCTCCCCAGACGTATCACGACCGCAAAGCCGATGTCTTGCAATTTGCGAACATGTCCCCAACACTAAGACTACATCATTAACTTTGTATTCTATATAATGCAGATATATTTGTTTTAAGCATATTTGATAAAATATGGCTATTTGTTTTTTTCGACTTCGCAACGCACACGCTAGACATCGCCTTTGACAAAGCCGGGGTTTGAGGCCCCGATGTGTCTGGGCTGCGCTAATTTAACTGCTCGCGCCTTGTGACATCGGCTTATTTACGTAGACTCGACGGCATTACATTGATCAAAAACAAAATTAAGAAATATATATGTGACTTCTTTTTAGCGGGAGTGGTGCTAAATGACATTCCAAACACATACGTTTTGAAAAGGCCTTAATAACTTAGGCCAGTTAAGTAGAAGATTTGATTAGTGATACGGATTGATACGGATTCTTACAGAATTTTAGGTCAAAAATACGGATTGCCGTCCCAAAAATGTGGCATGTCTGTGTGGCTGTTCTTCGAACGATCATGGGATGGGCCGATTATGTTGCGCCGAGCAAGTCAAACTCTATAGAAGCGCATTTAATATGTTCTAAACTGATACAGTTCAAAGTAATGGTTTAATTTGAAAGAACTGATGTTGCTAATACCATGACTTACATCGAAAGTCGTCGAGAATGCATCGATTGACGGCTTGTCACCCCAACTAGATTACTCGGACGTGAACCAGCATCATGACTTTGTACAATTCTACGTTGATCCTATTTCGAAGTTACCAATGTCATATATGCACGCACGCACGCACGCACGCACGCACGCACGCACGCACGCACGCACGCACGCACGCACGCACGCACGCACGCACGCACGCACGCACGCACGCACGCACGCACGCACGCACACGCACACGCACACGCACACACACACACACACACACACACACACACACACTGAAACACATACCATACACAACACACACGCACGCACACACGCACGCACGCACGCGCGCGCACGCACACACGCACGCACGCACGCGCACACACACACACACACACACACACACACACACACACACATGCACACACAAATTAAACCTAATGGGTATTTATTGACACATACCCTTTTCATATTGGAGGTGTCATTAGACATCCAGAAGATAACTAACTAGAGAAAATGTTGGACATTGTTAGGCGATCCAACATATATTATTTTGGTGTAATAGTCAACACTAGAAATAACTCATGCTTGTAGGAAACAGTTGTACTCGTTTTTTTTCGGGTTTTTTTTTTTGACAGACACAAACGTTTAAATAGTGTGTTTATCTGCCATGGTGACGGAGGATGTGCTTCCACAAACGAAGACTTCAAAACCACAGTTAGTAGTCTTATCCAGAAAAGTAAGTTTCTGCATGCTTTTTTTTATAATATATAGTCTAATAATTATGTATTCCTGTCAGATTATATAACTTCACATTTAATAATAGTATAAAATATTGTTGTGACTGATTGCATTTAGAATACTGTGCTGTTGTGCAAAAGCGCTGTCAACTGTTTGTCTAACTATTTTGTTAACTTGCACAGTTTAGGGTAATGTCGGTTCAGTGTTGTGTGTGGCAGGTTCATACCCTGCTGGTGTTCCGTGTACAAACACTACATGTGTGCACACGCATTGACTCCATTTCATAAGTTCAGCTGGTTTTGTGATACATCGGAAATGCATTGAACTATGTACAGTCAATGTATAAATGTATATATGCAGGAATATTAATGCTTCTTCATAAATGGTGGCCAAACAAACACGGATTAATATTCAATGGACACAAATAGGACCTAAGACCTACACGTTGGCTACAGAAGAATGCAGGGGTGAGCGTAGAATATGTTGAGGACTGCTGTGGTGACATAAAAGCATGGGAGTTGCTTGAGTAGGATGTTCGAGCGAGCGGTGGAAATTGCTGCTAGTATGACGATAGTGAAGGAACACGCACGGCAATTTCATTCGCCAGGCGGCGCCACTGTAGGCACCTCTTGCCGTGTTAAACGTGTGAGATTCGCCCCCAAAAAATAGAGTGAGGGGAGGTACCCCAGACAGGTCAACAGATTCGGAAAACAGAGTCACCATGCATCAGGATAACAATGTTGGCGGAGGAGTCACCCACCCGACGAACAAGATAACCACTTCATGGCGTACAGCACGCACACACTTGATGCACTGAAGAGCAGTGGCATTAGAGCGCCTGTATGCATTGATGGCACCACGTTTGATATGCAGCTGGACACCGCAGCAGATATGTCGCTGCTGCCTAGAGTCTATACCGAAAACACCTGAGCCATTTACCCGTACAGGCGTAAGACCACCAAAAGGTGCACGTCCGCCATTCCCCGACCGCAGAGTACCTTATAAAAGCAGCATTATGCACGTTGTCTGAATTTCTGTGAGCACATATGTAGTGTGGAGTGATTATAAATGACGTTTTTGTGCAGCGTGACATCAGAGCTGTCAAATTACGACAGCTGTCATTCGGTGCATTTCTGCGTATTAATGCATTTGTCATTTTGCTTGGTGATGTAATTAGGGGCAATCCGTGGGTGGTTCAAGCAGAAATGGAGGGGTGTAAGGTTTGAATGAAGTTTGTGGGAGCCTGAGGTATTAAAAGTTCACGAATTTTTCACTGAACCTCTGTCTATGGAGGGTAAACATGCTGTGAAATTGTCAATAAGAGAGCTGATCAAGATTAATAGGAAATGAAGGAAACGTTATAATGGTCACCTATGGAAAATGCAAATGTGGTCTTACGCCTACAGCCGACGGGTATAGTCCTTAAGACACATGAGAACCAGACAGTTGATCTGGCGAGCAAAATAATTGTGATTGTGAAGTACGAAGATCAAGACGTGAACAATTTGCCGTTGATCATTGTAAGAGACACAGACAAAGCGGCTTTGTTCGGTCTGCAGTGGCTTAATTGGCCTTGAACACATCAAGTTGAGCTGGCAGAAAATATGCTGCAAGCAAGGGTCTGTCTCAAGAGTGTTGAAGAAATACACAGAAGTTTTCGGGGAAGGACTGGGTATATGCTGAGTGATGGGAACCACTGCCAAGATTTATGTCGAGAGCGACCAACCACCCAATTGTGTCAAACCTAGGTTTGGCAGTCCAAATGACTGATCACAAGTCACTAGTGTCGCTGTTTGGTGAACCTAAGCAAGTTCCGATCACGGCATCGCCCCGTGTACAACGGTGGGCGATCACTCGATTTGTGTGGGTACGAGTACAAGATCGAGGCAGTACAGCTGGCAATGCAATTGCCAGTGACATCTTAGCGACCGTACAGACGCATAGCGGAGTTTTGTTTAAAACTACGTCTTTTGTTGCACTACAATTAATGATATGAAATGTCTGTGTAAATTTATAATAGGCTGATGTTCAGCTCACATTTTCCCGCCAGGCGGAGTCACTGTTAAGTCAACACCAGCTAGTCGAAGCTGACTCGCTGGCGGCTGCATGGATACAGGCTAGCTATTTTCGAGGAGGGTGGATATGTTGTAATGCGCAAACAACAATATTTATAAACGCTGGCTGTTTTTGCACTTTTGCAACATTATTAATAAAAACATCTAATGCAGGCAAATTCGAGTTGTGTTTTTGTCTAGGATCGCTGTATGTTACACAAATAAATCAAGTTATATTTTTCGGTGTCTTTGTTCGGAAAAATGCTGCGGAACCTACACATAATGGACTCGTTCATTGACCTTTCCATATTAGGATATAATTATGCAAATTTATCGCCAGGCGTCATTAGCGGAACTACTAAACAGCTGACGAACCATCAAACCGGCGAAGGTTTGTTGGCATTATTCGTTGATGGGTGTTTGTTTTGGTCGGCTTTTCAAGCTAATCAAGCGATAGTTGCAGCTATTCTACATTACGATCCGCTCTCTCAGACGAAGACCTATGATGGGATACACAGATTGGCAATCGTCATAGCTAGTTAGTCGAAGGAAGTGCGAAATTACGACTGACAGTTGTCGTCATCGAATCGATCCGGATTTTGTGGTTACCTCGTCGGCTTCGTCAGAAAGACGACACATTGACAGCGCTCAGAGATGTCGTACCAGCGAACGTCAGTGATGGGCATTAATGGCGTCTTGTCGGTAGGCACCCTCGAGAAATTTCGCATCAAACTCAGTCAAATATTCCGGCGCAAATCGAGGAATATTTGCGTACCGGCATCGGTGATCGAGACAGACTTCCTCCCCGGAGTCGGCGAACAGACGACGTCAGGTCGAGTCGACGGCCCTGATAACGTCAACGGCCCGTGGACAACAGGTTGGCGCTTCTTTTACCAAAAAACAATCGTTTATGTTCACCAGTAGCCGGATGGAATGACAGTTTGTTGGGATTAACAATACGGGGGCCTTGACAATATTTAAGTAGCAATGGTACGTGCGTTTTGTGTGTATGTGCGAACAATCACGCAGGCGACAAGTAATGTGTGACTGACACAGTGTCAGTCATCCAACGTCCCAAATCGCAGTCACCTGTTTGATTGAGTACTGGTAGACATGTTCGCAGCCGGGTTGAAAGAAGACTAGGTCTACTGTCCTTTAACCTTGTGTGGATCAACCTAGGTGTCAGCTATAGCATAGAACAGTGCGGCTGATCATATATATGTCAACTGATACTCCATAATTATCATGTTTTTGTATGGCTTTTATTATAATGTAGGATAATCTCTCCTTCCGGATACCGCCTAACCTCAACATGCTGATTGAGGATGCAGGTGGGCGAACAGGAAAAAATTTAATTTTTAATTTTTACGGGGCAATACTTCAGAATAGTAATGTAACCAATAATATGTGCAAAAGAACTCGAGTTATATAATTTTATTACATACAAAACCCTATGACAGTCACATGTATGTAAAACATACTGGAACACCCGGTTTCTCACTTTCTGCCATACACAAGCATACTAAAAGATTAATATCAAATTTTTACCAACCATTTTTGAAAACATTCTTAAACATCAATGTTATGACTAAAAATCTGTTTAATGTGAGATTCAGAGATGTATTTAATAGGGCAGAAGCCGAGTAGATGACTATGAACAATACCAAGAAAAATCAGTTATCTCATTCCTATCTGTTTGTAGGCAATTGTACCACTATTACTAATATACTGTTAATAATAGTAACTAACTGCAATTAAACATTTCCAAATTTCAACATGCTTAAACATTTGGATGTGTTTTTCAAAATTTCAGCTATCAAACTAGATCAAAACTATAGATCTTTTCCAACAAATCATCTAGATTCTAGTTGCATAGGCACACACAAAAACATAACAATTGTATTAGTTTGAATCTCAAATTAAATTATTATTTCAAATGTTTTTTTCATTCAATGTGACAAGTGAAAATGTTGGCAGATACGTGCATAGCAACATTGGCTTGTCCTGTGAATGAGTGAAAATCTGGGTCAGATAATAATTCCTCCCATGTCTGGTACAATTTAGGGAAGAGTCAAATGAGTCGGTGAACTGGTGAACCATGATTTAGGGAGAATCCGGGGAGACTAAGAGGGCAATCTAACCACACAGATGGTTCACCTGTCACTGGCGGTCAGAGAGCAGTTAGTGGAGAAGTACATAAAACAATGGGGACTTGGAAATGAGAGGCAGAGCAGTTAATTGATTCTTTTCTTGGTATTATGGTTATCTTATACTTAACTGGCCTAAATTATTACGGCCTTTTAAAACCGTTTTTTCACCTTATATCGATGTGTATGTGTTTGCAATGTGATTCTACATCACGTCCGGTACAAAGAAGTCAGATTAACAAAAGTTGTGTTTTAGAACAATTTAAACACGCCGAGTCGAAATAAACAACGCGATGTCAGCGCCGCAAATATGGCGCGAGCTGTAGGCGCCTCCAAGCACCAGAACCGCGGAGGCGATTTCTTTCGACTCTGCGTGTTTAAATTGTTCTAAAACACAAATTACAATTGTTTAATCTGACTTCTTTGTACCGGAAGCGATGTAGAATCACATTGCGAACGCATACACATCGATATAAGGTGAAAAACGGCTTTAAAAGGCTGTACATGTAATAATTTAGGCCTGTTAAGTATAAGATTACTCTTTTCTTCACCAAGACAGACATATTTATAACTACCTGGCTGTCATGTGTATTTATGGATGGGTGGTGTGGTCTGAACACATACGGGTGCTGGTCTAGTGATTGCTGGTTGGAGCACTGAACCATTGAATACGTTTAGAAGACAATGGTTTGATTCTGCCTGCCAGTGTGTCAAAAGTTGGGCAACATTGTCAAAAGTCTCCTTCAAAAGATAGTTCCAGACAGTGAAAGTTATTTATACTAGCAACAGTAAGTATAGATTTCTACGTAAAAGTACTACTGAGGGACTGATGGTAGTCTGTCAAGTGTCAACACATCACCTGTGGTAATGCGTGGATGGTTCAGTTGACAGATCTGAGTGATACCTTTAGCAGCAATAAAATGCTATGATGTGGCTATATGCACTTGCATGGATTAATAACAAAGACTAAGCATTTGCTGCTAAGATTACAGTCAGGCCATCCTTCTGTATATATAATTATATTAGCATCCATAGTTTCCATACCACATGACTGCTCAAAGCACTATATCTTTTACTCTAACAGGCCTATTCAATCTGGGAAGTATTCAGCGGCCCTGCAATTAATGCATGAAGACTGTTCTTCTGCAAGCATCTTCCATTTGACTATTGCCAGGAAGCATGGCTTTATGCAGGATAAAAAAAGTGCCAGTCACACATTATTTGGTGGATGCTATGGATGTCAACTGTTAGGCCAGTTTACAAACTTTAAATGTTTTTTACCTGAAATGAACTACAAACACACGTGTGACACAATTTACACTAATTTCCAAGGCATAACTGACAATATCTATGACTTTTTAAGACCTTGTTTTACCTGTCCACCACCCTTCCACCCACATTTCTACCAAAACAGGTTTTATCCGTCCAAATCACGGGTGGACGGGTCTCGCATAAAGCTGTGCCAGCCTGCCAGGTTGTCATTCACATGGCTGAGTGTATTGGGGCAGTGTAGAGTGAATGAACCTGCCCAATGTTTGACGTGACAGCACATGATTTGAGCTGGGGTTCTCTGCGTTGAGAATACAATGTTCCACCCACTGTACTAAATTGCACTTTATTGACCTAACTCAGTAACTGAACACACAAACGGCCATGTATATAATTATGTGCTCTACTACGTTTTCCTAGTAAGCTACTGGGAGGCAGTAAATATGGCGTTCAGGTATGGAGACAATATTTGTTGAGATAGTAACGTTTTTGCATTTGTAAAGAAACCCATAACTCCAGATTGTGTTCTATATCATAGTTGCAATGTCATATTAGCGTGACTCCAGAAATACCCTTTGTTTGATTGTTTTTCTCAGACCGGAGCAACCGGATCTGTTTAGGTGATAGTTTATTGCCTGGTAACTCATGTGTTACTTAGAAGTGTAAATCACGAGCGTTGTGTATATGTATGCGGTTGTATGTGTATGCGGTAGGTGTCTGTGTATTTGGCCTGAAGTACAATGTAGCCAGTAGAGCTACTAGTGATAGTAGTAATTTAAGGGTCCAAAGGCTAGCCCTCCAAAGCAGACAGTAAGCAAACAGTTCCGTAATAATCTCTGTAACATATGCCACCAGATGGTTTACGGTGCTTGACCCTGCTTAGTTGCTGTATAAACAATATTATAAATCATTTACTAGCACTGCCAGCTGAAGCATAATAAGATTTTTTCAAGGAAAGCTTCTACAATAACAATCATTCCGTTGACCCGGATCATCAGAACAGTAAAACATTTACAAATTATCATTTGGCTGCATGCACGTCGTCTAAACAAAGCAATGTTCATCTTCATTTCTCTGAACAAACCAATTATGTTTCTAATTGTAATTATAAGCGTGCGTATCTTGGAAACATTGAGTGAGTTTGATAGGTGACCCTGGAAAGATACATCTAGTGGAATTTGTTTGCCAAAGTGGCTGCATGGACCCAACCTCCCCTGAACAAACATCTATTGATTAATGTCTCGGCTGTCATATCTCCTTGTACAGACCCATCTTTGTACCTTGTTACTGACTGTTTGGCTTGTGGCCACAAAACCCTGGGCCTGGTTTTCCAAAGCTGTCACTTTTTACTGCATGAAGGAAGTCATGTGCTGGCGTACACGTGTTATTGACTGGCTGGCTGCTCTTTCTGGGTTTCTTAAGGAGACAATACAAGTCCACTTTGATTGTGCATGATATCACATAATAACAACAGCCATCTCCTATGCAGTGGCTGACAACGAAGGTGACAAACTTTGGAACATCCCTTTCTGTCGTCCCCGGGTCCGTCCGTTAATGCAAAACAACTGATAAATGATACATGAAGGCACAGGTGGAGACAATATTCGTGGAAGTTGTAACTTTTTGCGTTTGTGTCAACAAGACCCTTGACACTTGTTGATTGGGCTACAAGTGTGACTCAGAAAACAAACACTACACCCACCGAGAGTTTATCTGTCGTGACAGCAACTTGACATCATTTATGTTTTACGTACCTTCTTTTCTTTCTGTCTAGTAAACTGTAGGCCTTAGGGTCATCGTGGGTTTATCTGGAGACCTGTCATTTAAACAGGTAGAATTTGGTATTGGACTGGTACAAATTAGAGAGCGTAAATAGACGGTCAGAAGTTAGGGAAGCATAAAAATCAGCATTGATTGTGTGCTACATATCCAAATGCACAGCGACACATGTGTACCTGTACATTCTGGACGGGTATAAATTTGGTCCTGCATAAAGCCCTGACCTGAAGCCCATGTAAGTTGTACTTGTTTAAAGTGTGTTGTTTGGGGTCATTCACGTCACTGACGTTGATTTGGGTGAATGACGTTGTCCGTAAACTGCCAGAAAGCGTGAGTAAACCTGCATGTGATTATTAACATTAGTAAATATGTTTATGTTTTGCTTGTCAAGTGCAACCACTTGACACAAATGGTCGCTGCACATGGAAAAGTCAATTATTTTAATGTCTCACATGGCTGGATTGCATTTAGCACAACGGCAACGGGCAGAATATAAGTTAGTCTGACAGTGTGTGTAAAGGGTGCTAGTTTCCTACTACATATTTGTCCCATCTGGCATCGTTGAATTAAACCATGTGTTTCTTAAATAGGAAAGGTTTTATTATTTTTGCATTAAAATTATTTTGCTACACAGTTCAGTGTTTTAACTAGATTGTAGGTCTAGTGTAGCTTTATCTGCTGACCTGTCCACCTGTCATTTGGAGGGGTAGAGTTGTTTTGGACTGGTACAAATTAGAGTGGACAAGTTTACAACTGGATGAGCAGACATTTGAGGTGCAGTCATATTCTGGAAGTAAATTAATTGTAAAAATGTAATAAAAAGTCTATTTATGTCAGTTGAGTAGTGGCCAGAACGTGAGACTCCAAACTAAAAGAACCGAGGTTTGAATCCTATGCCGTCATGTTTAACCTTGGGCAAGTTCGTTCATTCTACATTGCACAAGTTCACTCAGCTCTGTGAACTCTTATTTAAACCTGGTACTTAGATGTAGACATCACCTGGTGGACAAATAGTCTTCACACATAAATTGCAACGTGGCTGAGAAGTCGACATGGCCTTTTATTGAACAGGCCGGCCAGAGAATCAAGTGTGAAGCGTTCTGAGTGGTTCTAAGGACTGGGTACTGTGTAACGTGACTTATCTGTTCTTCAACATTGGGTGGGAGATAACAGTGGATATTCTGTGGCATTTCTCACACGTCTCTCTTTAACTTTCAGGCAGCTACACCGGCCTGACGTCGATGCTGGACGGAAACGGGTACGGGACGTTTGACGAACCCATCGACGAGTCGCTGTGTCGCGACGTGTCGTCGCACCTACACACGAAGCTGCGTGACTCTCAGTGCATCCTCCACTGCAGGTTCCTCGTGCCGGCCAACCTGCTGCGACAGATCGCCGATGACATCGTGCGGATGTCCTGCCACGAGCCATGCGGGCTTCGAGGGTGTGTCCTGCACCTGAGCGTCGAACGAAAGCAGAACCGTCGCCTGCAGAAGCTCGGTCTAATCCAGTTCGACCCGCACACGGTAACGACCTTTGAACTGCACCTGACACTGATGGAGGATTCGACCAGGTGGCTCCGCGTTCGGAGGTTCATCGGGAGGCTCATATCGGGTTGTCTGCATGACACCATCACCGAGGATATATTTGTGAGTCCGGGATTTCGGCTGATGAAGGAGAAGCTGTATCGTGGATGGAGCACACGGACATCGTCATTGGTCGACCGTAGCTGATTGGCAAGGCTGATCGTCGCTGTCGTTGTGCATTGGCCGCTTGTCGTGTTTATGTGAGGTACCATAAGTGTTTGATTACTGCCAAGACCATGTGTCAGTCGAGAGACCTTTGTGGATTTACAGTTGCTACAATATAAACAAGATTGAAGCAGGCCTGTCTAACAGTCACTGTGGGTGCTGGGAGCTGAATATGCTGTGATTTATATATCTAGAAATGATGAATCGATGTCCATTTATCCATCTCATTCATAAGTTTAAAGGTTTCATGAGTTGTACTGAATGATTAATCCATTGTAGGTCCTGTAAGATTGGAGCAATCCGTAACCACGTGCATGGGGAATGGCGTTACACTTCCAACACTTGGACTGCTCGACATCTCATCTGCTATCTTCCCCCACCCCCCATTGTTGATGTACTCAACCACTAATAGATCTCTGACTGGTGAACCTACAGTGTGGTTAGAATGCCCTCCGAGTCTCCTGGGTACACCCTAAATCCTGGTTCACCAGATCGATTGACTCTTCCCTAATCTGAGTCAGACAACCATTACTCAGTAATCGCCCAAATTTTCACTTCACAATTTGAGTTTGTATTCTACTTACTTGACAAAATTGCCACTTGAGCAGCTGTCAGATTGAGTCAGAGCTTAGAAAAAACAAACAAAAATTATTAAAACAAATACAATAAATATTGCTGGTGTACCTGTGATCACTGAAGGGTAGTGATGGAAGCCAGTTTAAAACACAATACTTTGTTCATATACTTTATATACTTGTCAGACCATTCCATTCCTTGTGTCACCAGTCACCTACTCTGAGTTTGGTTATTAAGGGTGACTTTTTGATTGAACAAGTAGCAAGCACAACTGTCCCCGTCATATGTGTGTCAACTGATGAGAGTTGGAGTTACGAGGGGACAGTGTGGATTGTGTGGTTGCTACAAACTGTTTTGCTATATACATAATGACTTATCATGACATGTTGTAATCAGTATTATTCTCATTGACGCCAATACTTTACAGTGTTGTATCAGTCCTCTTTTATATGTTTGTGATCATGTTGGGGTGAAATTGATTACCACAGTGCTACCATTAGTTAGACGTGTTTGTGGGGTTATAGTGTTTAACAACTTTAGCCTCAGTTCTATTGTGTCATATTGTGTATTTGGCTAGCTAGTCGCTGTGTGCTAAAGTAGTTGCAGTTTTTAACTACTCTCGTGTGATGTTCATTAATATTATTTTATATTGTAATTCGTTCTTTTCTAAAGATGTCAGTTCTAGTCAGTGTCACTGACAACAGAAAGCATAGCACAGGTGAATGGAAGAATCATGTGGAACTCATCTTCAGTTACATTTGTCAGTAATGTAAAGTAATCATAGTTATACTTTATGTAGGGAACGTCGTCAAATCATGATAAAAATGTATACAGAAATTTGATATAAAATACCATAAATATTGCACTATTGTATTATTAGTTAATGTGTACAAAAATGTACTTGTACAGTAAAACTACAAACCTTTCTCTGCCCCCATGTCAGTTTTATTTTGTTAAAACATAAACATAGCTGTATTAGTTAGTGTGTACATAAATATTTTAGTATATAGTAAAATATAAATCTTTATCTGGCTGTATGTATGTTTTATATTGAGAAGCTAACATATTTTTGTTGACGACGTCATACTGTGTGCAGGTCTTACAGTTGTGTCAAGTAAAGGGGATTTGATAGCTACATAATATTCCGATGCTTAACAAAGATAATCATTATTATGATCAATTGGCTATATCTCAAAGTTCACATTTCAACAACACGTACATGTGTATGTTAAGCATAAAGTGACAAATTGATTATCAAGCCCTATCATCGGTACTCAAATATTTTGTTACTATGGAAATGTTCTTTTAACGTTTTAATAAAGAAATACGCAACTTGTTGAAATGCAAATGTGGTAGACAATCAGAAGTACCATTGTTGTATTGTTATATTCAGCAGCACCAATGGTGGCTAACTTGCAATGTATTGGCCTAACATTTATCAATAAACCAGCAAAAATGTAGTTTGATACAGCTGTTGTTAGTAAGACATTAGTGTTATTGTTACTTTTATACTCCAACATAAAATTTGAATGAAGCTTAGCCTTCTAAAAAATATGCCATAGCATAGGTTATATGTAGTATGTGCACTACACCTTATAAATGTGACTGTGTAGTTTATTGTATTGATTGTTAACGCTGTATTGGTCATTCAATGATAACATGTTTCTCTGTATGTGTTCTCCAGTATTTAACTTGATCAATAATGTCACGGGGAACATAATGATTGTATGTATAATTGGGATGACATTAATTGTGTCTGTGCAAGTACAAAGTGCTTATGAAGCAAATTAGTAGTCGTGGTGGTTGAAGCGATTGATGATCTCATGGTATTGATTAGAAAGGATGTGTGATGTGTTTAATGAATGAATGTATAAATTAGCAGCAAGCATTCCTGCGTCGGGTGGAGATGACACTTATGACGTGTACACATGAGTTATGTGTACAATTTATTTGGTTGTTTCAACTGCATGCAACTTGTGATATTTTCATTGAGCTCATCTCATATGGTTACACTCCAAATTACACTAATGCAATGCTAGGTGAGAAGCACCATGGCACAGAGGTTAGAACGCCAGGTTTTACATTATGTTGCTGTTTTGAAACCACTGCAGTTTTGTTCACTCCACATTGCTCCAGTTCATGCAGCCATGTGTAAATGAGAGCCTAACTATAGACATTGGTGGATATAAATGAGTGAGTGTATTTGTGCAGTTGTTGCCATGTGGTTGAATGCTTCCTAGAGAAGTTGAGATGGTGTTCAGTTGGACAAGAGTGTTAAGTGTAAAGAAAGCACTGATCACTTCTAAGGATTGAATACTGTATTATGTAAAATTAATTACACCTTGACCTTGATTTGCATAAAGTTCTTAGACACCGCTTACAAAATACATACTTATTTCCGATTTTTATCAACCCATATGTCAGATATTAGACATATTTTCAAGATGTAGCAAGTTTTATAATGTACTAAAAGCCAACATCCTAGGGTTGGTTTGTGATGAACAATTCTTGAATTTAATTGCTGCCAAATAAATCTGAGTTTACTTGGAAGACTGTCTTGTTCTTATTTGTCTTAGTTTGTACTGGCCAACTCTTCTAGATGGAGCAGTTGTGGGATGGGTTCCCACGCTATTTAGCAGCGTATCTGTGTGGCTGACACTGTATATGTTGAAACCTGCTTGAAGTATTGTGGTTCTGTGATGCAGGGACCATTTCATTTCACTAAGTTTAAGAGCTCTTAACGGAAAATTCGTCCTCAAACAAAATATGTTGTTAAATCAAAAAATTTCAAAATACAAATATCCATTGCTTTATTACTGAAAACACTATTTCATGTGTTCAAGATCAATGTTAGGGATCAACATTGTATTCTAAGGTGCAAAATCAGGTTTATGAGATGAAATGGTCCTCTAATATTTTCTTGTTAATAAGAACATTTGTAGCCATTTTTTTGGTGTGTGAATGGTGTTAAATACTTATTTATTTGACACTGGATGAGATGAAGGAGGTTTCCAAAAGTAACAGTAGGTGACCGTAGATGGCATTATGGAATATCTAAGGCATCTATTTGTTCATCAAGTTTTTAGTTGCTCTAGATTTAATTATTATATTTCTAACACATGCCCAGTTTCTCTGGATTGAGGCAGAAGTGACTCAACAGTCTTTATGCCATTTTATTTTATTGGGGGGTCCCATCCGAATGATGAATATTCTAAAGTGTTCAGACAAGGGTTGTGTAGCAATTGTTTTGAAGACATCAACGGAGACTGCATCCGATCAATGTTAGATTATGGTTTTGCTGATGGATGTGTTTATTCAACATGAGATGTCTGGTGATACAGACTTATGTTCTTCTTCTTGCCATTTATGGCCTTAAATTGGCTGTCTATTCTGGCATCTTACAAAGTCAAAGATGGAAGATTGACGGTTTCCTGGTGTGTTGAATTTCCCGAATACCTTCAATGATATGAGAGTGATATGCAGAAAGCACTGGTCAGCTGCAGTGCCATTTTACCCCAGAAGCTTGACTAATTGGTCAGTTCTGGACAGCAACCCCCACCTGTATTGTCAGCTAATGGTGATTACATATTTGTTTAGTGGCTACTGCTGCATAACTATTGTGGCCCTAAGTAGGGGCTTATGCAGTTGGGGCCACTGACTTTGGCTCCAACAGTACCTGAATGGTGCTCCTGTGAAAAGGTTCAATTACCATGTCCTGCAGAATGTGTTCTGTAAAGGCCGATGTGAAGAAACTGAATGGATGATGTTATTGCGTCAAAGAAGTGGTGCTTAAATGCATCGCCAGGACCACATGATGTGTACGCACTATGCACTACGCACTACGCACTACACAGCTTGCAGTTTTATAACGATCTCATGACCTCGGTTGAGGTTTTTGGGTCTGATGAATGAAGGAATGGTGGTAACAGAGGATATATTTTATATGGCTGAAGACATTTTTCAGGATTGTTAACTGAAGTATTGTTGTGTATTTAAAATGTCATTAAAATTATATTTAAATGAAACCTTGAACAGTGTTGTTACTGAACAACAGCTATTGTTTTCCAAACATGTATAGATTTACTAGAATATTTAATATTTGTTTAAATTAAAAAACATACAATTCATTATCATTCCACCTCTCAAGAAACTGTTGATGGTAAGAGGTGCGCATATTTTGATAGCTGTATGATAATAATAACCAAGAAACTGGATCTTCTAACCATTCAAGCATACAAAGCATGTTATTATTGTGACTTTCATCTCATATTCCCTTGAGACATAACAAGACTGAAGAAATGCTTGGCCATAATTGCTGTTTTTAAAAGTTTGAATCAAGAAAAGTACTATGGCATGCTGTATCATGAGGTAGTACTGTCAATCTGCAGTTATATCCTCACGCCGAATACCTTAATTGAATTGAATTGAAATTTATTTCAACAACAACAATTACTACATTTTACAGACAGCACATACAATACCATTTGTTGAAAAAAGATTAAACATTCTGTTCATGTTTTGATTCACACACACACACACACACACACACACACACACACACACACACACACACACACACACACACACACACACACACACACACACACACACACACACACACACACACACACACACACACACACACACACACACACACACAGTATTGGAATAAAAACTGCATATCAAATTTAGCAGACCCCATAACATGATTCTGGATGACCTTGTGTACAAAAATATTTTCATGGCAAAATAAATATCTAGCACCTAACATGTCACGATGAATGATAAGAAAAGAGCAAGAAAAGACAGGCTGAAATAGCAAGACACAGAAAAGAGACACACATGATAACAAATCCACTAGCGAGATTTACAGATGACCCTTCAGTACAAACAAAAGAAAGAAGAACCACAAAAAGATACCAAAAAACATCGAATGGGATAAACACTTAAACAAGAAGTCATCAGTAGAAATATAAGATATTAATAACACATATGCCATTCATTGCTAAAATGCTTGATCACTATTAAAGGGTGAAATAAGTAGAGCACTGGAGATGGTTAACAATAGTAGGTGACCAAGAACAGAAAACATAGTCAGTGGATGTGACACCAGACCTGCTGCGGAATAACAAACTGCATTTGAGTTACTATTACTCAAGATTCAGCAACAAGTAGAAATCACCAAACAATGGGGCGGGCGGGCGGGCGGGCGGGCGGGCGGGCGGGCGGGCGGGCGGGCGGGCGGGCGGGCGGGCGGGCGGGCGGGCGGGCGGGCGGACGGACGGACGGACGGACGGACGGACGGACGGACGGACGGACGGACGGACGGACGGACGGACGGACGGACGGACGGACGGACGGACGGACGGACGGACGGACGGACGGACGGACGGACGGACGGACGGACGGACGGACGGACGGACGGACGGACGGACGGACGGACGGACGGACGGACGGACGGACGGACGGACGGACGGACGGACGGACGGACGGACGGACGGACGGACGGAGACGACTGTTAATGCAGTATGGTATTGTTCCGGGTGATTTCAAGCAAACTCTTGTTAATGGTCTATCAAAAATATTAGGAAAAATTACAAAAGAACTACATTGTCCTAGCTATTTTTAGCCTCAGTTTTGTGTCGAATGTATTGGGAAATGTTGTACCGAATCGTCTCCGTGAACACATTTATTCCCTGCACTTGTCAAATGATCGATCTACAATCAGTACATAAACGATTTAATTCAATTGAGACTGCTCTTTTTAAAATACATAATGATATCGTATTCAATATGGATATTTAGCAAATTGACTGAACTTACTTATTTCTGCTGCGTTTGATACATTTGATCATAATATTTGTTTGGATTTTTGGCACAGCCTTTCAGTGTTTCAGCTCGTATTTGATAGACTGATACCGAAGAATTTACATATCTCGTTCACGCACTTGCCCCAAACATAATAGGTCCTATATTTCATCCGGCGTTCTTCTTCTCCTCCTTCTTCTTCTCCTCCTCCTCCTCCTCCTCCTCCTCCTCCTCCTTCTTCTTCACATCCATGTGGACCTTACCTCTGTGTAGAGGAATATTCCACGGTTGATCTGTTCTTGGTCGTGTTCTTTTTAACTTACAAACTACATCACTTAGTCAAGTCATTTATAAAAAAAAGACAAATCATCCTCATAGTATATATATATATATATATATATATATATATATATATATATATATATATATATATATATATATATATATAGTTATATATGCTGATGATACACAAGTTTCACTTCCACCAACGGACACCCGGACATTTACAGTGTATACATATGTATTCACGAGTTCCGTCGAATCCGGCGTCATTTGTCAACTGCTGAAACATTATCAGTAGCTCTAATTAATAATATACTCGATTATTGCAACTTACTTTTCAACAACACAACGACTTATCTAAGCTCCAATGTACATACACAGTGTTTTGTATGTGGTATTTAAGGCCCCCCGTTTCTCACAATCACAACTCCTAATATATAATTATAAACAGATGCACTGGCTTCCTGTTGTATATGTAATTATTTTTCAAAGTGGCTACTGTTACATACCATACTGTTTCTACTCAACAACTGACATACTCATTAAATTTAATCTGCTAATCTTCCCTGATACGTACCCCAGGCCGGGCTACTAGCTAGGTCTACTGTTTCCAAACTTGTTGTTCCTAGAAACTAAGGTCAGTATAGGCAAACGTACTTTCGCTGTAGCTGTATTAACAATCAGGAATCAACTGCCTATTATAATTAAATATTCTGAAATTATAACTACCTTTTGTAAATAAATCAAAACGTGTTTGTTTGAAATAGCTTTTCCACCACATTTGTGGGCAGTTTCCATGCTCCAATGACGACTCGATCCTTCCTGCCTGTCCCAGTTTATGATTACACCAATTTATTTTGTTTGTTGTGCCTCTGAGCTTGAAGTTTCAAGGTCATGCAGAGCAAAACGCTGTAGAAAGTGAAGCATTGACGCAACTATAATTATTCAGTAAAACCTTCCAAAACAGCGTCTGCTAGTTTGCAAGAAGAGCAACTATGCTAGCATACCATACCGCAGCACCCCTGGCGAATAACAAGGGAAACACAATAATATCGGCCATTTTGTTTGAGCTAGTGACATTACATCGATTGGTCCAAACCAATCATGTGACTAATCTAAATTATGAATGACCTCCATTTGGCGGGAGGAAGATAGCGTCAGTTACAGAAGTTGAAAGAAACGGAAGTTTACAATAATGGTAGGAATCCGTTGAGATTTTATTGGAATACGTTGCCATCCATCATTAATTTTATAACCATCAGAAAGTTAAACATTTCGCCTACATACTGGCGGAATTTGGATGTCGAAATAATATTTTTAAGTGTGTTTTTGCTTGTTTTTAGCCTGGTGGTAAAGCTGGTAAGGATTCGGGGAAGGCGAAAGCCAAGGCGGTTTCTCGTTCTGCAAGGGCCGGATTGCAGGTAAGTTTGCATTTTGTTTTCGTAAAACTTGAACTACGTATTGCATACTTTCTATATGGTATGCACATATTTTTCTGTATAATGGCATTTTTAAATCAGACGTGTGCTAACAATATTTCTTGCTGCAGTTCCCCGTCGGCCGTATTCACAGGCATCTGAAAAACCGGACGACAAGTCATGGGCGAGTGGGAGCAACTGCTGCCGTGTACAGTGCAGCTATTCTCGAATATTTAACAGCTGAGGTAAGTGCACGCTGCGCATAAACAATTTTTTTCGAAAATGGTTGACAATACACAGCATTTGAGACATTTTCACGGTTTGTTTACAAATTCAATTTTCGCGCGAGATACCCGACGGTTTGTCGTCGCCGATTTCAAATTCCTTTGTTCCGTGAAGCGTTATTTGTTTACTGTGTATGTTTAGCACAACCAGTTATAATATTGATGCAACTCTATTTTGCGCCAGGATTAATTTGCATTTCTACATCGGTTCGACTTAATATGTTGCCTTTGTTTGAATTAATTTGGCGGGAACCTTATCATTGCCTTGACACTGCCCTGATCATAATTATTACGAACCTAATTATTATCAGCTACAGGTACGCCTACGTGGCTACGGTTATTATAGTAGTCATGTATATGGGTTACCTATTTTAATTTGTGATTAGTATATTAATAGTATTTTTGTTTTGTTGGCAACACAAAACAAGTCGGGTATCAGTGTATATGATACATTTCGGCGGTCATGGGGCAGTGCACATGTGTCACGTTTTAGACTCATGTCATCGTTTGGTAATATGTATATTTGTTAGTTTAAATGTTAGAAAAGAAATAAAACCTTCAGTATACGTTACTTCGTTTTTTTCTGCATTTCCATACGCTACGTTCCCAGCAGTTTTCGGCACTTGGATTTAATAATGCGAATGCCTTAATAATAAGCTTCATGCATGTATCATATACATGTCCTAAGATTACTGCAATTATTATACCCATTATCATTCCCATGGAGTAGTAATTAAAACCACAAGGTTTGTGCTTTGTCCTACTTGTACTATTGATTGATTGATTTGCACATAATTCCACGAACTTGCATGTTAGCGCATACGTGTGGCTGTGTTTACTATTGGATGTTTTATTGATGCCAACAAAATTGATGTATAGTATACATTGTTGGTTTCTTAACAATGAGAAAGGATAGGTATGGGCGCTTGATCAAAAGCTTATCTGAAATACATTACATTGATAACGAATGTAGATGATAACCATATTGCATTTGATAAACCCAAAACATTGGTAGTTTGATCATATGTTGCATTTGAATACAAAACATTCAAGTTGTGAATATTAGTTACAGAACTGTAAAGACAAGTGTAGCTAGTCACAAGTTCTTTGGGGAAAAAATAACGTGTACTTGTAATCTTCAGCTGATGTCACTTTGTTGCCTCTCTGTATTCAGGTTCTAGAGTTGGCCGGCAATGCTAGTAAAGATCTGAAAGTGAAGCGAATCACGCCACGTCATTTACAGTTAGCAATTCGTGGAGATGAAGAGTTGGACAGCCTCATTAAAGCCACGATTGCTGGCGGCGGTAAGTTTTGCACATTGCTTACAGTGTGTCTCATTTGGTGTGTAAAATCTGTATTGGAATGGTAGAAAAATATGGGTGAATAATGGTGGTGCAAAAATGGTCTTTAAAATTATAGATATTGTCAGTTATGCCTTAGTCCATTTCAGGTCAAAAACACATTACATGTCATGTGTGTTTGTGTTGCAGGTGTCATTCCTCACATCCACAAGTCGCTCATCGGCAAGAAGGGATCGCAGAAGGCAACATAGAGCCATCACCGCGACCACACTCAGGCATCTACCGAAACCATCATTCCTAGATTTGTCCATCGTCGTCGGTCGACTAGCTATTGATCGGCATTCACAGAATTGCAGTTAGACTTGTCTGTTCGTCTTAGTCTGTTGGCGGAGTGGCGCCAGTTCCTTTCTCAATAGCAGCAGTTGTTTTTGAGTGTGTGGACAGTTGCAGCATGTAGCACATTGTGTGTATGTTCTAGACTAGTTGACTGTAGAAGGTATCAAATTTTATCCAGTCTTGTTTGCAGCATGTGTTCAAGGTAGAATAGATATTCATCTACAATAGCACTTGAAATTGGACTGCTTCTCGCAGTGTCTATTTTCTGCGTCGGCAACGGTGGATTTTCTTTGCGTTGAACTGTTTTTATGATTGTAATGTTTTAGCCCATTGAACTCGCTGTTAACAACTATGTTATGATGCATTTTGTAAATACCACCTCCAGCATGCCATAGTGTACATTGCATTAATTAAAATTAATGCACCACGATAGTTTATGTTGATAACACTAGTTTTTGTCACATGAGCTAGATTTTTGTGATGCACAAAATACTGACTCTTTCTGCTGGGAACCAATAAAATTTGTAATAAAGAAGTTGTATTATTATTGCATAATGTGTGTATTTCTTCAATAGCATTGTGACATGTTTTTATAGGAAATATTCCCAAGTACTGATACTTTGTACTACAATTACATTATCGTGTTTATATTGATACTCTGTTGTACTTCCATAGAACATTTTGGCAATGACAAGATCACACTGTATAGTGCAGGTAGTTTTCCTGAAATCCATTTTAGAATGTTGGTTTAATTTAGCCATGACGTTTTAGTTATTTCGTAGTTTTAGTTCCCTCTGCTCATGGATGCTGTGAAACAGCAATGACCCATACTTTTGTAACCTTTAAAAGTTGCCAGAGAAGTTGCATTTAAAATTACTTGTAAAGCACTAATTTGTCTTGTCAATATTTTATCAATTACTGTATTAAAATCATTGCTTTCTTGGGATGGTGTGTTTGTCAGCTATGTATGTCAGCATCTTATTTAGGTTGTTAAGTCTTTGTACGTAATATGGTGTATGATCATTTCAAACCTGTAATCTGACTTACTTTACAGTTGCATTCTGGAATCATTGACATTTTCAGTAAGGCTACATGGTCATTTTTTCAAACTATCTTGAATAACATACAAAAAGAAATCGTGTGACGTACAGTTCCTTATCACATGGCGCTTTGACGTTTCCCAGTATTCGAATTTATAAAACAATGTTGCAGCCTTCTTAACCAGTGGCGATCGTTTCACTTTGATGTTTTGTACCCGGCCTAGGAGGCTAGGTCTAGTTATTATTATTACCCTTGTTTCCCGCGCGCCCTCCCCGGTCTGTGTCCATTGGTGCTCACTCGGGCACAGCGAAGAAGTGCATGTAATTATTTACCCAATTATATACCCCCTGAGGCCACGATCGTGCGTGTTTAAACAGGAGAATTGTTAGCGCGACAATCGCTCGATGACATCAGCAAACTCGTATTGTTCGTTGGACATCGACGATAAGGTTGTTTTGAGTGGCAGCTGTCACTGAAATGCGTCTGTCGCTAGTCATAGGATCGTACTGTATGCGCAGGTTTTGGGGAATACACACTTGTATCGATCTTGCCATGCACTAAAGAATATGTGTAATGCTGTCAGATTACGGAGGAAATTGGAAGAATGTAATTGTGCAGTAGTGTAGTGATTAGGTCTAGGAGGGCCAAATTTTCAATCGACTCTTGGCCTGGGTTCGAGATCAGTATAGTTATGGTAATGTTGCTTTAGTTCAGTAGGTTGTGCTAAATTAGTGTCTACCCATAGACAATGGGATCCTGTATTGTTTTATAACTTGTTTTAACCATCATGCAATTAATACGTTTTTATTCGATAACGTATCCATTCTGCTGGGGACAATACAACTTTAGTTTAGATCCAGCCTCCAGGGACCACGCAACGTTTGTTTTAGTTTGCCAGGCAACGGCAGAAGGCGCCACACAATGAACCTCAGTATAAGCTGAGATTCCTTAGATTCACACAGTCGTTCAAACATATGTCATTAAAATACTACTCTCCTGTGTATGTAGAACACCATTTCAGCGTTTTCAAATCCGACCGTAAAAAGAGCGTGAAGAATGAACACGTTGCGCGCCCCTAGGTGGCACTGCGAAGTCGTTTACCGCTGCATCCTCAGTCTGTTCACTAGATGGCGACCTTGTTTGAACAGCAAGCAGCATCTCTGTTTCATCAGAGGTGGGAAATTGAGATGTCTACACTACCAGATAAGGCCACTTGTTCTTGGTTGAATTCTTATTTATGTCGTGCTGTTTTTTAATTAGCTAACCTGTGACATTCTGACTGAGTGTCGCCATCCTCCTAACTATGATATGAACCGGAACTGTGACGCGTATACAAACACGCGCACGCACGCACACACTCAGGCACACGCACACACACACACATAGGCACGCGCGCGCACACACACACACACACACACAGCTGGATAGATCTACGTCAATTGCGGTATGAATTGGAAAAACAATGTAGACTATATTTATATACGTCATAATAAATGCCATTTTATTTCGAGAATCACAATTCACAGCGATAAAAATATGTGTTTCACAGGAAAAATATTTTAGTTTTCACATTGAAAAGTACGATTTTAATAGACTGGCGTGCGTATAAGCATGAAGATGAGACAAAACTGTATTGTTATGTATGCCCCATCTGACATCTCAGATTAAATTATCTTCTTTTCCGGTTTTTTTTTATTATAGATGTTGTGAGCTCGCAGAAATCGGCGAAGAAATCGAAATGTTTAGTCACCTGTCGTCAATGTCACAAAGAAAGTGATACTTCAATGACGCTTCACGTTGTTGCACCTGGCCAAGCAAGAATTACAGTGATAAAAAGGAGCATTTGATCACGAAAATATCTCCCAGATAATATCTCTCAAATAATTTGCGTGGCACTGGCCGCGGAATTAACTTAATATTGTTGGGGCAAAGGGTGAATTCCAGAGCTTCTGCACCAGTCCACGGGAGTGCTGCCTCGGATCATACTGACAGCGGAAGCCGGTGAATGGGGAATTAGGCGCTGCCAAGCCATCCTTGGCTTTGTGTCTCTTATTTAACCTGATGGCAACTTAAATGGGGTTTTCTTTTGAAAAAAATTGCGAATAATGGACTCCTGTCCAACCGGAAAACTAAGACCACTTCGGTTCACCTGGCTCATCCGTGGTGCCTGCATCACACACACCTACTTTCAACTCATCCAGCATTTGTTTAGTTGCTGTTTTCACTCTGCTAATATAACCAGATCGGCAGCGTAGGTTTGCATCATCTTCTCGAGAAACCTACCTACTCGTCCATGATTGTGCATGGACCCCTTCTGTGTCGTCGTAAGTAATAAACATGGCGAAGTTAGCTGCATAACCTTTGCCCAATATCAATCTTAAACCCATCCAACACCACGTGCACTTGTAACTACTGGTCTTCCTTTCCCGTTAGACAATATTTAACTCGGGTCAAATTCCTTCTCAGTATTGACGATTTATAAACCCACCTGCCATAACGCTCGTTAATACAAGAACTCAACAACACCCTACCACTGCCTGTATCCATGCGCTCTTCGCCGAATCACCTTTACACCCTCGATCTTCCGCAACACACCGGCCAGCAACCTTTCTGACAACTATTATACATGGTATAGAGGGTCTATATCCCCCTGAGTGGTTTACTTCCACACGGCGACACTGCCCTGTCGGCCAATCCTCCTAGACGCCTACTATGACTCATATGCAATTTTTTGCTCCACCTGAGTTTAATCTGCTGCAATTAGGCATGCTATTTCCGCAGACACGTCACCAATACCACCTGCTCACCACTTCGTATCTTCAGTGGCCTAAATACAGTAGTAACGATCAGTGCAGGTGGTACTTTGAATTCTCACTTCGGAAGTGCGTGCTCTCAGATTCAGTAGGTCTACGGTTTTATGTTTTCGTAAGGCGAGCTATATGCAGTTGTGTTCAAACGTTTTATTGTTATTGTTCAATTCAAGACTGTTATATAATATATTCTATAAATGTAATTAGTACGCTTCAATTCATTACACTATGGCTACCGGTTCATGTAACACGTAATAGGTAGGCCTTGTAAGAGAGCGGTGTCACGACATAAATCGTTAACTGACTAAAGTCGGCGTCATCTTGCAGAAATTCAAAGGCAGCGACTTTCGGTAGTCATCAGTAATCGTTTGATTAAGCCCAAAAATAAGCCGTAGCTCATCATGAGGTAGCAAACGCTATCATTAGCATTCGCTGTCCGTGTTGTCATGACTATTGTGGTGGTGGTGGTGGTGGTGGTGGTGGTGGTGGTGGTGGTGGTGTGTGTGTGTGTGTGTGTGTGTGTGTGTGTGTGTGTGTGTGTGTGTGTGTGTGTGTGTGTGTGTGTGTGTATCGTGAGCATACTTTTTTAGTCACCTGTCTTCGATTTCACGAAGAAAGTGATGACATCTAAATCTAAATCATATGATACTTCACCCATCAATGTGAGCACTGTATACGCAGCAAAGCAAGTGCACATATTCGCACTTGAAGTGAATATTTGTGTTTGATAAAATAGATAGTCCCCCAGATAGTTAAACCTATTGGCTTGGCGTACTTCGGGACAGTGACAAATCACCCATGTCGCATGTTCAAGTGTAATTTTTCGAAAAGATGATCTTGGTTGCTTGTTTCTTTTAGGTCATGGACAGAGAGCGATTTTCTCACTTTCCGTTATTATTCTGTATCGAACATTTGTGGTAAACACATGCCAGTTTTAGTCATTAAAACTGTGTCGTCTGCATGTAAAAAAAGGTAAGCGTAAGTTCTTGTATAGCGCAGTATCCAGTCCTCAGGATACAGCCAAAGTGTTTTACGTGTTACACATAATTGTCGTAAATTATTCGCGTTGCATCCCGCGATCCTGTTGTAACCTCATTGAATTTGGTATGAAACACATGAAACGCATAACAACATACCGTAGTAAACACTTGTTCATTCTACAATCATCCATAATTTATATTTAAAACAAATCGCAACATAGAGACGTTATTTTCGTTATCAAATCAGACGTTAAGGGGATACTACAATCAGTGAGAGATTCACACCATTTACTTACATATGTATAATATATTGGTTGTGCATAGTAATTGTGCACAAAGATCGTGAATTGTATCAGAAACACTCGAGATCCATGTAGGATTCAGGGCGCTGCCATCTTGAGGGTTATGCGCCAGTGACGTAAACCGCTTACGTCACTGGCGCGTACACGTTCGAACATCCTAAGTCCGTCCAATGGTATTTGATATATCCAGTACGTCGCGGATTTATTACGTCACAATCACAATTATTAGCGAAGATTCCGCCATTCCTTGCCCTTTTCAACAATGCGCCAGTGACGTAAACGATTTGGCTTACGTCACTGGCGCATAACAAGATGGTAGCGCCCTGAATCTATGATAGCATGTTTTTGATACCATTAAACTATAACTAATTGTTTATTAACGATCTTTGTGCTCCGTTACTAGGCACAACTAATATAATGTACAAATGTAAGTTAATATGTGAACCTCTCACCGACTGGAGTATCCCTTTAACAAAATGTTAATACTCATATCTATTCCTCCTGTTTTAGCCACTTCTCCTCTCCTTCTTCTCGTCCTCTCTTCGATCTCGCTCCCATTCTGTTTTATAATCTCCCCTCCTTCCCCGTCTGCTCCTCATCCCCACTTCGTTTCTTCACCATCCACTCTGCTCATACCCTCTCATATTTACCACTGCATCCACACACGTCTGTATCCTTCGATCTCCGTCCCATCTCGTCCACCTGTCTTCCCTATCTCCTCCTTCCCAACGCCCCTCGGTCCTTCGCCTCCTGTTTCCACGCACGCACGCACATACACTCGCTCCTCTCTATCTCTCAGCTCTCTCTCTCTGTCTCTGTCTGTCTCTCTCTCTGTCTCTCTCTCGTCTTGTACCATATTCCCCATATTCTCTCCTCTCCCCCTCACTCCTTCACCATCATCAGTATCTCATATATCACATATATATTATATATATCATATATATATATATATATATATATATATATATATATATATATATATATATATATATATATATATCTCTCTCTCTCTCTCTCTCTTTCTCTCTCGCTTGCTCTCTCTCTCTCTCCCTCTGTCTGTCTCTCTCTCTCTCTTGCTCTCTCTTTCTCTGTGTGTCTCTCTCTCTTGCTCTCCCTTTCTGTTTCTCTCCCCCCCTCCTCTCTCTCTCTTGCTCGCTCTGTCTCTCTGTCTCTGTCTCTCTCTGTCTCTCTCTGTCTCTCTCTCCCCCTCTCTCTCCGCTTGCACCATATTCTCCATATTCTCTCCTCTCCCCCTCACTCTTTCATCGTCATCGTCATCGTCATCGTCATCGTCATCGTCATCGTCATCATCATCATCATCATCATCTCTCTCTCTCACTCTCACTCTCACTCTCACTCTCACTCTCACTCTCACTCTCACTCTCACTCTCACTCTCACTCTCACTCTCACTCTCACTCTCACTCTCACTCTCTCTCTCTCTCTCTCTCTCTCTCTCTCTCTCTCTCTCTCTCTCTCTCTCACTCTCTCTCTCATCGCCCTCTCTCCACCTCTTCCCCCTCTGTCATAGGAATGTACTCCATTTCATTATCATACTAGACTTCCCATATAGGCGTAGCCAGTGTTTTGTTGATAGCGTACCTGGTAGGGTCTTAATATCTAATTACAAGCGTGCGTGACTACGTGAACGTGATATTTGTTGTCACCTGTAGGACGAACTGTGGTATACGTGTGTAGCAGTGTAGGCAAAAGTCACTATTGTGAATCATACATTTTTCACAGTCATTCCTCCCAATAGAATTCGTCTAAAGTGGATTTTGGAAAAGTACTTTCTGATAAAGGCCACACATGGTAGACCTATAAATGTTAACTAGACTATAACAACAACACTCCGGAATTCAGATACTGGCAAATTACAATTGACTGCTACGGAAGACAGACAGTGCGGATCAGAGAAGACAGTGATGACAGGCTGTCACTGGCGCAGTCTTTAACAGCTTTGAAGGCGAAAGAGAAATAAAAAACACTGTCTGGGCCCCAGTTTGTGTCTCGTTCCTGCAGCGATTCGGTGATTTCATAAAACATAAGTGTAATCGTACGCCACCGGGACTAAAGCTTCCCGGCAACTCGAGCTGTAAGTCGCCGCCACTTTCGAACCGTCCGTCTTCGTTTCAGTCGAATCGAACTCGAAGTCTCCCGTCTGGACTAATTCACAAAGGCCGCGGCGTCTTTTGTGTTGTGCTGCGCCCTCGTTTGCTGAGTGAGTTAGGTAGGTGAGTGAGCATGAGCAGATCCGTGCTGCAGGGCAGGTCACGCCCCGTGGCGTACGTGGTAGAGTAAGTGTCACGTGACACTGCTCATTTACATATCACTGATACCAAATGAAAACTTTGCCTGTCGGTGTGGTGCGTTGTTCCGACGCGAGCGAGGTGCTGTTTTGGTATGTTGTTCGCAGGAAAAAACACGACCAGCGAGTCTGAAAGAGAGCGATCATCGGGTAAGGATAAAGCGTGCATGTTACTCTTTTGTTTGGACGTAAATTTGGCGCCGTTCCTCGTTGGTTTGAGGTTAGCGAAAGAAAAAATTGAGCGGCGGCGTCCGTGCAAACTCGCTCCCAACTTTAAATTCCGGCATGGGCCCATGGCTTCACGCCGTCAATCGAATCGTTGTGTATTGCATGGTTTCGCGTGCCTTCGCTAATCTGACAGACGCACATGGTTACCAACACAGACTGTGATACAAATACAATATAAAACCTAATCCAGTTCAAATTTTGAAGGGATATTCGGGTGTGCCAGTCGACTATGATTTATGAAATGATTATGTGACTGTATCCACGAATTTCAGTCACCCGATAACGACACGAACAGTTTCTGAAACGTGACATATATCATTATATAAATATTTTTTTGGTCGTGTGTCATTTTTGAGAAATAAAAAACTACTCAGTGAATAGATTTATTGTACGTCCGAAATAAAAAATAGATTACACTAAGATAATTTCAACACATTTATTTTAACATGTTACTGGAATATTGACAGATGAATCAGAGCTCTCTAATTAACAACACTGTTCAGTTACGAGACATGTAAATTATGAAAAATTTAGCTAACTGACTAAGTTTTATAAATAACATTTGCCGTGCTGTCACTATATGCATACATAACAAGCAGTTCTAAAAGACTAAGTAAAAAGTCGATATGCCATTTATAACCAGTGATGATATCAATAACTCAACCCATAAAATAAAATGTTACCAGACAGTATTGTTGCATAACTGTTACTAGCAAGTTACTCCTATTTACTAGGAAGCACATGGTCTAAAAATATTGCCAGCCACTAAGCTGTTTTACAATAAATGGATACTACTTGTTGAAGGAGGTTTAAAAAAATCTAGCCCATAGTCCAAATAAAAAGTTGGTTAGTTGCTATAGTAACTGACGGTATGTAAAAATGCGTGGCAACTCTTAATAGTTTGGGGTTTGGCGGCACATAACATAAAATACCTGTAAAGTGTGATGCACTGTGACAAAAACAATAGTACTGATTGGTTATATAATTAACTTGGCACATTAATCTGACCATATCTTCTTCCTTTCAGAAAAAAAGGCTAGACACTGAGCAAAAAAGATGGATGATGACGGAAGTTGTAGGAGGAAGGAAGCAGAGTTAAAGGCTGCCTACTTGTATATCAACCACCAAAATGCTCTTATGCAACACCACCAGATGGCCTCTGGAGTTGGCAATAGTAATTATGATATTACTGCTACTTTTCCGTATGTGCGTCGTCACATTTCTCCACATTTCTGGGATCCGACAGGTGGCGGTAGAATGTTGTCACAACAACAAGTGTTGGAGTTAAATGCAATGGGTCCTGGAGGACTTGGGCTACATCAGAATCTTGTGCCACAGCAGCAAATGTCTGATGGTAATCCTGGGACACTGCAGAGAGCTTCGGCGGAGACAAACGATAAAAGACGGATTGTTAAAACAAGCTACCCAAGTGGAATCGCAATGGAAAATACGGTTATTGGAATTGGTGACTATAAGAAAGATGTAAATCTGCCCTTGGATGATAAAACAGTGAGTTCTGTAAGAAGCAAAGAATTAGTGAGAGCTACGGAAGGTGTACAGGATGTTGGATGGTGCAGGTCTTGTCGTTATCTAACTGGCCCATGTGAGGCTGGATTGCAGAATACTTGCCAGGTATGTATGTATGTAGCTACGTAGTGAGTTTTTCTTAGGCGTTGCATCAGACTATATCCCATCCTTCAGACATAATTTTTTATTATGGGCTATGTGTCGCTGGTAGACCAGCTAGTGGCAGACGCAGCCTCATAAAAACAACTCCCCCCATGTCGTATCACAGTAATGTGGGTCAGTAGTGCGATCTCCGATCTTCACATCATTCTACACATGGTTTTAAGAATTTCAACATAACGTTCTGTTTCAATTCATCCCCTGATATGGTTCAAATACGTCACATACTTTGTTTTTACTCTTGCAAATAAAAAATAAATTCTGGTGGAAAAAAAAAATTGCACACCTCTTTTGATGTGCTGATCAGAACACGCTTTACAGTTTAAACTGTCACCTGAAAGGTTATTGAGTAAGTAAATTGCAGCGAGGCTCTAAGAATAGACTAGGGGAATTTGCTTCGCTGCTTGGCCCGTTTTGACCTATTTATAATATCACGTTGACAGTGAACTCACAAGTGTTTCGTTGAACTTGGCTTTTGCCCTTGAACATGGTGCCAGAGATATTACATAACACATTTCGTTCTCTGCTATGTTGTTCAAGACCGTTCAAACACATTATATACTAACTTTTTTGGATCACATATCAACATTGCAAGTAAGAGTGAAGTAACTAATTCTAGAATTAAGGTACCTTCTTGCTGGCACTGAACCCGCTTCCCATTTTTATTTGACAACTGATAGTGTTTATAGCACCCCAGGCTTAAAAAATATGCAGCTCGGGTAATTTGCTTCACTGTTTGGCATGATTCAACGTATTGACATGTATAATACCCTTTTCATGCCGAACTTGTAGGTGTTGCGTAAAAATTGGCATTTGCTAAACACGTTTCATTCTGTACCATGATTTGAACACGCGATATACGTTCAGCTCGTGCAACTGCAACAACAGGAAATAAATGATTGTATACACGTTACACTTCTTGTGATGCACTAGTGAAAACTTTATTCGTAGTTTTACTTCTCAGCTGGAAGGTTATTGGGTCGAATGTGGCACGGCTCTAAAAATAGAATAGGGGAATTTGCTATGCAGTCTGGAGCGATTCGACCTATTTATAATATCTTGTTGACAGTGAACTTGTGAGTGCATGTTGCATTAGCGGTCGCATCGAGAATACCACCAATAGCTAGTTTCATATAATATTCTCTTGCTTGGATGCGTTAACACTAGCAGACCTGACCTTGTGCTCTGTGCTTTACTTTTGTTGTAAATTTTGGTTTCATTGTGAAGCAGTGGCTTAAATTTCACCTTGAACTATTTAATTAAGATTCTGGAGCATGACAGCTAGTTGTCGATGAAATGTGACAAATTCAGTATTACATGTTCAATTTCAGAATGATTTCTATATTAATTAGAAAACAGTCTTTTCTGTATGTTAGCATGTATGTGTATGGACCCCCCACATCTCCGTCAGTATTGCCTATATCGGGCTGGAATTTTGCATGTGATCTGGCAGGCACACAGAGACAGTTAATACATTTAGATGTTTTCAAAACTTGTTCGTGGAGTTGGAGAACTTGGAGAGCTCAATAATTCAAAAGGTTGCGATTTATGGAGATCTGGCTGCGGAATTTCATGTTTTTTCTATATCTTTGTAAAGATAATCATGGTGTCTAATCTATGTAACAAGGTGAATGAGCAATTTTTTTTGTTTTTATTAATGTTGCAAAAGCATAACTGTTTAATAACTCTGCCTAATGCATGCACATTAGCATTTTTCTTCACCTTGCACATTTTGCTTTATCTTGCCCTTGAATGTAATCTAATTCTGGAACACACACAAACAGTGGCATTTATCAGTTTAAATTATAGGGGGCATGTTTTAACTGGGCCAGTAATCAGTTACAATCAATTAAATGTGTCAATGCAGGTAAGCTGGAAACATTTGGGGGGGATTTCCAAAAATAGTTTTGTTAGGTTTCAGTTCAAATAATTTGAGGTTTCACCACATTCCCAGTCCAGACTTCATTTATAGATAGATATCAGTAGCAATAGCATAGAGAGTGGTTTTATCTAGAACACTTCTTTCTTTCTGAGCAGCTAGAATATATATATATATATATATATATATATATATATATATACAATGTATGTATATATGCATAGCAGGATATATGCAACCTCAGATATCGCAATTTTCAGACGCTGAATTGTGGGTGACTGCCTTTTCCCATGTTGTGAAGCTTTGCTGGGTAACTCAGCTAGTAGACCCTATCATATTCTGCAGTCCTAAATCATGTTCAGAATAGAGTAACTCCAATTGTATGCCAATTGTTCAGTCCATTACTTTTGTGTTTCAATTTGCATTAATTACATGTTTGTAGAACTTGATATTAAAAAAGACTTCGATATATTTTATGACAAGCTGCGTAACCATGATTATGAAAGAGCTTAAAAAATAGTTAACTGGTTCAGCTTGTGTTATTCATAGCGCTAGTCACTTGTTATTAACTTGAATTGATGCATCCAGTATCATTATATCTTTAATTAAGACAATTGAAAACAATTGTTTTGCAAAAAGTACAGCCCCAAAGTTGTGCACATGGCAAAGTATAAGAACTTTTTATTAAATATTAACATTATTGTACATGCTGTACAGTAAACGTAGCTTAAATAATAAATTTATCTTAAATGTAAACCGCTCAATATAAGCCTGGCATTGTATACAGGGTGGAACATTTAATCTAGATGGACTAATCCTGTGGAACAGTGTAAGTTCTGCCTGAGATTAATATGGTTGTCCGGTACACTGTCATACCGAGTGCATTGTTATTGTGTTGATCAGATGTGCATGTTTGGTCATGTATCATGGCTGACAAAGTTTTTGTGTGAGTGAGCAATACGTGAATAGCACATGTACTATGTACATGCACTACTCTTACTGGTTATATATATATATATATATATATATATATATAAAGTGTATAAATATGGAGACTATTGGATATATCAAATAATAGGTAGTATTTCTGCTGTTGATGTTATGATTGAATCAATCTATAACAGAACATATCATTATATCTGACATTTGATAAGATATAGGGCCCGATAAAACATTCAGTCACAACATGGACAGGATACACATTTTAGCTGCTACAGCCAAATATGAAATAGCTGAGCCTGAACCAATATGCTCCCGTGGGAAACTTGAGCCTTGAATGATTCCAACTTGATAACAAATTATACAACTGAAGATTAACAATAATAATTACTACTTGCATGACGATGATTGCATTTGAATCAGCTGTAATTACCTGACGCTGAATGGTGTACTATGGTACAGATAAACAGCTGACGTCAGCTCTACAGCTGTTAAAATCCGTCACTATTTCTGTTGATGGTGAACATAGGAAGTAGTGACTCATACTAGTGATGTCCTCTCCCTATGTCATGTTCACACTCACATTGCAGCACTGGTGAAAATTATGGCACATAATTTAACAGAAAGCACATGTTTATTCCACACCGACATGTGCACATTTTTGCGAGCAATTTTTATTTGGAAACCCTATAGAATGCTGAAAAACTACAGCATTACTTCTCCACATAAGTTTATTAGCTTTATAAACTATATCTTTCCTGTCTTTAAAAACAGCTAGATGTATAGTTAATTTAGTTGGTAGGGTCATTTAATTGAATACATGTCTACACAGAGGACTGAGTAATTGAAGGGTGTGAGACAAGAAGGGGTTTCCTTTTGACTCTATAGTAAGGCATCATGACATTAGCCAGAACACAGGCAGGGTACATAGTACTACACACAGGTCAATCCAGGGTTCACTGAGTGCAGTGTAGTTGGCTGTTCTGCTCTACATTGCCCAATTTGTATGTTGTTTTATCTTAGATTAGGTGATTTATGCAGTTGACACAGTTTAGCTTTATGAAAGTTTACAAGGTGTATGTCACATAGTGTCTGTTAAAGGTAAGGAAGTTATAACAAATTACCCACCAGAAGATTCTGAAGAAACCTACCTGCTCGTCTTCCAGACAACCAATTTTTTTTGGTATGTTGAGCAGTTTGGCTGGGAGGACTGAAAATATCATGTAAATAAATGCACTGATCTAGTGGCATACGTTATTTGCCAAGCATCAACCAGCAGAAGTTTCAATTCACTTTAATGTCCTAAAAAGGATATTCATCATACAACTGATGATCGTATCTAAATATGGAAAAGATTGTCAAAGAATAGAAATGAAATGCAAAATGTAACCAAAACAAAAGCAAACCCATATGCATCAATATCACTCATTTAACATTCTAATCGCCACAGGCACAAAACTGCTCTGCTACTGTGTCTGTATCCAGAAACGAAAGGTAACATATTCCGGTTATCCCTGACTGACATTTGGCCACCACGTTCAGGGCATACTTGTGCTATTGGTGGTTGAAGAATGCATCAACCAGGGCCCTGGGCCATTCACGAAGCGTTCCTTTTTGACACGAGGGGATTCCCGTGTCTACATTATATTGCTGTGTCAGTTGTGGTTTTACGGTCTGATTGTGCTTAAAGCAATTTTTGGCTGTCTAAAAAATATTGTAGCCATTGGTCGACACGTCTGTGATTCGCACATCGCTACTTGGTTAAGTTGATCTGGATAATTCGGTGCGTTGTAATTTGTGTTCTTGACGCATGCCGTTACAGAACTTTGTTGTCTACAAGTTGATGGGTTCATTATTCTGAGGAATGGTGGTGTATGTGTCGATAGGTTTTCTTACATTTGTCTTTTATGTTTGCTGCAGCGATGTTGTTTGTGTCTGTTTTACTTTTTTAACTTGTTATTCCACCTGTCACTTTCCCAAATAACGCCATCAATCATATGCACAAGGAATGAGATGTGTGTAGGAGCCAGTATTTGGCATGGAAATGGGTGAGTATTCAGAATACGGAGTGAGCCATGTTAACCATATATGGTAAGATGTAATGAACTAACACAGTGAAACAGATATAAGAATATTGGAACATGTATATTCCACTTGTTTATATTTAAAGAACCAACACTTTATATTGTAAATATTTTGTGTGTCAAACATGTAATAAATGATCATTTGGACGAAGAGTGTAGAGATCCACTTTGCCACTAGCTACAGAATAATTATCTATTTCATAGTTGATTATGGTAATGTATATGAATTGCAACGTATTTTTTATTTAAACCATATTACAGAGTACATAGACGTGTCGATCAGAGGATTGTCTGATTCATGACTACATGTCAGTACCATTACAAACCGAGCAATTTATTCATTTCGTGAAATACTATGTGTCGATAAGTCAGGAGTAACAAAAAAATCAGTTATCCCAGTAAAAAGTAGCACTGACTCAGACTGAGTAAGTGCAGTATTTTGCCATGATTTGATCTTTGGTCAAATAAACACCAGACTTCCATTTCGTTGAGTCATAAGCTGGCACATGCTATTTTAAGGTAGATAAACACACCAGTTGACAGTGCTTTTGGTTTTGTTGGTCCCCAAAGATCTGCATCCCACTGGAGCTACCCGGCTCTAGTGGGTTTGCTAGCGTGCTTACAGTGTCAGCCACATGAATGCGTAACTGATGTAGATAATACTAGATATGCTCATATGGACATACAAGGTGTACAAAAAACATACATAGAGTTTTATAACAGAAACTCTGAACATTGTTAGATGACATGTGAAGTGCCAGTGTGATACATGGAGGACACTGCCAACTGAACCATATCTGTAAAGTTTCCATTGAATCTATGGGAGAACAAGCAGCGGAATGACAAAAACTAGTCTCGTCATGGATTATGTTGATCCACACTTGACATTGACTGTACATCACTGTGATATAGCCACGCCTGTTACGTTGTTAACTCAGATGAAGTGGCAAGAAACATTCGACTATCTGCTGGTAAAATATGGTACAACATAAGTTGTCAGAAATGTTCAACGTGTCCTTTAGAAGAAAAAATTGTGTCACCGTGCACTGTCATTTCTTACATTATACACACAGCCAGGCGTAAACACTTGTCATGTGGCTTTGTTATTAAATATCCATGTTCCTGGCCCTGTTATGCCATCAATCACATGTGGAGCTTGTCATTGGTGCATTGCGGAATACATCGATGAGGGCCAGTCCATTCAGCAAGAACGTTAGGGTGACGGGTGTGGCAGAGTCTCTCTTGATGGACAGTCTGGAATTCCTCTTTCACCACACATTAACACACTGTACGTAGTATTTACCAGTGTTTCTGAAATACTACTAAGAGCATGCAGTGATTATATAATTTATTGCAATATTAGTCTTATGAAAGTGTGTATGTGTCCCCATGTTTGTTTTTATGTAACGTCAGGAATTATGATAATGCAATATAAAGTCACACGGCAGCGTCTGTGCAATCTCTTGAGCAAGTTGACTTGTTTTGGCATCCTGTCAGTAATCACGTCGTGAAATTGCAGGATATTGCTGCTATTGCGACATCGTTGTGAAATTGTTAGAGATGTCAAAGTGTAGTGATTGTAAACTGGTTTAATAGTTCATTCACCACACACATAAATAAATGCTATAATGTTAGAGTTCAGCGTCTGTTTTGTGTTCAGGATCAAGACTGCGGGTTGTGTTTTCAAATGGTCTAAACAGCTTCCTCTTAATCATTGCCAACTATGTATGCCTTGTGGCCCAGAAGATTGTCATTACTATTACTAGTAATAGTATTGGTCCTGCCTCACACCCACAGAGTTGGCATAGAACGTTTAGTTTGAATACAAACTTAAAATTATACTTATATTCTTAAAAAAGGCAGACTGCCTGGTAGTTGAATTTAAAACTTATTAGACAATCAAATATTTATAACCACAAAAATATAATTCCTTCACTAATCAGTAAAATGTATATTGTAGACTGAGTTAAAAACAACATCTGAAAATGACTAAAATAAGACGTGTATTTATCATGTTTGTCTGTTTGAATCTTGAATGTTTTAAATTGTGGACATTTGAGTTCCGTGTTGTCATGTAATAAAACAGCTTGTATATCTGCCTGTATATTATCAATGTCAATTTATTGACCCTTTCAACAGCATATTTGTAATGCAAACCATTGTAAATTGCTTGTTAAGAAATTAGGTACCCCCCGGTAGTGAGAATTGATAAATATGACAACATTTAACTAATAAAAACCATCCAAATATGTCTTGCAGTTTCACTAAGTTTGTGATGTCTAATTATTGTCTATGCAACGATGGGATTAATAATTGTACTAATCTACAATTACCATCCCAGAGGCCCACGGAGAACAGGGAAGGGTGGAAAGAACTGGTTAAAGGGATACTCCAGTCAGTGAGAGATTCACAGCATTTACTTACATATGTATAATATATTGGTTGTGCATAGTAATTGTGCATAAAGATGGTTAATAAACAATTAATTACAGTGTAATTGTACTAGAAACACTCCATGTTGGATTCAGGGCGCTGCCATCTTGAGACTTATGGACCAGTAACATAAACTGCTTACGTCACTGGCGCATGCCCGTTCGAACATCCTACGCCTGTCCAACGGTATTTGATGTATCCAGTACGTCGCGGATTGCTTATGTCGCTATCACAGTTTGTAGCGAAGTTTCCGTCAATCCTTGCCTTTTTCAACATTGCACCCATGACGTAAATAATTTGGCTTACGTCTCTGGTTCTGTGCCTCAAGATGGCAGCGCCCTGAATCTAAGATAGCATGTTTTTGATATCATTAAACTATAACTAATTGTTTATTAACGATCTTTATGCACAATTATTAGGCACAACCAATACACCATACATATGTAAGTTAATACTGTGAACCTCTCACTGACTGGAGTATCCCTTTATAGAAGCAGTCAATGGTATCCCAATGATCCTTACGGATTACCAGACAAGGTGAAGATAACAATTACCATAACGGCCACCGTCAACCCGTTGTTTTGACTTGGTCTTCTTCACGCAGTCGTCGTTGGCTAAATGCTACCACTAACTGATATTGTAGTTCCATAAAAATGATTGTGTTGATCTTGCACGGTGTGGTGTGGCATATGAATCCCGACAGTCAGAGGGTTAAATGTACAGCGGCGACGTTTGTGTGAAACAGCGATACAAATTAGTTCAACTTCAAGGGTATGTTTTGCCGTAAAGTTTGAACATTACGTATATGTAGTCGGTTTGTATGGTTGGTATGTTATACAATGATGTTAGCCAACGTGTTCTATCATGAATACTATGCGTCTCGCACAGCATAATGGTTATCATGTGTTTGACCTACTTTGTCGTGCAGTTACATATCCACATTCTGGGTCCTGTTTTGCTGTCAGTGTCAGTCACCTGAAGTGATGTCGCCATTGGTCCATTGCAGTATGCACTGGTCAGGGCCCGCTGCCATTCAGAAGAGCTAATTGGTTGAAATATGTGCTATTTTGGTGTGGCCGGGGATTCCCCTTACTACTGTCGTAGCATTTCCAAATATGTCAAATGTTTTGAAATGGTTTACTGCGCAGTCATGTCTCAAGTGGTCAATGCGTTATCATCGTGGTTTTTAGGTGTCAGATTAACAAAGTGGTAGATGTGAGATATCAGTGACGTGTAAAAGGTTGTATGTGTCAAAGTAGATGCATCGTCACAGCTAGTGCAGCAGTGATGGGTTTCGGGCGGGCATGTGGGGGTATGTAGGGCAACCATGGACCTTGCTTCCATGGCCGCTCGCTTCTCTTGTTTACCTGTCTACTAGTTGTAGCAGCAGACAATTCAGTTTCACGCATTCTTTAATATATATCCAATCTGTCTTAATATATATCAAATCTGTCGCAAGGTTTATTTGGTACATTTTTCTGGCCAGTTGAAAGTAATCTTGCGTCAGAACGGTACAAAAACAGGGTGAAATTAAAGTTCAAAACTTGATTTCAAAGACGTCATAAATCTTGAAGTTTAGCGTCACTGGAGTTGGCATATAACTTATATGCATGCTTGCTCATTTCACTGTGTAGCTTGCCTTCAAACACAATTTTTCACTCATATAAACTGCTGTATATTTACAACCAAACCATAGGCATCATTTAAATATGCGCATATTTAAAGTCACTCTGATTGTATGACAGGCTAAAGAAAGATATGGTGGTCTAGCCAGAGGTACAGGCTGTTGCCATGCCAACAGACAGAGCTCTACAAAAACTGTTACTAAATATACATTACTCAGCTACGTTGCTGCAGTTGCTGCAGGTGGCAATGTGAAGGGTTAAAATGAATACAAAACTAAAAATAATACAAAGCTAGTTCACCATTGGCAGATTACAGAATACCGCATTTGGGGCCAAGATTCAGTGGTTCTGGTTGATGGAATTGTGCATTATCCTTGAGTGGCAAGGGATTCCCTTTTTACCTAATGTACATGTAATTGTAAGATGCAGTTTAATTTTCACATCAATTTAGATGTACATGTATGCATGTATGACTGAAACATAGTGTGCAAAGTGACACAAACATTTTATTGAAGTGGGTTTATTTATTTTATTGGAGTATTTTGCCGCACATCGATGATAATTTAATTGTATAGTGACAACATATATCTAACAAATGATGCTGCACAAAAGGTTCAAGGATGTGTTTAGCTTTACCCTAAATTCAAACAGTTATCTAAAAGGCAAATGAACTGTGGCCACATGCAAATTAACGTAGATGTTTTCAGGTTAGAAATATGTAAAAAAGATTATTGGATGGTAAAATAGTTTCTGTTCCAAGACATGTTTCATACTAAAATGTTGCAGTATATATTACTGTCCCTGATGCTGAAAGCACAACACAAAGAATCTTACTAATATTGTTTCTGTAGCGCTGTGTTGGATTTAACCTATGTACATAACATTATATATGTAGAAGTAGATAAAGTGTGTAAATAGAAACTACAGAGGTATTTCAGGTATGTGAATCGCAGACAGTCGGTCACTATGTTGATATTGTGTGTGTTTTTGTATGCATGGTTATTTCGAGCTACACAGGGTCTGTTACTGTCACAATGCACAATTTAAGCCTGTCACACACCACATAACGGAGATGTGATAGTGACGCCATGTCTGGTTATCAGGAATTTACTCATTAATTTTGGGCATATATTCTTTAGTCTTGAAAGTTATGTAGAAACAAGATCATATGTATTGGAAATCAGCTTTGAACATGTACTGACTCATATACCCGGACCATTGTACATGACTAATACGGCTGTCGATGTTATCGTAATGGGATAAAATGTGTGGACAGATATCAGATCAAGTAAACCACGGCGATGTGGGGATAACTTCGTCTCGTAATGGTAGTTGTAGCAAATTATTATGCAACATACGTATGCAATGGTGCATCACAGCATGATTTATAAAGCCGAAATTCATGTCAGCGTGACATACAGTGTTGGTTATTACATATCCACTTTCAGGGCCTCGACTGCGCTGTCAGTCATGCAGAATTGTGGCCACCATTGGTCCAATACAAAATGCATCGTTCAGGGCTCGACGCCGTCAAGTAGTGCTGATTGGTTGGAACGTGTGCTATTCTTGAAAGTCAGGGGATTTCCTGTGGTATTTGATATGTCTAGTATTTCGTTGTGTGTGGAGGTGGCATTTTTAAAAGCAGTTTACCGCAGTCAGTGTTTAAAAGTGGTGATGCGTTGTCAACGTACCGTTTTTGTCGTCAGATTAACAAAGCATCTAGGAAACCAGACGCGCATGACTGAGGGTCAGAGGTCAACCTGTTTGTTGTGTCAACATGACTTCGGGCTGTTGTAGTTTTTATGTTACCGAAAACGTTGACTCTGTCAAATGTATCGCATTTGAGAAAGCCGCACTAAAAGGCTGTACTAGTTTTGATGGGGCTGACGGTGGTGTTTCAGGCCACAGTATTCATCATCTTCGTTTTGTGCTAGTTTTACACATATATGTACACTAATTTCTGCGTGATATAGAGTACTACTCCTAACTAAGAGTTAGTTAGAGACCCGCATGCATTGTACAGTTGTAGTAGGATGGTTTTTACACAGCCATTAATGCAGCACCCATCCTATTTTCAGACTAGAGCCATTTGGTCTACAGCAGGTTTTTTCCACTTCCATGTACAGGATCTTTGAACCTCCTGATGTACACTATACAACCCATGTAGGGACCAGCAGCTCTCTTCTAAAAGATAAGATAACAGCAAAGGGGGTCAGTGAAATTGCGAAAGCTGTTTATAAGCCACATTGACCCACTCTTGCCACTCTACATTTGCCCTTGCCGAATCTCTTAACATCTTTATGCCCAATGGCAAGGTATAAAGGTGCACCTGCATATTGTATATTTTTTCAGATTAATAAGCTGAATGTAATAATGTTTTTAAATGATGCTTTATTAAAACATGTATTATAAAATGGTCCTAAAATTACATCCATTTATACCACGTATTAGATTTGAATAAAAGTTTGTTTGTTGGACTCAAGTTATGTGTTATAAAGGAGTGTGATGTGAACATTTTGGATGACCTACTTTATCAGTTATCTCACAACACTTACTGATAGTCTGGCTAATGTGTACTGGGTACTTCTGGGCACACAGCAGATTGCAGTGCTCCAGAGATAGGGGTAAGTCTCTTGCTGACTAAAATCTTTCTCCAGGATACCTTTTCTGATTTGGAGGAATGTTAAGCATTCTCCAGAGTTGAGTAGTTTTTATGGCATTCTTGCTTCTAGGCTGACTGCATGCTGCTGCATTGCCCCTCCCTAACCCATGATGTATAGATAGATGTGCATGATCTGACTCCGTCATACATTAAGAGGGAATTTGCTTTCCATGGATATGAAATTAGCATGATAAGAGTCAGGTACTTATTGTAAAATTCTTAGTGTAATTAGGTATTCTGCGGCAAGTTTGTGAATTTCAAAAGTCATTTTTTGTGTGCGGTGCTTTATTTTAATTAAACTCTGTCATTATAATACATATACCCAATCAAGATGCCTATAAATTGTACATAAATCATGATGATGACAAAATAGTGAATAGATCTTTATACGTTCAGAGAAACTGATCATCAGAAATTATTCAGTTACTTCAGTTCAAAACATAAATGTACAAATTTGTGAGTTTAAAGTACAGTTGTGGCATAATTTTATATAAATATCAAGTCTCACTGTAAGGTAGTGGATTGTTTCAGTCAGCCGGCTGAATTGTTGTTTATTCGACTCTACTTGGGTACACCTGTTCTGGTGTTGATTTAATAGCACACCAGTACACCTGTTATGTTTATTCTGCAACACCAGTACATGGTGTTATGTTTATTCTGCAGCACCAGTCAGTGTGATATGGATCAGCATACTGTGTATGTGCTTGACAAATAGATCATCTTGTATCAATTACAACATGATACCAATTTTTGTAATTTTTGTAATTTAATTTTTATGAAACCATTGTAAGAAACTCTTTCTTAGCTAGACAACCTTCTTACTTTACATCATCGTCATGTGGGCAGACAGTTTAAAATTAAAAATGGTGACCAGTTGTGGTTTATAATATGTGGTGCATACAGTAAAATGATATTATCTTTAAAACTGATGCACATAATTATATAGAATAAATTACACTACACAGAAATGAATATGTGAATTAAAAAAACTGTAAAAATTGCTACATGTTGCAATTAATACAAAATCAAAAGAATGACAAAAATATTATAAAACATCAACTTCCTCACACCAGACAATACATATCCGTTGTGTTCAGTGACATCATTACATTTAGCATTGTAAAACATTTCAATCAAATTCTTTGATGTTTATAATTCCAAAAAATTCCTTCAGTTTCAACATTACGCAGTCCATTGTTTTTGCGTATATAATATATAATTGTACTTTTTTTTCAATAATGAAATTTCAAGGAGCATTTTAAGAGTATCTCTGAGGTGCTGAAGTCCACTTTTGTCTTGATTTGCCATTCTATGTGTTTATTTTGCCCCATACTATTGTATGCCACACAAGAATATTTATAATTAACAATTTCTCTCCGAGGACAAATTAAATGATGTTTCATTCACCAGATGGCACCATGATGGTGTTATGTTCGATTTACCGGGAAGCAATGACGAATGAAAATTTATCGGCTTCGTGCAATGCAGTAATTGGCAACGGCAGAAATTAAATTGTCAGAATTAGTCTAAAATCAATGTGCTGTAATGGTGATTTAAATAATAGTATGTTGCATAATGGCTACATGTATTGCTCATACTAGTTAGTAAAGTTAATGTCTGATATGTAAAAAATTATTTTGTTAGAATGTAAGTTAAGCTATTTTTCAGTTTGTTAAATTATACCTACTCAGCATGAGAATGAGGATCTGTATTCTGGTGTTGTCACCATATCTTTGAATCATATGACAGTAGTTCCACGAAAATTGCTGAAAGGCTGTATCCCCAGTAGTTTGTTGAATACAATGCTGCCTGAGTAAGCTACCATGAGACCTCTCTCTCCCCATGACCATAGGGCAGCCAATAGTGAACACAACAACCAGTGCCACAGAATGTTGGCTAGAGAAAACTACCCCCGGTAGGCTGCTTTCTACAGGTGGGGAGAATTGTACTTGGTAATTGTAATCACTTACAGTTTTGATGTAATAATCTTCATGTCCAAATTACATTATACAGCTGTATGTGTAAAATTGAAAGTAATTGAACACATTCAACTTAAATTGTAATTTTGTGTGTAATTTCTGTGTAGACAAGTGTTAATTCCTGTAAACAAGTACAGTTGGCATGCACCTGTTTAAACAGTTGGTAAGCTTTCCTATGTCTTTATTGATAATTTGTATAAATAATCATTAAAATACTTATAATGAAGATTCAACAAGTTTGCCATCAAAGTTGAATGTTCCAGACGTAGCGTGGAAGGTTTTAGATGTAAATAGATCACATTAAATGATTAATGATGTAACTCTGTGGGACAACTCAGTTTTGAGTTATCAAGAGTCCAACAATGTTCAACCTACATGTAACCTTCCCTAGTCAGACAGATGCCCAGTTGCCAGTGTAAGTGTGAGTACTCTTAATAGTTGGGTAGACCTTTACAACTTCTACAAAATTTCAGTTTGGTGAGGCAATTTGAAACACTTCTCACCACTCACAGAAGCATACATTGTTGAAACATGGTGAGTGTATGTTTTGATAATGCATTTCTAATGTCACGGAGGTAATTTCTTTAAAAATATTTCATTTACCCAATGTTTTCTTGTAAAAAGTTGATTATATTATTACATAAATTCTGTTGGTATAACTTGCACAAATACTCACAGAAATGTGGCACTGCAAATTAGATAAATATAATTTATTAATTGGCTTACAGCGAAGAGTGCTACAATATACCTGTAGGTTATCAAACTGCAATATTGTGTCACGCACAACTGTGATGTATTAAGTGTTTATTATAAAATTAAAAGATTTAAATTTATTATTTAACAGTTCTGTTGATGACACCAATAGATCATAGTTGACTTATCCATTTTGGTGTACTATTATTAATTTTAATAACATTTCCTAGTAACATCCCACTGCATGATACTGATAGTTTAACCAACAAATACATTTAACAAACATTGTACCCTGTTAACATCTTACAAAGTACACAATATGACATTTGAAAAATGAAAACTCCAATGATCCAGACTGATCCACGGTATAAAACCAATCCAATCAAAAGTATGGTAATATATTATGGATAGTGAAAATATGCATTTGCTAAATAAAATACTTACAAAGAATTACTAAATGGATATATTTAAATAACGGATTACCATTCTCCATAAAAATGTATTGTGATCAACATATGAACATAAAACCAAAATGTTTCTAAGCACTTAGTGAACTGTATATTTTAAATGCGTATGGAGAAAATGGTAGGCAGTTCATAGGATCATATTGAGCTGTGTACAGATATCTATAGATGGCTGTCAGGAGACAGTGTCGTGAATAACAACACTACATTGCCACTCCCCTTGTCTATGCTATGCCGATGCTATTTTAGTGCCGCTTGCTCGCCTAAGGATGACAACCTGTCAGTATAAAAAACTAATCTGGCAAAATGATTGTGCTGAGCTAGACTAGTTTACCGCTGTGAGGCCACACACACGTACGTACAAATTGTTTAAAACATACAGCGTCGAAACGACCATCGCTGCATGAGTAATATTACTAATAACACCAATAGAAAGAAGCAGTCGATTATGTCATCGTGAAATATGTGTTACATCGTATGCTCACCTTGACTTCCGTGAGAATGTGGATCAACATATTCGGCGAGACCGCGCGTCCTACGCAAACCTGGGCACAATCAGTTAGTTATCATGGGTGTGACCTACTTAGCTATGTTTACATCAAGTGCGTGAGATATTTAAAGTACAATGCGATGTTGAGGGCCCCACGGTGCTGTCATGTGACCTGTTGAAGTGAGCGTCCCATTGGTCCATTGCGGAATGCCTCAGTCAGGGCCCGCAGCCATTCAGCGGTATTAATTGGTTGGAGAGTGTGCTATTTTAGTGCACAAGGGGATTCCCGTACTATTTGATACGTCGAAGTATTTTATAGTACGGGAGGTTTCTGAAACAGTTCATCGCTCTAGTGTTTATAAAGTAATGTTTTCTTGCCGTTGTGCATTTTTGGTGTCGCGTTGACAGGACAGCAGATATTTGAGGGCGAGAAAAACAAGTTCACCAGCGCAAGATTTATGTGGAAGTGTGTTGGTTACGTTGCGTTGCGTTGCGCTGCAGTTTTGTGTTAGGTCTCTTCTAGGACAGCGAGCACGCCCTGTACACTCGCTGACAAATCACTCAATGACATCTGTTTATCAACACTTAGGCTGACACAGAAATGCGCCTACACTGGCCACAGGAGTGCATTGTTTTGGGGCTTATACCAGGAGGGATGCATCAGTTACGTAAAAAATAACTCTGATGTAGCTATGTTTTAATTCATGCATTCATTTGCCATTTCACAATATCAGCAATTTTCCTGGATTGTATTTTATTATGTTCTTTGTTCTATATATGACAACATTTGTTATGTATAAACCCCAACAAATCATAATAATCAGAGGTAGTTTGGGTTAATTTGACTCGGCTGTCAAAAGCTGCTTTCACCAGTCTAGTCTGAAATGGTTGTGTATTGAGTGGACCAGTTTAATGGTGGTGTAATCTGAAGACCTTTAGCTCTATTTGTCATCTTTACGACTGTGTATTCTGAAGTCACCCTGGATTATCTATCAACAGGCCAGCTAATGGCCCTTGTCAGTGGAATACACAGCCTGTCTGGAGTGGAAGGGGGACATAATACACAACCCTTTAAACCCACTCACCCCTGCAGTGTTCCAGAGGTCAGATAGACAGTGTGATTTTATGAAGCATTTATTGTGATAATGTTTATAGATAATGTCTATCTGTTGCCTAAACCATGTTTTCATAACAACATAGAAACTCTCTCCGCCATACAATGTCATGTAAATGCTGGCTCCAGTCCAAGATCTGCACAGATTATACTTTGCATTGAGAATTCACAGGTGCAATCTGTGAAAAGAAATTATACCATGCACCGCCGCTACCTACTTAACTGGCAAATTTCCTTTACGTGTGTATTTATAACCGTGGTTCCACCCAGCCCCGTGTACTGTGATGTAGGTTCCTGTATTGTTGCACATAAATCACACTCTATGTTGTCTGAGCTCTACGTGTTACCAGCAGTACTGTTGTGTTACATACGTGACAGCCAGGTGTGTGTTGCTATCACTGAACATATCTAGTTTTCTATGGAGATATTTAGCTCTGGGGCATTGGCAAAATACTGATCCCTCGGTGTCTTACTATCGAGTGTTTTTTGGTTATTGCAGTTTGTCTGGGTTGAGTTAGTGTAAATTGTCACTGCTCTGCTTGGTGCTAACGGTTGAGTGGCTGAGCTGAGTAGCAGTGGGGCAGCCAGGCACACTGGCTGGGGCAGGGCGCCCAAACAAAGACAGAGCTGTGACCTGCTGTCTGGCATGGAAACAATGACCTTCACTCACTCGCTGGCTTTATTGATCACTGGTGCTCTTTGTGTTGTGTTTAATGGCATCGGCAGGCCAACTGCTGGCTAATAGTACTCACGAACTAGGTCAGCGTGCTCTGCTTGTGTATGGATTGAGGTGTGGCCAAGCTGGTCAAACGTAGCCGCGGATTATCATAATTCATGAGCGGCTGGCTACAATTCATAGTGGTAGTGGCTGGCTGACCATGTATGTGTGCTTGGCGGTGGAGGATTGATACAAAGGTCACTGGTTAATGAGACCTGGTGTGTACTGATAGTTGTGTGCAGGCAGGGCTGGTCCGTCTACTGACAGCTGGCTCGGGATGTTTTGGCTAACCTGGAAAGCTGATCCTTTGGCTGCTAGTATACCCGTATGGGCTATTTAAATCCAGTGCTGGAGACTGTTTGGGGTGTGTTTATGCTTGCACAATCTCCCAGCGTGTGTGCGTGTGCACGGCCAGGCTAGGCCGGTGCTGCCAGGATGTGCAGTTTATAGCCTTGCCAGGAGGTCAGAGCTGCTTGGATTAATTCAGTGCTAGGGAACACAGACAGCCAAGCCAGCCCACAGGCAGCGGTGCCCCACTGGAGTATGTGGCCGCTGCCCCAGCACGTACAGCCTTTTCATTGCCGTTCTTCTGCGTGGATATTCAGCATGCGTACGTGTGCATGTGTGGTGGCGTGTTCGTGCGCCGTCGCATGCACTGTGTTGTGACTGTGCGACCAGCAGCTGCCCGAGCTGAGCTGGCTGCCGGTGAACAATGGCATACCCGCAGCAGGTAGGCTTCGTCTGTCCCAGACACGGGCACCCGTCTTCTTTGTGTTTATACTTCATCCGCCAAGCCCTTGTTTATTATTTACACACTCGGCCCTGGTGCGCAGATTGACAGGTGTACGTCAGACTGCTGTTTATAGCCAGGCCGAGCTGAGCCTGTCTAGCCAACCGCTAATTTATATGCAATATGTTAACCTTGAGGCAGCCAAGCCATTGTTGCGGCGTTGATACGGTACACCTTTCTTCTGGCGATCCACAAAGTTAGTGCCATTGTGACTTGGGACAAAGCAACCGCAGATTAAATATTAGCGTGGATAATTTTGTAATGTTGACAGCACGTAAATAGACAGTGTGTTTCTTGCTGCTGAGACTATGCTTGGATGTGACCTACATGGCTGCCTGGTGCTGTCTGCTTGCATAGCCTTTATGTCGTTGATTTATCAGCAAATTTATGGAAATGTCGAATTTGCTTGATGCTGTATTCGCAGGAAACATGTGAGTGACAAATCTGACATATTGGGGTGTGGTACGATTGGCACGGTTTTATTAATTAATTTCTGCCATAGCAATTGGATTCCTAGAATTTTCCATGAGCTGTCAAAATGGCTAACGACCAGCTCCAAGAATTGGGCCCAGAAGTGATGCCTGAAACACGAAAACGTAGTAAGCTATTTAGCGCCGCAAAACGTGGTTCCTACACGAAGAGTATTTGTGTTTCGCGGGCTGAAAATGCGCCGCCGTAACTATGGCGATTTGGCAGTATTAACAGCGCCTCCTTGCGTAGGTTCTGTTTTACACGGCGCCGAGGATACGAGAGAACGCGTATCAGGAGGTTAGGATCGCATCCAACGGGTGGTTTTTGTCTAATATGTGGATACACAAATGTGTCTGGTTTTTTGTACCTATGGTTTAGCGAAAGCTGTGCTCAGTCAGTCGATAATGATGCAATGTTGTCGCAACTGTGCTGTAATATATTATTATTATTTACGATTCTTTGCCGTGACATGACATAACCTGTGAATTTTATATCTGTGCGTAATCACACTGGATATAGATGTTTAGTAGACATTGTAACACTTGGAATCATGATTTATTAACTGCTACGTATTTTGCCATATGTCTCATAAATTTACTATCAGCGATTTCTGCATTACAATTTTTTTTCCGATACCTTCTGTACAGCGTGCTTTTAGGTCTTGTCTGATACTATTTGAGTTATGCATTTGATTTAAGTCATTTTATTTTTTATTTCTGCCATTCTTGCATCTTCATAGTTCAGAGTCACATGTTTATTTTGTACAACAGCACATCAACTTCTGTTGTGTTTAATTACACAATGTAGAATATATGACATGTCTTAAACAAAATTCAAATATGTTTAAGAAGAGGAGCTGATTTGTTTATACTTCACGTAGATACTCATAATTCACATAGATATCATGGAACAAACTTAGCACAGTTTTAATTGAAATTCAAGATAAATTAGTTAAAGTCCCCATTTGGTAATTGATTGAGTTGCAAAGACATCATTTGTCTGAATGAAATCTACCAAAGTACCTGACATGTAGCAGTTTTGTATTAGTTGTGTATTGTTTACATAATCAGTGATCGTTAAGGTAACATGCTGCATCAGCCATGCTAGTTGTGCTAAGAATGGAGTTAGTTAGTTGTACTATTTGCACTGTTGTAGTTTGCACGGGTACTGTCAATGTTGAGTATTATTCAAAGGTTTAATTTAATTGGCTGATTCTTCACAGTTTCACGTAGACAAATGTTTCTCGATATCTTCTTGTTCATCCTCCTCCCTAGTTCAGTGGTGAGATTTAGGTCTGGTTTTGTTGTCGTGTTCTTTCTGTTGGTACCATCCACTGATCCCAATCATCAGCCCCTTTTCTCCCTTCATTTTCATCCCATCTTAGAGTCTTAGTTGTAGCCTCGTCCTTTCATGTTTCTCCCCCTCCTCTAGTCTTACTGCTCTTACAATTATAATTATATCATTGAATTTATACTCATGTCCATCCTTACCAAATGGTCTCCCCATATCACCCCACATTTAACTAATCTCCCCATAAAGTGATACATGGTATCCTAATCTCATTCATCAGGTAATCCCTTCTTCTTCATTCGACTCTCTGTTCCTGTGATTCTCTGTACCCAGCTACTGTTGCAAACTTACAGCTTTTGTTGTTCTTACCAGTGCTAGTGTCACCAGACAGATACGCTGGTGTTACACACACTCACTTTCCCCTAAGTTTTGTGCTAGTTCTGTGTGTCATTAACCTTGTCCTAGCTCTCTTAGTTCAGCAATAAACTCGCAGCATTTTTTTCTGTAATTGTATTCTAGCTACGAAGCGATAGCGAAGGCATGACTCATTTGTTTAAATGCGGTTGAAGAACCGTAGTGTCTAGATGTTGTTTTGTGTATTGGTCATATTTTGTGCTTGGACTTATTCCTGTCTAATTTTTCCTAGTATTTTCGCCATAGTATTTCCCCTGGTATATGGTTGGCCATCTTGCAGTTTAGTTACATATCGGATTATCCACTTCAGAGTATATATAGGCAACAACAGCCACCTCATGACTGTGCGTTTGCCATGTCCAAAATTACTAATTACAATCGAACATGTTGTTTTTGGAAATGAAATATTTCTTCAATCAGTATCTACACGTAAGCCTAAGACGTGTGTAATGGCAAGATTTGAAGATCTGACGTGAACAGTGTGTATAATAATGATGCCAATTCACGAAGTTGCCATACCAATGGTACCATATCTGACGATCATTAGGTTAACGTGTCCCTGTCATAATATTTGACAGTTTAATCTAGTTGGTTGATTCTTCACAGAGTCAAGCCATAATTGATTAATAGTTTTAGCAGCATCTTTTCATGAGAGCCGATAACAAACACTTTCACCTGGGCTGGTGGTGTAAATTAGTATTGCTTTACATGGATTTGCCATTCTAATGTCTAACAAAATGTATAGACAGATTGGGATGGACTGTCAAATAGTAATTGAAACAGGTTTTTTAACAAGTGATCTGATGCTTACTTAAATTATTATTTCTTTTAGGTATATGCAGTTGTTGTTTTGCCATAAAAGGGTCAAGTCCATCCAGTCTTAGCTGGCTTTTGTAGTTATGTTTGCAACACTCTGCACATCTTGTATGATTGTACCCAGTCAAAACAAACATCCCTTTATGAGTACATAATCAACAATGCTGTTTTCAAGGGTACCGTAAGCAGGCACTCACTTGAATTCATTTTGTCAGCAGCTAGCACATACTCAAAGGCATTTTATGCAATAAAAAAGGATTCCTGACGGAAAAAAATCATTTGTTTCATAATACGTTCTTGTGAAATATCATCACATTTACACCTGTAGTTAGAATATCTAAACGTGATCCCATTGACTTTAAAAAAAATTCAGATGCACTAGATCTGCCTGAGACTTGTCCCAAATTGTCATTCAAGTGAAATAGAAAGTTGTAACAATGTTCTAGTAAGAAGAAGTTTAGTAAACTGTCGTTTGCAGCTTGTCAGGGTGAGCACCAAATAAAAGATTTATTAAAAAAAATTCTATGTGCCAGTGTAGCTGTGCAAATAACAACTAGGTTGACATAGATTGAATAAGTATTCATCAAGAGTAAAGACATTCGTAGACTAGTGTGGGAAGTTCAGTGGCCTTAGGTGTCACTGAATGGAGGCAGCTTGGGTTTGTCTGGGTCGCGATATAGCAATTAGAATCATATTACTATAAACAGCAAGGTCATGGAATTTTTTGCATGTAGGTGTCTTGAAAGGGTCGCAAGAATTGCTCTTTAGTACAAAATGGTGTTGCCAATTAGCAGCCCATTAGAGGTTTCTTGGTTTTGTTTAAGGGGTAGAACAAAGACCTGACTCTGAAAGTAATCCCTGTGCAGAAACTTCAAGGATATTGAAATACGGGTGAACCGAAGATCCGCTGAAAGGCCCCAGACTAGACAAGAACGGTGGTCCTTGTTCTAGAGGTCCCAACCTGGGGCTGGGTAGTATTAATGGCCCCAGACGGTGTACCATTACGATTGTGACTGGAGACGTCTGGGACGTGCGTAACAATTGTACTGTGTGCCCTAGATATGCGATTTGATAGGTTGACACCAGGTGCTGTCTGACCTTGTGACCTGTTCTAAGTCGCCACAGGAATGCATGGAGCTCAGCGTCCTGCGTCGAAGGTAACCCACACCAGAATTAAAGGCAGCCGGCGAAACCTTGAAAAACCCTTTGCGGGTAACTGAAACTGTCTGGCAGATGATGCAAATTGGTATAGAGCGAGCTAATTATACGTTACACCTAGTTAAATGATAATATCGTTGCGTGCAAATTAGTAAGACTGTTTCTCTTGGATACAGCATAGATGATATCGTTGAATTGTAAAAAAAGATGAATAATTTACGTCGTATTGGGTGAAAAGGAGTACATAGATCTAAGGAGGAGTGGGATAGTCCCTGCTTTCTGCGCCATACTGGAAAAGGCACTTGTGTTAACGTACTTGCCTCGTGTTTATCTGCAGTATGCTTTCATGTCTATTGCTCAAACTGGTTTGAGATTCAGTGTCATAATTCCTGCCATAACACTGCCTTAAATTAAAAAAGGTCTTTTATTCTGTTAAATCGAGCAAATGTAGTGTGTAGTTGCCATGTTTTGGTAAGTGAAGCTTGTAATTACATACTTGTTAGTGTTGGATTGTTGACCAAAGTGTGTCGAGACCTGCGTATATGGGAAATTTAGCTGTGACAATTCCTTCTAGGTGGAAATGATGACACTGTGAGAAATTAATACATCTAAAGGCAGCATATGTCTGCTTCACTGGTCAGGAACTCCTTTTGCTGCAAGATGGTATCTATATTTGAAGCCTATATCACCCTGACATATACTGTTCTGTTATATTCTGTCATGCGTTATTCATACAGTAGATACATGAGGTGTTATATAAGCAACTTGAATAACTTCTTTATGCTCTTTTAGAACAGGTTTATAAAACTAAGGGTTTTAATACATTTGTGTCTCTATGTTCCTAACAATGTTCAATTTAAACTCGTAATAAAATAACATTGATAGCCAGGAATAAGATTATGTATTGATGTGTAATATTCAGCATGGAACAGTATTTCTCGGTAAGGTTGACAATGTCTGAAGTTTGAAATCAGACCTTCTCTAAACATATTATAGGCACAACAATTTTTCTGTACAATACTACACTTCCAAACAGTGTTCAATGCAGAATTATACAATTATGCAAAAACAATGTTTTATATTTTATGTAATCAGTATTTGCTGACGGAATCAGTAATGTATTGATTGGTTTAAGTAAAATCTGGTTTACGTCTTCAGAATGTTTAGCCTTTACCTCAGAATGGGTAACGCTGTGAAGTTGTTGCTTTATCCTGTCAACTGTTTGCTTTAGTCTGCTTTGGCTGTCTTGTTGATCCTGGGATCTGGCAGCATAAACATACACATTATGTGTGCCTTTGAGGTATGAAGAAGACCTGTTGATGGTGTACGTTTGTTGACAGGCAAATTGTCAGTGTGAGATAGGTGTATGGAGAGATTGGTGTTGATAATGAACAATGGGTGAAGCGTTTTGCCCGCAGTATTCGAACAAAGCACTCAAGATTTTGCCGGATAATTATACGTTGTTGAATGATACACACTCTAGGAAGTTGGTCAACCGTGTCAAACTGTCAATAATTCACAAGCGTCTTGCTTGATCTGATCAGTTTTACGTCTAAGAGGTGGACAAATAGGGTGTAAAGTTGCTTCTTCAGTTTTTGTCAGGTTTCCTTGTGATTTCATTTGTAAAAGAAATTACAAAGTTGAGACTGATCTGTTTCATTTATCACTGGCCGATGTCATCTATATTTAAAATTTCTTTCTTAAATTACTAGTGTATACTTCAAAGGATTATTTTTCTCGACTTGCTGCTTTCAAATTTGAATTTTCCTAACATCTGGGTGACAGTACTTGTAGCTGTAAAAAGGTGTTTGAAGAAGGCACTACTTGGAAGTGATCTCTTGTGACGCAAGTTACGCAATCGTGGTTCCCCTCCAAAACAGCACACATCAGCTCAAATCAGCATCTATTTATATTTCACATATTTATGGATAATGGTTTTAACAGTCCATATGTATCAGTGTTCCTGTCTGCATCAAATTTCCAGAAAGGTTTTACATTTCTCTGCAGGTCAACCTTGTTACCTAATTTAAAAACAGCCAATTATATGTGACAGCATTCATGTTCTCGTGACGTGTTATATCACGTGTATTTAGGATGATTGATTTATACCGGTTTAATTTTTGCCATTGAATTGAAGGACTGGTGACCATGGTGTTGATGTTATTTTGCTGAATATTTAACACTTGTAGACCTCAGTATCCTATTTAACTGATAATACAAATGTAGCTGTAACATCTACATAGATATGCTGAAATGCCAAGTAGAAATCAATCCTATGACGATTTTATTATAAATTTAAGTAGTTGTTCTAAAACATGCCATGTGGTGGCATAATTGTTATAACATCATGTTCTCACTCGAGGGAGTCTGTGTTTGAATCCTCTTTTTACTCTCTGTGTTCGTTCAATACGCCACCACTATAGATGAGCTCTTGGCTATAGATAGTGGTGAATGAGTAAGCTTTCTGTAGTAATTGCTGAATTGCTGATAAGTGGAAATGGTGTTTGATTGGTCAGGAAGTGATATGTCAACACCCCTGAGCAATCCTAGGGATGGATACAAGCTGTGTAAGAGCAAAGTAAATGTACCTCTAGATGAATCCACAACGTGTTTTTTTTTGCTTATATCACCCAGTGTGTTTGTTTGTTGCAGATGAAACTGGAGCGGCTGTTGGCTGGGCAACAAGGCAGTGGGGAAGCCCCAGACAGACCTTCACCCACAGAGCCAACCCTCCACCCTCACGATGTCATCTCCACCCCTACTGCCAGAAGTCCACCTGCCACTATCGCCACTATGCCTGAACAGCAGCAGTGCTATCCTGCCGGTCAGCTAGCGAGCAGTCCACCAGTGACCGCTACCACGTCCACTGCGGTCGTCGGTGTGACGACGGGATGTTGTCTGACGCAGGCACAGTTCGTGACGACGACAGCCGTGACGTGGTCAAGCTCAAGCAGCGGCATGCCCAGCAAGTCAACGGTCAGCTCACTGCTACATGCGAGAGACACAAAGAGACAGACAAAGCGTGGCTTGGACGTGAAAGGTGCTTCAGGTGCTAAGTCGCAGGCGCCCAGTGGCACGGATGTCTACGATTTTAAAGACGATGACGAAGACGATGTATGCGAGAAACCACCGCTCCCACGCAGGTTTGACCGCAAGTTGCCGACTGTCGGTGCACCAAACCGGATGCCGGAAGACAGCGTCGCAAAGACGGTGCTTGGTACGGAGGCGGGGGACTTGCAGAAGCATGACGAGCCTGTGTGTGGTTCAGCGACATCTGCGTCTACGACGGTGTCTTCAGCAGTCAATACGAGTGCGATGCGCAGCATGGACAGTGACAAGTGCCAGTGGACGAGTAATTGGGTGGGTTCTGATGCTGTATTGAGACAGACCGAGCCGCCGAAAGTGGTCAGTCTGACTCCAGATGCGGCCGCGACGTTTGTCCAGCAGACTCCCGTCGCGGGATCTCTGTTCCACCGGCAGGAGGGACAGTTCCTTCCTCAGGCGTGGACTGGCATCAGTTCTGTGGATTACAATACTGCGGCGGGTGTAGGGAGCACGGTAGCGAGCACGTCTTTCCCTGCAAACATCCCCCCTACGTGTCAGGTACCTGTGTACCCACCACAGACCCAGTCCATCTACTCGTCCGCGAGCGTTGACTCGGCCATGGACACCTTCATAGCGCAGCTGGAGAAGGGGTCATCAACGTCTTCCACCTCCACAACCGCATTTCCACAAGCGCCACATCTCGCAGCCACGTCTCTCCCCAACACACAACAAGGTGCTTCATTCGATGGTGTTGCCATGCCATCTGGAGGTGTTGCCTTGCCAACCGGAGGTGTTACCATGCCAACCGGAGGTGTTGCCATGCCGACCGGAGGTGTTGCCATGCCGACCGGAGGTGTTGCCATGCCGACCGGAGGTGTTGCCATGCCGACGGGAGGTGTTGCCATGCCGACAGGAGGTGTTGCCGTGCCAACCGGACGCGTTGCCATGCCAACCGGAGGTGGCTGGCCAGCAGAGGGCATGGGCAGTGAGAATTCTGTGGTGGTCGACGGGTGTAAGCTGGACATGAGTCGTGAGGACCACCGGCGGGTGAGCGAGGCGCTCACCTTTCAGGAGAGTGAACTCCTCACGAGGCTCAAGATGAACAATGTCGAGGAGGTGCCTCGCTGCAACTGCGGAGCACGTAAGTTTGCTCACTCCTTCATTCTGTATGGCACTTTTAGGGGTGGATTCAGCGACTGTACCCAGCAAACAAGGAACCATTTATGAACCAGTTGGTATGTGTCATACTGGTTCATATTTGGTATCGCTCCACCAGTATGTGTTTTCATGTGTTCTGCCTATTGTTACAAGTTTTGAACGAGTTTGATACGAGTCATACTGGGTCAGAACTGGTATGGTTTCACTGGTACGTGTCATCACGTGAAAAAATTGTGAATTCACTTTCAGAACATGTGAAATCACGGGTCCTTGTTTGTTGGGTAGTCTGGGGGGAGGCACAAAAACCTCCAATTGTAGCCATTAAGGCTCACCAAAAAGTTGACTCGAGTGATAGCATGGGTATACATGGGGCAACTGTGTCAATTGGGGAATTTTGTTTTTAATTCAGTACAGACACGATTTTGCCTCATTGGAAAGGAGGGGTGGTGTTAAGCATTTGTTTGTGTGGTTATAACTTAGATTCTTCTTTTAACTTGACATTAGTGGTCTGGAGGAATATGACAGGGCACATTAAAAAAGATCTAGAGAAAAAGACACATTCCGAATGCCTAGACCATGGATCTGTCTGTTTCTTCATTACAACTCTGCTGAAGCACGTTAGTTTATGACGCATTCTACACGATACATCGGTCCAGCCAATTTGGAGCAAGGTGGTTTTTGCACCATCGTAGGAGGTCATTCATTGCCAGTTAGAGTGCTCAGGTAAATGTATGCACAGTCATTGTTGGAGTAGTTTCAGCAAGACAGACATAATTGTGCTTTGCACACAAAACCTGTTTTTTTTCTTCAAAGCACACCAGTTTAATAATATAAAATCACAATGGGATGCGTCATTGCAACAGTGTTTTTGTAAAAAACAAATTATGGGGTGGCAACAGTGTATCAGAAGGTTTTTGCAAAAGGTTACTGCAGAGCAAACAATAACCTTATCACCATGTGTGTACAAAAAAATCACCATTAAATGAGGTGCCTCACTACAAACCAAGTAAACACTATGGAGCGGTGAGGTCACTCGGTGCATTCGCATCAGTGCAGTCAAGTTTACTCACGCTCGATTCGGGGTCAGGCTTCAACTAAGTCGAACATGTAGTCACTCAAGATGGTTAAATCTTCCATTCATACAAATCTGGTTAACTTATGTCGCCCTAATTTCACACTAGAGACATCGGTACCCCGGTAGGTTATTTTGTGTACATTGTTCACTCTACTGGCGTTATAACTTTATAAAAACCTTAACAGGAGATACTTCATTACCGCTTTCAGTGTGATACATCAGTTTTATGCCTTAATGTAATAACATGGAGGAATAGGAGTTTATACAAACATTAGAAAGTTGTCAGGTTACTTAATTGAGGTCCCTAACATAGAAACATAAAAGTCTCTATAACTGCAGTCAGTGATGCAAATACTTAGTTAAAGTGAAAAAAAAGGCTACAGTTTAGTGTTATGCACCTAAAAGAGTTTACACTAGCTAATCATTTGCATCTACAATCCAATTTTTCACCTTAGTGGTTACTTCAGAAAGTGGTCTTAAAGTGGGAAAATCTAGCTAAATCACCGACACCATGAACCGGCCCATCTTGGATCTTGCAACCAATCACAACCCAGCAGTTTGGAAAAGTAATACGTCAGAGAGTCGTCTGCTGGTTCAGCTGTCATAACAGAGAGCCAAGCGGTACGCTAAAAGTTGCCTTACGTCGGTTTACAACGAAATCGCGACATCAATATGCCACACTGTTCCTCAAACGCTTATAGTAATAGTACAGTGAAAGACAGTATCAGTAAGATGTCTTCTTGTTAACCTATGAATCGAGCAGAACTGAAACAGTGGTTCGGTGGATTCGTTTGGACAGTCACAGACACAGCGCGGATCCTAGACGACCCGATTTGATTGACCTAACCATCAAAACGACCACCAACAGCCGCCAAAACTTCTCCTCACATATCTTACATACATATGCATACACTACGTTATGCAATAAAATCTCTTGCATTCCTCTGACGAAGAAAATTCACACACAAAAACGCGCAGACCTCGAGTACAACTTGTTCGGCCGCTCAGCGGTACCGTAAAATCGCTTTTAAAAGCTTTACACAAAATACCGCTAGACGCCACGTTTCTGACTGCTAATATTTAATTGTTTTACTTCACACGCGCGAAATAGTTTAATTACTTATAAATAATATAATAATTAATTATTATCATCACTATGATTTGCAGGAAATTATAAGTTTTATTATTTTTATATTGATATTTTATTTTTATAATTGTTCATATATGTTTCTAGTATATTTATGTTTTTTTTCTTCTGGTGTGTATTTGTTGTTTAGCATTTTAATGTATGTAAAACGCCATGAACAAGTTTAAATTGGATGTGGCGCTATATTAAATAAACAAACAATTGTTTTTATTATAATATAATATTTTATTTATGTAGCGCCACATCCATAATTGTTTGTGGCGCTACACAAAATAATGCTATTAAAAATACAATAAAGAGAAAACTACCCACAGATAATATTATTTAAAAATAAATAATGAAAATACATGTTTCTATATCATTAACTAAGCTGACCTATCAGTCATAAATAAACATACAAATTACATAACAACAATTGAAATAAATGAATATAAAAGTATGGTTAATAGTAATAAATAATTAAAGTAGTAAAATAAGTACGACGTAATAATAATTTTCATTCAGCACATACACAACCATTATGCATAAGAACATATTACTGAAGCTATTTGTTCTACTCATGAATGACATTTCCACCATCAGATATGTAATAATTATTATTTTTGAACAAGACACTTTATTAATTATCGGAACAATAAATCTCTAAAATGTAAAAAGGAATATGAATATATGGGAAATATTATGGTGGTAGAAAAAGAAGGATTTAAAAACAGTAATATTAACATGTTATTGTTTTAGTTATTATTGTTAAAACATCGCTTATGTAATATAAGCTTGCATGCTCGCAGTACACGCGGGATGTTTATAGAAATATTGATAAAATAAACAATGTGACTTCATTGAAAAACACGTAATTTCCTTTTTATTTTATAACTAATAGGCAATTTTGGATAATTATGCAGACACATGTATTTTTAATATTTATTTTTAAATATTACCTGTGGGTAGCATTCTTATTATTGCATATACTTTAATAACAGTATGTTGAATAGAAGAGAAGAGAATTGTGGATTTGGCACTATATAAAATAAACTAATACAATTATATATTTGTATATTAAATTGTTATTTTTTATCAACTCTATTAGACCCATATCACCAAAGCGTTGCCTTAGTTTGCCGTTTAACATTTTCTGCAGATCATAGTGATGCAGCTAATTATTATTATATTATTTATAATTAATTAAACTAATTCGCGCGTGCGAATGCAGTAAGGTTAATAAATATTCGCGTGCCATCTAGCGGTATTTTGTGTAAAGCTAACTTATAATAGCGAGTTTACGGTAGTCGAAGTTGTCGAGTTGCCGTTCGCCAAGATTTGCGTTTCTTTTGTGAATTTTCTTCGTTAGACGAATACAAGTGATTTTTTTGTAATGTAGTGTATGTATATGTATGTAAGAAATGTGGGGAGAAGTTTGGCGGCTGTTGGCGGTCGTTTTCGTGGTTAAGTTAGAAAGTAACAGATAATAATATGCATGCACAGTTCACGCCGACCAAGAAGACTCTCTGACGTCATTTTGTTTCTAAAATGGCGTAGTCTGTAGACTTTCTATGTCTATGTGTTTTACATTTTTTTCCTGGTAAACCACTGACGTTAAAAATATGATTGTTGTTGGAAGTTGTTACTTTTTATTAACTCTGTTAATCCCATATGATCCAAACATTGACTTTGTTTTCCCTTTAACATCAGTTGTTATCAATTCAATAAACACTTGTTTCACATTGAATTATTATAATACTTCTAGCATTGGATTAGTTAGTTACATATAGAAAAGGAACGGCTCGCAGAATCGAACCAGGTGTAACGTAGTTGTGTTGAGACGTTCAGATGTGTAGACGTAAATAGATCCGAAATGTGTGGGCTGTCAGTGTGTACGCACAATGGCTATTAGGGGTGTCGGGTGCCACCCCAGAGGCTGGTGTTTCCACAACCCTACTGGGGCGGCTGTATTGTGGTTGGCAGCACTGAACCAGTACTTGATAGATGTCTGCTCCATCAGCAGTTATCACAACAATTACTTTGTCTTTCTGTCCCTGCTGGCAAACTGGCTGTAGGCCAGTCAGTGGCAGCGAACCTGTCACTTATTGGGTCACAGCCAGTACGTGGTGCATGTTTACATCCAGTGAACCATTATAGTCATGACACACAGTTTGCGATATGATGCATCATACACAATAAAGCATATTGATACACAGGGAAAATGTACACATTACATGTGCTTTGAAATGTGAGCCACAAATGCAGAATGTAATTATTTTCAGTTTTGCAATAACAATTTGACCTGTATGGTAAAGGAATTTTTTTTTCTCCTTCAAACTGAAAAGTAACAGTTTAAATTGATTTGAAATGTTACAGAAGAGGGTGCATCATTTGGAAGCTAACATACTTAAGTTGAGTAACTTAACTGGGTCTCTGGACCCCCTTATGGGAACCACCCTTGTGTGCCTTGCCACAGGTCCACCCCATTGCCTCACTGTGTGTAATAATTGTCCCCAACACGGCAATTTTTCACAACTATAAAAAAATGTGCTCTGTATATCGTGATACATATTATATTTTGAATCATGTAAATCCATCATCAGCTAAATCCATTAATCCTGTTAGAACTGTACATAATTAGTTTAAGGTACTTATATACTTAATATGTGCCACATTGTGATAGTACTGTATTGATTTAACTTCTGTTAGAGAACTCATTCAGAGGATCTACAAATCTCAAAACGTGGTAGCCTTCCTTAGCTTCTAAAAAGAATCCATACATTAGATGTAATCCGTGTGGTTGTCGTGGGTTACTGAGACTTACATAATCCATTGTTTGTTCCAGTTGTACACCAGTGATGTTCTGCATTGTTTGATAACATACCTCCCATAAAATTGCCTAATGTATATATGCCTCCACAGTTACACAAGTGGTAAAATAATACATTTACTACACAAAGCCACAGAGAGGATAAGGTTGATTTTGCGTGACTATTTCTGTATTTTTAGACCCGAGTGTCATGGAATTGGGTTAAATACCCACATAAATCTGCAACACATATTTTTGTATCACAAAATTCAAAAAATGGTATGGGAGGTTATTAATATTTCAGGGTCATAATTGTCTGTGAATATTAAAAGAAAAGACTCTTCAGGACAAAATGTATCAGTCAAATCAAAACTGTATAATAACTAATAAACACAGCTCAGGGCAAGTCTTAATTACTTCCTTATGAAAACGTTATATATAGAACAGTAATTGGGAGCCATTAGTGCAGTAAAGTGTAGCTCAGCATACTTCAGTCAGCAGAGTTGGTTGGGTCTAGCCAGCTTAATCAGGTCTTTATCTGGGGAGGTAGCAGGGTAGTAATTATCCACCCAATGCCCCCTAAGGACACCTGATCTTGTCCAAGGAAACCAACCCACTGGCCAGTGGCAATGCACTGGACCTTTCACATCCCATCATGGTTAGCTACCTTAGAAAAGGTTCACATTTCCGGTTGTAAGGAAAGCTTGTGTGTGTGTCAATCATTGTACCAATTCGGTTGTGTATAGCTTATAGGTCACAGGCCACTAGACCCACTGTGCACACAAGATAGACTGTTACATAAACGTGGCCGAGAGATAAATACAACGGGTGTCATTTTAATGCTATCTAGTTAAAATGTGTGAGATTCAACAAGAAAACACAGCAACCATAATAAACTGTATTAGTTAGGTCTTAGTCATTAATTATTATGATGAAACAAACAGATAATTGTAAATAAGTATTGCATCGAACTATGTGGTTTGGAGATGTGCACTTCTGGTGTCAGTGTGGTTATATAAAGTTACTGAATTTTTAAATTATAAATAAAGAAACAGTACATTATTTACATACCTTAATTTTGAGTAGTTTACTTGCGAACATGGCCAAACATTAATCATTAATTAAGTGCCATAGACGAGTCTATTCCGAGTGTCCACTGATTGGACTAGTAACCTACAAGAGCAGTGGACCTAATATAGAACTGTCTCAGTCAGGTTGACAGGCCCTGAAATGTGGTGCATGGTTAAAGGGAAAGGGACCACAAGTCTGTGTGGTGACAGTCATTGATGGGAGGGTAGAATGGGGTCAGTAGTGGTCACCCATTAAGTAGTTGTTGACAGGTCAATGTCATGCACCCCCAGTGTAGTGGGGAAAGCTGTTATTAGTCAATGTTTATTACTTCATAATTCATGGCTACATCATTCATTTTCATTTAACTAAGAATACAGAATTGGGGGTCACTTGCTACTGTATTTTATGTTCGAACACAGTGTGTTTCATGTAGCTAGATAGATCATAAACATACACTTAACATTGCCAATATCATTATGGTTCCACTGGCCATTCTAAATACACTGCATGTAAGATGTCAAAGAAGGCAAAATATCAGATTAAAGTTAAGTGAGCCTTTTATTATAAAAGTGATTTATTTATGATCATCTGTCTTTTTCTCACTCTACCTTTCATTGACTTGATAGTTGAGATGACTTAGAAAACACAAAATGTAGTTATGATAACGATAACATCATTTAATGTGATAAATTATAGTGAACTTAGCAGTGATATTAATGTTAGGTTTTGTAGTTATAATGACTGAGTGTCATGATGATGATGATGGTGACTGACATCATAATGTTCGTGTTTAGCCCCACACGAGGAGTCCAAGTATGGTCCGTACTACACTCACTTGGGGGCCGGGCCGACGGTTGCTGCCGTCAGAAAACTCATGGAACAGAGGTATTGTCTTCCTGGTAGACGTCAAGGTCAACAGTAATGTCTGGAGTACCTGAACATTATAAATGAATTATATATAGTCAAATCCACAACTGAAGAGTCAATGAGAGACTCTGTCTACACATTTTTAATGTAAACAATATGTATATATATATATATATATATATATATATATATATATATATATATATATATATATATATATATATATACACACACACATATATATATATTTATATATATATATATATATATATATATATATATATATATATATATACACACACACATATATATATATATATATATATATATATATATATATCAATAATAATGTTTTCTTAAATATTATGTAAAACATGCACAGGTACATTGTTTACATAAAAATGTGTAAACAAAGTCTCTCCCCCTCTCTCTCTCTCTCTCTCTCTCTCTCTCTCTCTATATATATATATATATATACATATACATATGCACATGCACGTGCACGTGCACGTGCACGTGCACATGCACATGCACATGCACATACATCTATTTTGTAAACACATGTGAAATGGTTACTGGTTTAACCCCCATGTCCACCAATGAGTGATGTGGTACCTGTAAGTTTGATGATCTATTGTTGCTGTCAGTGTCAATTTCCAATAGCCTATGCTTCACACATTGTGTGGTTTATTGATATATCACATCCCTTCAATATGTTGTGATGAGAAGAACCCTCGCCACTTAATGCGTAACATATTTTGGGACTGCAACCATAAGCAACCATTCCCAAGTCATCTAAAGGGAATCTGGTTGACTGTGGTGCCACCTGGAGATCAACAACAACAACTTCCTGTTGCTTGTCTCTAGGCTGGGAGTGAATGGGAAGGCTCTGAGGATGGAGAAAGTGAGGTACACGGGGAAGGAAGGGAAGAGTCCGCAGGGTTGTCCTGTAGCCAAGTGGGTAAGTACTGTCTCCCTGTTTCTTGAAGCACAAGGTGTCTGCACAGGCCCAGCCTCTCACAGACAGTGTGAGTGTTAAACAAACATGTTAACAAGTGCTTAGTAAATAGACACTTACGTGTGCAGATTGTGTGGAAGATTAGGTGTTTAAAAATTAACAGTTGGGGCCTGTGAATATATACATGTTGAAATATAACTATGACAGTTTCACATTGTTTTGTCACTGGATGTTAGCAGGTTCAAAAGACAGGATATGACCATAGATTTAAAGAGAATTGTGATTAATGTAGTCAGAAGATATTTTAAGAATCAGATCATGTATATTGAAACCTTTTTCTGAATCTGGTGTCGATGGTGCCATCCAAGGTCTGGTATTGACAAGAACATCCTGTGTAGAGATAATGGTCCATGTTGTTTCCAATAATCTGGTGGTCTGATGTTGATGTGAAGGTCTTCTGAAGAGCTAATGGTCTATGTTGTTTCAAGTCATTAGGCAATCTGGTGTTGATATGAATGTCCTGTATATACCTAATGGTCCGTGTTGTTTCAGGTTGTCCTGTGGCCTGGTGTTGATGTGAAGGTCTTGTATAGACCTAATGGGCCATGTTATATCAGATCATTCTGTGGTCTGGTGTTGATGAGAATGTCCTGTGTAGATGTAATGATCCGTGTTGTTTTAGATCATCCGGCGGTCTGGTGTTGATGAGAATGTCCTGTGTAGATGTAATGGTCCGTGTTGTTTCAGATCATCCGGCGGTCTGGTGTTGATGAGAATGTCCTGTGTAGATGTAATGGTCCGTGTTGTTTCAGATCATCCGGCGGTCTGGTGTTGATGAGAATGTCCTGTGTAGATGTAATGGTCCGTGTTGTTTCAGATCATCCGGTGGTCTGGTGTTGATGAGAATGTCCTGTGTAGATGTAATGGTCCGTGTTGTTTTAGATCATCCTGTGGTCTGGTGTTGATGAGAATGTCCTGTGTAGATGTAATGGTCCGTATTGTTTTAGATCATCCTGTGGTCTGGTGTTGATGAGAATGTCCTGTGTAGATGTAATGGTCCGTGTTGTTTCAGATCATCCGGCGGTCTGGTGTTGAAGAGAAAGTGCTGTGCATTGTGCGTCCCCGCCCGGGCCACCGCTGTGCCACGGCGGTCATGTTGGTCAGTGTGGTCATCTGGGAGGGTGTGCCCGAGGCCCAGGCCGACCAACTCTACGACTACGTCCGCCACGTTGTACCTAAGTATGGCTTTGAGACGGAGCGGCGATGTGGCAGTAATGAACCGTAAGTTCACCTGTTGCATGTGTCTGTGTGCGCCTCATGACAAATATATCTGTAGTAGCGACAGTTCATTGGGGTAGTTCATTGATTGTTGTTTCCCAAATTGTCCTCTTGAATTGACTGTTGTCTTTCTTCAGGAAATCTGTTCTACTTGGTATTTACTATCTATGCCAAAGGAAGAAAAATTTAAATATCCAGTTCCGTCCGTCTCATGTCAATGTCATATGAAAGTGGTTACAGTTTTTTTTAAATCATTCCCCATTTAGGTATTAATAATTGTAAATGTCTAATTTGTAATGATGTATGTCAGTTTCAAGTGGATGTCAGTTATTTGCAATTTAAATTACATGCATGACCTCTGTCAAGCTTTGGTTTTTACCTGTAATGTACCTCACATTACATATGCTGTATATCTCAGCCATACCTTTCCTGCATGCAGTTCTTGCTTAAACAACAGTGCTCTTTGATTTGTTGCTAAGACAACTGTTTGTGGTTAGGTTGTCAACACAATATACAGCGTAATATCTGACAATTTCATATAGTGGTGGCTATGTTTGTTGAGCTAAACAGCCGTAGTTGCTAGGTCTACTGATTGTTTGTGATCAGACATGGACCTAAGTGAGTGTGACTGTCTGTCTCCAGAAAGACATGTGCGTGTCAGGGCTGGGACGCCAAGACAGGCGGGGCGTCCTTCAGCTTTGGCTGTTCATGGAGCATGTACTACAACGGGTGTAAGTTTGCCAAGAGTCCGCATCCGAGGAAGTTTAAGCTGCGCAACGAGGAAGAGGTGAGTGTTATAAACAGTCGTGGAACTTGGGCACCGTGCTGGTTCACTCGTATTCATCAGACATTTCAAACCACAGCGATGGAAGAGTTTTTGTTTGCCATAGATGCACTAATGAGAACACTTTTTAATGTTTTTACATAGTCGTTGTATAGTAGACAGTTAAATTTTTGTTAGACAGACGTAATCGAATTGGTGTTGCTGTTTTCAACCTTGAACAGATTCCTTCACGCTACATTGCTCCAGTTCACTCAGCTGTATGAACGAGTGCCTGGCTACATACTGGTGGATATTTGCATACGAATTCACACATTAATTGCACTGTGGCAGAGAAGTTGAAATGTTATTTGATTGAACAAGGAGAAAAGTGTAAAGCGCTTTGAGCAGTTCCAACGACAGGCTGCTGCGCTATATAATAATTTACCTTTAAGAACGTTCCGTTGATCAGCCTGGGAGGTGTGCCCACACGACGGCATGTCTGTGCCCAGGGAGGTGTGCCCATATACAGGAAGGCGTGTCTGTACCCAAGGAGGTGTGCCCATACACATGACGGCGTGTCTGTGCCCAGGGAGGTGTGCCCATACACAGGGAGGTGTGTCTGTCTGTACCCAAGGAGGTGTGCCCATACACAGGGAAGCGTGTCTGTACCCAAGGAGGTGTGCCCATACACAGGGAGGCGTGTCTATGCCCAGGGAGGTGTGCCCATACACAGGGAGGCGTGTCTGTACCCAAGGAGGTGTGCCCATACACAGGGAGGCGTGTCTGTGCCCAGGGAGGTGTGCCCATATGGTCTTCGCCCATATACAGGAAGGCGTGTCTGTACCCAAGGAGGTGTGCCCATACACAGGGAGGCGTGTCTGTACCCAGGGAGGTGTGCCCATATGGTCTTCGCCCATATACAGGAAGGCGTGTCTATGCCCAGGGAGGTGTGCCCATACACAGGGAGGCGTGTCTGTATCCAAGGAGGTGTGCCCATATACAGGAAGGCGTGTCTATGCCCAGGGAGGTGTGCCCATACACAGGGAGGCGTGTCTGTATCCAAGGAGGTGTGCCCATACACAGGGAGGCGTGTCTGTACCCAGGGAGGTGTGCCCATATGGTCTTCGCCCATATACAGGAAGGCGTGTCTATGCCCAGGGAGGTGTGCCCATACACAGGGAGGCATGTCTGTACCCAAGGAGGTGTGCCCATACACAGGGAGGCGTGTCTGTGCCCAGGGAGGTGTGCCCATATGGTCTTCGCTCATATATTCAGGAAAGCGTGTCTGTACCCAAGGAGGTGTGCCCATACACAGGGAGGCGTGTCTGTACCCAGAGAGGTGTGCCCATACACAGGGAGGCGTGTCTGTATCCAAGGAGGTGTGCCCATACACAGGGAGGCGTGTCTGTACCCAGGGAGGTGTGCCCATACACAGGGAAGCATGTCTGTACCCAGGGAGGTGTGCCCATACACAGGGAGGCGTGTCTGTACCCAAGGAGGTGTGCCCATACACAGGGAGGTGTGTCTGTACCCAAGGAGGTGTGCCCATATACAGGGAGGCGTGTCTATACCAAGGGAGGTGTGCCCAACTGCCCATACACACATAGGCATGTCTGTGCCCAGGGAGGTGTGTCTGTATCCAGGGAGGCATGCCTGTACCCAGGGAGGCGTGCCTGTACCCAGGGAGGCATGCCTGTACCCAGGGAGGTGTGCCTGTACCCAAGGAAGCGAGTCTGTACCCAGGGAGGCGTGCCTGTACCCAGGGAGGCATGCCTGTACCCAGGGAGGCATGCCTGTACCCAGGGAGGCGTGCCTGTACCCAGGGAGGCATGCCTGTACCCAGCGAGGCGTGCCTGTACCCAGGGAAGCGTGTCTGTACCCAGGGAGGCGTGCCTGTACCTAGGGAGGCATGCCTGTACCCAGGGAGGCGTGCCTGTACCCAGGGAGGTGTGCCCATACCCAGGGAGGTGTGCCCATACCCAGGGAGGTGTGCCTGTACCCAGGGAGGTGTGCCTGTACCCAGGGAAGCATGTCTGTACCCAGGGAGGCGTGCCTGTACCCAGGGAGGCGTGCCTGTACCCAAGGAGGTGTGCCCATACCCAGGGAGGTGTGCCTGTACCCAGGGAGGTGTGCCTGTACCCAGGGAAGCATGTCTGTACCCAGGGAGGCGTGCCTGTACCCAGGGAGGCATGCCTGTGCCCAGGGAGGCGTGCCTGTACCCAGTGAGGTGTGCCTGTACCCAAGGAGGTGTGCCCATACCCAGGGAGGTGTGCCTGTACCCAGGCAGGTGTGCCTGTACCCAGGGAGGTGTGCCTGTACCCAAGGAGGTGTGCCCATACCCAGGGAGGTGTGCCTGTACCCAATGAGGCACCCTACAACCAGGGAGGTGTCGTGTGACTCGGTGGGGTGACATGTGTCTGTAGTGTGTTTTCCCGCCACATTCAGGAGGAGAAGTTGACAAAATACATGCAGCAACTAACCACACGTGTCTCCTCGCTGCACTGCCACGTGGCACCCGTCTCATTTGTCACCATGGTAAGTCTTGTCCATGGCCATCGTCATCCATATCCATGCATTGTGTCTCTACATTGTGTTCGCAGGAGCCGATACTACGCAGATACCTGCAGCATTTAGCGACACATATAGGTGCGATCCTCAAGAAGACTGTGCCACAGACCTTCCGTAACATGGTATGGTGTTCACTGACCGCGTCGCTCGCATTCAGTTGCATTCAGTGTTGCTCGGTGGCTTCACATCGCTTGGTGCGCTTGTGTTTTGTACCGCTGTGTGTCTGTTGCCGCTTTCTGCCCCACGTTGCGTGGTCAGCGTGTTGCTCGTTCTCTCCACTAGACGGTGCGATGTTCCTGCCACTGCTGTTGCAAGAAGAGACGTACCCTGGGATTAACCTTGCACGTTGACGTATTGACATGTGCACTGCTGTAGTAGATAGTTGCTTGTCTTTAACCGCAGTTGATGCTGCTTATCATTGATGCTGTCATGCCACTATTGCTTTGCTTTTGTTTTCACTTTCTCTTCCGCTCTTGTGTAATTTCCCCCTACCAGTTTTTTCCTCTTTCCCCTCTTGCCTGCTTCCTCCCTCCTGCTGTCACCCTTCCCCTCTTGTCCTACACCCTTCTATTTTGCTTTCCATTATTTTAAGTAATTTATCATTTTGTACTCTTTGCCAATGCCACTGCTAATATAAGCTACTATGCTTATATACGTGATACGGTGATGTGCTTACATGCTTGTTAAGCTAATGTATGTCATAAGTTAATGTGCTTTGCTGCTACTGACAAATGACGTTTGTATCTGCTCTGCATGGCATTGCTTGTGCGGTGTTCCTGTTTTAAGTGAGTTGTCTGATGTAAAAGATGGTTTCTCCAGTTTCAAATATGACCTGAAAACTGTTTTTCTCAAGCTATTTGTCATGCTACAAAAGATGACCAAGAATAAATTATGCTTACATTTATTATCCATAACCTGAGAGATTGTTTTTATCATCAGACAATCACATGTGATGCTTCTTTAAATTTGTGACATGTGCAACAAATCCCCAAAAGGCTTTTTGAGCACTCTGAGTAAAGAAAGATAAATTTTTGAAATTTTAGTTAGTAAATTTCTGGCAAAGCAAAAACACTGATGAATTGTATTTAAGGTTGTTATTTAGCCTTGCAGACTGCTTTAGTGGGAATTGTTGAACATTGTCTTGTTAAATATGTCAGGAGTAGTGGTGTATGTATTTGTCATTATCTCAATCATAGTAGTCAGTACACTCAAATATGAACATCTAATATGATGACAAAGAAATGCATAACATTATATTTGGTAATCACATATGTGGTAGGATCTATTTAAACTTGAAATTGTAAAGTAGAAACATATTTTAGTAAATGTTTACACTATCCTTCTGTTTATGACCACTGCCACAGTATTTTCAGAACTCTTGTCTTACAATGAGTGAACTTTAGCCCATAATGAAGTCATGAATAACCTTTTGATGTAGCATTGAAATAAAACTGACATTTTGGCCACAGGGAATGGAGATTCAAAATGTACAAAATAAAAGCCTCAAATTGCCTATTTAGTAGTGCTCTCTAACCTGCTCCTTGTCTGCTTCATGACAGATTATTTTTATTACCTTTTAAATAAACACCCGGGCAGAGAACACGTCACTACCTGGTCTCTAGACACTGGTCCACCTCTGTGCTATGTCTCACTGGGAGGGTGCTCCTTGCAGACGCAGTTTGAGAACGATGCCTTGGACTGTCGCCTAGGCAATGAGCAGGGTCGGCCCTACGGGGGAGTCACTGCCGTCGTAGACTTCTGCACACACTCGCACAAGGATCAGCAGAACATGAACAACGGCTGCACTACGGTAGGTGTACAACTGTACCTGGACCACAACGGTAGGTGTACATGGACCACTACGGTAGGTGTACATGGACCACTACGGTAGGTGTACATGGACCACTACGGTAGGTGTACAACTGTACCTGGACCACTACGGTAGGTGTACATGGACCACTACGGTAGGTGTACATGGACCACTATGGTAGGTGTACATGGACCACTATGGTAGGTGTACATGGACCACTATGGTAGGTGTACATGGACCACTATGGTAGGTGTAAATGGACCACTACGGTAGGTGTACAACTGTACATAGACCACTACGGTAGGTGTACATGGACCACTACAGTAGGTGTAAATGGACCACTACGGTAGGTGTAAATGGACCACTACGGTAGGTGTACAACTGTACATAGACCACTACGGTAGGTGTACATGGACCACTATGGTAGGTGTAAATGGACAACTACGGTAGGTGTAAATGGACCACTATGGTAGGTGTAAATGGACCACTACGGTAGGTGTACAACTGTACATAGACCACTACGGTAGGTGTACATGAACCACTACGGTAGGTGTACATGGACCACTATGGTAGGTGTAAATGGACCACTACGGTAGGTTTACAACTGTACATAGACCACTACGGTAGGTGTACATGAACCACTACGGTAGGTGTACATGGACCACTACGGTAGGTGTACATGGACCACTACAGTAGGTGTAAATGGACCACTACGGTAGGTGTACATGGACCACTATGGTAGGTGTAAATGGACCACTACAGTAGGTGTAAATGGACCACTACGGTAGGTGTACAACTGTACATAGACCACTACGGTAGGTGTACATGAACCACTACGGTAGGTGTACATGGACCACTATGGTAGGTGTACAACTGTACATGGACCACTATGGTAGGTGTACATGAACCACTACGGTAGGTGTAAATGGACCACTACGGTAGGTGTACATGGACCACTACGGTAGGTGTACATGGACCACTATGGTAGGTGTAAATGGACCACTACGGTAGGTGTACATGGACCACTACAGTAGGTGTAAATGGACCACTACGGTAGGTGTACAACTGTACATAGACCACTACGGTAGGTGTACATGAACCACTACGGTAGGTGTAAATGGACCACTATGGTAGGTGTACATGGACCACTACGGTAGATGTACATGGACCACTATGGTAGGTGTACATGGACCACTACGGTAGGTGTACATGGACCACTATGGTAGGTGTAAATGGACCACTACGGTAGGTGTACAACTGTACATAGACCACTACGGTAGGTGTACATGGACCACTACAGTAGGTGTAAATGGACCACTACGGTAGGTGTAAATGGACCACTACGGTAGGTGTACAACTGTACATAGACCACTACGGTAGGTGTACATGGACCACTATGGTAGGTGTAAATGGACCACTATGGTAGGTGTACAACTGTACATAGACCACTACGGTAGGTGTACATGGACCACTACAGTAGGTGTACATGGACCACTACGGTAGGTGTACAACTGTACATAGACCACTACGGTAGGTGTACATGAACCACTACGGTAGGTGTACATGGACCACTATGGTAGGTGTAAATGGACCACTACGGTAGGTGTACAACTGTACATAGACCACTACGGTAGGTGTACATGGACCACTATGGTAGGTGTAAATGGACCACTACGGTAGGTGTACAACTGTACATAGACCACTACGGTAGGTGTACATGAACCACTACGGTAGGTGTACATGGACCACTATGGTAGGTGTAAATGGACCACTATGGTAGGTGTACAACTGTACATGGACCACTACAGTAGGTGTAAATGGACCACTACGGTAGGTTTACAACTGTACATAGACCACTACGGTAGGTGTACATGAACCACTACGGTAGGTGTACATGGACCACTACGGTAGGTGTACATGGACCACTATGGTAGGTGTAAATGGACCACTACGGTAGGTGTACAACTGTACATGGACCACTACAGTAGGTGTAAATGGACCACTACGGTAGGTGTACAACTGTACATAGACCACTATGGTAGGTGTACATGAACCACTACGGTAGGTGTAAATGGACCACTACGGTAGGTGTACATGGACCACTACGGTAGGTGTACATGGACCACTACGGTAGGTGTACATGGACCACTATGGTAGGTGTAAATGGACCACTACGGTAGGTGTACATGGACCACTACGGTAGGTGTACATGGACCACTACAGTAGGTGTAAATGGACCACTACGGTAGGTGTACAACTGTACATAGACCACTACGGTAGGTGTACATGAACCACTACGGTAGGTGTAAATGGACCACTACGGTAGGTGTACAACTGTACATAGACCACTACGGTAGGTGTACATGAACCACTACGGTAGGTGTAAATGGACCACTACGGTAGGTGTACAACTGTACATAGACCACTACGGTAGGTGTACATGAACCACTACGGTAGGTGTACATGGTCCACTACGGTAGGTGTACATGGACCACTATGGTAGGTGTAAATGGACCACTACGGTAGGTGTACATGGACCACTACAGTAGGTGTAAATGGACCACTACGGTAGGTGTACAACTGTACATAGACCACTACGGTAGGTGTACATGAACCACTACGGTAGGTGTACATGGACCACTATGGTAGGTGTACATGGACCACTACGGTAGGTGTACATGGACCACTACAGTAGGTGTAAATGGACCACTACGGTAGGTGTACAACTGTACATAGACCACTACGGTAGGTGTACATGAACCACTACGGTAGGTGTACATGGACCACTATGGTAGGTGTACAACTGTACATGGACCACTATGGTAGGTGTACATGGACCACTACGGTAGGTGTACATGGACCACTATGGTAGGTGTATCTGGTCAAACTGGTAATGTTGCAAATGGTCAGCAGTCAGCGCATTGTTGGATAGTTGATGTGTATCAATTACCAGGGCCTACAACATTGCCTGTCTGTTAATAATCATCTGTCAGGCCCTACTGCCAGCACATCTGTCAGGCCCTACTGCCAGCACATCTGTCAGGCCCTACTGCCAGCACATCTGTCAGGCCCTACTGCCAGCACATCTGTGTCTCAGTAATTACACCATACACTCATGTCTGTGCCAGTATAACCAGGCCCTACAATCATGTCTATGTCTATGCCAATAATCAGGCCATACAGTCTGTGTCTGTGTCTGTGTAGCCATATCCTACATTGTATCAATAACCAGGCACTACCGTAATGTCTGTGCATATGCCAAAAACTATACCCTACCATCATTTTTGTGTCTGTGCCAGTAACCACACCTTACAACCATGTCTGTGTCATTAACCAGGCCCTACAGTCACATCTATATCTGTGCCAGTAATCCACCCTTACCCCTGTGTCTGTCTGTGTCAGGTGGTGACACTGACCAAGCACCGAGGCTTCTCCAAGCCAGAAGACGAGCAGCTGCACGTGCTGCCGATGTGTGTGCTGGACGCGAGCCCTGAGGAGGGTGACTGTATGCTGCCCACCGCCCAGAAGATCAAAGAGGGCGCACTCGAGTGCCTGCAGCAGTACCCCATGAAGATGCGCATCCGAGCCACCCCTCTCCTCTCGAAGAAGAAGCGCAAGTTGTCGAACCGCGAATACGCGGCGAAGAAGCGCGGCGCGGGCCGCCCGCCCAAGTGGCCTCACATCCCGCACGTTGCGAAGGCACTGAAGACACTGAGGAACCAGAACCAGAAGAAGCCACTCCGCCGGCCAGACGGCCTGCGCCACCGCGTGCGCACGTGTGTGAACAGCGGGATGGCCGCACGGAGGCGGACAGTGTACGGCAACAACCGGATGGTGCTGCCTGCGGCGTGGGAACTGATGCAGGGCCGCGAGCTGCAGATCCACAAGCAGGAGAACGGCCTCGTGATGGACGCGGGCGTATTCGCCTACCCCAAGGTGCCGGCCGCGTCCTACGGCTACCCCATGGGGGTGAACAATGTGATGCACCCGAAGGGTATGTTCCCAGAGTTGTACGCCAAGTTTCCACATTACTTGCCGCACGAACTCGACCCCTACCCGAAGTTGCCGCCGCCATACAATGACTACAAGAGGGAGCCACTAGTCGGTGCAATGCCGAGCGCGACACCTCCCCCCGTTTGGCAAACCGCTCCAAGTGCGGCGTTCTCGCATGATCAGGTGAACAAGAACTGGTTTGGACCACGGGTTGGTGATAACCCGTGTCGGCTTGGTGCCGACGGCAAACTGCAGATAAAACAGGAACACCAGCCACAAAAGCAGCTGCCACCGATGCCATCGCTACACCAGCACCAGCCACCGCTACATTCACCACAGCTACATTCGCCGCTACACCAGCGACAGCGGCCGTTCTCGACGCCCGCCTGTTGGAACGGTCTCGACGGGTTGGAACAACCGCCCGCCTCAAAACGACTCTCCGATCCCAGCTTCTGGCTTCCCGATGCCAAGCAGCAGCTGCCACAGCAGCCGCAGCAGATACCACAGCTCAGTCCACTGCACCAGCTGCCGACCCACACCAAAGCCATGTACAACGGTGGCTTCCCTCCAGCGAGCTCGTTGTTCGCACCACAGCTGTGCCAGCAACAACCGCAGCTGTTGCCACATCAGTCGGTCAGCGACATGTACGCGCGGAGTGCTTACAACCACTCCCTCGGACCACAGGTGGACGGCACAGTGGACGCAGTGTCCACTGACCGAGACGAGCCCAGCATACACCTGCCGGCCGTTGACGCACAGGAGAAGGGTTGCTGCTTCGAGACAGCGATCACCGAGAAGCCGTCGATGCCCAATCATCATTCGGCGATGCTGGACCAATCCCACAATTCACTGCAGCAAGTCGCCAGGCAATGCCAGCAGGGCGGGACAAACTGCTCCGGCCAGGCCGATGGGAGGAATACGCAGCAGAGATACGATGCGTATCACGCGACGGCGATGTCCGACCGGCGGGGTGGGCGACAGCTGTACGCCGCTGACAGCGCTCCCATGTATCAGGACAACTCGCAGGTGTTTGACGGTCGCCAGGGCTACTTGTTCCCACGGCAACACGGGCCCCCCAGTGCACCACCACAGGCACCGCAGGTCAATAGCACCGGCGACGAGAAACAGGACTACTTGTACTCACGGCAACACGGGCCCCCCAGTGCGCCACCACAGGCACCGCAGGTCAATAGCACTGGTGACGACAAACCGGCACAGGTGGCGCCACTACGCAGCAACTTCTTCAGTGCGGACGGCATGAGTAAGTGCGGTCGACCCGCTCCCCCCCAGCTGGCCACGGACAAGTGGCCGGGATTCCCGTCCAAAGGGACCTATGCGGAGAGTTACAGTCGCGTGGCTGCAGGCGACCCACACAAGGCGGGCAGCTACGGGGAGAAGGGGGAATTTCCCGGCCAGGCAGTCCCACCACCACAACCTTATGCTGCCGAGGCAAGTAGGAAGTTTGATCCAGCCTTGTACCGGCCCCAGTCAACAGGTCTTAATTCAGCCACGCCCAACTGGGACCACCTGAAGAACACCTGTCACTACCCACTGCAGCAGCAGCAACAACAACAGCACCAGCAACAACGGCAGCAGCTGCACAGCCAACAACAACAGCTTCACAACCAACAACAGCAGCAGCAACAACAGCAGCAGCAACAACAGCAGCAACAACAGCAGCGGATCCAGAACCAGCAGCAACAACAGCAGCAGGTGTCAGCATCATTACCAGCACGAAGGCCAGGTGAGAATGCAGCGGTCAGCGATCGGTCAGCGCCTGCCGGCCAGCAGTGGGACTCCCTGCACCTGTTGTCCGAGGCCGTGTGTATGCGGTCACCCACAGAGAAACAACACAACAGTCTCCCAGCAGTCACCAACAACACGCCTCTCAACCTCTCGCAACCGTCTAAGGTTCCAGACGTCCACCAGGTGGCAGCAGGAGGCATCAGTACCATTGACGGCGGTGAGCGGACTCGCCAACCGTCGACGCCCAGCAACACTACCTACTTCCCGCCTTGCGGGGCGTGGCCATCGCAAGACGGGAAACCCCAGAACGGGGGTAACTTCGCCAAGCCGCACCCCAAGATGGCGTGGCCACTCGCGAGTGCCGAAGCCGCCGCAGCTAACTACAGCAGCCAGCTGCCGTCACAGCAGCAGAAGTGGTCCAACGGGATGCTGTACCCGGCGTTTGACAAGCTCCTGCAGCAGCAGCCACCCCCCGGCGCGGCCGCCGCCACGGTCGACCCGAAGGCCGAGACCGACCCGCTCGCCGGCGCCACGGAGGTGGTCACCGACAACCGCGAGGTGTTCATGGAGAACGACATCGGGGGCGTCGCGATCGCCCTCTCGCATGGCTCCGTGCTGTTCGAGGTGGCGAAGCGCGAGCTGCACGCGACGACGGCGATGAAGAAGCCGAACCGCTACCACCCGACGCGCATCTCACTCGTCTTCTACCAGCACAAGAACCTCAACCTGCCGAGTCACGGCCACCTCGAGTACGAGAAGAAGACGGAGATCTGGAAGCAGCGCCGCGAAGCACAGGCCCGGGAGGAGGAGGAGGAATGCCGGCGGCTGGCCGAGATGGCTCCCGAAGGCATACAGGCTCCTCTTCCAAATCCCATGCAGGCACCCCAGTCCAATCCCATGCAAGCGCCGCCATCAACCAAGGCATTTGTTCCCGTCCAATCGCCGGCACCACAAGTGGCACCTCGTGGACCAGGCACCAGTCAGGCGGTGAGCGGTGCAGCGGCGCAAGTCTCCCAGGGGCTGCAGCAGCACCGCATCGACGTGAAGCCGACGGAGGCAAAGGTTCCAAAGATGGTCGTGCCGGAGTATCGTCTCATGTGGGACACGACGGTGCAGTACGCCACCACCGCCACCACCACCACCGTCAGCACTCGCTGGATACACCCACGCCCCGCCATCACCGGACCCTACCAGAGGTGGAGCTGATCACAGGACCCAGCACTGTTGGGGATGACAGGACACTATCACTGTTGGGGATGACAGGACACTATCACTGTTGGTGATGACAGTACACTATCACTGTTGGGGATGACAGGACACTATCACTGTTGGGGATGACAGGACACTATCACTGTTGGGGATGACAGGACACTATCACTGTTGGGGATGACAGGACACTATCACTGTTGGTGATGACAGTACACTATCACTGTTGGGGATGACAGGACACTATCACTGTTGGTGATGACAGGACACTATCACTGTTGGGGATGACAGGACACTATCACTGTTGGGGATGACAGGACACTATCACTGTTGGTGATGACAGGACACTATCACTGTTGGTGATCACAGGACACTATCACTGTTGATGATGACAGGACACTATCACCGCTGGTGCTGACAGGACACTATCACTGTTGATGATCACAGGACACTATCACTGTTGGTGATCACAGGACGCTATCACTGTTGGTTATCACAGGACCCTATCAGAGTTGATGATCACAGGACCCGGTGATCACAGGACCCTATCAAAGTTGACGATCACAGGACCCTATAAGAGTTGGTGATCACAAGACCCTAACAGAAGCGGACATGATCACAGCACCTTACCAGTTGTGTAGATGATCACAGGACCCTACCAGTGTTGGTAATCACCATACCTTAATAGTGAAGGTGATCACCGGACCTTACAAGGGAAGGTGCTCACCAGACCCTACCAGTGATCACAGGACCCTACCAAAGTTGGTGATCACAGAATCCTCCAGAAGTAACTTTAGGACTTGATCAGTGTTCATGATCACAGGACATTAACAGAGGTGGTGATCACATCTTATCTTCTTTCATGTTGATCTCACTCGTAGAACGTTTCCACTAACCAATAGTGTAGTTCACACATCAAGGCAGCTGCTCAGAGAAGCGACAAGACAAGACGGTTATTAGCACGACGTTCTTGGACTTGTGCGTGTGCATGGAATAGGAATAGTGGGTAGGGCGTCACGTCGTAGAATGTTACTGTTGTGTTTGTGCAAACGTCTCCAGTCTGCGTCACACTTATACATACACGTATGTAGCCCGTGTGATGCGGCGCGTTGTCAATCAACGGCACGTCGGATGTTGTTGTTTTTGTTGTTGTACATGGTTTGTGCATGTATGGTTGTACAATGTTTAGCGAGTGCACTTTGTATATATAGTATATTGTACAGTGTTGTATGTTGGCAAGAGCTGGTCTTTGGGGCGTCAGACGTAAGATAGTACTGTGAATCAGGACAGGTTTGCATGGATGTCTCATTTTAGTCGATCTACGTGTTTATAGCCAACCGAAATGGGACGTTTTCAGAATTGCAAACTAGGTTAAAATGTGATGCATAACACACTGCCGGGTATGCAGTATTTACAGTGTTCTAGACGTGTGTACAATGTATTATAGGCAAATGATTTTAGCTGGACGCGTGTGTAGATAACGTTTGTTTGACGAACCTTGGATCGTAGTATTTAACAGAACGTAGGTGACATTAATTGTAGCCAGCCCCGTGCAATGGAGTTAGCCGGTTTAATCTAGTTTTATTTATAGACGATTAAATGTATATTATGAATGGGCGGACGCTCGCGTAAATTATATTTGCCACTGTAATTTTTATTTCCACAGCCTTTCATATATTATGGAGCGTGTGTAGAGAAGATTGCAGATTTCTTTTATACTGTCAAAGCCAGACGCACGCGTGGCAGGATTTTAAAGCACTGATTACGTCCGATACTAATTTGATAGGAGACTTTTACACGTTTTATAAGTAAGTGGCTTATTAACAATTTTCTGGTGACAGTATATTTTAAGATAGCCCTAGTCTTTCTTTATATCAACCAGGTAGGTTTTATCTGTTCGACTGTCACCTGCAGTTGCAATATATGGCTGCCGATTTATGTACCAGCTAAAGATAAATAATTATTGGTATTTACAGGAATTGGTATTTACTAATGTCACTTTACTAGGTACCGTGGCAGCAGTGTAATATTTTAACTCACTACATTATATTCATATAATGAATCTGGGGCAATTTATACATGCCAACTACCAAGTTATATAGGCATTTAATTAATTAACAGTCGCCACTTGATCTTACAATGGCGGCCGCTGTGATAAATGAACACATGGCAGATGCATTTTACTGTACCTTTTTGGGCAAATCTCTTTTATACAGATGGAGCTACTGGACACTAGCCGCTGATGGGCGACTAGGGCCCGGCACATACTTTGCAGCTAATTTGTCGCTCAGGTGAAAAGCCTTGTTGACATAATCACACGATATGATATACACTGTGATGTACTAAGGCAGTTTACTGGAATGGCTACATTAAATAAATACGTGCTGGCTTTTGTCGTATGTGAAACAGCCGATTGTGAAAAACGGCAGCTACATCGGCAGCAGCGTGCGTACATGATAGGCTATTATTAATTTTGATAAGATCAACTTTACTACTATAGAGAAATATTCCGTATTTTGTCGGTACGTTTATAGTGCCGTACTTTTATGGAGCGGTTTTGCTCCGACACGATCATGTCACATTGTTCGCTGCATCAGAACATCTCAGGACGCCTTCTGTCGAAGGCTATGGGCAGCATTCACGTGGTGGTCTCTCACACCTAGCGTCGTCTATCTGTCTCTGGACGCCACGGGTGGACTCGTACATCTGATCGCATGTCCACAACCACCAGAAGTGTAAATCATTTGTTAGTCACCACAAGTGACCACATATCACTTGGTACACCGGGTAATCTGACTATTGGGTGGAACATTGAATTGTATCGACACAACTGTGGTTATCTGGAGAACCTGACGTGTGACATATTGGGGGCAGTGTCCTACCCGTTGAATCTGGTAGACATTGGTTGTGGAGACGCCATTTTAGATGGTTAAAAAACCTTTTTATTTCTGGATTTTAGATGGTTAAAAACCTGTTTATTTCAGGATTTTGCGAACTTAAGGCCCCTTGCTATCGATGACTTCTGTAACATCCATGTTTCATGAGAACAGTTGCCTGTCACACATTCATTGCCTTTCTTTGTCTGTTACTACTGCTCACTCAGTCAACGTATGTCGAATTGAAATGTTAACTAACTAACACACATGGCTTCAAATACAGATATTTCCGTGCCATGTGAAACATCTCGTGTGCATTTGTAGTCGTTTGCATTTTGTCGTTGTGTAGGTTCCTGCATTAGTTCATTGTATACGTGCCGTTATTGTGCCCAATACGTCTACAGCCTCACAATATGGCAGCAGTAAATTACTACGATGTTTTTGTATGTTTCTCAGTGACCATACTTGGTCACTTCGTTGTGTCTGATCGTGACAAGGATTCAAATTATGCTTTAGTACATCGGTTGTGTTTATAGCATGGAATGTGTGTAAAATATAATCATCGCTAACCGTCGGCAGTTTCAACTCACTGTTTGTAATTTATCGATGAAACAAGGATCTCAGCTTTTTGTTAGTTGGAACGAAGTTTGAGTAGGTGTGAATAACAAGGAGACTGTTGTTCGTTGAATTTCTGTATATTATCTGATTTATTTTATCTGTATATTTTGCTTTGTTTTGTTTATATTGTGGTTTTAGAGATATGTGTCAGGCGTTAGAATTCAGATCGGCAGCCAGTGAAGCCGAGTAGGAATCGTCAACGTATTCGTGTGTGTGTATGTATAGCTAGCTATACATGGGATTTGTGACTAGAATTAACAGTGGAATCATGGACCAGATTGGTGGCTAGTTGACCGTGCAGCTTAATCATCATGTTGAATATCACTGACGACACGTGTAATATTTTATTAATGGTGAATAAATTATTTATTATCTTAATAGGCAACAGAATCCGGTGTTGATCGTTTTTATTTACGACCGCTTTCCAAGAGTTAGTAAAGTTTACAGCTCTCTCTCAGGCTGTATATGTTCATATATATATATATATATATATATATATATATATATATATATACAGCTGTATATATATATATATATATTATATATATATATACATACGGTGTATATATATATATGTATACACACATAGTTAAACTGATTAGGTTTGCTCTTTATTATATATAAATATAATGTCCTGAACACAAGAATAAATTTACATTGATTATACAGTTGAAGCTTGCTTTATGATCATCTCAGTAGTACAGATACAGTAAAGGTCACCCGAGGGTATTCCCAGATTTGTTCCCTATAAAGTATATGAAATTAGTCCCACTAATATGGTCACCATGCTAATCAGGTCACTCTCCCCAGTACTAAGGATGACCTTAATAGAAGTTTCACTCTATACTGCCTTTAGTAAGCATGGAATGAAATTCAGTTTAAATGTGCTCACAAAACATAAATATTGTCAAGCCATTGGACCGCACGAAGACCTGACCACAGTTAAACAACGAAAACTGAGATGGTACGGCCACATTACAAGATCAACAGGGCTTGCCAAGACGGTCATGCAAGGTACGGTCCAAGGAGGGAGAAGACGAGGCAGGCAGAGAAAGAGATGGGAAGACAACATCCCGGAATGGACGGGCTTGACACTGGGCGCCGCCATGAGGAAAGCCGAGAGACGAGAGGAGTGGAGGGAGCTGGTTGCCAAGTCATCTGTGGTGCCCCAACGGTCCACTGAGACTACGGGATAGGCAAGGCAAGGCAAGGCAAGGCAAGACATTAAAATAGTACACTAGCAGAAGCAGGTGAGGCCAGCCGCAATGTCCTGGAATTAATCTGTGAGGATGGCCGTTAAAGCGACATGATCAGTTCGTGGCTTTTTTATTTTTATTGCAAAATCAGGTTAATCAGTATAAGTTATAACTATTGTAGCATCCTGACCGCCAATAAATGTTTTTTGTCGAAACAGAACTGACTTCGTAATGTTAAACGTCGAATGTTTATAAGACTCCTGACGCTGTCACTCAAATTGCCGCGAGTGACACCCACCCTTTGACCTTTACCAACTGGGAGCCGTGCATCAACTTGTTTTCACCTGATACTGCATCTCGTGATCATGCATTTCCTTCTGGGCTTTTAGCCACGCCTACAATGGTTTCATAAACGCCTCGTGGATGATGTGAACACAAAGTTAAGTGCCCTTTCTGCGTCTATTTTCAACCCCTAAATGGTAGATGAAAACATATTTTGACTGGCTTTACGCTATAATTTATACCGTATAACATGATTATTATTATTTTTCGTAGAGCGCCATGGCTCAGGGGTAGCGCTTCGGACTCTCGACTACGAGAACCCGGGTTCGAATCTTGGCTGCGGTGTTAAAACCTTGGGCAAGTTTTTTCACTCTACATTGCTCCAGTTCACTCAGCTGTTTAAATGAGTACCTGACTATAGACAGTGGTGGATGTGTACGAGCAGCCTTAGTGCATTAATTGCAACACATGGCTGGATGCTTCACAGAGAAGCCGAGATGGTGTCTGAGTGAACAGGTCTGTCAGGGAAGTAAAGTGTAAAGCGCATTGAACGGTCCTGAGGACTGGATACTGCGCTATATAAGAACTTGCCTTTATTTTGCAATAAAAAGCCACGAACGGACCATATCGCTTTAATTGCTTCACCATGACCACAATTGGGATAAAGTACAACGGGTTTAACTTTTGAATAATGACTGCCACAATTAATTGTGAATAAAGAACAGACCTTTAATATAGAACAGACCTTTAATAGAGAATAAATCTGCCTGCCACGCCAGTGGCCCGGTTTTAATACCCAGTCACAACAGGCATAGAATATTTGGTGTAAAAACCTGGCTCTCAACATTGGGAACTGTGTATCCCTGGTGAATTAGAAAATCATGTTAATATCGGTCCAGTATCAATTTGGGATGTAAAAGAACCACGAGGACAACAAACACCCTGGCAGTGACCACCCTGGCAGTGACCACCCTCAGTGCCAGCATAGAAAGGTCAACTTGGTGTAAATGTTCTGAAAAAGACTAGTTCACTGAGACCTCATAAGATCATAACGTTGTAACCACAAAATATACGACTAGTCAGTTAATAGAACCCTGCCAAGTGCTGGACACAACTAGAACTAGGCCATTCAATAGTTGTCAGGAGGAGACATAGATTGACGAGGAAGACTTATTTTTGTAACCAACATTTTAATAAAAATGACACTGCAATTCTATTAAACGGTTAGCTAGTGTTGTGTTCAAAATATATTCCAAACGTCAAACGATATCACTCGTTTGCTTGCACGCAAACAGGTCACATGTGTATATGGATATTTACACAGCATGTACAAGTTAGTATTTTCCATATTATCTGTTTATCAAACCACAAGGTGTTGGGTTTGGCAACTTTTGTCAGCAAAAACGGCATTAAAAAAAAATGCATCCAGCCGGTTCAAAAGTTTTTATCATGAACAACTACGTCACTTTGCTACGGGAATGTTCAATGCCTACTGGACAAACAGGGAACTTCACAATATTCCATCTACACCTTTACTTGGGGTCATTTGAGTGCCATCTAATCAATGAGATAATACCTACTAAATGCACATCTCGCAGATATCATCACTGCAAGGCCGGTGATGCTATATTTGAGATTTTTACAATTATAAAATTGGCACATTGAAACAAATTATCTATATGTCACAATCGCTTAACAGGTGACTATTTCGAACAGTTACTGGTGGTAGAGCCTGTATTGGGCATCTGATCAATTGTAATTGTTTTGTACAACTGGACATAAAATAACAAAAACAAAGGCATGACTTGCTGCAAATTCACTGAGCTCCCCAGTAAGTGTCTCCAGTATATATTACATGTATTTGGCATACCACTACAAATAGTACAATTAGCCATTTCGGTAATAAAACCTGCCAGTTCAGCACCATGGTCTGCAAACATTGCAATGATCTAGAGCTCGGCTCCTCAAACAATTTAAGGCATCAAACTCCATGTAGTAATGGATGAGTGGGGGCAATTACCCTAACTAGCAATGTATTTACACATAGTAACTGTTATTAAAGCGAACTGGATTATCACAAAACATCTAGGGACTATGCAGAAATAATTATATCAGACAATTACTTGTGTTCATCACATCAGTACACTGAAGTTGATGTGTCGCAGAGATACAGTTGTGAACCGTCAGAGCAAGGAAGCATCAACTTGCAAAACTGTAAAGTTTACCACTGTAGCTCTCTGGATTCAACAGATCACGCGCTTTATAATGACATCCAATTTGCTGATAATCTTGAGTACTTTTTTACTTATTGCTAAAATTTAAGGGAACCTTTTTAAGCAACATTTTGAGAAATGTGGTCAATCAGGCTTGTATTGTCTATTGTTTTTAATATATGTGTTCTCACTTTTTATTATTATTTGGGGATTGTTTAAATGAACTTTTCATTAGTTTTGGATTGTTTGTTGAGGAAAATAATATTTTCCGTTGTTTTGAATTGTTTGTTTGTTTTGGGTTCTTTGTTGAGGAAAATAAACTTTTCCTCAGTTTTTGGACTGTTTGTTGAGGAAAATAAATTGGATATTAAGGGATAAGATCGTAAAGTATACGTGTCAAAATCAAAAAAATACGGAACATCACCTAGACATCTAGTTTCAACTTTTGTGCAGAAAAAGCCTGCGCCACTTAAGTTCACTGGGGCGGGAAACAGCTGATTAATTTAAAGTGCACAAGTGAATGACATCACATGGATGTGTGACCACCAAAGAACAACTAATGATATGTAAATAATTCTACAGTAATTTAGTGTATATGTAAACACAACATTGCCAGTTTAATGTCTGCCCAAATGTATCCTGCGTGAAGTAAAATGTATTACAAAATGTTGAGGTGACAAATTACATCTATGCATCATCACATCATCAGTTGCCTAATTCATGCATCCAAATGTTTCAAGTAACTGATGCACCAACTACATGGCGAACTTGCTCAAGAAACAGATAAGGGACACTAGGAGGAAGAAAATGAAAGTGATACAGCCTTGGGACTGTTTCACTTTCACTTCCTACCAGACTGTGCTCTTTGAAATAAACTTCACTCATATACTGAAAACTGTTGATAACCGAATGGCCCTATGAGGCACTTTTACTGGTGAAATGGCGTCCTTTCTGATACAGTGACATCTTATTAAAGACGTTGTATACTTATGGACAGATTCTATTTAATGACAGAGTTTTCATCATCAAACATTACTGTCATTATCTTGGTGAAATACTCCCTGGACTGGCAGAGGAAGGAGACAGCATTGTTCTAGACGGAGAACGTAACACTCGGCCAAACTAAACTGTACAAGAACAAACATCAGATTTAAACAACTGCAAAATGCGACATTCATTATGGATGGTACATGTGGAAATTTCACCTCTCAATACGCCAGAACTCACGACAGATTAACCAGAACGGTTCCGTTCTCGCAATCGCAGACACGTTAAAATATCTGTTTACGTTATTTTACGAAAACAGCCTGAATTGACATTGTAGACCCGTGCTTTGATATATTACACAATCTGTAGATACAATGCCTGTTATCATATCCTCTTTAAACACAAGAACACCGATAGTTTCATTTGTTACGCCTCTGGGTGAAAGTTAAAAGTCTTACATGTATGATTCAGTATTTTGACACAATTCTTATTCTCATTTGACCACGTCTCGAGCACAAGGCAGCCTTTGGACGGAGGGAGAGCCTGCCCTTATTTGTACTCTCTGACATGGAAGTACTAATCTAAGTTGTGTCCAACTATTGATGAATTATCCCTGACACCTGAGCAGCTATCACAGCTATCACACACCACTGCCGAGATTATCCCTATCACATAAGAAGGATTATCCCAACACATGAACTATCACGTTCCATCACTGAAAGATTATCCCCAACCCATGGAGAGCTATTTCATATCATGTTCCATCACCAAAGGATTATCCCCAACACATGAGAGATTATCATGTACCATGCACCACCACTGAAGGATTATCCACAACAAACGGAAAACTATCACATACAATGTTTCATCACTGAAAGATTATCCCCAATACATGGGTAAATATCATGTATCATGTTCCATCATGGAAGGATTATCCAAACACATGGCAAATTATCACGCATCATGTTCCTTGTTGGGAGATGATCCGTGACATGTTGATTTGTCACGTTCCTTCTGTCAGTTTATCCATTGCCTTCTGTATGATAAATCTGTACCTGACGTACCTACAATCAAATATTCATTGACAGAAATCTGAACAAATAAGACAAAACGCACTTCTAACCTACCATGTTGTATTAATTTGATTCAATTCAATGTTGCTACTAAACATATTTGTATGTATTGAATATATTATTCATGGCTCCAAGAATGGTTTATTATAGTATAATTTAACTTACTTTGGAGCTTAATATTTATATGTACTTAGCTATTTTGGTAATCTCTGACAAAGTCACAATGAATTGTTGATAATGTCGCTTATAAACTAGGAACATAGATAGTCAGACAACGAACTCTTCTACAGAGGAGAATGAAAAGGTGACATCACAAACAAATCATCTGATGCTTGATTCAACCAAACTAGTCATCAACTAAGGCAAAGCAAACATATGGCTCAAATAGAGAGATTTACGTCATCCATTTGGACTACCCGGTAAAACACATCACAAAACACAAGTGCAGCAACAATGTGGGTGCACGTGTAGATCAATGGTCTTAATGTTTGCAAAACACATGGAAACATGTAATACACCACTAACTGTGTTAAAAATTAACATTTTGAAATAACTAATAACTAACTGGAGGAGGGTGTATTAAACTAAAAATAAACTCGCAGATATTAAATTTGATTAAGCAACAGTTGTCTGTACTACAAACCACACTCAGGCAACTGGGACAGTGTTGAGCCTTACTTGTTGTTTATTTCCCTGATTTCTGCTTCCTCCTCCTCCCGGTACTTCTGTAGAAACGCCTCCAACATCGCATCGGGAAGGTTGATGAACTGCGCCATCTGGTGGCAGAAAACAGTAACAAAACACTGAGCGGTGTTATTTAAAGGCACAAAGAATGTCAGAGGTCATCATGTTTGACCATCTGCATTATGACAGTGAAAGATGTGTGACTGGCCAGTAACTCCGGGTGACTGACCACTCACCCCCTGTGTTACTGACCACTCACCCCCTGTGTTACTGACCACTCACGCCCTGATTGACCACCCACCTCCTATGACTGACCACCCACCCCATATGTGACTGACCAACCACCTCCTATGACTGACCACCCACCCCCTATGACTGACCACCCACCCCCTATGTGACTGACCACCCACCTCCTATGACTGACCACCCACCCCCTATGACTGACCACCCACCCCCTATGACTGACCACCCACCTCCTGACTGACCACCCACCCATATGACTGACCACCCACCCACCCATTATGACTGACCACCCACCCCCTATGACTGACCACCCACCCCCTATGACTGACCACCCATCCCCTATGACTGACCACCCACCCCCTATGACTGACCACCCATCCCCTATGACTGACCACCCACCCCCTATGACTGACCACCCACCTCCTATGACTGACCACCCACCTCCTATGACTGACCACCCACCCCCTATGACTGACCACCCACCCCCTATGACTGACCACCCACCCCCTATGACTGACCCCCTACCCCCTATGACTGACCACCCTCCTCCTATGACTGACCACCCACCACCTATGACTGACCACCCACCTCCTATGACTGACCACCCACCTCCTATGACTGACCACCCACTCCTTATGACTGACCACCCACCCCCTATGACTGACCACCCACCCCGTATGACTGACCACCCACCCCCTATGACTGACCACCCACCCCGTATGACTGACCCCCCCCATGTGACTGACCACCCACCTCCTGTGTGATGACGTCCACCTTGTCCTTGTCCATGATGAAGATCTTGGCGTTGTCCTCGAGTGGGCCTGAGATGACACGCTCCATCAGAGGGTGGTCTGTCTCCTGCAGCATCCGCGTCTCTGAGACAGACACAGGAGACTGAACACGGAGACTGAACACGGAGACTGAACAAGCTGACTGAACAAGACTGAACAAGGAGACTGAACAAGACTGAACACGGAGACTGAACAAGACTGAACACGGAGACTGAACAAGACTGAACAAGGAGACTGAACAAGAAGACTGAATAAGACTGAACAAGACTGAACAAGCCTGAACAAGCCTGAACAAGGAGACTGAACAAGGAGACTGAACAAGGAGACTGAACAAGGAGACTGAACAAGACTGAACAAGACTGAACAAGGGGACTGAACAAGGAGACTGAACAAGGAGACTGAACAAGGAGACTGAACAAGGGGACTGAACAAGGAGACTGAACAAGGAGACTGAACACGGAGACTGAACACGGAGACTGAACAAGACTGAACAAGGAGACTGAACAAGACTGAACAAGGAGACTGAACAAGACTGAACACGGAGACTGAACAAGGAGACTGAACAAGGAGACTGAACAAGACTGAACAAGGGGACTGAACAAGGAGACTGAACAAGGAGACTGAACAAGGAGACTGAACAAGGAGACTGAACAAGGGGACTGAACAAGGAGACTAAACAAGGAGACTGAACACGGAGACTGAACACGGAGACTGAACAAGACTGAACAAGGAGACTAAACAAGACTGAACAAGGAGACTGAACAAGGAGACTGAACAAGGAGACTGAACAAGGAGACTGAACAAGGAGACTGAACAAGGAGACTGAACACGGAGACTGAACAAGACTGAGCAAGGAGACTGAACAAGGAAAATTAAACAAGGAGATTGAACAAGGAGACTGAACATGGAGAATTAACAAGGAGACTGAACAAGGAGATCGAACAAGGTGACTGAACAAGGAAAATTAACAAGAGACTGAACAAGGAAAATTAACAAAGAGATTGAACAAGGAGACTGAACAAGGAGACTGAACAAGGAAAATCAACAAGGAGATTGAACAAGGAAAATTTACAATGAGATTGAACAAGGAGATCAAACAAGGAGACTGAACAAGGAAAATTAACAAGGAGACTGAACAAGATCGAACAAGGAGACTGAACATGGATAATTAACAAGGAGACTGAACAAGGAGATCGAACAAGGAGACTGAACAAGGAAAATTAACAAGGAGACTGAACAAGATCGAACAAGGAGACTGAACATGGAGAATTAACAAGGAGACTGAACAAGATCGAACAAGGAGACTGAACAAGGAAAATTAACAAGGAGATTGAACAAGGAGACAGAACAAGGAAAATTAACAAGGAGACTGAACAAGAGACTGAACAAGTAGAATTAACAAGGTGACTGAACATGGAAAATTAACAAGGAGAATTAACAAAGAGACTGAACAAGGTGACTGAACGAAAATTAACAAGGATTCTGATGAACAAGGAGACTGAACAAGGAAAATTAACAAGGAGACTGAACAAGGAGTGTAATGATATGACAGTGTTAACACTTACCCCCAGTGCTCATCACCTTGCATAGGCAGAAGTCTTCTGGACTGTTTTCAACCTGCAACATACAAACTACATTAACTACAAACACATGTAGTCACACAAGCTTGTAAGTCCACAGAATTATATTGCGTTTCGCATTGGTGTATTACTTGAGGTTTTGTGCAATCTAAAATAATTTTCAAAATTACTACTTCAAGTAACACATTTGCCAATACATTACCTATTATATAGTCAAGTTTGGATATCAAAAATAGTGGTTTTGAAAAACCAAGTAACTGCATGTTTGCTAACCTAATAAAACGGACCAGTAATACATCTGTTAACAATATCTAGCACCAGTTTAGCTGGTGTGTCTGTGCATGTCTGTTTGCAGTGATGTTTTTCTGCACGACTGCGTTGAGGCAATGTCTAGGATTAATCTGACTTCTCAGAAGAAATGCGACACCGTTTTGTCTAAATTTCTTGTGGTTAAGGGTTCTTGCTGGTCTTAGTGTTTATAATATACATTAGATGAATGTCAGGCAGTTGTTCATTATGTTATGTTACACATATGTGACATGTTCTAACAAAATGAGTCGTATGTAAAAAACAAAATAGAGTTAATTACATCACTGGAAAGAAGATATATTAAGCTTTCCAATGTTTTAAAAATCAGGGACTTAGCTCAAATACAGCCAAAGTTATTGGACACCGAACATGCCTGGGCTAGAAAGATTCAAACGGAGAAAAACACACTTGAAGCTATCTTGTTTACTGAAATTAGTACAACATAATCCTGGTATTTAGCAATGTTTTCTAGCAGTGACCCGATCGAATATGCTTGTTTACAGTTAGCGAGTGCGCACTATGCCTGCACTCACAGCTATAACTATAAGCCAATCAGGACCCTGCCATCAGCCCCGCCATGCATCCAATGACATGTCTTTTCTGATAGCCCCTTGGATATGCGCTGCTGTTGCCTAAAATTTACGTCAATGGGGAATTCTGCTAGAAGAATTCGAAAGAGGGTGTTCTGGGCTTTCCCATAGTACCAAATATGTGCACTGTGCATTGAGGGACACCCTGAAGAACACGACTTGAACAAGTGCGATTTATCAGTTCTGTTTTATGAAATTTATGTGTGAAATTTCTAAAAAGGCTATAAAATGTACTAAATAGTAATATAAATAAGAAATAAGCATTGCCAATTGGCAGAAAAGCTATTAAAGTATACTTTGGTAACAAAAAGTCCAAATTGTTGAAAATCATCATTGCATGTTTATACAGTGTCTTCTCAAAATCAAGTTTGGTGACATACAACTCATTTCGTTAGAACACGTCATAAATTTTCTGTGATTGTGTCACTCACAAATACCCCGGGAAATTGTGTCTTATGCCTGCATGTATGTAGCAACTTCGTAACAATGGTCAGTTTTCCTAGTAACATTCCGTTGTTGTCATATCTTGTTAAAAGAGTCCCAGTGTTAGACTAAGCTTACCACCACAGTGCCATGCAAATATGTTCCAGTGCAGAAGTTTATAAGCTTAGTCAACAAACCTTGAATTTTGCGAGGAGACGTCTAATGACGTCTGGCGCCGTGTCAATACTTGATATGGTGACACAGGTGACGCTGCCGTGGGCCGGAATGAAAATACTTGTCTGAAACATAGAGCATAAGTTATGGAAACGTGCCACCTCACAGAAAGCTTATTTCTTCCCATTAAAATAAAACCGTATTTGTCCCTGGGAATAAAAGGTGCCATTTTATTTAAAGGATGGTAATTGTATAAATGATTAATGCTGTGGATTACGTGATGTCATTGTCTCATAGAAAACATGCAATATTCTGTGTAGATGTAAATGAGCACAATGGTAAAATATGTAGACAATATGCGTACAAATTAAAATTTCTAGGGGAAAAAAGCTGAGAATATCAATACTGGATCTCCTGATTAAGCAGCACCCTCTAAGACCCACTTGAATATGAAAGACATTTTAAAAATAAAATAAAAAAGAATTTTCCCATGTCCTGGTTGGGACTGTCAACAAACTAGATGACACGAATGACACATACGTCGACGTCGTAGATATGTCCATTGATCATCGACAATCGCCTCTTATCGTGGCGTCGAGGTTTGCGGTGTCGACGTAGCGCCACGGTGTGGTAGCGTCGTAGTGACGTCCCTTTATGGTCCATGTCCTGTGTCAGGTCTGACAGACTGCTGCTGACAGACACGGACGATGACACGGGCGACAGTGGTGACTGCTGCTGTCAACACACAATGACAAGTGTCACTGATGTCATCTGACACCAGACAGTGTCACTGATGTCATCTGACACCAGACAGTGTCACTGATGTCATCTGACACCAGACAGTGTCACTGATGTCATCTGACACCAGACAGTGTCACTGATGTCATCTGACACCACACAGGTTATCATCAGAGTAATAATAAAACTATTTATTATTGATAAAGCACAACACCCAAATATGCTCAAAGCACTGTACAATAAAATATAAAGCTAGTTATTATGTGTTAAAACTTATATTAATAATCATAAATACAACTGTAAAATTAACTTTCAAATAAAAAATGTAGAAACGTTAAATTATTCATACTAAAACTGTTAATTAAATATTATATAGAATTAACGACAATGAGTAAAATAAATACATCAATAAATAAATAAAACTTATTAATACTCTATTTACATGCAAAACACATACTAAACGATGGCATATATAAATGTCAATACATAAGTGTAAAAATAAGATAAGATTAAATATTTGAAATTAAATAAATTAATTAAGATTAAATGAGTAGACCACGATTCGACAGGAACTAGAAATCTACAGGAATCATATTTGTGGATACAATGCAAACTAGAAAGACAAACATCACTAGAACAATCATAAATCTATTCCAAACAATTGCATCATAGCTCGACTTAAGGCAACAAACAACAACAAAATATTATGTATGAATTTCAACACCCTAAACACGCACGACAACATTTCGGTATCTGTTATTGCCTTGCGAATTTGTTTGATCAGAAACAACTTCATAATGAGAAGAGGGAATGATGACAAAAGCTGATCACATACCTCAGGATCCGCGTCGTTGAGGCCGTTATTGATGGCGAGTTTGTAGCTCTTTCTCCAGTGTTTTGGTGTCTCAGGCGTCTGACCTTCGTTGTCGTCGTCCTTCTTCTTGAACTGTATGGCACTCTGCACCCCCCAGTTCACCCTGAGTGGCCCCTCCAGCACCAGTCGCCCATTCACCTGCAGTACAACAACACACGGTAATCAGTGGCTGAGCCGGGGAACATTTCACTAGTATAACCTGCATAGAGCGCAATGGCTCAGGGGTAGAGCTTCGGATTCTCGACTACGAGAACCCGGGTTCGAACCCTGTGCTGCGGTGTTAAAACCTTGGGCACATTTTTTTCACTCTATTTGGCTCCAGCTGTATAAATGAGTACCTGGCTATAGACACTGGCGGATATGTGTATGAGCAGCTATTAATTGTAGCATATGGCTGGATGCTTCCCAGAGAAGCTGAGATGGTGTCTGAGTGAACAGGTCTTTCAGGGAAGTAAAGTGTAAAGCGCTTTGAACGGTCCTGAGGACTGGGTACTGCGCTACTTAAGAATTTTTTTTATGAGCCCGGTTTTGCTTTAAAAAATAGATTTTAACTAGCCATGCTATTCAATATCATGAAGTGTTTTACCACCTGTTTGAAAATTAATTTAAAATAGTTTTACTGCACTTCATGTGTGGTAAACTGCCACTACAGTGTGGTTGTGGTGATATATGCTCGACAGCTGGTTTACACCTTTCCGGGTATGTTCCTTTCTATGGCATTTAACTGCCTACATGCCATAGAAGGGGGAGAGCCGAGGGTATCTACCCCATTCTGGATATATTCCTCTTACTAACTATGTTCCACAAATGACAAAAACAAACCCAAATGTAATTTAAAAGTCCATACATGCTGCAGATAATAAAATGACTACATATGTTTAAACTCATGAGTTAATCATATCCGCAATTCAACAGTAAAACATACAAGGGGGCACGACCAGAGAGGGAAAGGGTAGTCTATTGAAGGGTTGAAAAACCTCAAATTCTTGAGGCCAGCTGAAAAAAACTCCACTATCGTACTATCGGTTGGATCAGGAGATCAGAATATGGTGGGGCGAGGAGAGGGACATTCAAACAGGTTTAGGGAAACACAATTGTTTTAAAATGTATGGTGGCATCTGGCCATGTGCCTTCCAGCCCCCTGGATCCACCTATGATTCCCCAGGCACTGTACTGCCTACCCCCGGTAATCCTTCCTATTCCTGTGCTCAGCATGGTATCACAGAGTGGAAGTTATCAGGGGGGGGGGGGGGTGACTGGAGGAGTGTAGAAGACAGAACAACAGAAGATACTGGTGAGAAAAAAACAAGACAGGGGTACTAATAACACATCTAACCTCTTTACTCTTGATCTGCAGTGTCTTGCCCTCGTAGAACGTGTTGTAAGCCTTCAGCTTGGCTTCCAGGTCTGCTCTGTGGAACAAGACAAACTTCACATCAACGCCGGCACTTCTCTCACAGACATTTACACACAACCTGATGTCATCAACGCACTGAAAACACAGACTGTCACTCAAACACAGTCAACCTCATGCACATGTTTCTGACATGTTTTTATTCTAACACAACTTGTGTTGTACATTCATCTAAATTGTACCGATGGTAGACTGTTGTTCGCATTCTATGTCATTGTTGGTCATCATGTTTCAACTGTGAACTAACATTCAGCCACATGTCACACAGAAACAAGCAGTATTGTATTCCTAGAAATGTTTTCTACATCGTTCTCGTCCACAATCGTATGGAATTAACAAAATGTACATAATCAATTATGTGGAGATTTTGTCCATCTTCACTTCATTTGGTAACTCTTAAAGGAACATGCAACCCAAAAAGTAAAAATTGCTTAAACCATTAAACAATGTTCATTGAATCATATCCCATATTTTGTTATTTTTTTCTGAAATGATTTGTTAACTTTTAAGGATAATTAGTGAACCTCCCTGGAGGCTGACATTTTGGACATTTCGGCTGTGGTCGTGTGACGTCACAGATCCACCACCGCTAGCGCCTCGGGTGGGCAAAACAAAACGAATTCTTCACGTACCCACTGAGTCTGAGATATATTCATCCATTTAATTAGTTACAGAGCGTCAGCTATAAAAAAACGCCGTCCCTTATAATATAAACATTAATAAAGAATAGGATAAAGAATAATGATGCTCAAGTAGAGACTGCAACAAAGGAAATCGCGCAATCCATTTTGGACTTGGTTGGTTCGACGGAGCTTAATAACTTTTATTATCGCCCACTTTCATATGTAAACAAATCGTTTATCCAACTAATTATTCCAGTCGACCGTCGCGCAATGAATATTTTACTAATAATTGATTTTTATTATAATAAAGGAAATGCATTGAATGATATTCTAGTACCCCATATATAGTATTTGCATACATTAAGTTCGTCCCTTTAGCGAGACCCTTCTTCGCGTGCAACACCGACCCTTCGCTTCGGCCCCGAACTTTTCGTTCTGTGCACAAATTCAGTGGGGACAGTAGCTTCGTTCAACAGTCGTCTTTCACCCAATCCCGGCAACCTGTGTTCCATATCAACGGTGACATGGTCCTGGCAAACCATTTTCCGGTTGAAATGGAATGTTTCCACTGTATGACTCGTACCTATATTGTGGAGCCATTTGATCGCCAACTCGCCCTTCGATGGCGGGCTTCGTAGATAATTTATTGGCATTTGGACAAATCTCTTTCCTTTCACGGACTCTTCTCCTGCCTTCTTTTGTCATCCGCATGCTTGATATTCAAGCATTTAATTATCACAAGACTCATAAAACAACTCGATTCATGTCGCTATGCTAGTGTTTACATATTACGCTACGCCTATATCGCTGAGGTGGTGGACCGCCTACGTCACACTCACGCATTCTCTCGCGTTAATCTTCGTGAGTTCCCCGTGAAATGGGCAACAATGGCAGCGCCCATGGTCAGTGAAAATGCACGTTTCAAGATTAATTTTATGATGTATAACATTCTTACAAAATTAAACAAAAAATACATGCGTTACAATATTCTATTATGAATGGTATGTGGGAATTGGGGGGATTTTAACGCATTTTCAATACTATGGTTGCATGTTCCTTTAATGTTTTACCAAGTTATTCTCAAAACTTAAACTGCACAAAATCATGGTTAGTGTCTGTGTAGAAAAGTCTTGACCAGAAAAACAACACCAGTTGTCTTGGTTTTGAATTGCTACGCTAGGCTTATCAGCTTGCCCAGGCCCAGGTGGCCACATACCACCAAATGGAGTCGTACGCCATTACCCATAGTAGTCCTGCTTAAAAGAACTGCATTGTGCACTTTTTTGTAAATTTATGGAAGCACTAAATGTAGGACTGGTTGAATGGAAATGATATTTCTGCGTAGCGTGATATCACAGCTGCGAAATAATGAAATTTGTCAGACAGTGTTAAGGTGCGTATGCATACATATGTAATTTGGCCTAGAGGTGTCAACATTGGCAATCGGCCGCTGATTGAAGCAAAAATAAAGGGGTGTCAGGTTAGAGAGTGGATTGTAGGAGAAAAACATATGTCATTTTCACGAATTTTATATATATGATATTTGTGAATGGAGGCTACTTAGTGTCTGAAATTTTCAATGACATTGATCGAAAAACCTGGCGGGAAATCAAAGAAACGTTACAATGGCCGCCTATGGAAAATCAATTGGTGGTATATACCCAGGTGGAATGTTGTAGACCATAATGGCATTGACATGTCTATGAATCAGTTGTCAGTTGTTTCACTTTGCCAGTCAGTGTGTCACCATAATTTACATCCTGCTGTGGTAAGAAAAGACACAACTCACAGAGTGACGTCTCCGTCAGGGACACAAAGCACATATTGCAGAACAAGGGTTAATATGAGAGGAAACATACTGCGGAACAAGGGTTAATACAAGGGAAATCATCAACCCCAATGTACTGCAACTGACTTTGCTGAATGACATCCCACATGTTTTTACTTTTTGACCTGTACAAACTGCCACGGACCTGTACTGAATCAGTGAGATAATTAACCCTTTATCATCCATTATTCATCATTACTGGTGACAACATACAGACTCATTAACCAAACTGCATGTCACAACTGTCCTGGCTAGATGTTCTACTGTAAAATCAATCCATGAAAATGTGTGTTTGTGCGAGTGCATATGTGTGTAGCATTCATGCGTGTATGCGGCTATGCGCCCACATGTGTTTTGTGTTTGTATGTGTTTCTGTGTGTGCTTATGCATGTGTGGTAGAAAAGCTGGTTTACAATGTAATGGCTCCTATGCTAGAGTTTTGCGTGTTAGGCAAAGCTCCCAGCTATGTAAATAACAACTGCTGACTGACATTTTGGAAGCTATCTTGGATTGGTCAAAATCTTGACGTTCCACTTCCTATATTGGTGGGTGCGGTTTGAATCAATACATTGTTAACATTGTAAATTTCTGAACTTTGCAAATTCATGACACTTCCCACACTGTCGACATGAATAAGCAACCTCTTGAAGTCCAGTGATGTGTGTATTGTCGTGGAAATTGTGTAGTTGTTGCCGTGATAATATCGTATTGTTGTGACCGAGTTGCTATGGAAACTGTCTAGTTGTGTCTGTGTTGCCATGGAAACTGTCTAATTGTGTCTGTGTTGCCATGGAAACTGTCTAGTTGTGACTGAGTTGCCATGGAAACTGTCTAGTTGTGTCTGAGTTGCCATGGAAACTGTCTAGTTGTGTCTGTGTTGCCATGGAAACTGTCTAGTTGTGTCTGTGTTGCCATGGAAACTGTCTAGTTGTGTTTGTGTTGCTATGGAAACTGTCTAATTGTGTCTGTGTTGCCATGGAAACTGTCTAGTTGTGACTGAGTTGCCATGGAAACTGTGTAGTTGTGACTGAGTTGCCATGGAAACTATCTAGTTGTGTCTGTGTTGCCATGGAAACTGTCTAGTTGTGTCTGTGTTGCCATGGAAACTCTCTAGTTGTGTCTGTGTTGCCATGGAAATTGTCTAGTTGTGTCTGCGTTGCCGTGGAAACTGTCTAGTTGTGTCTGTGTTGCCACGGAAACTGTCTAGTTGTGTATGTGTTGCCATGGAAACTGTCTAGTTGTGTCTGCATTGCCGTGGACACTCACCTGGTTGTTGCGACGTCATCCTGCTCCTTCGGTTGGTGTCCAAAGTTGGTGTGAGCGTCAACCAGTGACCCGTGTCCAAACATACTCGGCCCAAAGAGGGCGCTGTAGCATGGCACGTGACAGTACGGTGTCCCCTTGTGCTGTGGACATTAAACAGACCAGGATTACATCAACAAACTAACCACAACCAAACTCATCTGATCCAGCCTGTCATGGAGGGTACTAGACTCCTGGATAAGTTTTCTTTCATTAGATGGTTCTAAAATGACATTGCAAAAATCCAGATTTTGTTAGAGTCCAGCTAATGCAGAATTATTTGAGTTTATGTGGTTTATGTTCAAACTTGATTTTGTTCATTATTACACAATTACGCTCCAACAATTTTGAACAAGTCGTCATCCCACTGACTACTAGTGGAAGAAGCATATTGAAAGATAAGGTAAATCTGATGGTGATATATATATATATATATATATATACATATGTATATATATATATATACCTATAAGGAAATATTATTACAGAGGCATCATTATTTCTGTAGTATAGATTACAAATTTGTTTACAAACATAGAGTGACAGTCATGATTGTATATGTGTATTGTGAATTTATACAAGTTATATATATATATATATATATAAATAACTTGTATACATTCAGAATACACATATACAATCATGACTGTATGTATTTGGTCACTCTATGTTTGTGAACGCATTTGTAATCTATACTACAGAAATAATGATGCCTTTGTAATAATATTTCCTTGTTTATATGTAATTATATATAACTGGACACCGATTAGTTGTATGATGACATTACAAGTCCATGCAACCAAATGAGGCACAACATCATAAGTCATTTGTGTTTGTAAATATTCAGACAATGTGTATATATTATGTATTTTATGTTTTCTGATAGCATATAGAACTGAATTACCTTTAGAAATTTGAGTACATTCATGTGTGACAGACAGTTACTGTAATAGGAAGACTTCTGCACTGAGCAGTGCATTGGCTGAGTCTACCTGTTTTATGCACCACTAACACATACTGCTGTATCACAAACACATTAGTAACATGTTACATGCACACAGTGAGTAACGACACCAGTGGAACAAGGGGTATCCATGGCAACGGCACATAATGTCTCCACTCTGCCCATGTCTCAAACATGTGGTATCACTCGCTGGAAGAAGGTGTCTTGTTCGGGCCTGTCAGAGAAAGTATGTTCTGTGTGGTATTGGTTATTGAGCCATGACATAAACAGAATGTGACACAGAATTTAAAAAATACACCTAGTAAAATTTTTGTGGAATGAACACGGGTCAATGAGTAACACCCCATGGTCATTTCAGTAGTGTCAGATATTTTTTAAACTAACATTATATCCAAAACACTGTTGCTCTCTGGAACTCAGATTGTGCAATATTAGATGACACATTTCTAGGTGATCCTCAAACATGTCATGAATTGGTGCATTCATGGCAACTTATCCTAAATGTAGAGCCACAGTGCGATCAATTGTAAATACCAGCACACATATTAGAAGCAGTTAATTATAAATTTAGATACGTAGCATAATCATTTATAATCAAAGAGAAACTAGTATCTGTCAGTCTACTATTACACACCAATTTCATTTATATCAATTACAATGTATCCGATATAGGGTCACTGAAATACAAAGTCAGGCCAATTCAAATTTTGAAACTGCAACTATTGGCGATACTTTTTTCATAGGTGAAAATATATAATTTGGAAGTGGCAGAAAAACAATTACTAATTGTTTGAATGTTATCATGTAACATTTAAAATTACATAAACTTTCTGGTTTAGAATGACACTAGGTGTACATTTTATGAAACTATGCAACACACACGCGCGCGTGCACACACACAAACAAACACACAAACACACACACAATGAAGAAGCAGCTAGACATGTCCTGAGGCAATATATTCACCTCACTCTCAGACCACAAACCACAAGGGTAACCCAAGTCACCCACTGACTGCTTGTTCCAGAGTCCCCCCCCCCCCTCCCATGGCTGTCAACAGACACTCTCCTGTTTACAAACTGCCTTTGCGGAAACAGGATGTAGCTAGGCGTGTATTACACACTATGGTGCCAACTATTCAAAGCTGTCCCACAATTCCAGTTTCATATTATCATCATAGATGCTTAGCTAGCAGTTCGATGCATCCTCAACATGATTTTAAATTAGTGAATGAGATGGTATGTTTCTTTTAAGAAACAAGACACTGGCTAAATACACATGTAAAAACTGTCCCAGTATGAAACATACACTCAGCCAATAGAACAATGACTGGTGGCAATATCAATGCACTAATAGTGAAACGTTGCCACAAAAGTACAATCACACTGAAATGATACCACAAAATGACCATAAGTGAATATATGAAAGTACAATCATACTTAAATGATACCACAAGATGACCACAAGTGAATAGTGAAAGTACAATCATACTTAAATGATACCACAAGATGACCACAAGTGAATATATGAAAGTACAATCACACTTAAATGATACCACAAAATGACCACAAGTGAATAGTGAAAGTACAATCATACTTAAATGATACCACAAGATGACCACAAGTGAATAGTGAAAGTACAATCATACTTAAATGATACCACAAGATGACCACAAGTGAATAGTGAAAGTACAATCACACTTAAATGATACCACAAGATGACCACAAGTGAATAGTGAAAGTACAATCACACTTAAATGATACCACAAGATGACCACAAGTGAATAGTGAAAGTACAATCATACTTAAATGATACCACAAGATGACCACAAGTGAATAGTGAAAGTACAATCACACTTAAATGATACCACAAGATGACCACAAGTGAATAGTGAAAGTACAATCACACTTAAATGATACCACAAGATGACCACAAGTGAATAGTGAAAGTACAATCATACTTAAATGATACCACAAGATGACCACAAGTGAATAGTGAAAGTACAATCATACTTAAATGATACCACAAGATGACCACAAGTGAATAGTGAAAGTACAATCACACTTAAATGATACCACAAGATGACCACAAGTGAATAGTGAAAGTACAATCACACTTAAATGATACCACAAAATGACCACAAGTGAATAGTGAAAGTACAATCACACTTAAATGATACCACAAAATGACCACAAGTGAATAGTGAAAGTACAATCACACTTAAATCATACTACAAAATGACAAGTGCATATCTGATAAAAACAGACTTAGCAAAGAATGCACACGAGAAGAAGAGGGTTAATGTACACTACATCTCAACAGAAACCTACCAGGATTTACATACATGTAATCACAACCTTGTTTCCTATTTATAATAGACATCTTGAACTTCTCTGCCTGTGAACAGATTGAGGCTGAGCCTGAGATGTCTAAGAATGACCTGTCACTACTGGCAGAGACAGCAACTTGGTTACATTAAGTTATCAAAACCCTACTAACATCTGAAGAAGTGGTGTGGACCTGTTCAAGAGTGACCGACCTTGTAACACTGTCTCCACCACTAAACCACAACCACAGATATGTCAACGGCCCCGGAACACACCGTTGGACTAACACGTAATTTCTACGCTGTGTGGCGTTATTCCTCAATGACTGCTGTGGCTTACATAATAACATGAAGTGAAGAAGAGCCCTTGTAACCTAACACCATCTCTCTGTAGTGAGAGTATTTATATGTGAACAATGATCAGTTACTATATAAAACAACTGAGCAGCACTCACCTGGTCAAGACTGAGTCTTGGCAATAAGAACACACGACAAACCAAACTAGTCTACGGAATGTTCTGGCATACACCGTGCAGAACGGTTTTTGTGCTGAGTTACTAGACCATCTCACTTTACGCTCAGCAGTGAACAGGAACTAATGCTATCGAGGCCAGAGGTCAGGCAGCACCATGCCAATGCAAAAGAAATGCTCTTTTCATAGTCAAGGCTAGATCCTATTGAAAGTCTCGGGCAATGCACACAAAAGAACAGAAAATGATGAGGCTAATCAATCTTGCGTGGTCTTCTGTGCGGTGATGTGTGGGGGTTTGGGTTATAAAAAGCACTGCATTTCTGTATTTTGTTTACCAGTCCAGTGCAAACACCTATCTGATCTTAATTAAATAAGATATGATGCAAATGGTGCCATCTACAGTGTAGCATGGAAGTTACACCAGGACAACTGGTGGAGTACTGGGCAGATGCAATGACGCAAGTACACTTTGAACAACCTTACATATGTTTCTAGTACAACTGAGCATTATGTGCTCTATCAAAGTGACACACTGTAAGTCTACCCATGCCGGTAACCTTTGGCAAAACATAAAGTTAAAACTTGTTCCCACTACACTATTGAGAACAAGTAATCCCCAGGGTAATTGTACAGAAGATGTATGAAGGTCAAGAAAGTTACACCAAGAAGGATTCAGTGGTATTTTTGCAACCCTCTCAAAAAACGAAAATAGTTTTAGTTATCAAGCTAACATCCGACCAATGACCAACAGTTATAAAATGTTATACTTTGCAAAAAAGCATATCAACTATTCATGCACATTCTGCTAGTAAATTTTCTGCTCTCAATTTCAACCCACTCAAACATGTTCCACAAAAATGCACAAAATTACATTAGTAAAAATGCTTCTATACACGCACGCATGCATGTTGTGCATTCACGCACACACACATGCATGCACAGATACACTGCACATATACAAACACATACACACACATGCACGCACACACGCACGCACGCACGCATGCAGACACAAGCACATGCATTCAATTAATCAATATTTTCAATATGCAAGCCTGATTTATGCAGGTCTGGGCATTAGCGGGATGATACAACAAAAAGTGCAGTATTAATAGACATATTATACAGACGGTAGTCCACAGGAAACTACAAACTACCATTCGTGCTCACTAGCACAAAATACACAGAACTACTCACATAACAGCGGCACGGAAACAATCACCACACAAACAAAATAACCCTTTTAGACCCAACCTACCAGTATATGGTTGACAGTAACCAAACTACAGGGTTGGGATGTATACAGGAGACTATTCTACGAGGGTACATATATGTGAGTACCAGCTCTCACACACAAGCCGACAGATCTGTGTTAGTAGAAGCATCGCAGAACAGACGTATGGCTACCTCGTTGCTATCGCCTGAGGTCATGTGGTTGTCTGGGTCTCCGGCAGGTGTCGTCGGCATCTCTCCCGTGTCGTAGCGAATGAATGTATCGTACATGGCATCATCGCCATTACCCAAATCTGTCGTGTTGTCACCGTCTTGGCCATCTGGGACACTATCCCCTCTGCCCGAAGCAATGTTTTCCGTGTCCTCAGTCACGACTGTTTCATTTCCCTCTGGGCTGTTCCTGTATGCAACACTCCTCAGATCGTCCTGGATGGAAACCGTCTTCCCCAAACTCAGCTTCTTTGCCGTGTCACAACACGCGACCGACAAAACACATTTCTCTTCAATACTCAGCACCATTCGCAACACGTTCAAATTACCCGTACTGCTGCTGTCTCCTGGCATGCAAACACTGAACTTGCGCGCCAGCCAATCGGAGGCGAGCGCCACACATTTCGGCTTCCCGACGAGCGTTATTTCGCCAGGAGGATTTTCGATCACGTATAAACATTTGAACATGTTGCGAGTTTCGAAGACGGCGAGTTCTGTGGGATTTTGCGACGACATCGCATCGCTTCCACCACATTTGACAGTTTTCATTTTCACCTGTTTGAAGACACTGTGGTAAAAGCGACAGAACTGTTCCTTCGCCTTCCATATGTGCTGTGGGGTTTGGTCGGTGTCGCCATCCATTGGTATTATATACACCAACGCGACTTCGTCTTGTTGATCGAACTCATACGTCACACGGTGCTTCCGTTCCAGTGCCTGGATATCGTCGAGGAAAAACTTCTTTGCATAATCCATGATATATGGGTCAACGACGGTCCCGACTTCCGATTTTGGCATTGCTGATTGCCTCTCCATTGTATCAGCGGAGGGTTCCGCCACTGGGGATTCCCGGTTACCCATGATTACAGACTTTGTCGCACTCAGCAGACTTGTTGGCGACTTTGGTGGCTGTGGTTTCACTAAACTGTTAAGTTGCGCTACGACACACTGGATCTGAACAAGCGAACCGCCGATGGTCATGTGACCTGTGTCGTTAGCGTCGACAGCGCGAACACCCCAATCCGTCTCCAGTGTCTTGACAAACGCACCGACATCGGGAATGTTCTCGGCGACCAGCGGATCAACGTCAACGATGCATAATGTGAGCATCTGGAACAGACAGACAACTTACTGATTTCATCTCAACACCACAACAGTCTGGCAGAACAGCATTATCTCAAAGTGTCAACACGATATCAATCACCATATATAAATCATCCATAATCAAGAGATATCGAGACCGACAGTCAACTGTCTGTAAGATGTCTTGTTTCATGGAATAGCCAGCAATCAACAGAAACTATAATCTATGTATATCAACAGTGATCTGTGTATGTAAACAGTGACATATGCATACATATTTAGTCTCAGATACTACATATGCAGACATGTGTAGTGCAGTGTTACAGATATATGCAGTCTGCTGGTACATCAATACTTGCAAACGGCAGTGGTTTCCTTACAGTTCTAATATCTGATGGTGTGGATATGACAAACGGTACTATTCTGTTAGTACATGCAATATGTATCGTATATAATAACCAGGCATATATTAACATGTCACTCAAATAATTTTGGGGAAATGTGAGTGTTGTTTTCGAAACGGTGTGTATCCCAGCTTGAGCATTATTTCGTTTGCACATATGATGCAATGTAATTTGTGTCAACTGCGACTTAAGTGTAAACATTCTATGTGGCAAGCAATATAGTATACACTGTACGTGTCAACAGTGACTTTTGTTTGTAAACACTCTATGTCTACATCAGTAATATAGGACCTTATCAGTAACTTAATCAGTTTGAGAAACAATGTAAATAACTGAGCCATCAAAATCAGCTATATTTTGAGCAGGTCAAGCACATTAGAATTGCATAAATTTGCACTGTAACTGGAGTCATGGCAACAAATCCACAGAAATTACTGTTTATAAAAAGGTCAACATATCTATGAAGACAGCAACGAACCTGTTTGCGAGCGAGAGTGACCTCTAGTGGCTGTTTGTGTAGCGAGTGCCTCTGGGTAGCCACGGTTCTCGCTACTTCAAAGAAAATAAGACATGGTTAACGTAACTATCATTAAGGAATCTACCATCAACAACACTAATATTACTGTATCACAAAAAAAACATGCATTTTAAGTGTGCATTTTGCGGCGCAGAGCAGAAGGAGATGGGTAAGACAAGTGGAGACTGAGGGTGGATACAGAGACGAGAAAACAGTGGTAAGAGAGGGTCCATACACTTCTGGATATTTGAAATTCAAGGCTATTCAAGACTTTACAAGGCTATTAAAAAAAAAATCCAAGACTGTTTTAACGACATATGTACTTTTAAGCGCAGTAAATTAAGCTAACATTACAATTTTTACTCGACTAAGAAAGCAATGGTGCCAACCACAATGAAATGCCAATTGCCCAATGTGCACATAAGTTATTTTTGTGCGTAGGCTTTTCCATTTCTGGCTGTTATTCGTCACAACAATTGAGTCAAAACAATATTTTATTGACCACAATTAAATTCAAGACTTTTCAAGACTACTTTGTAAAATTCAAAGATTTCAAGGCCTTGAATTTGGTCAAATAAAATTCAAGGCTTTTCAAGACTTGGGCCCTGTATGGACCTTGCTTAATTTATACAGGTAGAGACAGTGTCACAGTGTAGAGAGATGTCAACAAGACAGGTGTTCAGACAGCTAAATTTGCAAGAACACTGCAGTAGACCAGGGCAGATGGATACGACGCATAGTAGGGGTGGAGCGAACCAAGTGATGGGGACTCCACCCTACAAGGGATCAAGGGAAGATGAAGATTGAGCGTTCCATTGTATTAACCCCTTGCCCTTCCACCCAGCCCTTTAGCCATGGTATAGTATTGCCAGTCTTGAATAAAAAACTTTAGCATGTTAAGGGCTTGTCAACATTTTTCGAAGCGCACAAACTGTATGCTGGGAGGGGTCAGAGGCTTCCATGCTTTTTCTTCTGAAAACAGGAGGAGCGAGAAAGTGCTGCCAGGGACTGCTGTACACCATTCATGTGCAGCGAAAGACTCATGTATTTTCTATTATAATTAAATACACGTAAAACTGTTGTAGCTTGCTTGCTATTGTTGGTATAAATCACAACCAACATTTTTAGTGTACTGTTTGGGGAAAGGGTCAAGAAAAGGCGTACTTTTATGTTGACTATTATGAATGGCCCTCTAAATTACCATACTTCAGTTTTGAAGATTCAAAAAAGAACTACTGGTATTTAAGAAACCCCTTTGATGATTCATACTGAGGCATGTTTTTTTTATTATAATATTCAACTCATATGGGTGCCTCTTAAAATCTGTAACCATAAATTTTAATCCTTGACTTCAGTCGGGGAAACAACTGAAATCACAAATAATTTTTTTTATTTGTTGATAATATAAAATTATAAATAATTGATAATATAGCAACTCGCATAAATTGGGTGGAGGTGATATGTACCTTTACTGTCTCTGAATGTCACAAACGCCTGGCTTTCATCACCAATGAGTGGAAAGAGAATGTAATCGATGGTGCCTCCTCCATGTCTCCGACTCTTAAAGTGCTTCAGCAAGTCTTGTTTGGTACATGCTGGAGGTATGTTCTTCACCGTTATACCGGCCACCATGTTTCCCCAGTGTCACTGCAAATAATGTCAGATACAAAATTAATCAATGCTATTGTCATGCCAGCACAAAATATGGTGATATGTTTGTCTAGTTTCTTGCCGTCTGCTAGGTGTTATATTAAACATATCATGTACCTTCAGGTCCCTTAAGTAGGACTCTGGCTGGAACAAACTCCATATGCAATACCTGGATAAATGTACAGCTTGTACACGTAATTATGTCATTTACTCACATGTAACACGTTGAAAATGGTTGTTTGCCCGCTGTCACAAACAGAATGGACTCAGTGTACACTACTGATACCTGACCTTAAATCTGCAGTTCAACTAACATCAAATGTCTGTGATACTGGGCCAGTTTGGTTTGTTTTTATTATTATCTAGCTGAGTTTGGTTGAAATTCTGATTAAATTACTGAAATACTGTTACCTTTATTGAATACGAGCCTGACGTCAATCATTACAAGTGAACTTCTCTTTGCAGTAATGTGGGAATACGTTTGTGGTTTATTTCGTTATCAGGTCCCTATGTTTGACCATCTATGATTAATCTCTGATAACATTAATAGGGTAAACAGTCTAAACACAATATTGGTTTCATTTCAAGCAAGGTATCCATCAAAGCATTGCATGACATCATCATTTATTTGTTAGTATCACAGGCAATATGATCTTCAGATATGATTATAAGCTCTGTAGTTACACAGCAATTTAGTAGTCCATACAACTGGTTGTCTTAAGTAATTAAAATGATAAATCAAACCCATTTCTCTTCACAGATGCAGTGTAAGAAGACTCCCACATATGACATTACTGGCCTGCTAAATTGGACACATGTTTGACAGGCTTAGGGAATTTTTCATAAATCATATTAAATGTTTCATTTCTTAAACCAGTTGGTACCACGGATTAGCATTAAAAACAACGGAAATGTTTTGATGATGACTCACAATTTTTTTTAATTAACCAACCATTTCCCCTGCAATTTTTTTATTTTAAAGGCATCTCCTCAGTTTGACTTTCTGCTCATCTCATTTCAAATTCCCCTGGCCAAAAAAACTTATGCAGTATCCAGATGACATAACATACTTGCTTGACCGTGTTACTTTCTGAACGTAGTTTTGGTAAAAAAAATGGTCAAACTATGAGTCTATGAACAATTTTAATTCTATATGTAGATCGAAGCAATTCTCAAACTTGGTGCCTTCATGTGAATATCCACTTGTTTCATGTTGATGATGTCAACTTTATTATTTCTCTTATCTAGTATCTTCTCTTTCTCAAAATAAATCTGACTGATGAGTTGAGCAGTGTTTAAGGCTAGACGTCATCCAGCAACTGGCTTAGCAAATTATCAGATATGATTCCCAACGACAGTTCTCTTGACAATTTAAACAAATATGCATAAATTTTTCTATAAACCATCTGCAGATATTACGCAAACTGTTCACATATTTTATAACTGGACAAGCAAGAACTGGCTTTTGATCACATAAGCCAGTCGAGGAAGCACATTAAAATAACCATCACTGATGTGGGCTTAAGAATTTGTTTACAATAACCACTCAAACCAAGCTATCTAAAACAATCAACTTTTGGCACAGGATTGATTACAAATAGACAGACTAATTCACGCCTACTCACCAGTGAGTCTTTGACTGTTGGTGGTGCTGCCATCTACTGGACTCTGCAGAACTCTTAAAACTGACAGAACTAAAAATACAGAAATCATATCCTGACAAGCGCACAAACAAAACAGCAGAGCAATATTTTATATAAATAATAACATTATGCAAAACAAAATACCGCATCTATACCAAGTAGCCTGCTCTCTATATAAACTAAAATTCACAAATGATATTATGCATTACGTATCCAACAGTAGAAGCATTGCTTTATTAAGAATTCATGGTTTACAAATCAAAGCAAAATTATAGATATGTAATTATGTATATGCCTAGCAGTGTACAAAATTAAATAAGACAAATATTGTATTGTTAGTATTGTGCAAAACTACAAGCGGCAACTGAATACATGGAAATGAAACGAGGAAAAACCAAGGAGACTCACTACGCAGATGCAATGCTACATCACTAACATATAAGCAAGCATGCGACAACAAAACAGAAGAAATCTTCTCCATTTTTACATGTGTCACATAAAACACCAACAAACAACAGTGACGCTGTGTCTGCAATAATTTTTAATTCCATTTCCGGTGCATATGGTACACAATTTCACATCACATTTGAGCCCACTTGTCACAGATTTACACTGCTGCGATCCACAAAACACCGACAGCGACAGGCTATAAAAATGGGTCAGAGGTATCCACATACACATCAACTCTTAACATATCCATCGTGAGCGTTAACTGTCAGTACTGCACACACGAAGCAAGCATTAATGTAGACTACAGCCACTGCCGTCACTCACTGGCAGGTACACATGATAACAGAGAGAAGACATGGCTTACCACACGGCACAGAGTATCCAGAAACCCGCCACACAATGGTGAGCATAAGCAGAAGAAACACAAACCAGCGACCCACAGCGGCAGAGGGAAATACGAGCCAGAGGGGGACTGCAAAATACGTGCCCAGTAGGTAATCAAACCGCAGCTGCCGTTTTTATTAAACCCAGCACGTCGTGGAAATGACGCCTTCCATCAATCTGGTGTTGAGGGAGACGTAGTCAGGGGGAGGATCCATATTCATGGAGGAAGAGTGTCCCATTTCCAGGCACCTTGTTTCCTCCGCGTGTTTAGCTATAGCTGATGATGTACTGGGTATGTTTTTTCCTTTCCCCCCAGTGACATCACAGAGGGATCAGTCTGCTTACTGCAAGGTGTTTGAATAAACCTGTCACGTTCCATGGAGACAGGGGTGGGGGTGGGGGGTGGGGGGTCGGGGCATGGGGGGTGGGGGGGGATTTGGGGGGGGGGTGGGGTTGATCGCCCCCTGCCCAGTAGGGGCATTTCACTGGGCAGGGGGATAAGCAGAAACAGACAGCCGGCATTTGGTCACTGTTTTGTTTTTTTAAACGGGAGGTTTTAATAAAATATCAATTACTTCAGGAACCATTGTGTATGATGCATTCAGTTATTGATTCTTTATTAGTAATGGATGAAGTGAGAACAAACTTTTAGATTTATTAGATATTTTTTATTAAAAAATGGTTACTATCTTTTCCATGCAACTACTTTCAACAGGAAGTAAAACAGTTTTTATATAGCACAGTATCTGGTCCCCTGGACTGCTCAAAGCACTTCACACTTTACTTCCCGGACAGACCTGTTCAATCAAACACTGTGTCAACTCCTCTGTGAAGCATCCAGCCATATGCTACAATTAATGCGGGAAGGCTGCTCCACTACTGTTTATAGCCAGGTACTCATTTATACAGCTGAATGAACTGAAGCAATGTAGAGTGAAAAGACTTGAACCTGGGTTCTCTTAGTCGAGAGTCCGAAGCTCTACCCCTAAGTCATTGCACTCTACAGAGAGTGTAAGAAAGTATGTTCAGCTGTCCATAATTATGTTGTTCATTTATTTAGTTCTCATGTGTGGAAATATGTACAGTACATAATGTTGACATCTCTGTATATGCAATGCATTAACAAGTTGACCATTCACCACACTGTTTTGTTCTGTTGTCATGTAAAACACAAGACATGTATTGACCCATCTGTTTATCATGTCTGATGCATAGCTCCAATTGCAGTGCAATACACAGTGCTGCCAAACTAAAACTGCATGTTATTGAACTGAGTATTCACTTTGCATGCCAGGTAGTCTGGTGGTCTGCTTAGTCTATTTCAGCAAGAACAGGATATGTACAGGGCAAATGAGTTCAAGAGTGCGCCACTATCTGTCTGAATACCAACATATGGTAGTCATTTCATAATTAATGTAGAATTATATATTAGTATTATTTGCATGTATCCTTTATTAAACCGTGATCAACAAATTGCAACACACTGTAATTGAGTGTAACAAATTTTGGTTTTCAGGTAAATCACTGCAGAAGTCAACAGCAGCATACACCCAAACCAAGACATTTTTACGACACAAAACACATTTTTATTAAGAATAATATTTTCGCAAACAGCCACAGCAGTAATTGTAGACAAGAAAGATATTAATAATCTACAGCCCCCTTGGCAAGCACAAAGCAGTTGTCATTAAGAGCTGCAAGCAGTCTACAGGAACACTACAGTGCTTAAAGCAGACAGGGTAAGAACCTACATTCCACCTCCTCACTCACGGCACCGAGGGAAAGAAACACTAGGGACAGGAACCAACCCCAGACATATGCAACTCAGGGAAAGCAGGTAACCCCCTTTTTGTCCGGGAAGGTTAGTAAGCATCAAACTTATGAACTGCAAACTTTATAAGCCAAGTTGACATACATGTCTTGATGAAACTACTTGTCCACAAGGAGACTTGATGACGTTGAAAAAGAAATGTTTCCAGTTATGCATTGAGAAATTGGTAGAAATACTTGTAAAAACAGATAGGTCATAATGTGTAAGCGGGGAGATTTTGAAACTGGTACAGTGAGCCAGGGTACACTGTATTACTGTAACAGCAAAGAGTTTATATTTTGCTTGGAACAAATTACAATTGTGTGAGCACTGGAGAATCTAACTCGAAAACATTCATTCGGGTTTGCTTTGGTGTGAAATCAACACCAATTGCAATATGGACAAATACGTAACATTTATGAATCTATTAGAAATAGTTTTAAACTATAATAACATACATCAGAATTATGTCACTGGTTACTAGACCAGGGATTACGGCAGTATCCAGATTTTCAGAATAACTGTTTCACTAGCCTAACTATTTAGGTACATGAAGTCTAATAATATTTATAACACACAATTCAACATAATTATACCAAAGTGTGGTATACAAACACGTACAACTCATACATTAATAACATGTTACACTTTGATATTTGAGTACACACATTTTTTACAAAACAACACCTTAGAAAGAACATGATCTTGACATGTGTGATAAAGATCAGAAGGACCAAGAATGTATAAGACGCAACATCAGGTAGGTGAAAAACAGGTATAGGCACTGATGTATGAAACTACTGTGTAGTGGTGTGTACCATATATTGGCATAACTGGCACCAACTTGTATCTTGTTCAATTGTCACCAAACACTCAGTAAAGGTGTTATGTACAGAACAATTTTGTAGACACTAGATAACTCAATATTTTAAAGGACAAAAAAAGGCTACGGCTTCGTGTCATACACCTAATAGAGTTTATACAAAGTAACAATTTCCACATATACTCAATTTTTTAACGTCAGCGGTTTACTCAGAATGTGACTTTAAAGTCTAAAATTCTAACGAAATCCACGATGGTCTAGACGCCGCCATAGGTGAAGGGTTTATTTGGCTTGGCCATTCAGCGCGCGGCATTCTATATCTCGGTCAGCTTCCGGCGACGCTGTTAAGGGTCAACAACTTCGAGTCTTCGACAGTTCGTTCAGTTGGTGTGACATCTAGCAGCTGCTTATAGACGTATATCTAAATCTGTGGTTAAATCTATGGTAAACTTTAGTAATTATGCCTTCGTGTTTGGCATACGGTTGCAATAATAGTTGAAACAACCGGTAGTATTGAAGCAATGGATTCACACGTTGGTGATTTGCGGGCGTACTGTTTGGCACTTTGCTGGGTCCATTTTGAGGAGAAATGCTTTGATGTAGACAAGTATCATCAGTTGATGGGATGATTTCAGCGATAACAATAATAGACAACTTTATATTTACCATCATCAGCATGTTACGCGCGTTGCCGAGTTGCAGCCATTTCATGACATGCAGGGAATCTACGTGGAGAGTGCCTCGATCACCGTCGTGACGTCATTCTTCGTCTAAGATGGGGTAGCGCATAAAATTTGGATGGCTGGGTGTTAAAAAATATTTTTCTGGTAAACCGCTGGCGTTAAAAAATTGAGTATACAGTGTATGTGGAAATTGTTACTTTATATTAACTCTATTAGGTGTATGCCACGTAAAAGTTAACTTTGTTTGTCCTTTAACCTTTGTCCTTTATGCATGCAAATTATAACACATCCAGGATGGTATGCAAGTTGTAAATCATAAATTCACAATACTGTACGATTAAGACTTTGTATTCATAATTTATAACTTGCATATCTTCCAGGATAACTATTAGTTTTGCCAGATAAAGCGGGTGGCAATGTTAGTTTTATACAGGCAAGCTTCGTGCACCTTGCCACTAGTGGTTCATAGCTTATACAACTAAACCATTTAAAGTAATGTTAGGACCTAGGTAAACTTTGCATAATCACGTATTACCACCAGTATGTTAACAAGTGTTACCAGTTATTTGCATGACAGAGTAGAGTACTAAGTATATCACCCATCTAATTATAGAATAAGTACTGGTAATGATTGTGTATTTAAATTTAATGAAACACAACATGAAACCTCATAAATTGTAATTCGGAAAACTCACATGGCCATCAACATTCATAAAAGCAATGATGAGAATATATATTTACAAAAAACATGTGTTGCAAAAACACCACCTTAACAATTATTTTAAAGCATCTATAGATTCAGAATCTTTTACTTAGCAAATAATGATTTCTTTAATAACCCCGTACATGTACACCCACCACAAACATGCCACATTACATATCTATGCTACATCATCTACGTGCATGTATTTTGTGCACAATATTAAAACTGGAACTATCAACAAAACGACCTGCAACCCAGTGCTGTGCTATACAACACTGGTGAGACAACGTGTGTGTGTTTGTGTATTTATTTACCTCTGCATGTTGTCCAGGGTGAAGCACCTTCGCACACTCCGCACACCGCAGACACGCACGATGCCAGTCGTGGCCAAGAGAAGTCCGACGTTCAGCTGAAATAGCCAGAACAACACCAATGATCAGGGTTTATGCAGGATAAAATTATTGCCAGTCACACATGTTTTGGTGGATACATGGATGTTAACTGTTAAGCTCGTTTACAAACTTCCAAATGTGCCTGATGACCTGAAATGGGCTACAAAACACATATGACACCATTTACACTCACTTTCAAGGCATAACTGACAATATCTATGGTTTTGGAAGACCTTTTTTTGCTCTTCATTTTTTAACCCGTCCACCTATATTTCTGCCTGTCCATTTTTACCCGTCCTAAAGACAGGTGGACGGGTCTCTACATAAAGCTATGCTAATGACTAACAAAGCACCAGTTTCACAGTGAAATACACAGTTGTGTATACAGAACTAACAAAGCACTATGTTTATTTATTTAAGGGAAATGTGAAGGAATCCAACAAAATTTCTTTGTACTACATCTCTGGCCACTTTTGCGACTATGGTATTCTTCTTCCATATACTGGACTGGGTCCTTTCAGGGCATTATAAGTCCAATCGAAGCTTGTGTGCTTGGGAGAGGGGGGGGGGGGGGGCGATGTATGCTCTCTTAAATCAGTTAATATAAAACAATTAAAACGTTAATAAAGTTATTCTATGGACCTCTGGTGATCTAAAAAATTATTATTATTATGTACAGTCTTATGACGAAATTAAAGCAGATGTTAAGGCACGAAGGCCAGCCCTGAAAGCCTCTGGGCATGTGGTGGCTGATAGGCTTGTTAGGAGCCTATTCCACTGTCTACTGTATTGTGTCACCTGGATATGCCACCGGTGTCCAGCTTGCATATGGAACAATCACCTTAAGTTTGCGTTACTTTTCAGTTGTTAATTAATCGGGTGAGGATATCCTCTGTCAAACATAGCATGTCACTAGAGTCACCTCTGTGCCCACATGGACACCAGATACAAGGTTTCTCATCTTCAGTGGATAGTGAATGCTAATGACCTAACTAACTAACGAAAAGATTCTAGCTGGTCCAACAGCATCTGAGTGAAACCACAAGTGCCCATGTTCAAATTGTTCTTGGTATGAAACGGAGCACTTACATTTATGTAAAACAGCATGACACATTGTCTGCACCTCCAAGGAATTAACCAAGTCTCTTGCCATCTTGGTCATCCCAGAGATGTAAGTTGTGACTTGTGTCAGTAATAAATAGTTTAAAATAATGGAATGTAAACATTTATTATTACTAGTCTATATTGTACCTGTTATATGACTCAGCCATAAATGTTAGGCAAATTGGATATCGTGTGACATTGAAAATGGTCAAGCAAAAATTCCTCACAGGTCAAAGCCATAGTCTGCATAGATATGGGTAAGCAAAAAACTAAGCATACAAAGACTCCGTGGCGGCATCTAGTGAACAAATGGGCTGGGTATTCCCCTGAATATCCACCAGGTGGCACCACTGTATAAGGCCGTTTAATTTGAAATTTTATCACCTTAAAACACATATTACTACGTACAGCATTTTCTCACAATAACAGCGTTTCGTACATAGCACAAATTTATCCAGTAGTGCTTCCATGGATGGATCTTGTCCACGTAACAAAGTGTGGTAGTGTTAGATTTGCCTGTTACACGATGATGTAGCCTTGAAATTGCGGTAATTTCTTCGTCACAACTGGCACAAGCTGGTAACCAGAGACGAAACATTATAGGTGTTATACGCCGATAACAGCGGGAAAGCCCCATACTACCACACGATAGGTTGGCATAAACTCTACGCCTACGGCCACGGTGATGACTATTAACACCTCCCCGTTTGAACCTTACGATTACGCCGGTTTTGCCGTTTTGGACTTCGATCTTTTGTGTTGACCTGTACCGTACGCCGTACTGTTCGGTCATACATTACATAACAAGTGGTTGTGTCATTCATGTATACATAAATCATAACATCTCTTGTCTCACTGGGGTTCTGTACCCTGCTCAAGTCCACGCAAAGACGTTTATAGCGCTGCGATTGAAACAGTTCCTAGCTGGTCAAGATTTCAATCGGCGATTTGGACGCGGTTGAGCGGCGGCACACTTTTCATCAACTCACACAGAATACAGACTGGCTAAATGTCACGAAATGCGTGTATATACCCACCGAAATACACAGGCTTGTCACATTTATGACATAGGGACATTTGCACGTCTCGGTGTTGCTGTAAAGTTAAATTTCAGTGGTAATATTTTGACATCTGTCAACACGGCCTTCACACACCGGAAGTGACCCCACAACACCACAGGTGCGCAACATCACCACGCCGCACTATTTTATTAGTTTCCATGGAGATATGCATGCTTTTGCTATTTAAATGAACACTGCTTGTTATTGTTACAATTTCACCTAGTATAAACATGTTGGTGCTGTGCAGGCATTATTGGATTAAACAAATACGATGCATATACTATAGAGTGGCTGTATTTGACCGGTTCACTAATGGTTGTGGTTCACTGATCCGTGCGCCTTTAATGGGTGACGTCACAAACATGAATCACAAAATGGAGGTTTGTACCTGAGAGTTGGTGTCGGTCGAGTTCGCTATAGTTACCGTTATCACACGGATGTACGGTTTACCAACGTATGAGAATGCACGTATTAATCCGAGTGTGTCCGTGAAGAATTATCGGCCGTCAAAGGTATGTGAAACAGTTGTATATATGGTAATCAATGGTTTGTTATGGCTCACCTGCGCAGCCGGTGCGCCGGAAGGTGAGAAGATCAAAAATTACCGCCGCCGAAGGTTGACAGTTATTTGACCTATTTTGATATGCATTACGTACTTATTGATATAACACAATTTAAGTGACGCATAATATGAAGACCACTGCAAAAACGTCGGTGATAATTAGGACTGGCGAAGCGCCAAAATTGAGCATTGACTAGTCGGGATTGGTAGGCGGGTCGTTTATATTTTTACCTGACGCCGCGTTGTGTTTGTATTGGCGCACTCGGTTGTATTCAGAGTCACCAGTGCGTAACGCGTGGGGTAGGCCGCCCGTGCACTGTTTGGAACTGCCCCGTAGAAATAAATGGGGGGCTTGGCACTTTGTCGGCCGCCTTTCTAGGCTTAATTACAGTTTCATGGCCCATTGCCTCTGAGTGTAATCAAAATCAAACGCGCAACAAAGAAGATAGCCCCAAGTCCAAGCTGACATATCTAGTTGGAACCTTCAGATAAACAACTTTCAGATGTATTTCTAAAAATATGTAGCACATAAACGATTGCTATGAAATTTGTTATTGTCAGTTATCAAGCTGCAACGTATAATTATAGACAATATATATGTTATATAGTAGTAAATTATGTTTATTATATTTTATTATTAGTCTGTACAAATCACATAAATATAATGACATGGAAAGTTATGGGTCTTATAATATATGCTATTTTTTCCTTGATTCTAATATTGTCTTTCAGGCATTACTCAGACAGCTTTGTGCTGTTTTCTGGTATGTCTAGGACATATCGTGGGCTAAGGAAAGAATTTGCATGTTACTGCTCCATAATTCAACATTTTCAACTCAACTGTTAAGACCTATGGTGCACACCTGTGCCCAAGATCAAAATGTGAATCAATTTCATGAATAGTAGGTGTGTCTGACTGTCTGTAAGTAGTGCATGGCTGGATTTCAATTTGGTTTCTATTCTATCTTCGACCCGCCATCTTTCCAATCATCTGATCACAAGCAATGTGAATGCACGTCTCCGTTGATACAAGGATACAATCGCACACACTGATGTGGGTCTGTGCCTATTGAAACGCATGAGCGCTCCCAGATTTGTGCGAGTGTGTGCTCTCTATACAACTCCATTCAGCCGAAAAGCTGCTGGCACGCTGCCAAATAGGTGGTCATTTTTCATGGTAATGTGGCCAGTTTGAAGCTTGTGGGCGGGTCTACCTGTCTGAGGGGCCCACTATGTTCCTCAGTGTGATAAAGTCCAGTTATGTTGGATGCTGGTCCTCTATGGTGAATTGGCGCATACACGATCAATGGCCTGTGTGTATGTGCTTGTTGTCACCAATTAATTAATTAATTAACCCTCATGGATGTGTGTCATTGTCAACCCCACATGACCCACTCTTTTGGACAACATTTGGAAGAAAAGGATCTAATTCTTATGATCATTGTAATCATAGAAGCACCACCTTGTGCAAAATATTTGATAATAAATTGTGTCAATGCTGAAGGTTGGATACTATATAAACTTACCATTATATGTATATATATATATATATATATATATATATATATTGTGATAACTACAGCATGTCTTCATTTACCTGTCATTTATTAATATGACTCATCCAGTGGTTTGTCCTTAAACCAAGCTAGATGCTTGTTCTGTCTACTTCAGTAATGACTGTGACTGTGTGTCTATTAATATAAAACCTCCACCTGATATTACTTTTCCGTTGATTAAAAAAATTGTCCCGTCTGTCGTCATGCCAACCGTGGCATAGTGCTGCACTTCTGCAATGAAACTACTGAGGTAGTAAGTTTTTACTGGTGATTAATGACACTGCCAGGTTGGCTTCAAAGGAATCATGCAGCTTGTTTTCATGCCTGGATGAGTAGCATGTTGTACGATACTTTTGTGTTGTATATTGGTGTGTGATTTCTTCAACCAATGCAGTCTCTTGGCATATTGCAGTGTTGATATTACACACAGTAACTTTGACACGATGCCTTGTCTTGCCTTCACTGGATGCATTATATATGTGCGTGCGTGTGTGCTATCGGAGAGTGTGAGCAAGATGTAGAGGAAATATTGGCAGAAGACAGATGACTAATTTACTGAGGATCTGTGTTAAAGCCATGGTCCTGGACTGTAGTTCATCACTAGAAGGACAAAGAAAGTTGTGCATACCATTTTGTATAGTTGTATAAATCAATAATTATTTTGTATTTCTGACATATTTAGCAAGCATAACATTTTCACCAGTTTCAAATTTTTTTGATTTAAAAGTCCATAATATGTATTGTAACACCACAAAATCATCACATTACAGTTTAGTTGGGGCTCCTGTCATATCTACACCTGGATGATATTGTGTAAAATGTAATGTTCTGCTTACATAACATGCATGCACAGATCTGTTGGCAGAGATCAGATGCATTTCATAATTATTTCCTGAATAATGCCAGCTGCTGGGCACTGCTTATTGTCCATACCCAGTCACCCGCGCATGTCGGAGATTATATCTTGCTACTGTGGAAGCTTTAATTGCATTTGATCACCTGGAAATTGGTCAAAGTCCCTGTGGACACGGTTGGTACCTTTCGTTTTCACACAGACCTGTAATTTTCACATATAGATATTCTGTCCAGATTAAGAGTTCTATGCATCTCTTCTATGACTGATGTTTAAATTCTGCCTTTGATCTTTAGAATTGTGTTTTTACACCTCCTTTGATCTTTCATACAGAGCATGATTTCTATTAAAATACAAATGTCATTTTGAAATGCATCATTACCATGGTACCCAATGAAAACACAGATATGTGCCTAGCATGCATTATTGTTTACTCATGGACCTATACCATTACAGCTGTATTACCCTTTTAATATACTGTAAAGTAAGTTGTTGTGAGCTACATATCTCTTATCATACATTCCGGTTTGTTACACCAATGTATTGTTTAAAAACTCGATTTGTCACTTATCTTAAAAAGTTAACATTCAACACTTTAAACACCCTTTTTGATTCAGGAGAAATACAATACTTGGAACTTTGGGTGAGCATTTTGTATTTGATTAAATTTTGATCTTGTTTAAACATGATTGCCAGCATCACGTGTGTCGCTTAGGTTGGGTAAAATAAAAACACCATTACAGCCCTGTATTATCAGAAACTGACACGCTAAATAGATGTCACTTCATTAATGACATTGTACAATACTCAGGTGATCACTAATTGTCCTTATTATCTGCCCAGTGGTCAGTGTGTGTGACCATGGCTGCCCAGGATGCAAGCATGCCTTATAGCATGTGCCTCTGGCTAATTCAGTAACCTCTCAAGTGTCCACTTTTAATTACCATTTCTTGGTAAATTGGAAGGTCTAGACTAGACTGATGCAGGTCAGAATTGTCCTATCTGGAGGGGTAACAAATCTAAACTTTTTTAGATGCTATCTCTACAGTATCATATCTGTGGATTAAGGTATTCATGATGCAGTTGCTGACTACAAACTATTTGGATAGGTAAAATTGTCTGGCGTGTGGTGCACGGTAATGACATGGCTGGAATTTTTTCTGCGTCAATTCATGCCCCCAGCCATCCTCACAAGCCACAATATAATGGTTAGCCCAACCCCTAAATTATGCGATGTTGCCCAGTATTAAGCTTACCATTGTATCAGAGATTGAGGAATGTCTCAACCTGGAAGGTCGTCAGAAATACACGTTTTGATAGACCTATTGAGCTAGCATAGGTTTGCTAAATTGATTGACATTTGTAAAATGTCCGTCTGCCAGTCCAGTGTATTGTACAAGAGTTTGTTATCTGCAAGGTCTATGTTACATGGGAAATTACTACCCGTAGACAAACAGAAAGCATGTTTAGCAGAGATAACAGTTACCATGACATGGGTGGGAGGAGTAGTGGGTGTATCTGTCTTTGGCTGTTTACTGAACACCACAATCTTTGGGTTGTGGTTAAATGCGTGCTAATAGTGTTTTGTTACAACAGATTCGATGGCTAAACAACATATGTGTAATATACAGGGAATCCTGTCACACTCATGATACAGATACTTTACCATAAGGTAACAGCCTGAATAACCAGTCTCGATACTGATATATGTTGTATGCTGTTATGTTTTACAATTCAATATGCTTCTGTGTTTGCTTGAATAGACGTTAGCTGTTAAATGGGTTTTATTAAGAAAAGAAAATTGTATATCATTAGACATTCCTGAGAAAATACTTACCGATAGTAGAGATCCATATGGGTTTGAATCTTGTGCTATCATGTCGAATCTTGAGCAAGTTTGTTTAATCTTTCGGTGCTGTTTAATGTTCCAGGTCACTCAGGTGCATGAACTAATACCTGTCTGTAGACAGTTTAAGATATTTTGTACGAATAGTCTTTCTGCATTAATTGAAATGTGGTTGAGTAGTGTGCAAGGGAGTACTATAAAGTCTTTTGAACAGAACTAGGGACTGGATATTGCACTATATATAAGAACTTAACCTCATCACCGGGAAGGATTCTCGTCTAGGGGTGCCAGAATGCCATGTTTGTTGCGTCTGTAGGACACACAAGAGGGTGGCAGGTACCACCTGGTGGTTCAGGTGCGCAGGGAGTCGACAGGTGTTTCTGGTCTCCACCCGCCGGCAACTTGTTTTTAACCCTGTCTCTGCTAATTATAAACACATGGGCCTGCTTCCTGGATAACTGGCTCTGGTACTGCGGTGGCTCCTGTTTGCTGGGTTAGTTACAACCGCACAGAGGGCCTGCTTCTGTCTGAGTTCAGTGATTGAGTGAATAAACCATGTAATGTAATTTGTTTTCAATTTATCCATTTCATTGATCTACGGCAGATTATCTACAGTTGCCTGGGTAGTGATTTGTCTGTAATATCCTCAAATCGTGGCCTTGATTTGTGAGAAAGTTAAGTTGGAATTGTATTGTTTTACCTGTGCATCTAATTCATCCTTTCTTCCATGCTCCATAATCCATCAAATTGAAAGGCAATTAGTCGGTGATGTGCCATAGTACATTATATACTTTGGTTTACACTGTATCGTGATTTATCATGAGATTTCAACATTGGATACACTGCAACATATCATGCAGTACCTCTATCCTTTTGAAGTTTGGTCTATCCACTTTCGCACACACACACAACACTAATCAACTTTTTTAACCAGTGACATTAATAGCTTCTGAAGTTTCGACATCTCAACTGTTCTCCGGTTTCAAGTTATCAGCAATTTCCGAACTGTGGTGGAGCATTGTTCCAGGATGAAACTCACACCACACTGTGCCTGAGCAAGAGAATTATAGAAGTCGCTGACTGGCTGGACCACCTCTTGTGTTACTTGGCTGTGCCTGGAGTGAGGCAAATTGCCACAGGCGGATGCAGCAACAATGCACAGTGAACAACTTTCTGTGTTTTTTTTCCGGGAGACGTGTGTCGTGGTACATAAAACAAGGAGTAGAGGTTGACACGTATCTTAACAGTGGGTGCTCATGTTTCTTTCATCTGTATGGAGGAAGTGTGACTGTCACCATGACTCATGGCGTCAACTGTTTCCTGTGCACAGTTGAGTCCTTGTACTGCAGGCAGGCACGTGTCATATTATTCTACCCCTGGGAGGCTTTTTTTTCTGATATTTCTAATCAAATGCCACCATGGGGACTGTTGGAACGTCATTACTTTTGTGTAAGTCATACATGTTTGTCATTGGTTTCTTTTGCACTCTCCCACGTGATCCAATCTTTCTTTGGACTGTTTACTGCTACCGTATACATCCACACCTGTCCTCCTTATGGTGCCTGGAGTGAGTTAAATGTCCACATTTAGATTCACGCCCCTGGCTAGTCTTATCAGCAATTCTAATCGGGACGTTTTTAGGTCAGTCTGAAAGAATATGTCAAAACAAGTTTACCCCTAATGTAGAAGTTCCAGTACCGCCATGAATACCATTAGTACACTGAAAGCGCCTTCGTCTTTCAGACCAATTGGCACTGTATATATTATTACATAGGTCTACATATATTACGAATTGTGCAAATGAAAGTCTAACTTTAATGCAGTTTTCAGACCATCTAGTAGGCTGCAAGATTTATGGTTACTGCATGGCCACATTGTTTAACTTGGTTCTCAGAAACATTGTAGCCATTCCTGCTCAAGGGTTATCCAGACCTGAAGATTGTTTGCAGTTGCACAATGTTTCTACATAGGCGTTGTCAGCCAGAGATAAAGTAGAGTGATGCCTGATGGTTATATGGGCTATTTACACTGTGGTCCCCAGCTGAGTTTTACAGCTTTCTCTGAGTGGGTAGCCATGTTCCTAGACCTCAGCCAACATGCGCCTCCCTTGAATCTGTTAATAGAAAGCTTTATGCCTAGTTCTGTTGCCTCTCTTCCAGGCTGTTGTGTTCATCACATTGTAATTGCACATTTAGTTGTAGCAGGATTTTATCAATGTCTGGTTGTGTATGAACAGCACATTAATTATAAATGTTTAGTTTAGTATTTATTATTTGAAACTTTTGATTGAAACTAATAGTGTATTATTGCAGTTACATACTATTTATTAAATAACTAATACATAACTATGCAGTTATTTGTTTATATTTATAATGTGTAATACATTGATACATTATACAATTTACATCAATATCAATTTCCTATTATTCCCTCTAGGTCAACAATACACAACTTATATGTATGTATTTATTTATATAGTTTACTGGTATTGTTATTTTTACATGGAATTAGATCTTTTTTTTATTATGTATCGTCAACACTACTGAACAGATATCTATTTTGAATTTTAGTGCATAAATAAAGTTATTATTTATTAATACTGTAATTTATAAGATGTTTTGATAAATGATACAAATATTCTTGTGTTTAGTGTCGTTGTTTTTTTATTGGGATGTGTCTTTTTGTAAGGTTACCAAAATGCTGATGTGTTGAGCCAAGTTGTACAGTGAAACCTTTGTGTCCCAAAGGGTGAGGATTATCTAGTTTTCCTCTGGAGGCTAGAGAAGCCATGAAGGGGTGGAATCAAAGCAGAGGGTAATTACCCCATGGAAGCCATTCTCCAACTCCCCCTAGACTACCTCTATTGTCTGCCCACCTGCATGGTCAGCTCATTTGCATAATGGTAGTAGTGACCACTTCAGTTTTTCATCTAAGTAAGGGGCAGGAAATTGGTGTTGTTTGAACACGAAGACAAATGAAGCAGAAGGCATGTATTTAGGGGTCATCCATAATTATCATCATTTTCACAAGCGTACAAACCGTACAGTTTTTCTGACCCTCCCCTTGAAAGTGTACAAATGTAAAATGGTGAAAATGATGACAGTTGCCATGTTTCGCAATAATGCGTCATTCTGATGAATCACTAGCATACAAGCAAATCATTCGAGCACTATTTTCTTTTCGTTTTGGCGGTCTTTACCTCTCCCTTGTGTGAGGATGAGCGAGCGATAAGTGGGCACTTCGTTTTTGTCATTATTTTTCAACATTAAAAAAAGCGTACGTTCAAATCATACCCCCTCCCCCCAGCGTACGGTTTGTACGCTTGTGAAAATGATGATAATTATGGATGACCCCTTAGTAGACATAAGGAAGGCTGACATTGTTGGCTCAGTCCTGAGTGAGAAGTAACAAAAGAGAATGTAGTGATTGGTAGAGATTAAACCAGGTCGACAGGCATTGTAAACAGGTAACGTGCAGGTGTTATAAATGTTTTGCCGAGTCATGCGTCAATCCAGGTGTGAAGTTGCATGATAATGTCATTCATTCTAGACAGGTAATGTGTTGGTATTATACAAACGATTTTGCAGAGTCATGCATTGATCTGGATGTGACCTAGCACCGTAATGTCATTGAGTGTATGTACATAATGAGGGATTGCAGTGTGTCATTTGAGTGGACGTTATAAATATCTAGTAAAAACAGACTTAGAGGAATAATTGCAGTGACAGACTTGAAGCCAGTATTATGACAACCGTTGTCACTAATAAAAAGTGTCCTATTCAGCTGTGACCTCACAGTTGCACCTAGCATTGTGTCTTTGTTCACACAACCACATATACAGATAAATGACAACTGTCAATCAATGGCAGAAGAGGTGCAGACATAATGCATTGTTGGAAACAACAAAAGCCCTCTTCCAATCCCTGTGTCTTCCCACCCCCTGCTGTTCCCCATAAGGATACCCTCCAGGCAGCCTTTGTTCCCCGTTGGGTCACGCCTCATTGTGCTAATCTCCCTTCCCTTGACTGCATCTATAAATCATTACCTGGTGATAATTGGCTTTACACCTGCATCTAGGTAGAATTGCAGAAAGGGGTGAGATTTCCCAACCCTTTGTGTTCCCCTTGCCATTCAGCATCCCTTCATTGTTTGCCATTCTTTCTCATTATGACGTTTGTGTCTCACCGACCAATCTTTTCACTGGCATCAGGTAGGCGAACAATTGTGGATTTGGTAGTTATTTTTTATCAGTGAAAAGTGGTTGTCATGACAATGGGTTGATTATGGCACTGTCATTATTTCTTATTGCTACCCTTTCATCATCCTTTTCAAATACTGAACACTCCCCCTTGCGTGCAATAAATCACATCTGGTGTAGAGTGACATGTGCATTGGTAAAAACTTCTATGAAAACCACAGAGGCTTTTATTGCATATCGGCAGTTGATATATGAAATTTCCTGTTGACGTTTTTATTAAAAGTCACTTCGAGTCAACTCCCATCAAGTCTTATGAAGAAGCTTTCTACTGATGCAAGCATTAATGTGCAATACGGAATGGAGTGTAATTCCATACTATAGCAATATTTAAGTTAAATGTCTGTCTTTAAACCGAAGTGGACCCATCAGTTTCACAAGCAGATGTTCTTAGTAAACCCTGACACCATTCAGTGTATCCTCACAAAGATACTAAATTAATTATTAATAAAAAAATTCAACACAATTGGTGTTGTTAGATTTATGGCGATGACACGTCTGATAATTGTGTTAATTGTTGCTGTTAACATCGATGGTCACCACGCTTGGACAGCTGGTAGCCTTGACGACACTTCTTACTGCCCCAACTGACCACTTCCATCACATCCACCAATTATACCCACTCCATGTGTTATTAGCATATTTATGTATGCAGTCGGTCAAGCGACCTGTCCACCTGGTACACCCCTCGTCTTTGTTACCTGCGCAGACCACGTGAGGCGAATAAATTACCGCTGTCTCTCATTCACGTTTGCTAATAAGACAACGATTGCGTTGTGTTCGCGTGTCACATGTGTGTGTCATCGTCACTTGACTCTCCTGGACACTGAATAAAATATGACGCACGTTTCATGGGTGTTTAGAGTTCACCATCATTTGTTGTGCATTTTTAAAACACAGTTTTACAGCATTTTGCTCACCACATATAGAATATTAAAAATATTTGAGGATGACAGTTTATTTAATTTTCTTGTTAATAGTTAGGTTAAATGAATTTCTATGATGCACAAGATTAGTTGAATAATAATAGTTGTAATGAGTTTAATCATGAAAATCACTTAACAAATAGTTGTTTCATATGAAAGATACATCTAATAATCACTCATAAATTTATACAAATTTTGTTCTATAGAAGAATCGATTTTTATTGGAACTCATTTTCAAACAGGAAATAGCCGATAAATGTAATTTATGTAGATATAACAGATTTCAAGATACTGGTCAACCAAATAGATAATTAGACATGTTTATTATAAAATATATATTTGTACCATGCTGCAAACATCTGTGTAGTTCACTATCATGTATTCGTGTATTCTGCAATGGTCACACTACACTCACTGTTCCTCCTTCAAGTGGATGCTGTTTTAACACCTCTAGCCTGCAGGGAAATCTCTTTATTGTCTGGCCGAATTCAATCAAATACTGCTGTCTGATAGGGGCTTGTGTGCAATTTCGAGGTAATGATGATCATTAATACCTGCTGTAAAGTGACAGATGTACTATTAAATCTAACTAATTATGTATAATGTCAGTTGATGTTTGACACATCACCCTGTCAGCAAACAGCCGATAGAGTGTGGTATGGACCTGACGTATCTATTAGTGTAAACAGCAATGGATACCACTTATTAATAATTTCATTAAGTGTGCACAGATAACATATTTGCAGTATTTGTCTATCGTGACTTGGCAGAATGTTTATTGGCAAATGTTGGACCAACATGTTATTTTGACTATGTGTGCATTGTTCTGAATTGTTTACGTTTAATCAACGAGTTCTTAGATTTGCTGTTGTTGTTTTGTTATCGAGTGGTTGAACCTTGTATCTACAGTGCTGTCACTTGTCAGCAGATAATCTATTGATGACACTGGAATGTTATGAGAACCATTCAGCAGATTGAAAGCAACCCTGACTGACACCCCAGCCCCAGGGTGTGGGGGAAATGTAGGGCTAATCCATATTCCCAGAGGGCGTAATCCACATATTTCACCATAGGGCATGAATGTACTGTACTATCTGCCCCATGAAGTTGGCAGTAGGACGCTAGGGGCTGTTTAGATTCAGCACAATACATTTAAATTACCAAGAAGGACCAATCAGTATTTCAGACTCATGTTTGCTGTTTCACGGATGACTGGTTTTTACAGTTGACCTGTTTCTGCTTTATACATTGCTGCTACATATATCAGAATTCATTCTGCATTGATCACAGCTTATATTATATAATGCTTTCCTACTGAAAACAAACCAGATTGACCACTTCAAATGCATTTCACCCAAACATGTGTTGTGATTCATTTTCAAAGGCGTTTGTTTAATTTTATTCACTGTGTGATTCGTGAGTGTAATTTTAGCTATTTCTGAATGCCCCATTTTTTGCCACATTGTGAACCCTTTCACGGACCCCAGTTGGCATGTGTCCAAATGGTACTGTTTACTAGAGAGCCATTCGGGCGTACAGAATACCCGTGTCTGACACAATAGTCCTACAGTAAAGGTAATGAAATCATAATACTATATTTAAGTCTTTTCTTCATGGTTGAAACTCGATTTGTGAACCTCTGTCAACATTTGTACTCCTGAAGGTATATATTATAATAGCACCTGGTGGGCAGACTAAAACCAACCACCCAATATGTTCCGGGTCTTTTGAAGTTTTGAGACAAATTGCTCAAATTTAGAAGGGATTACAATCACATGTACTGATTGAAAGACGTGCATAATTAATACATAAATCTAGTTGTAGTTGTATCAGAAGACGGCTTTGACTTGTTTTCTTTGTGTAACTTTTGCAATATGGACAATTTTGGACATGATTCTTTCTCCATGATTGAAGACCCCAAAATGCTCTTCTGTTTTATCTTCATCCATTCATCTCACTCATCTTCTTGTGTGGCAGGGAGCTGGCTCCAGTAGTTTGGTCTCAATTCGGTCCAGTCACCTACCTTTCTCTTCATTGTTTTGTCGTTCATTTGGTCTATTTATTAAGCCCATTCATTTCTACATACACTGTTCTAGTATTTTATCTTGAATTATAATATATTGTTATATATTAGTGGTATTACCTGCACCTGCTATATTTCGCCTGTTCTTCCTAACCTCTGTCAGTTTTCTTTTGCTCTTGTGGTATGTTAACAGCTCAATCAATAACTTGATCATTATGTTCCTTTCCAAGCATTCCATGACTCTACCCTATAACATGTTGACATCTATACGGGATACATTACTAATTCCTCTCAAACCCTTTCTTTTCAAGACGTCTATGATACCACGAGCAGACTATTTGTCCAATCCTACAATGGACAGTGCCAGGACCTGGAAGAAAGCTGATCAGTTATCTGCGTTAAACACTTTGAACATTTGTCGTTACTAAAGCATGCCGTATCTGTTTGTATGTTATCACATCTATAGACATTACAGAGTCACCCAGCACCCTCTCCCTGTGTCACAACAATGGCAATGGTTTCTGGCGTCTGTTTTTGGGGTTTGTAGTGAGAGAAATTTACCGATGCTGTCACTGATTAGGCAAAGAGGGATGATCACTGGAGATAGTGCATGCTTGTATCAGTTGGGCTTTGTCTGATGTTTGTTTTGCAGGTTGGTGCAACAGTCATAGTTCTCGGTGACTCCAAGATAATGTCTGCACTGGTTTTTAGAGAAGATAAGTTTGTCACAAGTCTTGTGTCACTCCTTGGTGTAAGCGTAAGTTGTCCACAACAAAGGATTTGCTGGAGGAACTTGGCAAACCTCTGTATGGGTTTACACCCTCAGTAGAATAAAATGGGTTTAATTTACTAATGAAAGGTTTCTTCATCGTATTAATTTTGGGGTAATTTATTTCCAAAATATAAACATTTTTAATGGTGTACTAACATGTTTTTAAAATTTATCACGTGTAACTAATCAACTAATTTAATCAATGCTCAAAGCAAAACATGTTTTACCATTTGAATGCAGTAGTGAAATATGCATTACAGTTTATAGTATTGAAATATCCACATATGTAACATAACTAAAAGCAGGTATACATACATCAGTGAGTCATCATAGTATATAAATAAATGTGTGGATTAACCAAAGAAGCCTATTAGCCCTGGTGCATCCTAAGAGCCAGTAAGTAATACTAAGTATCCATAAAGCTGTCCCAGGTATACCATCTTGTTGATAGGTGGGCCAGATAAGTTCCTTTCAGTCTGTCAACTGGGTGCATGATTGGGGCATTACTGGTCTCATCCACCATGCTGGGGGTAATTTAGTTGCTACCTCAATCTTACTCAGGGAATCAGCCGCTATTGCGTATGTTCCACCCCGGTATAGTTATGTATGTGCAAACAGTGTGCCACCATTGTTAATTGGCTGCCACATGTGGATATAAAATACCTGTCTTGGTTTTGGTTGGTTAGTCACCTGAGCTACCTGGTCTACCTTGCAGCACAGTGGACCGGTCTGATGAAAATCAGTGGTGCTTAATGAAGGCAATGGCTGGAGCCAGCCCAGACTATCTGGCTGTGATAAGGGGTGTCAGACTCAGACAGAAGAGGGGCTTCCATTGGGCACTCACTACTCACACTAACAAAGCCACCAGAGCTGTTTTGTGTGGCTGTTGATGCAGCATTAGGGGAGCTGCTACTGAGTGGAAGTGACAAAGGGGTGGAGACGTAGGGGTGGCAGACCACATACCACAGGAGGGTGATACAGACAGACTGCAGCTCTTACCTGATTGGTGGTCCTTGGCTGGGCTCTGCTGATTTATTGGCTGCAGTTGCTACTTCCCAGGAGTAGGGGTTGTGTTGGGAGGCTGGAAGGCATATGCGGGACAGCTAGGAAGGAAGGGATAGAACTGGACACTGCGGATACCTCGACTGTTGGAATGTACATGCTGCCGGTCAAGAAATAGACTTGTGTTGTTCACCTCATGGATATCGCTCCGTTGAGCTTTTCGATACCCCAGTGTGTGTGTGTGCCCAAGACATGCTGCAGGGCACTTAAACTTGCACTGTGACAAGCTAGGTGGATTTACCGGATCTGTGGTAGTTGTATTGTGTTAGTTGTCGTTGACAATGCCTGAGTGGGCAGAGCAAGTGGTTGCTGCAGGGTGAGATCTCTTATCATACTCTACTCACTTTATTTCCCATGACAGACTGCATTATTTTTTTTACAGGAAATCAATCGAGGTACCAACCTCAGCATGTAAGTCAACATTGGCACGTGGAAACTAAAGTGTTAGGTCATTGCGTATATCTACTACATGGTGTACAGTTTTTAAGTTGTTAAGTGTAAACGCATGATGAATGCACTGATCATTAGAAGAGTACATTGGTTGATATGTTGCTGTGTACATCCATTTGTTGATTTGTGGCCATTTTGCAATCATGACACTGTGTGTCGGCATGACTCTACTGGTTGTAAAGGTATTGCAAGATAATCATTGTGACGGACGGATCCAATATTTGGCTCCTTGTACATTGTTTTAACATACCTTATTAGTAAGCACAGAGAGTTAAGTATTGTTCGCATTTACAATTTATGTAATTTATTATATAATGTAAATAGCAATGAGTAGCCCTGATGACTGCACTAAATAAAAGCGTACCTCTTTCAATTATGTTAACATGAGTAGGTAAGGCTTCTTGTCAGACAACATGGTGATCACTATGACACTAACAAGTGAAAACATCAAGACAACAAACACACCTTGTCTTGTCTCACTTGTCAGTCAGATAGATGCTGTCCAGAGAGTGCTGGAATACACAATGCACGGAGGTGATATTTTTCAGCCATAAGTGGATCTTTGCATGCAACAAGTTTGGCAGACGCGTCATATCCTCCACATGTGGTACTTGCCAGAAAGATAACTAGTAAACCACCCACTTCAATGGCTGTTTGACATTCTGTCCGTGTCACAAAGACACTGTTTCTTTACAGGACCAGTTTGTTGAAGCAACACCAGCTGTGACAGTGAACACAAGTATTGTCAGATATTTATTATCAGTTATAGTCTTGTTAAGCCTAGATGCACACAGTGTCATTGTACAATAGTCAATAGGAGCTGCACAGTGAAGGTAATTGCTTATAGTCTGTCAGGTCATTGTGTGGACGGGGCAGGTGGTTTCTGTGTTTTTACTGCAGATAGTGCAGTTGTAAAGGTGTATAAGTGTGGCTTTATAGATGTACTGGCAAGTGGGATGCTAGAATCCTACACCTTTGACATTTTGTATGTGATGACACTGTAAGAAAATGAGAGCCATACACTAACATTAATTACGGTTAATATTTATTAATATAAATTATATAATATAAATATATTATGACAATATTTGTGTCATTTGCAGATTATGCTGTCAATTTTCTACCTATAATGTATAAAACAATAATGGCCAGAAATGTCACTTTTCTTCTGTTATATAATATATATTTACAGTATACTTTTTTAGTTTAGAAAAAGTAGCGGTGATTTAGGGAGAAAAGTAAATATCTGAAGCAAAATGAATTGTTTATGATATTTTGATTTATTAAATATAGAATATTAGTGAACGTTATCTCAGAACCACTTACAAGTGACAATGCATGTTTATAGCACTCAGTTGTGGACACTTTACTTTGTTATGTCACACTGTGTCCACCCTTCTAAGTGTTCCTTCCCTTTGATGACCTAACAGACAGTTAGCCCAGCTTGAAGTACTAATAGAATTAGTCTTCAGTCGCCAGGGTCTGTAGAGGGTTACTTCTAACTGGGCTGTGCTACCAATCCTACATTTCCTGTCGGCCAGACAGGTTTTTGTACCTTGCCTGGTCCCCTGCTGAACACCAGTAGATCACAGATCACCTGGGGCGCAGGATGTTTGGGGCAGGGGGACATCAACAGGCAGTCTCTGATTACCCTGTGCAAGGCAGCAGGCTGTTACAGTGTAGACAAGTCAGCTGTTCACAGTCTAGAGCATTTGTGTGAAAAACTAGGCTGAGTAGTTGGCCATTTGATTTGACAAAGGAGACTTGCTGTTTGTTGTAAAAGGCATGCAGGAATTGCTGATATGTTGTTAGCAACTTGTTCAGTTTAGACTTAAGTTTGGGGCATATTGTTGAATGTTGAATAGAGGTTGGTCCCGAGCTTCACAAGTTGTGGAATCATGTACTTTCACAGGTACATTAATTTTTGATTAATTTTTTGTATATCACCAATTTTTTGTATAGTTAACTATATACAGCAGAACATTTTGTCATGTTTTTTCCATTAATTTCGCTAAACACAATTTTGTTCAATAGTTACTAGTCAAATTATGTATATTAACAAGATATTTAATTGAGTGTGTTTTCAATTTTTTTACAGTTTCATGAGACATTGTTTAGTAATAATCAATTCATTAGGTCCAAATGATTTGGGCTTTTCTTTTGGTCAAATTAAATATGTTTACTTTATCAGGTCGGCTGTGTTTTCTATAAAAGACAGGTGCATAGATTTGACAGTATATCATTGAAAGTGTCTGTTAATTAAGCTCTGTTTGACCAGGTGGTTCACAAACCTTTGCTAGATATGATTAGTAGAATATGAGGTGGACACGAGTACTTAACAACTGACACACGAGGCTATTCAACTAAGCAGAGACACATATTTATGACCAGTGACTGCTCTTGGCAGTCTAGTGGATAATAGCAATCTACCAACACAATGCTTGTTTTGGAATTTGAGCCAGAGGCACCATGGTTGTGGTGTCACCTCCGGAATGGTTGTCACCTCTTTGACAGTTGAGGGGGGGGATCCGATGTGTAAATGTCACCATGGGTAGAATTTCGCGTGAATCGTTTCCTTTGAAACGACTGAATGACGGGATTTTCACCTGTTCGGGTGTGTGTGATTGGGATTACTCGGCGGGTTTATATGTTCATTTCAACCACTTGTGGAATTGTTTAGACACTCTGGACTGTGTATCATCTTCAGCAGTGTGGAAAATATGGATATCGTTTACAGACGCTAGAGTGCTTCTTGACATTTTCGCCAGTTTAACAATGCCAAGCAGTTGGCTGTCATGCTGGGAATGACCTCTTGAGCAACTTCACCTCAAGTACTTACATATTTAGCGGGACACTGATGGTCAATCCACATTAAATTTTATTGACAACAGAAACGTCCTTCACAGTCCACATTACTTCTGTCGCAAACTGTATTATTTTGATTAGTAAATATCAGAATGGTGCTTCATATGGTGTACGATTGTTTGTTTGATCAATATAATTATTTGTGCAAACAACTCAGGAAATCCATGATTTACTAAGTAAAATATTTATTCACTTGGTTAATATCTTGAGGGTTTCAGCTACTGGTTTGGAAGTTAGGAATGTGTTTTGTGAAACTAAGTTAGTGAAACTTTACTGTCAGCTCTTCTTTGTATGCTGTTATGACCATCTATAGTGCCTAAATGCTTGAGAAGAGATACTTACAGCACAACGAAACAGTATCATTGAACATGTCGCCATGAAAAGGGACATATGCTTACATCATGGTTAGCAAGATCTATCTGGTGTCTATGCCAGGGGAAGTAAAAGATCCCACACAGGGGGTAAATGTGTAACCTGTAGTGGACTCTCATTGGACTGTAAACGCCCTGCAGAGGGCCCCGTCCAGTATCTGAGAGAAAAATGAAAGGAAGGATATTTTAGGATGCATGGATTTTTACTAGATAAATGTTTTGTTTCTGGGGATAATTGCTGTAGTTTTAAATGATATTTTCGTTGTCTTGCAGCAAGAGTGACCAAGTAGACGAGAACACGAGTGACACGATGAGTCTCCACTACACCAACAGTGCGTCCTCCACCAGTAGACCCCAGTACGGCCACCCACCGCCGGACGAACCCATGGATTTAGCTGACACGCTGTCGTATGCAGACAACCACCCAAACTGGACCCAGGTTTGGGACCCTCGAATGAGCACGTCGTTCACGACGACGAAGGGTCTCCTGAATGGCCCGGGTGAAAACAACTGCTTCCTCAACAGTGCTGTGCAGGTGGGTCTCTTTGGTCCTTTGTTTTAGTCTCTGTGGTCTGTTCTTGCGGTATCTTTTGGTGATTTGTTGTGGCCTTTCTTTTGGGCCTCAAACCCAGTGAAATAAGATGGGGAATAATGTCTGTACTGGCTCCCATAATTCTGATTCCACTCCTGTTGTCTTCTACGTCTATTTGTCATCCTTGTCTTAGATTAGATATTTGTGATAATTAACATGTCATCCTATTTACAAAATACCTGAGGCAGGAGACAAGCCTTGTGCCCCATCCCTAAAGCTGGCCAGCTGTTTGCCTTGAGACCCTAGATGGGTCACCCAGGTCAGAGGCCATGAAGAGCTGCTTGACCATCTGCACAAAGACACAGTGTTCTGTCTGACCCCATCACCTGAACCTTGTCCAATTTACCCTGCCCAATGAGAGACCCACCTATGTGTCCACTCCCTGATTGATCTCCCGGCTAATACACCCCTACAGGCACAAGGGGGAAGAGGCAGGGGAAATGGCCAAATGATGGGACTCCCCAACATGTGTTTCTTTGTCACCTCTGGTCCTCAGGAGGGATGGTGACACAGATGGATATTCCCCCATGAGCCCTTTGACCAAATCAACACACGTTCCGGGGTCTCTTTGATGCTCGACTGGACCAGGGAACATGTAAATGACCCCAGGTCATCCTGTGCCCCTGGGGTTGGGGGTGATTCAGGGTGGTAGCATTGGATATGGACATTAAATAGTTGAAAGAAAGTTATGGCTCCCTTAGGAGTTTGTGTGTTCATTTCTCAATTAGTGAACTATTACCTGGGTATGTGTGTAGATGTTATTGGTGATACTGTCATTCCTCCAGTGTAAGACTGATGGGAATTAAATTACATGGAAGCCATAGTCTAATTTAATTAATTAACTGACATCTTCTCCCTTGCTTCCTTGAGTGGTTAGGGACTTGGGACCCACATTATTGGGTTCATTCAGCCTTCTCAGCAATACTTCATTAACTAGACTGGTTTTGTTTGTTTGTTTCTAATAGTAATACAGTTTCAAATGTGTGAGCTCACGGATTGGCTTTAGAAGTGAGAAGTTTCATCACTTCAGATGTTACTGTTAATGTTGTCTCAAAGTTCTGCAATTTCCTCCACTGTTGGTTCTTTATCCCTGCTCTTTATTCCTGCTCTTTATCCCTGCTCTTTATCCCTGCTCTTTATTCCTGCTCTTTATCCCTGCTCTTTATTCCTGCTCTTTATCTCTGTTCTTTGTGTCTGTTGGGGTGGTTCTTGACACTGTCTCTCTATCAGTGGTCTGTACAAGTGAGGTCCACTGATAGGATGATAATGAATGCAACCACAACTCAGCTACAGGTGTGTGACTCATGTCTTGTCTCAGTTGTGACTTTGTGGTCAGTACCAACCCGATACTTCCACATGGTCTGAAAGTGACCACAAGTAACAGCTCTCCAGTCTCCGACAAGTCCAACTAAAATCAATGGCATGCTCTGGCTGTGAGTCATCTCAGTTGGGGGGCTCTAATGTTCACCGAATCAATACGCCTGAAGAAATTCCATAATTAATTCAGTTTATGTTTCTGGGGGTTGAGTAATTACTACTGGATGTTTGGATTACCTCTGCATTTGTTTGTGCAGGATCAGAGATTGGGGCGATTGTGTGGCCTTGGTGATAAGGATGGCTGCAACTATCTGGGTATATTTCTGAAAGTTATAGAGTGCTAAATAGTGACTATTTAGAAAGTGCACACTATCGACCTGTTGTGTGCATTCACCTATATAAACAGTTTTATTTTTAAAGTTAAAAATGCATCATAGGTATACTAGAAATTAATGACTTCCAGTTTAATTAAAATATTGGTGTTAAAATGGTAATTTAATAACATGTTAAATAAGGGTTCATATTGCAGCATTATTTATCTTTTTTATAAGATGATTTGTTACCAGAATTTAATGGTTGCCTGTTATCTCAGTCTGAAAAACCATTAGACATTCTACAATAATGTCACAATTTCCCCCACTTTATACTGAAAACTTAATTACTGAACTCCTGTTGAGAAAGGCAAATGTGCTTTGTCCAAGATTACGTGATTGTTTTGTCATTTAAACACAATCTGAACTGGTAGATGTGAGGGCAGATGAAAGCACTAAGACAAAGCAACTTGTCTGTGCACCATTTAAACGTCCTCTCCTGACAAAAGTCCTGACCCGACACGTGTTATGTCTCCCAATGTTTTTGTCTCAGACCCAACCAAGCCTGGCTGTTGTGACCCTTCTGTCACTGGGCGGTCAATTAGCACCCCTGCTCTAAAAGAACACTTCCATCAGTTTCAGAGATTCCTTTGTTTCCGACTGGAACAAATGTAAACAGTTGCAGGCAACGTGTTGACAGCAGTTTGGTCACAGAGGAAATAACAGCTCTGGAAATCTGTTATTTACTGACAGCAAAAGTCCGGAAACCTTCTGTGTGTCAACTGTGGAGGTTTATGATGTTACACAAGCAGGGTAAAGGAAGGCCTGATTGGGGTTGTAAGAAGGTAGATAAGGTGGAGATAGTGGAGTGTGCTGTCTCTCTGTCTGTCTAGTCACCATGTCTGTCAGTGCTCCAAGCAGCAACAGATAAGGCCCATTCACCTTCAGTGAAAGCAAGCCGTGTTACAGACGTCTAACTTATCTGTCCATGTATCCCCTTACTGCAGGTGTATGTGTGTGTTCACTGTGCATTGAGCCAGGTTCCCATTATTGTCAGTGGAACATGCTGGCACACTGGTCTGTCTCGCTTCCGCCTGCTTATTCTAGCCTTCCAGTTTTAATAATTCAAGTTATTGATCTTTACCCATATCTACTGTGGCATGTTATGGTGATTGAATCAACATAGTACCATGCATCGGTTTATTTTCAGAGTTTTCTACAGCTAGTGAGTCCACCAATGGGTTTGTTTAGCTGATATGTGAATGATTTAACTGTCCCTGACCCGGACCACCAGGTAAAAATGGACTTGCGGCATTTAGTGTCTTACAAATAGTAATATGAGGTGGATGTAACTACAAATATTGGAATTAATTCAAAAGCAATAATGTCATCACCCTCAAGCCACAGTTATTTATATTGATAGTCCAATGTAGTTTCTCAAATAAAGAAATGTTTCTATGACATTTATCAATTAGTGAATCTCAGTATGACTATCATTATCAATGTATCCATTTCCAAGAGAATAAGTCTGTGTAGTGTGTGTAGAAAGGTTGTATTATCTGGTGGGTGCCAGCCAGACTTCCTGGCAGAGACAGAGAAGGAGACAGCTGTCTGTCTGGCCAGTGTCAGCCAGCATGTGTTACGGTCATATCTTCACCATTAAACTCTAGCTTTATCTACTGAGGCTGGATGGCAGCATAACTAGTGCTGTCTGTTATGACTAGTTTATGCTGCCTCGTGATTACTAAGGGACATAAATGTATGTTTGTGTGTGTATATATAGACAGCAGTAGCCACGAGTCAGTGACTTAAGAACTAGGAAAAAAACTGACGTGGAAAAAATCAGAAATCTAGAAATTAACCAACTCCCAAAATATTTGGTTATAATAATTTCATCAACATTTTATTTGTGGATTGCTCAAAACCAGTATTCCATGCTGGCATATACTTGTGTACCAGTACGAAGCAGCATGTGTTTTTAATTTAAAATACTTTTGAACCTACCCCTAAAATTCCCTAAATTAGGGTATTGATGACTGAAGGGGGCTTTCACCTAAATTGTTTCCCCTCCACCCCCCCTCTCAACCCACCTTCCCATGTATTGATACCAATCAGTGGCCACTTGCATCTGCACTTCTACTCAACAAGGGTGATTGATTTAGTGGCCCAGTTTACTCAGTAGCAACCCTCTTAGGGGGTGTTTAATTGAGTTTAATTAATACCAAATTAAATAATTTGTCTGCATTCTGTGACAGGCACTAATGATGATAATTGACCAGAAGACAGGCTACTATTGTCGATGTTAGGGGAGAATAGTGCAAGGGCAGTCTGGGAGGTGTTTCGCAGACTTCAGTATTCAATACACATGCTTGACCATTGTCCACATGTCTGGCTAGACTCCAGACTTCAGTAGATTACATTGTGGGTCAGTCTGACCAGTATTTCATTGATCACAATTTTAGTAGGCTAACAATAAGCTGCAAATTGTAGTGTGGTACTCAGGTTGAATCTGGTTAAGTTAATACTTCACACTGTGTTAAATTGTTCAAACTGTAGATTTATAAAAAACAACTTTAGTATAAACTAAATAAACAACAACATTAGTTAATACCAAAACATTAAACGATATAACGTTGTTTACATAACACAGTCAGTTAGTTCATACCTTGATTTGACAATGCATGACAACATTTATTGCTAAATATAGTCAACCTGTGATGTATTTAATAGTCTCCAGAGTGGCAGAGGCATTATGAAACAGCCTCTCCAACCAGCAGGACATGTAGTGTTATTTGTTAGCAAGAGTCCGTCATCCTGTCTGTGAATTCGGTACCATCGCATCACCTGAGAAAGCCACCCACAATGTTGGGCATGGAATACAACCTGCTCACACTTCCAGGCCCCTGGAGAACAAAGAAACTCTACTGAAATTTCCACTAGCCAGATATGTGAACCATGACAGCTCTGGAGAACAAATACATGGAGGGGCCATTACACAATGCTAATGCTGTTGTACACACAATAGCAGCCACATTTTGACACGCTGGTGTAATAAACCCACACTCCGATCTTGGCACAGCTCCAGCATTGAATAGTACGTAGTACATACTATAATGTTATACCTCTTCTCTTGCCTCAGGGGGAAGACATCTAGTTTATGACATCTGACCTCTGGGTTTGCCTGTAACTATAAACACGCTGCAATCCATAATTCTTCGCTGCAGCAAGATTATGCTTTTTGCACGGCAGTTGAAATGTGCTTTCTGTGAAAGTGACAGATAACGTGTACTGGTAGCTCCAGACAGCGTGAGTGTGTGACTGGAATATTAATGCGTTGGTGCACAAGGTGTGTCGTGCCACTTGGCGGCACTGTTTGTGCCACTGGGCGGCATGAACATTAGGATAAAAGGTTGTGTAACGATCATAATATAATTTATGCAACGTGTACTGCTGGTTGCATGGTGAAGAACAGTCTCAGTTGAATATATTATTCAGTATGAATTATATTATAAACACCATTATTTCAAGTTAAAAAAGAACAACTACAAATGTACATTAAAAGACGAGTATCAATAAATAACATTTACCTATAAATAAGTAATTAGAAATAAATTCACTACCATTGAAAAAAAAAGATACATGCCGGTAATATTTTCCATATTGATGTATAAGTTCTAAACGTGTAAACGTAATGGGCATAAACAGTACATGTGTATATTTATATATGTTAGAACATGCACCAATAATTTACACTTTACAAATAACAAATGAAGTTTTAAATCAATATGGTAAAGTCCCTCACTGCTGATCACAGCTGTGGTATTATATTACAGTTTAGATATAATTTATCTCCATATAATTGCATTCAGCTAATCCTGAAGTGATACTAAAAATTAATCCTCCAATGTAAACACACTGATTATAATTATCAGATAACTTACCCCTTATGAGGAACCACCAGGAAAAAAGAGAACAACTTCGCCAAAGACTGAGATAATCTTGTGGCTCCATCTGGGACCAATTATATCTTGTCTGTCAGTACTGGAGGATGTCTGACGGCTCGTTGCAGAATAGCATGACTCATTGCAACTGTCTGTGAGGTGTGAGGATTCGTGAGCCACAAGAATGAGCTAACTGGTCTCCAGCAGGTTTCTTTGACCATCTGGTAAATGTAACAGTTTATGGTTGTGACTTCCTCATGCTTAAAACATAACAATTCGTAATAAGAATCATGTAGTGGTAGGCTTGCCATGATTTATGTCTGATATTTGGGTGTTGCTTCCTGAGAATGTTATGTCCTGTTCACCTGGCCATAGACGTGTGGTTTGTGTTACAGCAGATGCCATGGCATGTTGACTTACAGTGACTTACCTTTAAATATTGAAACAACATTGCAGCCTAGCTGTGTCTTTTCATACAAGTAAACTTGTTCAGTTGTATATTTTATTTGTAAATTGGTAAAAGTTAACTCAGTATTAAGGTACCACCCATCTCAAATTCATGTACACGCACGTACGTACGCACGCACGAACGCACGCACGTATGCATGCACGCACGCACGCACATACACACACACACAAGTACAGGCACATATACGGATGCATTAACTGCAAATAAACCATCGTAAACATATTAATTCAGTTTTTTATCATCAATGACAGAAACTGATGTGTCCCATTCAACATGGCTTTTATGGCAGTGTCCTTTGAGAAAAAACCACCGAAATGTTGACGTTCTCCACACGGCTAATGGTCTGTCAGTTTTTTTGTGGTGGAATTTTAATATGGATTGAGTGGTAGCAGGATAGGCCCCTGGATGTAGACTGGGGGACCCTCTATCTGATGCATTGGTCCCATCCCAATGTGTCAACCCAGTAGGTAGTGTCACATAGTTGGACATGTGTGAGTGGAGGTGACTGGAGACGCAGGGAAGGCTCATCACCTTATCGCCCCAATGATGTCGTGGAATGTTAGATGTCACACAAAACATACCAATGCATCAAAAACACCAGCTGTCACCTGGAGTGCTCAGTGATAATCTTATCTCCCACTGCCATCAGCGTTGGCTCCAGTTACAGGCAGAAACGGATGCAAAAATTTATATTTCACCCTTTATTTTATTTTAAATGATATTTCTCCTTTTATTTAATTATTGTACTAAAATCTACAATTAAAGCCTGATTATTTAAAACCATACTAAATTTTTATATAATAAAGTTTTATATATAAACGTATTATGCGTATTCCTTTGTTTATGTAAGCAGACTGCCTAAAGAGTTAGTACGTTATTTGCGCATTACCCACAGCTGTTTTCACGTTATTTTCCCCGTATGTGTTTGAATGAAAGAGTCTGTATGTACTTACCAGGCAGTGTTTACTATGTCTCTTTCTTATCAGCAACTATTGTCTACAGGAGCTGAGACAAAGGGAAACTGATATATGGTGTACATTGAGTGAAGTGTTTGATGGGTCTGTGAACTGTTTGTTGGTGGTTGACTAGGTGTAGGGTGTACACACGGTTTAGAAACCAGTCAAGGGGCCTGGCTAATTTCCAATGCACACAGCCTCACAGGGTGCCATCAGAGGGGGGCTTTCTTGAGCAATATTTGTTCAGGTTATTTGTTCCTGGCTGTGTGTTACCTGACCTGTCCAGACAAGACCTCTCTTACAGACCCAGTGGCTGTGGTGTTGAGTTCCCGGCTTATTACAACCAGCCGATTGTGGTGGTTTGATTTTATTCCTGTGGTGTATTCCTACACCCGCCAATGAGGACAGCTGACTTTTTCACTCGGCTGGCTGTAATATGAATCTGAGTAATTACCATATTGAAAACTGTTATCAGGCACAGAACTGACAGAGCTGCTGGCGGCCTTTAAAGAGCTGCATATCATGCATAGGGCACTTGCAAAGGTCCCTGCAAAGTCTGTGACTGTTTATTGCTTTCTTCCTGATATGAAGTAAGACTTACTTGTCATGTCACGTTGGTAACGGTGACAAACATCTCACATGTGTTATAATAATATACCAGATAATGAGTGTAGCCTGGACTGTCTGTGTGGCTGTTTTTCCATCTCACAAGGTCTGTTATATGACAAAGGCAGCTAGAAACCTGAAACGTCTACGCCTACTAAGGACACCCCGGGGTGTGTATTCTTGGATGTGATTAGTTTAATGTATGCCCCCAGAGAAAGTCTGCCCATCTCTTGTGTTAGGTGTGCATTCGTAGGTGGTATTTTAAAGCAGGGCAGTGTGAAAGGATGCAAGTTAAATCGGGACTTGTGAGCATTGAAAGATGTTTAAGACTGTACTAATCAGCTAATGATGAGACGTGATGAGCCTAGAGAGTGATGATAATGTCCCTGGAGAGCCAGCATCATTGTGTGAGCAGACAGTTTGGACTCCACTCTGGAGTAGTGGTGATCTATGACCACCAGATGCTTGTGGCCTCATCTAACCTCGCAGGGTATACTATATGGTGAGACACCTGACTGGGGTCATCAGCGGGGTCAGCCTCCATCTCAGGTCTCACAGCAGCTGTGCCATGTCTGCACATGAAAGACACAGTTTTGGGTTTCCCTACAGATGTATCACCTTGTTTCGTAAATATTGTTTGTCTTAAATGTTTACCAAAATGGAAATGCTGTTTTTAGGTAAAATTCTGTTTTATAAAGTGGTTAATGGTAGTCCACTTAATTTATGTTTAAATTTCAGGCATGTGTTCCATACTTCCATATTTTTGTGGTTGAACTCTAAAACAATTTTTTGTGTGGTGTCTGGACATTTACCTGAGACTCCCCCCAACCACAAACAAGTTGGACAGGTAATGTCAGATATAGGCAGCCATGCATTAGACACCATCCAGATGTAGGGAACTTGGCAAAGTTGGCATGCAGATTACACAACCCAACAAACCGCCTTGACCAGAGCATATAACCACACGTTTTCTTGGGCGGCATGCCCACAGAAGCAGTTTGCATGGTTTCACCTGCATGAGGTGTTTGACACGCAGGTATTCCTGGAAGTTCTAGGAATGCCTGCCGTGTCAGAGGTGAACAGATGGTGCTCGTGTTTTGTGCTATATATCAAGCTGTTCTTTGGCGCCATGTCTTAATAGCTTGCAGAAGTGCTGCAGTGGAATGGCTAGACCAGGAAGGCATGTATGCCTATTGCCTAGTCTTTAGTAGTGGGATGTGTAGGTGGTCCCCTCACAATCCTCATTGCTGTCCTCTGTTAAAAGATTCCTTAGTCTTGATATACATGGGGCTGACTACAAGAAATAAGTTGATGGTACCTAGCTGATGTCTGTCTACCTAAAGATCCACGGTTTGAGTCCCAGGCTAACAGTTCCAGCTTATGAAATCGCTGGGTTGCAAACCCATTATTGCAAAACTAAAGCATGTTTGTAAGACAATGTGTCAGTGACGGCACATGTTTCAAACTTTGACAACTGGTGGTGTTTATTTGTTTGTGTATCAAGCCAGACGTGCAGCAGCTCAAGTGTGATGAAGCCATATGAAGCCCACAGGGGGAGGTTTGCCAGTTTAGATGAGGCGGAGGCTCGTTGTGTGTTTGATGTAGCATCTGTGAGATCTGCAGCTGGTTAGTTGTGCTGGTGGGGACAGGCCACAGTTGAGTGGGAGTAAGTGGACCATGCTGGGCCCAGCAGCTGTGGTGGGCCACCTCCGGCCAGGTCTTGTAAGCTCCAGCCCACCTACCTCTCACTGCTGGCAGCTACAAACCATCTACAGATGGTCTCTCCTCAAATGCTTTGGGGTGTATTTTCTGCTCATGGTCGAGGGTGGGGCTTTGCCTGATTTGTGGGCCAGTTTAAGTGTGCCTAAAATCCAGATGATGTCTCCTTGGCCAACAGATCTGCTGCTTGTAATTTATATGTACTGGAGTCGTCTCATTAGAAAATGTCACTAATTCCCCAGCCTATTGGGAGTAGGCACACTTCTTGGCTTGTTGTTCAGGATCCAGAGTTCTAGACATAATCCGTATGTAACTCACTGTACCTTATCCTTGCAAGGCTTGTGTGGTACATTAAGATTATCTTCCCTGGGATCAGCATTTACACTTAGTATTACTGGCAATAAAAAGAGTAGTTGGTAGCACAACGTAAGTAAAGGCCTATGGTGGTGTTAATGTGGTGTTTTATGGGTGCTTTACGCTGTAGTTTGCATGGGTATCCTATCACTAACTGAGGAACCAAGCAGTTCTTGGTTGGACACCAGTGTGTGGCCTGTCTTTCGTTGCAATGGCAGCTTGCGTATGAGCAGGTAGGTTCCCCTGTACATGTTCCCTGCAGGTGTTGGGATTGTGTGGCACTGGCTAGTAGGGTTACCTAGGTCTCTTCTACTAGTACTTGTCTTGCTCTGAGGAACATGTCTTACTCTAGCTGGTGGTGGTGTGGATGAAATCAGGCTGAGTACCACTAACAATTGCTGTGACATTGCCAATACACAAGTTCTGGATGAGTGAACTGTGGATGGCGAAGGACAGCCAAGTGTCATTGACTTGTCACATTGGTCATCACTGGTAACCAGAAATGAATGCACTGCATAGCTAATATTCCTGTGAACATGAGTTTAACTTCGTTCCTTAGTTATTCCCATCCTGTAAGCAGTGATTGCCATGAACACGATGCTTGACTTTCTCTCTTGGTTATTCTCGCAGCAGCTTCCTGTAAGACAGTAAGTGGTGCTGGAAATAGTGACAGTGAAGGATATCAACCTGGTAAAGCTCCTGGTGAAACCAAAAGTTTATTGGGCCATTCGTTCTGGCCAGAATCCTGGGTGCAGTGGCTGGTCTTGTAGTTAAGATAGTGAGTGGTTGACACATCCAAGCTGCTGCTGCCTGTTTACTAGGATGGCCAAGTTGTGTGTATTGCCAGTGTTTATTTATTGGGCTCAGGGGCCTCTGCTGGGGTCAGTGCCATAACTCACTGAGTAGACTAACAACAGACAGTGTAGTCAACACATCAGGCATTGTTGGGGTTGGTCCTGTAGACACCCCTGAAGGGGGAAATGCCCCCTTCCTCTTTGACCAGTCCAGAGAGAGGCAAAGGGTGAAAGTTCAGATGCAGATGTCTGCAACTTGAAAATGCAGGGGGTAAAGTGGGGGGTGACACTGATGAGCACCAGGGTGTCTCAGGGATGTGGGGTTCACTAATCACCCTCCCTGTAGCCTTGTGCCACCTCTGGGGAAGGGGTACTGCAAGGGTGAGGGAGTAGGGCTGATGTCTTTCTGTAATTCATCTGCTTTGTGGCTGTCACATTCCATATTAGAGGTGATGATGTATGGTGGATATATATCACATGGTGGGTGCTTTCATAAAAATTCCAACAACAGATAAGCAGGTTGTTTTTGGTCCATTCTGCATAATTATCCTCCAATCTGGATCTTTTCCCTTGAATCCATGCAGGGATTTATGCATTGATTTAGATCGACATCTATAGTTATCTTGGCATGATCATAAAAACACCCAAAACGCATTGAACGTTCCATTCCATAGATTCATCATTCTCATTCAGATTTTTTTTATTTAAATGTTGATCAGTGGGCCTTTGTTTTAACCCACCCAGTCTGTGGGGGATATCAATAAATCAGCTGAACATCAGCTATAACTTATAACATCAAATGTCGTCTGCTTCTTCTTAATTGTTTAGTGTAGTTTTTATGATAAATTCACACACGTGTTAAACACATGCGTCCAGTGTAGTGTGATTTCGGTGCACAGCAATTGTTCCCAATTATGACACAATGACGTAAAGTCCCTCAGTAATCACCAACATGATACGCCCATTAACAGCTAATTCAATTATGTCCTCCAGAATTTTTTAGTTTTCATTGCTGTGGGAATGGATCCATTTGCCTCATTGCCAGGGATCTGTGAAGCTGTATCAAGTTATTGTTTATGTTGTCTGGATGGTGTTGACCTTTCAGTTTGCGGTTAAACCAGCACTGTTTAAATGTCACTCGTTCATTTTGAAGGCTGGTCACATTTTGAAGGCTAGTTGCAACTGGGACAATTGTGAAGTTTGTTTAAACCCGATTGCTTTCGTAAACATTGACTTTTCACACAGCTGTTGAGGATTAGCGGTTTGGGTGGAAATGTCATGATATACAATGGTGTTACGCACGAAACACATCTGTATGCAATCACAAGGTTTGCAATATTTCATAACGGGAAGCCAATTAATGTCGGTGCGTAGTGCTGTAAAAACTTAGTACCAGCGTACCAGGATATATATCATATGATGATTTTTTCTAGTAAATGAAATATGATTTATTTAAATAAATCTTTTATTTAATCCCCATCGCACATTGTCTGGGAATATGCTGTTTGAGTGTTCTCTGTTGATAAGGCGTTACAAGAAGAGGAAAAATGGCACTGCTTAGGTAAGCATTTTATGCCTGTAAATATCATGCATGAACATCATGCTCCTTCCTACCTGTGTCATATTTGCTAAACATTATAAAACGATCATGTAGGCAAGCATTACACAAATACCTGGTACGGTATTTACACTCAGTAATATGCATTTAAAATTATAACACTTGATTAGGCATCCTTGAAGCTAACCTATGATGCAAACTATCATACTATGTGTGTATGGCACTGTATGTTACGTCAACAAACGCGTGCCAGAATAGCTCTGTTCTGACAGTGCTGCACAGACCATGGAAGAAATATACTGTAGATGTATAATATAGCGGTGTTGCCTGATGATAGAGTGGGAACTTAGTGAAAACATCTGCCAAACTTGTAACCTGAGTCACACACCTGTCTCATCTGTCAAGCACCTGTCACCACCTGTCAGGTGACCAGGTGATCAAGGCTAGCACTGTTTATGTGTGGTTATTGACTGCACTTGTCAGTTTTCTCTCTGTCGGTTGGCTGACTTGTAAGCTAAACACCCAGATGACGGCTGAAGAAATCCCAGTTTAACATTTATTTAAATGTGATACTTATTTAAGTAAAGTATTGCTCAATTAGTGTAGGTATTGCTTGCAGGGTTGGTTTTTTGTTTGGTCAGTGGCAGGTTGAAAAGAGACGTCAGATGAAATCCATTGTTTGAAACTATTTTTATTTTTAGGTATTTAATTTTTTAAATGAAGTATTTTACTATCACAGGTGTTTTTTTATTATTAACTCGACAAACAAAGCACACAAACTCTGTAAATTACATAAATGTTATAATATTATGTAAGTTTAGATGTGGTGAGGTAAGGTCCAGTAAGTCCTGTTGTGGTGGTATGTGACCCTCCACCCCACCCCCAGTCTGTTATCTACACACTATTGTGTACATACATCAACCACAATGCACGGACACACTGCACCACCAGCCAGCTACATCTGATAGGGTAGATCTGACCCAGTTAATCACAATTATAACATACGAGTTAGGTAAAACACACAATTGTAAGTACATTCTATAACCCATTACATAAATCAATGTAAATACCGTCTCTATAACCTGGTAGGTGATAGTATGTTGTTTTGATTAACGACAATGATTACAGTGAAATTCATTGCCTATTTAAAAGATAGTAGTAAAGTTATATGTCAGTATTCAATGTTCACTTCTGCAAATGAAGTCAGCTTACATGCCAAAATCATGTTTTCCTATATCCTTTCCAGTTACATTATTCCATAGTATTGATTAAACTCATAATATTATAACCCTTGTACTTGTTACATACTTATGTGATTTCACCTCTGACCCAAGTTACCCAACCCTGTGCTACTGTTAGTTTAGCAGTGTAAAGATAACACCCCACAGTTAGGGTGGGTGTCTACTCTCCACCCCCCCCTGGAGTCTGCCCCAGATGTCAGTCACTGCTTCATTAAGGAGATAAATAAACAAGATGCCAGAACTGTCCCTTCCCAGACTCCAGATGTCTCCTTTGGGATCGCATTAAAACAAAACTTTAATTCTTAATGCGTGCAAGGAATGCTTCCTAGTAAAACAATGATTGCCTTTGTCATGCATTTGCTGCATTTTTCTTACAACAAATATCTGCAACGCCTACAGCACCTACTACCTAGTAGTAGTGTTGGTACGAAATGAAGAAGTCCTAGTCATTGTGGCTGTTCCAAATATAGGAATGTGGAGGTTGTGGACAATGGAGTAAGGAAGTGGAGTAACTGGCCCTTGAAAGACTTCAGGAATCTCTTCTGCACACACTAATTATCTTGTTTTAATTGAACCAGTCTGGGGGTGAATGGCCTCACCTTTGACCCACAGTCCTGACCCACAAGGGCCAGTGTGTTGGCTTGGACACTGAAAGGCTTCTGTGTGGGCAGGCTCCCTCGTGTGCAACCAACCGTTACTGGACAGTGTAGTGACATGCCCATATTTGGTGGTCACGGGTCAGTGGTTTAGCACCTGACTAAGCCAGGGGCAGCAGTCAACATGTTTACCAGCTCAATGCTGAGGAACATTAAATGTCACATTTACTGACTCTCCCTGAAATCTGATGAGTTCACCTCCACAGTATATAGCCTGATAGGGTACTTTATTGACTGCAGTGAAACGAAAGCCTAATTTGTGGCAGGCGCAAATTTTGTTGATTGAAACTTGATTAAAATCAGCACCATGTCGTAAACTGGTAGTGACGGTTCCAAAAAATCTAATTTGTTATGTAGTAGTTTTTTTTATACATATGTATTATCACTTTGAAACAAATGTGTGTCTACATGGTCTACAAGTAGTTTACCATCTTAATGTAAAGTGTTACAAAGGATTAAAAACTGGACCTGACAATATAAAAACAAAAATGTGTCATTACTTTTTCTTCAAATAGCACCATTTCTGATGTGGATTAATAATACTTATCAGTTAAAAGCACCTGATCAATTGAAAATTGCTCTAGGGGACTTTACAAACATGTGCATGTTGGATTGTGGAACCCTTTCTGATGTTATTCAGATGAGCATGAGTGCAGAGGAACTAGTTGCAAGGGTTGATTCCAGTGCACTTGTAGAAACCTCAATGTGTCATGCTTGCTGAGAACACACATTTAAATCAGTTGTGATTTACTTTTGTCCCCTCGTGACTCGTGTGAGAAACCACTCCGGGGCGCCCCAGTCTGATCACTCATGTCTGCCCCACTCACAGAGGACACTGTCTCAAAACACTTTCCCACCACCAGCCGCATGGCAAAACACACACGTAACATGGCTCATACTGGTGCGAGTGTTGTTGTTATGATGCTGGGAACTGTGATTTGTAGAGTGGCTTGTTTATCTGACGTTGCAACCAAAATTGAGAACGTTTGAATCTGGGAGATGTGTCTCTTGCTTTATGAAGGCTGTGATGAATTTATACCGACAGATTTCTTTTCTCGTGTGGATAAACACTTTATGCTTCGTTGTGATAAATTAGTTTTACTGTACACCCTGTGATGTGATATTGGGTGTTATGGTGGTGAGGTATAGCTAAATGTTAGAGTTTTACATCTAGAATTGTTATGTACAAATATGATGGAGTGAAATGTATGTTGAACTGGTGTGGTCCTACTAAGTTACAAAGTCAACATTTAGAATCAGGGATATAAACAACAAACTACCTACAATGAGTTCATACGTATAGACGAATTGTGGTTTTCTACTTATACTATGGGAAGTTAACATACAAGAAACATGACTTGACCCACGTACCTGCTCAAATATCACCAACATGTTTTATTTACAATTATTCAGACCAAATGTGTGATAAACTCAATCACCCTTACCCCTTCCACCAGTGGCAGTGATTGACTTTTATGGTTTACCCCCTACTTTGTCCCACTAACCCCACCAGTGCCCCTTTCGCATGCCCCCAGGGATGGTGTAAACTCCCTCTCACTGTGTGGCAACTGTAATTTAACAATCTCTAGCAAAAGCATGTTACAGTCGATTAAATCCTTTTCAATTTCGAAGGCGCAGCTAGTTTTCTGCGCGAACGTTTCTGGGCTAGTCCCACGCCTTCCGGGTGAGGACCCTTTGACAGAGGGTTAACTAGAGCAGTGAGTCAGCCCTGGGGCGCTTGTCACCCCCTCAAGCGGTGGGTGCCTACTGCTGTCTCAGAGGTAGGGTCTTTGTCAGAGAACACCTTCGCTCTGCACCTGGCTGTGTTGTGAAATAAAGAACAGGATTTCCGTGTGGATGTTTATATATACCTGGCACGGTTCGGGCAGAGTCAATGTACATTGCGCACCTGGCTGCCGATAAGGTGTAGCTGCTACTTCATAGGATACTGGTCACTCTCGGGTCATTATGGTATGTACTGAACTGTGATAACAGTACCTTGATGTTTATCTACAGGTGAACACAACGGGTGCTTTTCTTCTCAGTCGTTGACCAAGCAGTATTTCTGTCACTGTGTGGTTTTAGGTAGAGGATTTGAACACGTGTCTTGTGTGTATGTTCACACATTTTCTCACACACTGCAGGTCATAGGCTATTTTAGACAGGTGCCTGAGTGATCAATTGTTCTGATTGTTTATCATTTATTAAAGTATGAACTTGGGTCACCCCTTAGGATAAGTAGAGGTGACAGGTGATGGCAGTAGTGATGATGATGGTGATGGTGCCTGTCATGATAAACAGGTATATATATATATACATATATAATATATATTTATTATATATATATATATATATATACACTATATATATAATATATATATATATATATATATATATATATATATATATATATATATATATATACATGCATACATACATACATACATACATAATAGGGATAGTTAGCCATTAGAATAATACTATACAAACTATATTATGCCTTCTTTGGTGATAAATTAATATAAATTATATGGATATTTTACCCGGTTCATAAATTCTAATATGTTTTTATTGATTACTCATAATATTAATTAATTAATTATGAATTATGTTGTATTACTTAATGAAAAACAGAGGACGTTGTATTATTTTTGGCATTTTATTGATTTATTCAGTTTTATGGATATTACCCGGTCCTCTTGGGCACTGCAAATGATTGTACTTTGGGGCTAATGAATCAATAAAGTTTACAATGCCCCTCATTTGTCATGTGACAGCAGGTCTGGGCAGGTATATGCTTCCATTAGACAGCAGCCAGCGTGTGGACAATTGCCAATAAATGAGAACACTGTCTTGGAGAGACAGGTGCCAAGGTAACAGGCGGCATGATCGATGCAATTCATTACAACTGGCATGTGAGACTTCTGTTTCTTTCAGGGGGTGTCACCGCCAAGTAGGGGTGTCACTTTGTCGCTACTGGTGAGGGGGTAAATGTCTAATACATTGTGTGTGGTCCAGGAGGGGTAACTTAAACGAACACAAACTGCCTGGTTGGAAATTGCTATCCTCTTTCTTGCTGTAGAAATTATTGGGGGAGGGAAGCCTTTATGTAGGCTGTCATGTTGAATTTTCTTTTCCCAGTCTGTTGTCTCCTCCTCCCCTCTCTCACTCGTTCTTTGTGCCTCTTCCAAATCTGCTGTATCCTGCCAAAATACATCACGCCATGATAATATAATGCTTCTTTTTAAATTATCATAAAAAAAGAATACTTTAGCTGGTATAAAACCCAAGGCCACATTAACCCAATAGTATCTCTGGGTGAGTGGGTCATTGCTGGGGTAACTACCGGGGTATCTACAAGTATGTGAGGGTCATTGAGGTGTAGTGACATACCTAGGGCACATACTTAGTTGGACTAGGATGTAGTGTGGCCTTTCAAGTGTAATTTGACTGTACACATCCTGAAATTCACGGTGGTGTTTACTGTTAATTCTGACTACTGCGGGGTGGGGTAGGCCACTTGTTCTCAGCTTCTTGGCAATTTCAGAGATTTCACTGAAGGACTTAATCATACATAAAGCAGCTTCTTATAATAGATTGTTGAATCTGCTTCTTTTATGTAAATTTTGAGGAGCACTCATTGATTAATTAATTAATTATCTGATTGTTTACTCAAATGAGCCAGCATGATATGGTGGACATATGTTGGATTGCTTTTTCACAAACAGAATTTGAAATGATGCAAACGAAAAATTTGAATTAAGGTGGCACATGTCACCTTTAACGAGAATTTAAACAGCGTTTGACAGAACACCAGAATAATCATCATTACCAGGTAGTTACCACCTGTTGTAGTACTACCATCCTGGATGCTAACTTTCAAATGGTGACTCTCAATGACATGACAGACTGTGACGTCAAGGCCACTGACATGGTGACACCTGATTTGTGATGCAGTGGTGGCTTATCTAACCCTGTCACACCTCCTAAATCTAATTCCACAGCCTGAGTGGAATCACTCAGGTTGTGTGCTGACCTGGGCACACCAATATTGAATACACAGCCTGTCTGCTGCCTAGTCAATGTGACAGGACACATGAGAAACCCTCTCACACCTGGCTGGGAAATATCATATTTCAGCTGAAAGTGATTTCCTAATTGAAATCCTCCCAGGGGGTTTGTCTCTGTCAGGTGTATGAAGGGATTCAAGTTTCAGCACTTCCTCTATTATGGCTGATTTTTGTGTTAAAGTCCTTAGTGGCTAGTATTTGCAAATTTTGTTTCCAGACATGCTTAAAATCTGTGTTTTTTCTATTTGGTGTGTTGTGTGCCGTAATGGTAGATACATGTCAGCTGGTTATACTTTTGTTTAACAGGGCATAATGTCGTAATATATTCCAAGTTGCAGTCAGTGGACTAATCAAATATATGTCAAAACATGCAGGCACAGTTAATTAATAACATATTATGGTTAATAAATTATTGTTAAAAGAAATTAAAGTCATATTCAATTAGTAATATAACATTATAAATAAATAATTTTGTTAGGAGCAAAGCATAAGTTTACTAAAAGGCAAGTTACATTACAAATGATCCTGCTATATTGATTCAACAGTTGAATTGTAGGTAATGATTACCTGTACACTATGCGTAACAGCTTTATCTGTTAACACAGGCCATACAATTAAATTTACAAAACTGAGTGGGAGTATTTCCGGTCCCGTGCAAGTATGTGGGTGGTCTACGTTAGCACATTAATCCACATAAGAATGTCATTTATTACTTGTTGTTAAAGGGATAAGCTCAGATTATGGATTCATATCTGCCATGTATTTCAACGTAGGCATGTGCCACGTGTGTGAATGTTGTCACATGAAATGTGTCACCCTTGTTAAGTCGGTGAAAAAGAGGAAACTGAGCATGTCTGGTTGCGTCATCTGTGGGGAGGGGTGGGGAGGGGTTTGGAAGGGGTGGGGAGGGAGTGGGGCTATTTATGAGCAGCGGATGTTGAATGATACAGACCTTTTCCTTCTTACACAATCAGATTGAGATAAGCATAACATAAAAATTGTGGTTGCCTAGTTAGATTCTGATTATTTAAAGTGAAAAAAAAGGCTACAGTTTAGTGTTATGCACCTAAAAGAGTTTACACTAGCTAATCATTTGCATCTACAATCCAATTTTTCACCTTAGTGGTTACCTCAGAAAGTGGTCTTAAAGTGGGAAAATCTAGCTAAATCACCGACACCATGAACCGGCCCATCTTGGATCTTGCAACCAATCACAACCCAGCAGTTTGGAAAAGTAATACGTCAGAGAGTCGTCTGCTGGTTCAGCTGTCATAACAGAGAGCCAAGCGGTACGCTAAAAGTTGCCTTACGTCGGTTTACAACGAAATCGCGACATCAATATGCCACACTGTTCCTCAAACGCTTATAGTAATAGTACAGTGAAAGACAGTATCAGTAAGATGTCTCCTTGTTAACCTATGAATCGAGCAGAACTGAAACAGTGGTTCGGTGGATTCGTTTGGACAGTCACAGACACAGCGCGGATCCTAGACGACCCGATTTGATTGACCTAACCATCAAAACGACCACCAACAGCCGCCAAACTTCTCCTCACATATCTTACATACATATGCATACACTACATTATGTAATAAAATCTCTTGCATTCCTCTGATGAAGAAAATTCACACACAAAAACGCGCAGACCTCGAGTACAACTTGTTCGGCCGCTCAGCGGTACCGTAAAATCGCTTTTAAAAGCTTTACACAAAATACCGCTAGACGCCACGTTTCTGACTGCTAATATTTAATTGTTTTACTTCACACGCGCGAAATAGTTTAATTACTTATAAATAATATAATAATAATAATTAATTATTATCATCACTATGATTTGCAGGAAATTATAAGTTTTATTATTTTTATATTGATATTTTATTTTTATAATTGTTCATATATGTTTCTAGTATATTTATGTTTTTTTTCTTCTGGTGTGTATTTGTTGTTTAGCATTTTAATGTATGTAAAACGCCATGAACAAGTTTAAATTGGATGTGGCGCTATATTAAATAAACAAACAATTGTTTTTATTATAATATAATATTTTATTTATGTAGCGCCACATCCATAATTGTTTGTGGCGCTTCACAAAATAATGCTATTAAAAATACAATAAAGAAAAAACTACTCACAGATAATATTATTTAAAAATAAATAATGAAAATACATGTTTCTATATCATTAACTAAGCTGACCTATCAGTCATAAATAAACATACAAATTACATAACAACAATTGAAATAAATGAATATAAAAGTATGGTTAATAGTAATAAATAATTAAAGTAGTAAAATAAGTACGACGTAATAATAATTTTTATTCAGCACATACACAACCATTATGCATAAGAACATATTACTGAAGCTATTTGTTCTACTCATGAATGACATTTCCACCATCAGATATGTAATAATTATTATTTTTGAACAAGACACTTTATTAATTATCGGAACAATAAATCTCTAAAATGTAAAAAGGAATATGAATATATAGGAAATATTATGGTGGTAGAAAAAGAAGGATTTAAAAACAGTAATATTAACACGTTATTGTTTTAGTTATTATTGTTAAAACATCGCTTATGTAATATAAGCTTGCATGCTCGCAGTACACGCGGGATGTTTATAGAAATATTGATGAAATAAACAATGTGACTTCATTGAAAAACACGTAATTTCCTTTTTCTTTTATAACTAATAGGCAATTTTGGATAATTATGCAGACACATGTATTTTTAATATTTATTTTTAAATATTACCTGTGGGTAGCATTCTTATTATTGCATATACTTTAATAACAGTATGTTGAATAGAAGAGAAGAGAATTGTGGATTTGGCGCTATATAAAATAAACTAATAAAATTATATATTTGTATATTAAATTGTTATTTTTTATCAACTCTATTAGACCCATATCACCAAAGCGTTGCCTTAGTTTGCCGTTTAACATTTTCTGTAGATCATAGTGATGCAGCTAATTATTATTATATTATTTATAATTAATTAAACTAATTCGCGCGTGCGAATGCAGTAAGGTTAATAAATATTCGCGCGCCATCTAGCGGTATTTTGTGTAAAGCTAACTTATAATAGCGAGTTTACGGTAGTCGAAGTTGTCGAGTTGCCGTTCGCCAAGATTTGCGTTTCTGTTGTGAATTTTCTTCGTTAGACGAATACAAGTGATTTTTTTGTAATGTAGTGTATGTATATGTATGTAAGAAATGTGGGGAGAAGTTTGGCGGCTGTTGGCGGTCGTTTTCGTGGTTAGGTTAGAAAGTAACAGATAATAATATGCATGCACAGTTCACGCCGACCAAGAAGACTCTCTGACGTCATTTTGTTTCTAAAATGGCGTAGTCTGTAGACTTTCTATGTCTATGTGTTTTACATTTTTTTCCTGGTAAACCACTGCCGTTAAAAATATGATTGTTGTTGGAAGTTGTTACTTTTTATTCACTCTGTTAATCCCATATGCTCCAAACATTTACTTTGTTTTCCCTTTAAGCAGACATAGCCAGAAGGTCTTTATATCCGCAGTTGTATCGGTGCTGCTTTTTATTTAGAGATATTGGATTGACGTAAAGGAATCAATTGATATGAAATCACAACTACCTAATTTGTGTGTAGTTATACACACAAGTCTATTTTCCATATTACAAAGCAGCAGACGCACATTGTACATAACAAACTACGCAGGGTGTTTGTAAATGTTCCACTCTTTATACATGTCCAGTGATGGTCAAATTTCTGAGTGACGCTTGTGATGTCTGACTGTCAACTTTAAGAGCACCCTTTGGTTACAGTTGGTGGCAGATTGACATGTCTAATGACAGACACAAGCACACAGACACTGACAGAGACACTGACAGCGCTGTTAAGGCAGGTGTAGACATGGCAACAGTCTTTAGAACGTCTTGGTCACAGTCAACCATGGACCCACCCACACCAAGTATAATTGGAACAGTCTCCTAGCCCTATATCATTAAGTATAGGTGAACTAGAATGTGCACTTCATCCGAGCATTCTGTGAAAATGCTTAGTGTTATAACATGTTCCATAAGCTCCAGATATTGTACATGAACAGATTCTTGATGATAACGTCCTGACTATAAATTCATGGAACCAGACATTGCTGTTGTAAGCAAGTCTGTGCAGGCATCCAACAGAAGGACTAATTTGACTTGCACACAAAAGATCATAGATTGTCCCAAGAAATCGGGCGGAATTTATACACTTATGTCATTATCACGAGATCTGTAAACCACTACTCTGCAATCAGGTGGTACTAATCTATCCAGGGAACATGAGATTATTTTCTAACAGACATTGTGGTCTATTTAATGTTAAGACAATGACTGGGCCTCCAGATAATTTGATATGGTTATAGATTATAATAATGTGTTATCCTAGAAGGTATCACACACAAATTGTATGTTTGTGTCGGTTATTAATTGTGGTATCTGCAAATGAGAATAGGTGATTGAGTGCTTTCAGATTAGACCACAATGAGTGAGTTTGTAGGTCTGTAGTACCATGTGGTGGCCTGGGGAAGAACAACTGCTTCTTATCTGGCTGTTGTTTATAGTGGAAACTGGCAATCAGGGTGTGTTGGAGCCAGCTGAGGCGTATATCCAGGGGGTTGTTTTTGTGCATTCTGACCCATCAGGGGGGGTTGTTTTTGTGCATTCTTCACCTGTTTAGTGCATGTGCCCGACCATGCATGCAATTGCAAGAGCACTTGGTACTAGATGTGTGCTGGGTGAAAGGCAGAACAAATCCAATGGACAGCAAGAATTAGCATTTAATTAACAAAAATCCAACTGTCATGTCAACTCTACTTCTGTAAACAGACAGTGTGTCACCAGATATATTTTTTTGCCTTCTCCAGGGCGTGCTTATGGAGAATTACCATCGGTTCATGTTTTCTGGTACAAAAATTTAATTTCTCAGACCTACACCAGCACTAACATTTGATGTACTTGGCATACTCATTTAGTAGAGTAAACAACAACAATAAATCTAGCATAATTGGACACAAGTAGATGTTGGCATCCCCCAAAGACACACTGCTGCCCACCCCACAGCAATGGGCATGATACAGTAGGGTTTTTATTTGAGGAGAGGGTTGCCCATTGCCCACAGGGCGGGCCAAGAGGGTGACCAGCAGGGCCTCCTGCTGACTGTCTGTCTGAGGGAGTTTTTCAGCTATGATAAATCTCCAGATATGAGGCAGTCTCCCAGATATGATAGCCAGCTGGAGAGGCATAAAGATTAGCTTATGGGGTGACTCAATGCTAGAGCAGTGCATCAACAGATGGATCCAATGACAGATGGACGGACGGACAAACGGACAAACGGACAGACGGACAGACAAGAGACAGACAGGCATACAGGCAGACAGAGGCAAGAAACTAATAGACAAAGCCGCAGATAAATAAATTTTGATCTAGCAGCAATACAGGAAGCAGGACAATTTGGGCAGTGAGTTATGTGCAGTGTGCACCCCTGTGGGAATGGGGCAATGAATGACCCCAGTGCCCAGTGCGGGGAACTGGGAAGGGATAATCTATGACCCCAGAGTGAGGGGATCATTTAGTTAATGGTCAAGTTACAAGGTGTTAACGGCATCTGCAGCATAACTCATCATAATGGTTGCGATTTAGCTGATGATTTAGCTGATGGTCAAGGTGCCGGATGTTAGCTGTCAGTAGCAGCATCTGCTGGAGAACTAACGAAGGTGTGCGAGTGGTCAGCAGTGACCATCGGTCTACACTTGGTCACTGCTGTAGCACACTTTGTACCCGTGCAGCTTGGCACAACATGGTACAGAACTGACCAACGCTGACAAGGCCTTGTCCACTGGACATCACCCTATGACAGGTTGATGACAGGAAGGTCAGGCATCTGTCCACTGTCTGACACCACTGGCAGTCCAGTGGTCCATCTTGTTAATGTAGCAAGGAATGTATCATAGCAACCATGCCATGTTTATAAATATAAAAGCAAAAATGTAGATTTCCACATGAAATGTGTTCATGTTTGTCACACTGCTTCTTTAGGAGTGTATACGTGTATATATGTGAGATGTATTGTATATGTAATACATCTGCTAATACGATGGTATATGACTATGCGGTTTCACTTTGTTAGCACGGTGAATAAGAGTCACTGTGGTTCCCCTAACCCGATACAGGGTATAAGGTTTATCTGGGAGATCTCCCATTTATCAACGCTCTGAGTGAAAACCAGCTTGTCTTTCTTGGCTGATGAATCGATGCTGCATAATTAGTTTACTGGACGTGTTTGTGAATATTGTGCTCTGGTCGAGTAGGTGGAGCCAACTGACACTGATACTATGACTGTGGGGTCGGGTGACTTCACACTGGTGATTTGAATTGGTTGGTGTGTAAAGGATATGTTCACACAATAAAAGCCACTTTTGCCTGCGATCAGTCGTGGTTGAGTGGCTTAGAAACTACTGTATTAAATCAAAAGTCCTGCATGTTATTGTAAGGAATTAGCCATGTATGTTTATAATGTGTGGGTGTATGACATGTACATAATTTATGTGCATAGTTTTTATATACATTCATGTGTGTGGTTAGCACCTGCTTGAAGAGAGTGTGTTGCAATAATCTTTGTAAATTATGCGTTCTCTTGTGGAATTTACTGTTCGTTTTAGTTTATTTGGTAAAATTATATACATGCAAATAAGATGCAAAAACAAATAAAGCAGAAGCTTAAATATCATACATAGAATAACATATGAAATCAGACATAAGTACACTTATTTCCAATCTGGTACTCAAAAATAAACAACACTTGTCATTCATGTAGGTTTCATGTCATATGATACATGCACTACAGTTAGCCAATGACAGTGGTAGATCAGGCCACAAGGTTTTATTCTTTGGGGTGTTTTTGTTGGGACAAAGCAGGACATGTCACGTGTCAACCAGTGTGTGGCAGCCAGGCCGAGACTGTCATTTTCCTGAGATGGTCTTTTAGCTGTCACAATACCCAGAACAATGACGACCTGTCAGCACAGATTATCTCCTTCAACCTGTCATGACAGGTCTTGTTCTCTGACACACCCACACATTAGGGATTAATGCCAGGGGGTGGAGATATCCACCCCTACAAGGTAGTTGTAAAGCCAGTCATGTCTGATCTTGACAATGTATCATTGACAGTGCACACTGCCCTGGGATGTTCCCTATTCACCCTGTGTCTGTGCGTGTCCATACAGCTCTTTGTTGATACTGTATCTGCTCATCAATGTCAGGTGTAGACTGACACTACATAATCTACTACATCCAGACTCGCATGCTTCAGGCTTATTCAAACGCCCTCTCTCTGGTTCCTAAAAACAATTGTGATTCTTCGTGAACATTTTCATCAAGTTGGCAGTATATTATTCCAAACAAATTTCATAATTACAAATCTAGCAATGTTCTACTTACTTCTACTTACTTCTACATCTGCGGCCTTCTTCAGTTCCCAAAGAAGGCCGCCGATGGTGGTTAAAATGTAGAAGTAAGTAGAACATTGCTAGTTGTGTAATTATGAAATATGTTTGGAATAATAGTAATTCTATATTGAATACAGTGATGACTTGCCGTATACCGTGTTGGTGGTGGAGCTGTTGGTTTTGATGTGCTGTTGTGTTGACCATGTGTGTCTGGCTCTTGCAGGTGCTGTGGCACTTGGACGTGTTTCGACGTAACTTCAGACAGCTCTCCGGCCACCTGTGTATGGGAAACTCCTGCATCTTCTGTGCTCTCAAGGTGAGATATCCTTCTTGTTCGTTCCATTGTCAGTTCACCTCTGTCAGGGCAGCACACCTGTGCAGTGTCACCCAGTTATCTATTATGAGTTGTTCCCAACAGGTAACTACTGTATCCTCTTCAGATTATATTTTGTAACTTCCACTACATGTAAAGGTGAAAAGGTAACCTAGAAATAACTGGTGTAGTTGCAAAGAAATTATGGCCACCTAGAAATAACTGGAGTAGCTGCAAAGAAATTATGGCCACCTAGAAATAACTGGAGTAGCTGCAAAGAAATTATGGCCACCTAGAAATAACTGGTGTAGTTGCAAAGAAATTATGGCCACCTAGAAATAACTGGAGTAGCTGCAAAGAAATTATGGCCACCTAGAAATAACTGGAGTAGCTGCAAAGAAATTATGGCCACCTAGAAATAACTGGAGTAGTTGCAAAGAAATTATGGCCACCTAGAAATAACTGGTGTAATTGCAAAGAAATTATGGCCACCTAGAAATAACTGGTGTAGCTGCAAAGAAATTATGGCCACCTAGAAATAACTGGTGTAATTGCAAAGAAATTATGGCCACCTAGAAATAACTGGAGTAGCTGCAAAGAAATTATGGCCATCTAGAAATAACTGGTGTAATTGCAAAGAAAGTATGGCCACCTAGAAATAACTGGAGTAGCTGCAAAGAAATTATGGCCACCTAGAAATAACTGGTGTAATTGCAAAGAAATTATGGCCACCTAGAAATAACTGGAGTAGCTGCAAAGAAATTATGGCCACCTAGAAATAACTGGAGTAGTTGCAAAGAAATTATGGCCACCTAGAAATAACTGGTGTAATTGCAAAGAAATTATGGCCACCTAGAAATAACTGGTGTAATTGCAAAGAAATTATGGCCACCTAGAAATAACTGGAGTAGTTGCAAAGAAATTATGGCCACCTAGAAATAACTGGTGTAATTGCAAAGAAATTATGGCCACCTAGAAATAACTGGAGTAGTTGCAAAGAAATGCTGGCCACCTAGAAATAACTGGTGTAATTGCAAAGAAATTATGACCACCTAGAAATAACTGGATTTGTTGCAAAAGAAACAATGTCCACCTAAAAATAACAGGAGTTGCTGCAAATAAATAAATGTCCATTTAGAAATAACTGCAGACATTGCACGCACACACGCAGACACACACTGTGCACGCACACACAGGCCGTCAGACAAATACACTGGCACAATGCCTGCCCTAAATGGAAGGCAGAATTACCCTGGCACAATCAGTGGGAGGGAGTAAAATAGGTAATTTCCCCCATGGGGTTTCAGGAGGCTTCTGTGAGCCAGTCAGGTGACTGTTGTCTCTGCTGGGGGCGGTGTCAATGTGTCACCAGTCAAAGGACATGTCACTTTGAGTGCAGGTGCATAAGTGTGTGATGCAACAGGAGAGAGTCAGGGTGTTGGGAGAGTCTTCAAGGTGTGGGGGTAATTGTCTCCTCATTCCACCAGTCTGGTGTCATTGTCCCCCAGGGACAGCCTACAGAGTTAGATCTATGGACAGCACACAAGATGGTGGCTCCGTCTTCATTGTGTAATTATTTTACAAGTACTGTTATTAAACTGAATTCCCGTAAATAGTTTGTTGTTGCCGCAGTCAGTAGAAGCTAACAGAAAGCACCAGCACTTAAAGTGTAATTATGTTTTTTTTTTAGAATTATGTAGCACTATGTAAACATGTTTTGTTAATTATTATCAAACTGCTGGATTTTGTGAAGATCCTCACCAAAATTGAGAGAAAAAGTTTTATAATTTTTTTCTCAACACATGTTCTCGAAACTTAATTTCCGTTGGATTCAGTGTGTACAACATACCATTTTAATCAGCAGTTCAAGCTGGGTATGGCACATCATAATAATATTATATAATTCATAATAGTAATAATAATAATACAATTTAATGAAGTACAAAGTAAATAAGGTGTTGTCAGTAAATAAATGTATTTTGTATGGTTGTACCATCTTAAAATAAGTGTGTGGGAAAGTATATGGTGCTGAGGAATGTAGGACAAAACCCCCTCCGGACAAAACCGCCTCAGACAAAACCTCCTCGGACAAAACCCCCTCGAACAAAACCTCCTCCATACATAACTCCATCAAGACATAATTTGGTATGTAAAAAATGTAAATACCTACCAAATATTTGATCATTACTGGCATAATAAAGGTGCTATTCAAGCAAGTTGAGTTATCATTGATGAGTTTTTTTTGTCCGGAAATGGATTGTCTAGAAGGAATTATGTATGGAGGGGGGGTTTTGTCCAAGGGGGTTTTGTCCGGAAATGGCTTATGTCTAGAGGGAGTTATGTATGGAGGGGGTTTTGTCCGAGGGGGGTTTGTCCGAGAGGGTTTTGTCCGGAGGGGGTTTTGTCCGTGCACCGATTTTTAGTGTTTCTTTACATGAAAATGGTGTGGAAGTTTGATGTCCCCGTGTTTATTCTGCAGATGAGATATCTATATGTACATAATTAATGTAGACCTAGAAGTGGTGAGAAAGCTAAACACACATGTTTTAGAACACTGCAAAAGTGTTGCTAATGTAGATGTGTAGTTTGTTTTATTGTTTCAAGAATGCTTGTTCAGTGGCTAGTTACCCACAGGCAGGTGTCAGCCCAGGTCCTGTCAGGGGTTCACAGGGGTATTGGGTTTTGCCCCCACTGTTTGCCCAGAGTAACAAGGTGCAAGGTCCTGTTGACCAATGTCACTTATGGTTGGTCCCTGTCACCAGGTGTGTGCTTTACAGCAGGGTTTATGACCATTATGACCAGGGTCACAATGGGAGAGTCCGATGTGAAAAGCCTGCTGTTGTTGTTGATTCATACACGTTTTCATTAGCACTGTTTGGTAATATTGTTGTAAAATCAGCTGTGGCTACAGTTTTAATTGAATCTTTCAGAATAATAACTTGTATCAGACGATCAACTGTCGTACAACTGGATGTTCTGATATTTACATATTAGAATTATAAAATCTTCATTCAGCTGTATGAATGACCAAGTGGCTATAGATAGTGGTGGATGCTTGTGAATGAATAGTCTGCATATTAACTACAACAGGGCTGAATACTTCCAAAGTTGAGATGATTGTTCAAATGAGCAAGTTTGTGAATGAAATGTTCAAAGGACTGAACTCTGCACCACGAAAAGACTTACTTTCAAAAAACCTTCATATAACTTACCTTTACAGAAATATCTACATTTGAAGAACCTGTGCACTGTTAAACGACTTACCTGTAGATGACTTACCTGTGTGTGTGTGATTGCAGGTGATCTTCACACAGTTCCAGTACAGTGACCGGTCAACCCTGCCCCCAGACGCTCTCCGCAAGGCTCTCGCGTCTACGTTCGCTGACCAGCAGAAGTTTCAGATTGGTCTCATGGACGATGCCGCAGAATGTTTTGTAAGTGACAACACCCTGTGATGTTTTCTCTCTTGATACCTTTCAGGGCATGGCTCATGTTGCCCGTTCCATTCTGTCGTCCCTGTGATTGTATTCCATCTATCCTCTTATGTTCTCTTTGACCTTCAGTCCATCTTAACTGTCCCGTTCCTCTTCGTTTTCTAGCGTCTGTTTCTGTTCTACGAGCTCTTTTTATGAGTGTCCTCCTCATTCTCTTCCTAGGACATGTCCGGGGCTGAGCGAGCACCGAATGGGTGAAATGGGTTTGAGGGAATGGCCACCTAGAACTATTTTAAAAACTAGGGTGTTTTAACCTATTCCATGAAACATAGATAGGAAAGAAACTACGAGGTAGCAGCATATAAACATGTTTATAGCCAGAAATAGCTGAGGTGGCAAGTTGGCATATTTTGAGTAAGATGGCTTGACAAACAGTGAGGTCCATCTCACTCATCATATATTAGGGGAACACTGTAATGGCATTCTACTAACTAAAGACTCAGTTCAGATGCTCATATTAAAGATGGCAGCAGCTGTATGTGATAATTTAAAAGGGTTAGTTTTAAGTGAACGTTCTACAATTAATATTCTGTGCAGATACAGTTGGCTAAGCTACACTTAGTGTGAGATACACACAGCGGCATGGTGGACCTTTCAAGTATTATGCCACGTCCCAGTATTACATCTCCTTCAACATCCGCATGGCAATAATTAATTAATTGTCGCAAGCTTTCCATGTGTGGGTGACCCTTTCAACAGTCCTTCGATGGGACCCCGCAGCAAATCACAGTCTAGCCTCGAGTTGATCCGACATAATCAGCGAAGTAATCAGCGAAGTGAGTCTTTGATTGTGAAGGATTATGGGAATATTTTGCCACAATGTACACGGCATTGTCTGCGACTCAGCGGGGTGGGAGTTACCATCAGAAGATCCCGCCGATTGACTGCTGGTCAAGGGTGGTTCAGAGTTGAAATGACCGATATGGTCAGCTGGTCAAGTGGGCAAGTTGGTTTAAACGAGTGACGCCAGGTAGTAAGCTCACCTGTGGTTGTTCCTCTTTGATGTTGTCTTAATTTGGTGTTCCCGCAACGGTAAACTTACCTCAATGATAAATTGACCCAAAAGATGATTTTTCCAGACGCTATTTAAAACACAAGATTGTTTTTCATATTGGAAGTTTTTACCTTTAACAAATGTCAGCATTTACCCATATCTGAGTATCATGGGCTTATCTTCTGTTGACTTAGGAGGTATTACTGTTGTTTAATTTTGTCTGTTGTTTGTTGCTTTGTACATACACAGTTTAAACACGGATAATGTAGCAATGATTTAAAAGGATATATGTAGAAATATGACAGAATTAACATGACAACACGAAAAGTAGTGGATCTACAATAATTGTGCAACACATGCTACATGTTAGATGAACAGTAATAGCTTGGTCGTTAGTATTAAATTGAAGGTCATTATCATAAATGCAAGATAATTGTAATAGGTTACATAGGCATTTATGTAGATTGGCACATTGCCAGGGTACAGCTATGAGACAGAACACCAGTTACTCCTTTAATTTAGAACCATCAGTTGTATATTCTGTACGAGTAATATATTATGCACATAATGTAATATGATGTAACACTATAAGTAAACATATTGGCAAGACATTACCCTTGATAAGCATGTGGGATATTTGTCTAATAAATTACATAATTTTCCCTATATTTTACACTGGATGCAAGAGGGTCTAGATTAGCATCATTTCCTTTTGAGAGAGATCTTACCAAGCTGCATGCATCACTAGGGCTAAGTGGTATAGTGTGCTGCCATCTTGTGATCAATGAGGAGACTATATGTGTGCTGCCACCTGGTAGATAATTGTGAGACAATTGTAAGCTAAGACAAGGGACACAGCATTCTTCTTTCAGAAGGTTTATGCAAACAGACAAAAGCAAGTAATTGGGACAATACTGCCTAACACCTTATTTGATAATCTGAACATGCTGTTTGTGCATAACACCCTGACATTGCTGAAACTTGGTCAAAGTAGTGTTCGAATGAAACGCCTGCCAGGGCCATAGGAAGTTACCGCTTTTCTGTACCTGCTGATCAAGGTGTTGTTGTTTCTTTGTTGTAGGAGAACATTCTAGTGCGCATCCACTTTCACATTGCCAACAGCGAGCCTGAGGACATGTGTGGTGCAAGACACTGCATTCCACATCAGAAGTTTGCCATGAATGTCGTTGAACAGGTGTGTGTGTGTGTGCGTGTGCGTGTGCGTGTGCGTGTGTGCGTGCGTGCGTGCGTGCGTGCGCGTGTGTGCGTGCGTGCGTGCGTGCGTGCGTGCGTGCGTGCGTGCGTGTGGGGCACCTTGTCAAACAGACAGTGTCTTGTTGAGAGGGAGAGATAGCAGTGAGTAGGTGTGTATAGTCTTAGTGGGTTGTATGCCTAGAAGTGACATTGTGAAACATAACCTAAAATTAGAAGATCGTCAAAATGCAATGCTTGCATTTATTATTTTTGTATATCGATATTTTGTGACACGTTTTGTGTCTGCATAGCAATTCTACGTGTGGTATTTCTGGCAGTTTTGTTGCGACATTTGCACTGTGATAGTTCTGTTTGCACCACAAATGTGCATGCAATATTTATAAAAGTATGTGCCACTTGTGCTGCAACAACAGATGACGTGCTTGAAATATTTTTGGTGAAATGGTGTGCTTTTTATGCTACAAATGTGCATGTGATACTACTGAAGTTTGTGACATTTAGTGATGTGATATTTGAAGCGTCTGTGTCTTCGTTGTTTCAGATTGTTTGCCCCAACTGTGGAGCGTCCTCTGAGCCACTGCCGTTCAACCAGATGGTCTACTACGTGTCGGCTAGTGCCCTCGTGTAAGTTACCCTACCCTCCCCCCACTACCAACACCAGGCCGGTTGCTTCTGCCAGGTCAGGCAGGGTGATGGTTTATTTTGTCATGTTATGGAGAATTAATACACTGCAAGTTAGTGCAGGTTTGTTATGACTTTATTGGTTTAACTTGTTTTGGGGTAATGTTTAGATAAAAGGTGTCCAGACGCTGTTGTTTATCTGTAAATAGACCAACTGATAACAGTTACCTCCAGGTAAGCCACACTTACCTGCAGGTAGATTATGTTCACTTGCAGGTAGGCTGTGTGTATGAGATTTTGCTATGTCGTTGACAGATCTGTGAGATGTTGACAGGTGTGTAAGATGTTGACATGTGTGTGAGATGTTGACAGGTGTGTGAGATGTTGACAGGTGTGTGAGATGTTGACAGGTGTGTAAGATGTTGACAGGTGTGTGAGATGTTGACAGGTGTGAGATGTTGACAGGTGTGTGAGATGTTGACAGGTGTGTAAGATGTCGACAGGTGTGTTAAGATGTTGACAGGTATGTCAGATGTTGACAGGTGCGTCAGATGTAGACATGTGTGTAAGATGTTGACAGGTGTTTGTGTGGTTTCAGACGACAGGCCAAGTTTCTGCAGAATCGGGGCGGCTACCCCCAAGAGCAGTTTGGTCAGGTGTTGCGGAATGCTGTGTCCCAAGGAGACTTCCGCGACTGTCCCGTGAGTGACGACCCATGTACTCTCCTCATCTCATTCTGCCTGTCTGTCTGTCACTCTCTGTCATCATGGACACACATGGCAAAATTGTACTCTCCATATATCCTTTTGATGATAATTATTCTCTCTTTGTATGCATAATGATGGTAATAAATATTTTGCACACAGTCAGCTGCATACAATACAATTATTCACTCTTTATACACATATTGACATCATCATCATTCTTCTCTATATGTATTATTCTGTACGCCTATTAATTACGATGAATGAGTATTGGCGTCATATAGTAAGGATAGAATTCTCTCGAGTACAGAAATGGTTACTGGTAATCTGTTATGAAATTTGTAATCATTTGAAGGCATTCTGCATCTATGCATCACTTGCCTATGGTCACTGTTGGTTTCAGAGTCTTTGTGGTGAGAAAGTAGCCATTCGAAGGAACCTCATGAATCTTCCTGATGTTGGTGAGTGTGTGATGAGATCGTTTTGCACCTTATCCCCCCCACCCCACCGCCTCAGTTACATTCTGTCTATGCTTGCAGACAGTAGCATGTAAATGGCACACATGATGTTTTAGTTATATAATTTGCATTTTGATTTTGCACAGTAGCATGTGTGAGTTAGCTTTTAAACAGTTTCACTGATGTTACTTCAGTTATTGATAGTTTCGCTGATGTGCTGATGTAAAATTACAATTACTTGCTTAAGTTGCTTTTCGGTTTGCTTAGAATTTAAATGATAAACAAGTAAATAGTTTTCTGACAGAGTGTATCCGAAGTCAGGCGGTGGTAGATATGTGTGAACGAATAGTCTCCAGGCAACGATTGGCTGAATATTTCCCAGAAACACATGTTTTGGTGTTTAATTGAACAAGTCTGCAAGGGGGTGAATTGTTAAGCGTTCTGAGCTGTCCCAAAGACTGGACACTGTCCTGTATAAACTGACCCATCCCTTCTGTTCTTGTGCAGTGAGCGTGGGAATCGTGTGGGATTCGGACCGGCCAGTCACGGAACACATCCGCGACGTGATGACATCCATTGGAATCACACTGCGGTTGACTGATGTGAGTGACGGGGATCTCGTTGTTGTTGTTGTGATTTATGTATTTCATCTAAGGCCGAAAACATGTGCAGGTAAATGTGCATTGGGTGAATACTTCCCAGATTGGTGGATGATTTAAAATCAGGGTGTAATATGCCATGGTCACCATCGTAAATTGAAGTCATAGTTATTGTCATACTATGGCTTGGGCTAGAGCTTTGGACTCTTCACTAAAAGAACCAGGGTTTGAATCTTGTGCTGCCATGTCAAACCTTGGGCAATTTCACTTATTCTACATTGCCCTAATTCACTCAGCTGTATAAGTAAATACCAGTCTTTAGACAGTGATGGATATTTGGTTGCGGGTAGTGTTCATGCATTAATTGCAGCATGGCAGTGTACTCTCCATAGAAGTCGAGATGTTGTTCAATTGAACAGGAATAATGTATAAAGGGCCTTGAGTAGTTGTGAGGATTGGGTGTTGCGCTATATAAGAACTTACTTTTTGTACGTATTGCTACAGGGTGTACAGTGTGTGTGTCATTGTGTCTGCAGTTGTTCCACTCCGTGGTGGATGAGAGACAGGCACAGGCAACCATCCTGCAGCTTGTGGGAGTCGTGTGTTACTACGGCAAACACTATTCGACCTTCTTCTTCCACTCAAAGATGAAGAAGTGGATCTCGTTCGACGACGCCACCGTCAGAGAGGTACGTAACGTAACAACCGATTGTGTATGAGTTTTTTATCTTAGCGAAACAATCCTTGCAGTGGTAATTGTGTTTATGTGTGTGTTTATGGAGTGATTATTGTGTTTGTGTGTTTATGGAGTGTATATTGTGTTTACGTGTGTATCTTTATGGAGTGGTTATTGTGTTTGTGTGTTTATGGAGTGGTGATTGTGTGTATGTGTGTGTTTATGGAGTGGTTATTGTGTTTGTGTGTTTATGGAGTGGTGATTGTGTGTATGTGTGTGTTTATGCAGTGATTATTGTGTTTGTGCGTTTATGGAGTGGTGATTGTGTGTATGTGTGTGTTTATGCAGTGATTATTGTGTTTGTGTGTGTTTATGCAGTCATTATTGTGTTTGTGTGTGTGTTTATGGAGTGATCATTGTGTTTGTGTGTGTTTATGGAGTGCTCATTGTGTTTATGTGTGTATGTGTGTATCTTTATGGAGTGATCATTGTGTTTGTGTGTGTTTATGGAGTGATCATTGTGTTTGTGTGTGTTTATGGATTGGTTATTATGTTTATGGGGGTGTTTATGTGTATGTTTATGGAGTGGTCATTGTGTTTACGTTTGTGTGTTCAGGTGGGGACGCAATGGTCGTCGGTGGTGGACAAGTGCTGCAGGGGTCACTACCAACCCCTCCTGCTGCTCTACGCCACCCCCAACGACTCGGCCATCTCCCTCGAGTCCGCCCCCAACGCCACTGTGATGGTCAACAGCGAGTACTGCTTCAACAAGAACAACAGTGGTAGGATCTTCAACAGTGTCTAAATGCTCCATTTATCGTCTTTTATCATAGTTGTAATTATGATATAAACTTTTTTGTATTTTTATGTTAGTGAGATATAGCGTAACTTAACATGTTAGCATTTCAGGAAATATATCTTGCTGAAATTTACGCTATGAGACAATTAAACTATTGGTTGAAATTTCCTGAATGTAATACACTTATGTGATTAAATTCTTTGTTGCTTTTATAATAAAATCTGAGCCTTTCCTCTAGATAGGCTAGCTCTAATTTTACTTCTGTATATTCCTCATGTATGCATCTTCATTGGTTTTGTCTTTCATAATGTATGTATGGTAATGTGTTTTTATGTGCTATATTCACTTGTGTGACGTATTTTAATATACGTAAAGCTATCATTGAGAGATGCAGTGTATGAATAAGTTTGAATTGTGTCTATAGGGATGAGTTTGAAGGGCAACCATGCGCGTCAGAGATCGGCGGACCGTGACGCCAATGACATCCTGCCTGGTGGTCGCAAGGACCAGGTGCACGCTCCACTGGTGCGTGATGCACCGGCCCGCCGCGCCACCACCCCCAAGCCCCGGGCGACTCCGAACCATTGTGACGCCCCCACTCGTAGGGCGACCACCCCATCGGCAGAGGCAGGCCGCGACGGCAAGCCAGCGATCGTTCACTTCCGCCAGCCGAGTTACCTGATTGCAGTTGACGGCAAAGAGAATGACGCCCCTTGCACATGCAGTGCGGTGGCTCCACCTGTGGGCGGCGAGGTGTACTGCGACTATGACTGCGTGGACGGTCCGAGACATGAGTACGCGGCGCCGGCTGGTGGCCGACCCGAGAATGGGATCAGACTACCCGGATCGCTGGCAGCTGACGGCAGACACACGAACACATGTTACAGGACTCCACCGGTTACAGCGTCGACGCAGGGAGGGTTTGGTAACCAGGTGGCTATCAACGACGCGATCCACAGCAGGGTGGCTGAGTTTGTACACACGCCGTCGCCAACGCCCACGAAGCAGAACGGCTACAACAGCCAGACGACAAACAACACACCTCACGCTCCCAACCAGTGCTTGTACACGACAAACACTCGCTATGCAGGTTACAGGGCCCAGGATATGTCCAATCGGCAGCAGCCTCTCCACCGGTCAGGATCACTCGAGGACATCGACTTACCACCAGATGGCGTTGCATACACGACGGCGCAACAGTCGCGTCCGCAGAGTGCCCGGCCGTTTGAACACAGAAACAGCGTGAAGTCGACGGCGAAACACCCCACAGGCTACGCCCCGAGATGCGCGAACGGCAACGGCGAGACGCGCCCGATGAACAAGATGGCCGCCTGGATGATGTCGTCCGAGAACGACGCAAGCGACGAGATGTACATCAACAGCAAGGCAGTGCAGAGCATCCTGAACTACCAGAGAGTGCGCCACCAGATGCACCCAGCCACAAGGGTGGTGGCGCAGCAGGGAGGCAGGTCTTCCTCGCCCATCTGCACCACCCAGCCGAACGGCACCGCCGGCGCAGTGATGACGAGCAGAGACGTGCACCCGAGGATGATCCAGGGACATCGCATGATTTCACACTACCACCATGGAGATTCAGCTGATAAGACGTCACTGCGAAGCACTGACAGTGTCGGTGACCGCAACAGCGCTAGTTCCGCAGCAAGTGTCCTGTCATCGCAAGACTCGCTAGACTCCATGAGGGCAAGTACCAGACAGGGAGTGATGACTCAGCACAGAGCGTCTACAGACAGCCCCACTTCAACAAGCGCTTCAGGCCTGGCAATGAATAAACAGAGACTGATGAATATTCACGAGAATCGGACGAAGATGCAGCATCAAGGTATGTCTCATGAAATTACTTTTGTTATCGTCTTCAGTGGTGCTTGGATAACCTTCTCTGTCAAGTTTGCAGGAAAGCTTTGAGCAGTAGAGCCTAATTACAGCAATGCGATATCAGTTGGGAGATTTATAGTGAATTATAATATAAAATATTTAAAAAGTACAATTGTTGTTGGTTTGAAAACAATTCTTGTCACATCGAATGGAATAATGCGCAGCCATAATACTTGTATAATTTATTCACAAAGAAACAAAAACATAAGTTGTGTGCATGCAGTGATTGTGTGAACTTGTCATAGCATTTGTTGTTCTGCAGTAGGTGTGTTGTATTTTTAAATTGGCAACAAGTGTAGAATATTGTCAAATGTTGACAAGTATTAGCAGTGGTGTTAAGTATCAAATGTTGACAAGTATTAGCAGTAGTGTTAAGTAGTACACATCAAACAACTGTGTTTTACTTACTGTTTTGTTGTTGTAGGTGCAAGACAGACATCTGAGGCGGAGAAGGCAGATATTCGACCAAGTAAGTAACGTGCTTGTATCATTCTATCAATGACAGTTGGTTGTATGACAGTCCTTGTGAACTGTAAACATGACTATTGCATTTCCCAACTTCATAATAGTGTCACCAAGGACATCACCAAAGTTAACTTTTCCGAAATTGTCTAAAGTTCTGCATTCTTTCCCCAGAGTTAAATAAATGACTGGAGCATTGTGTAAATGTATACAAAGGTGCTTTCTAGTGGATAGTTTTGAAAACACAGGAAACCACATCGCAATGGACTTGCCACAAATGTTCCAGGCTCTGGTCAGATGGCTAAGCTAGCCAGTGGTTTAAGTAATGAGTCTAGTTAGCTGGATATAACCCTAGGCATGATATCAGTTATCAGACCACGTGATAGTTCCATATGAAACACAACTAAACAGCAATTGTGAAACATTCTAGACATGGTATCAAACATTATATCTGGTGTTAAACCATGAAAGGTACTAAACAATTATGAGAAATACTAATCAATGACGTTACGTTTGTGTGTTCAGCCGAGTGCTTTGAGCAGCTGTGCATGCACGCAGAGGGACTGGTGGACTCGTCTAACAGGAAGGAGCGGGACGGGGACCTACCCCAGGCCCTCCTGCACTGCAACAGGGCAATAGGTGGGTGTTAGGGCACGGACGCAGGGAGAGGGTATATTCTAACCAACGCATATTGTGAATTATTGGCACTGAGTGGATACTTAAAATTGTAGTTGTACAAGTGGCAAACGGTTGGCACAATTATTTGATGAATAATTGTCGCTATCAAAGTAGTCACACACATTTATAATTATAATAAATAGTAGCAGTGAGGTGAAATGTGCGTGCGTGCGTGCGTGCGTGCGTGCGTGCGTGCGTGCGTGCGTGCGTGCGTGCGTGTGTGTGAATGTGTTTTGTTTTTTCTTCACTTTAAAGAACAAATTATGTACAATGTATGTCTTATATCTATATCTTATATTTATTTGCCATATTTCATTTTATTATATATATATATATATATATATATATATATATATATATATATATATAGGCACTATATGAGTCAATGCCAGACTACATTCCAATTCATCTTGTAATGCACGTTGAATATGACAATAAAGCTTTATTATTATTATGATGTAATATATGCAATATGATGTTTTGGTTGTGCAGAGTTACTTAAAACAAAGCCAGAGAGCCTAATGCGTGTGTGTCTTGCAGGTTGCATTCAGCAGGCCCTGGCCCTGGAGGGAGTGGAACAGGATGACAAGTTGCACGCACGCGTCAAGTGCAACACGTGCGTCATGCGTTCTCGTAGCCTTCATCGCAAGATGACAACGAAACAAGACAGACACAACCCTTCAAGGTACGGTTTTTATATTTTTAATAATGTCCTTACTTTGCAGTAACTGTACAACAGGTGTCAACAGTTCAGTTAACTGTCGTGAAAATGGCATGCACTGAAGTCATCACATTTGGTTTCTGTCGAAAAGGTCCCATTAGATTAATTGCTGTCTGGTTTTTTTCAAAGTGTGGTATTAAATCTGTATGCTGCCACAAATGCAATTTTCACTGTTTGTTTTTGTTCATTGTTTAAAAACCAAAGCATTTGTACTATATGAAGGTTCCTATGAGGATGTCTGATGTAGATCAGGAAACATAAAATAATAAAGATACACTGAGCAATGCAAGGCAAGCAGCTGCACGTGTAGTTCTTTCAGTAATGTCTTCTGTAATCTTTCCTGCAAGAGCGAATAATAGCACATTATGTCGGGCGGGACTGAACGTGTGCCATTTCCAAACAAACTGGGAAGAGTTGAATAAAACCTAGTAGTTCATCTCATGACTTTACGATGTTTCAGTCAAAATTAAATACCACACTTAGTGGATAGGTTCAGCAACTAAAATGATTAAGTATATTCAATGCCCTCATTTGTCTTTCAGTTTGTCTGCCGTGGACGTGGACGTGAGGTTAACCGGACGTGTGACACCTACTAGTACAGGTGTTGTACACTCCAGACAACCATCAGCAGTCAGCGTACATGTCAGACAGCCGTCATCAGCCAGTGTACACGTCAGACAGCCGTCAGTGGGCAGCGTACACGTCATGCAGCCATCAGAACCTGCCAACCACCTGAGGCAGCCGTCAACAACCAGTGTTCACAGTCGCGTGGAGAGTCTGTACAGTGAGAAGACGCCGCAGGACGCTGAGAATGAGCTCCAGCAGTGCATCAATCAGCTGTCGGAGAAGACCGCCTCCGTACCACCAGGCATCCTCAAGAAGCCCAAGCAACGTGCCCCGAAGCCGAAGCCGCCCGTGCGGACGTCGTCGATCGAGCCGAAGACGACAACGAGTGCGCAATCGAAGCCACAGTCAAGGGCGCCACCGAGTGGCAGGCAGCAGCAACGGGGGCAGTTTGAAAGCGCGACGACGTGCATCGAAGCGTACGCCACGTTGCCGCGGAAACCGGGACAGCGAGCGGGCCGCCAGGGGGAGGCACCAGAGCTCAGCGCGGAGGTGTATGAGTCGTACTTGCAGCGGCAGCGAGCGGCCGCCAGTTGCATGCCAGGTGCGCAGGGCACAGTGGCGGCATCTGGTGGCAGTGCGGTGCAGCGGCTGTCGGATCGTCGTATGACCGGCGGAGAGGGGTCGACACACCCTGGCATCATGGAACAACTCGTACATGAGGGGTTAATCCCACCCCACGCCAAAGACAGTGACCAGCAGGGCAGACTGACCCCGTGCGGCTGGTCGAAGCAGCAGGAGGTGTGTCCTGCTACGGCAGTGACCGGCAGACGAACCCCCCAGCCGCAGGGTGGTCAGTTTGCCCAGCCTGGGGGCGAGGTGAGACGCAGCCACAAGAAGAAGCACTGGGCGGTAACGGAGGCTCTATACAGCGGCCGGCCAACTACATGCGTGACCCAGCAGAGGCCAAACACCCCGACCAGTTCACAACAAGGTTCACACAGTTCACAACAAGGTATGTACCCCACCCGCACCGAAAGGATGTGTATGGATGTATTTAGTTCGCAATAGGGCGTGTAAGTCTCGCGCGCGAAAACGAGGCTGGGGGCAGTTGGGGGCAGAAGGTCCATATTCTCCATGTTAAAGTATAGGACTTTGTTTTGTTTTTGGTTGTAATAATCGAATTGTTCCAGTCTAACAATTTCAGTTATACAGTCCGAAAGATTATTACAAGCAAAAGCAGTGGAACAATTTGCCGGTGACAATGATCACGGAAATCATGAATTTTAATCGATTATAATGGTGGTTGCCATGGCAACATCGGCAAGTACTTGCGTTTCGCGATCTTGACTAATATTGAAAAGTGCCATTTTCGCACAGTACAACCTGTTTGGACCAAACGTATACATGTGTTATGATTATGTGCATTTAGACAATTTGTCAGATATAAGTGCTTATCGAAACCACAACGTACAGCTATATAAAATGCAAAATCCGTAAAAAAACACATACGGCTAACATTTGTGGGGAGTGTCTATTATCTGCACTACATAAATCGCTATGTCTATGATACTGTGGTAAACTCAATATTAAATTGGACATTTAAGATAAGAAAGGTATAACACAAGATATTTATGTCCTGATTTTCCTAATATTCATCAGTCGGAAGTTACAACTGTCATCCATCGAATATTATTCTAATGACCAGTCCCCAAATCAGCTCCAATTGCGTGGAGTCTCGCCGTGTATCGTGACACACTTACGCGCCCTATACACGAAGCATCATACACAACACATTTTAATACCATGTCTCTAACATATCTTCTGTTATATTGTGCATGTCATATATGTGTGTTGATATCTGAGCATTGTATGTCCTCACGTAGCCATTTGTGAATTTCTTATTGAATGCTGTTCGGAGTGGGTCCCATCTACATAGTAATCAGTTATCCCATGTCTGATATGACCTAGTGACCTTGACCTCATGACCTTACTCACAGGTGAGACGACGGATGGTGGCTACTGGGCAGCCTTCCCACCAAAGAATGACCTGAGAAAGACATCCTCACAGGGCTACCTGCCCTCGTCCCGACAAGGTGTGTATATCTAGGCGTTGGCTCATTGCACACCACTGGAGACATTTCACTAAGATGCTGACTCCGTGAGGAAAATCCACGTTAAAAAGAATCCATTTCTAAATTTTATATAACACATGCAGAATGCTACCAATATTTCCATGACACACCGACGAAGGTGTCCTGGTAGCCTCACCAGGTGTTGACAGTTTTCAGTATGCAAAACCACTTTTAATTGAACAGCAAAATAAATTTTAAAGTGCAAAATCTGGGTGTTGTGGAGTCGTAAGAATATTAGTGAAAATCGACTTGCTATTCTTCCATCATCATCCAGACTAATCCACAGACAAAGAATGGTTACATACACCCTGATTTCTCCTGCAGCCAATTTATAGCCAGGCCCCTTACTGGATATTTATTTTCAATTTGTTGTTTTAACTTGTCATTTCATTCAATCTTGTTCTAAAAGAAGGTTGTGTGAAATAAACATCTAAAAAGCAGAATTGTTTGGCTGAAAGTTAGGTTCGTGATAGTTATCTAGATGACATATAATTCTTATGAGTAGGCACAATAGAAAAGTCAGGCAAAACTAAACTGTTTTGGCTAGTTGTCATTTTATGAGTTAATATATTGTTTTTTGTCAGTACAAAAGATATATAAGTTCAGACTGTTCAATATATGGAATAATTTTATCACCTTTGTTACTGTAAATTTATTTGTAAAATATGAATAAGTTATTCTGTATGCATGCATATGCAGAGGAACATTTTTGTTATTTAAAACAAATCATACACATGCATTAGGTCATAGTTGCTCTGAGTGCATTACAGCGTACGCTAAAATCTGCCGATAAAACCTACTTAATTGGGTTATGTATGGGTAGAGCTAAGAGGGATATGTGCTAACATTGTATTTGTATTTTCACTGATGCCATGGATTGCCTGGGATGTGACTTGGAACTTCTAATGCCAAGCAGTTATTCCTTTTAACACATTTCAGTTGCGTATACTGGTTTCTCAATGGTGTACGTCATCGTTCTGTTGAGATCTCTTAAAACATTAATCTTATTGAAAGTTCTAACTTGTAACAAACCATCCTAACAATAGAATTACTGCATGATTTTATGAGTTTACAAACCCTCCAAAACATGATGACTGTTATTTGGTGGCTACCAGTGGATTTGTTTTAGCTGATCTTGCAGGCTGAAGTTTTGCTTCTCCTCTCTGATTGGGTTGTTTTGCACAGAACAAATTGAGTGTTAGCATTTTGACAATGAACAATCAATGAACACTTGTATCTGGTTTCCCAGAACCCCTCCATGAGGAGATCTGTTTATAATTTCAAAACAATACCCATAAGTTTATTAACAATTTCATGACTAGTTCACTACAGTAATAACTCAAGTAAATATCTATTGTAGAACGTTTTTTGATACCAACAATAGTTTGATGATATTGCCAGATGTATAGTGTTTTGGTTAAGTTACTCAGGTCCTAAAATGGTGTGCCACCATCAGTCACAGTTTGACTGTTTAAGGTTGCAGTGAGATGATAAACTACCAAATAGTCTAACGCTTTGTACACCACAGATGTCAAAAGTGAGCATACGATCAATACTGACTAGTAAAATAGTTTAAATTAAAACATCAGCATTTAAACAATCATGATTTCAAACATTGTCTTGTGTCTAATGATGATTAACATTAACAATCAGAATCATGGCCACAGTAAGGTCGTATCAGTTGGAAAACAGCAGGATGTTAAACACCCGATGTTACTGAAATGTGATAACCAATAATGCTGTCACAGTGTCATGTCATGGGATGACAGTGGCTGTCTGACTTCATGACTTGATCGTTTTACAAGAATTGTTCATGCTGCAGAAACAGTCCTGTTTAAATATTTATTCGATATCACAAAACAGATTCGTGCGGCTGTGCTGTTTTGTGGACAGCCCAGAGTCCTGGGAGAGGAGCAGTTTGTCAGCATTAACATTCGTGCCTTTGCTGAAGTGAACATAATTGATATTAATGTTCCTCATGGCATTTACGAATGAGGTCTTAGTTGTTTGTGCAGTGTGTGATGGAACTATTTAATGGATGTCGAGTAGCAGTGTGTGATGGAACTATTTAATGGATGTCGGTGTGGCAGCGTGTGATGGAACTAGTTTAATGGATGTCACAGTGACATGGCGAATTGAACTAAGCCAAGCCACTCTGCTAAGCATGTGGTGTTAAATTGACCTTGTCTGTTACTCAGGTTTTAGTATAATCTAGCTGTAGTATATGTGGTTAAGGTGTATTGCCAGGGAAGTTGTGTTATGTAAGCCCGACCAGCCAGGTCTCAGTGAGCCTGGCTTCTGCAGTAAGACTGCATTGAGTGGGACACTGTAAATGATTCAGTGCTATTAATTAACACCTCAGGCATTAGACAATGATGCTGTGTAGCTTTAGTGAGTCTGATTGCGTAACTGTTTCTGTTTCTGCAGAGCCTCTTGTAGTAAGCAGGAATAATACACTGTAGTGAAAGCTTTATTCCCTGATGGTAACCATGTCACATGGTATATCGTGATTTTCAATGGGCCATCATCACCAAACACACTCTTCGTACATACACGGATACAATAAAACGTTAGATAAAATATATTGTTCATAACAGTACTGATAAATTAATAATGTAATTATTTAAAAAAGAAAATACATATAATTATAAAAAAATATATGAACAATATATTATAATAAATGACATTATTAAAACATTATTTAAAATAATAGTAACTCATTAAATTAAATTAATAATAAAATATGACAATGATACAACATAAAAAAAATTACTATTTCAGTTACATCTATCCATCTTTTTCGTACTCACAAATGTCAGCAGACTGCATGAGGGGGGTAGGGGTGTATTGTTAACCACAGCACACCATAACCTAACACAATTGTGGAGTTGCATAATGATGAGTGTGAGGCTGGATACTGATGTATCAGATTTGCCCAAGTCATTTATGTCACTAAACAACATGTTTGTCTAACCATTTCAGCATCAGTGTTTTCTCATTTCATGAACAAAACGGTAAAACTGTCTTTGCAGATATTGTATTTAGCACACGTTTGGCAGCAGAAATGTAGTGTCAAGCACCAAGCTTTGAAAATGGACAATTACAAGGCTAAGTGAGACAGTTTCGAGTGATTGATAGTTGAACCTTAGAGTGCACAAAATATAATATTTTAAAAGAATAAATTATATTTTTGTACATGTAATGATGTGGAGTAATGGATGGAACACATTTTGCTAAAAAAAAGTGATAGAAATACTTGTTAGCAACATAAATAAGTCACTTTAACCCAGAGCACTGTTACCCGAGTCACTGTCTACATATTCTGCTTAAAAAACTGATACAGAACCTTTTTAGCTGCATAGATAAGTTAGATCAATCAAGAACACCTATACCTGAGTCAACGTATACTTGTGTCACAATGACCAGTATATTTGGACACCTAACAATTATTACACTTTCATCATTCCTATAACATACAATGCACAAAGACCTTTTCCTGAAAACACAGTAATTGTGTGCTGTGTGTCTTTGGACTCGTAAATACAAAACATACAGTACATGACATTCTTTTTAGATTTCGAGGATGTCCAAACCAGTGTCCAGATATATATGGTCGTTGTAGTAGCAGTCTGTCTCTTCTAGCGGGTGTTGGCAGTGGTTTCACTCTCACAGTAGTTGGTGGTGACGGAGGTTTCTCGCACACTTACTCATGTCCCCTTGCACTGGTTAACAGGTGAACAGTCGGACAGTTCTTGCACTTCATTCGTGCCCAATGTAAGTACCTACTGATCCCGTCTTGCTGTCGGGGATTGACGTCAAGCGCATGTGCAGTGGTTGGCTTTGTCTGCCGATGTGGTCAGTAGTGTAGTGTCCAAGCATGTGGCCCCTGTACTTAATTGGTGTTGGTTGCATGGCGTCACTGTATACTCTGTCGAAGCGTAGAATGTGTTGTTTTCGTGTAAGGGGCAGGCAGACCCACCAAATATTACCTAACAAAAGATATTTATTTCCCGTATCATATGATGACGTCAACTGTATGTACAGTAGTGTGGAATTACACGGTCAAGAAAAAAGTCATGTAACAATAATGTGTATAAGTATATTTTATTTACATATGTGTTTAAGTATATATATTATATATATATATATATATATATATATATATATATATATATATATATATATATATATATATATATATATACAGCTGTATATATAATTAGTCCAGGCTCTGCCATATAGGCCCGTAAAAATGTTGAGGTAAACGTAGTTGATCTTTTGATTTTTTTTTGTAAATCCGTGGCATAAGGTCACTGGAACGTGAAATCCCAAATGGCTGCCACTGACCGGTATTCATCTATAACTTTGGATGTATGCGGACTAGATAGCCAAACTTGGTATCAATTCCACCTAAAATTGACATTTCCGACATATCTGACCTAGCCATTCTACGATTTGATGCCATATTGTATGAGAAATCCAACATGGCCACTCATCCAAGACGACCACAGACTGCAGAAACAAGATTGTCCATAAATATATATATATAATTATATATATATATATACATATATATATATATATATATATATATATATATATATATATATATATATATATATATCATGATTCCATAAATATAAGTAACACAAACATATGTACAACAGTTAATTGGTTTCTTTTATTTTATTTTAGAAATAAGATGAGCTTTAACACCAAGAGTAAGTGTGTTTAAATAAGATAATTATTATACATTCTTATGATATTTGCTTGTTAATTTTCTCATCTGCAGTAACGTATGTGTGCTTTGTGGCAGCTTAACCTGATGTAACTTAGTGTTCCGAGTATAAATAACCTAATTATGTGTAATAACCATGCTTGACTCTCTCCTAATAATCGCATCTGCAATTGATTTGTTCGTCCAGTATTCGATAAATATTCTCCAAGGGCAGGGTTACTTAATGATTCTTGCAGGGTCGTCTGGTGTTGTTGTAAGTTTGCTATGTATTCACACCAAAAGGCAGAAGACTATCAGAAACTGTTGTGAGTTGATCTAATTTCAGACCGGCTGTAGAAGCATTCTCTGGGGCCTGTGCCCGTCGCTATCAATATGCATAATGGCTCCTAGGATACGGCAGTGAGGCCTGTTGAAACCACAGGAGCTAAATGAGTGGAATTAATGTGTTAGGGCATCCACAATTGAAGTGTCTGTTCAGACTTCACTGATTGGCAGAAGTGTGGTCTTTAATGCTTGTCAGTACTAATGGTTTCTGCACGAGTTCAGCAATTCAATCGCAGTATCGGCGCAGATTAGAATGGATTAAGACGTCATCGAACATGTCATAAAAATTAGCCAGTCTTTATAAGACAAAAATACGTTGACCGCCCCTTGATAACTGAGTTTAAGATTTGTCAGTTCGTGTTGTCAGCATTGTTGATTTTGCTTGACAAGTGCATGGCTGCATGGCAAAATATTCTTGGTTGTCGACAGATGTTCTGGAATGATTATTGTGCCATCTGATATGTGTTGTCTGCATGTGTGATTATGATGTTGTTTTCATTAGTTGGTGTTGTAATAGCTAGCATGTGTGGAGAAACATACCGTGGACAGTTGTATACGTGTGGAGGGTAGGGATGGAAAAAGAAAATATGTGCACATTTATATTTGTCGTCAAAGTGCAGTGTCTAAAGTCCTTTTTGTGGTCATTCATAATGTAATGAACCGTGTTATCATGAAGTGGTGTGCATGTGATGTTGCAATGGTGTTTCATTCCTCTGTTTAATATGGTGATGTTGTGTTGGTGATATGTTATGAATGAAGTTGAAGTTTATCCAAATAAACAATACAATACAAAGAAAAATAAAATACACTCAGTATGCAGTAACATAACCAATTGCACATGGAAATGGCGGAAGATGGAAGTTCCATACTTATCAATCAATAAGTAATAGTAAGATGATATGTGCTGCAACATTACGAAACAATAATTAAGCACAACTATTGCATTGGTTGTCGATTATTAGATAGTGGCTCATGTATGTTATAGTTTGCCAGCAGTTAGTTTAGTTATTTTATCAGGCATGCACACGTTGAACTCAGTTGACATATTTGTAAACTACACCCTAAAAGATTATAATAATCACACAAAAGACTACATTGCATTGTAAATGACACAAATACAATTTACACATCTTATGCAAGCATATTAAATGTATGAGGGTACAACCTAATTAACAGGGTTGGTCCTCAATAGATGCCTCCATGGCCAATATTAGAAATGCACTTTTTATGGATTCCATTATAGAATTATGGATTCCATTATAGAAGTAAATAATTCAGTAAAAAGACAGATTTGTTTTGCATATGCTATAAATAATGTATACCGGTAATAAATAATGTTTATCACACAGCGGTGTAGACGTAATTGTGGACATGTTTGTAGAGTGAAAATTATGGGTTTGAATAAACAAGTATTGTGCAAGTAGGACACATGCTGTTTATATGAGCATGATGTGTGTGCTAGTGAGCGTGTTCATATGTTTGCCTGCTAATTCCTGTGATGTATTTACCGTCATTTTGTCATTGTTGTTGTTGTAGGAACCGCCACAGCAGCCGCCGTCTACAGCTATAGAAACAACAGGCGATAGTCGGATACAGTCTACTGACAAAGTAGATGGCCGAAGAGCTTCGTGTCGTTGCGGCAAGGAGACACTGCGCACGTTCGGTTCACAAAGAAAGCATTGTAATACAAAAAAATGCATACATGAAAAAAAAATGAATCTCACGTCGGACTCTTCTGGCAGTGAACACGTGACATGGCCAGGTGTGACGCACCGTTGTCACCGTGACGATGACACCCTTACGCCATGTGGCGGTTGTGCTTTAGATACCAGTAATGTTTCTTGCAGTAGCCAATGTAGTGAAGTAGATAATCTTAACTTCGATGTCAAAGATTTTGGTGCAGAGTGCAGTCACACGGAACAGGAAATGATCAATGAAGGCACGCAGGATTCTGATCTTGTGTGCAGCCACGCGGAACAAAAAATGGTTCTCAGTGAATCGGCAGAATCGTTATCAAAACCCGGCTTGAAGCCAGCAATAAAAGTGGAAGAAGTATTACTGAAGACAGTGATCCAACGTCGAAGGCCTCGCAGACGTGTCACGTTCTCGGAAAACATTGCTCTCATTTCGCTTGCGGACAACGAGGAAGAAAGCGAGATGGTTGACTACATGGCATACGTTGCCTCGACCCTAGTGAAGCGACAGCACCAAGGTGACAGTGATGTGTGCACTGCGGTACCACCTTCTGTTAAACCGCCAACAGTGGTAGCAGGGGTGAGGAACGGTAGCTCTGACGATGCGCAGGCAGAATCGGTGGACCGGAACGCTTCCGACAAGGTTCTGTGCATGCTGTGTAGGAAGCGGCAAGTGGACATGACGGTCGTCTACTGCCTCGACTGTAAGCTGTACATGTCTCGTTTCAGGCCGCTCATTTCTCAGTGCTGACAACATCTACAATCCTTCAAAATATATAATTTACAAATTATAAATAAAAAAAATTAATCCGTCCATGTTTGAAAGCCATTCCCATGCTGAGCAAACATTGCAATTTTTATAAGCCAACTACCAGAACTTTCTTTAGTACAACTTGTGTGTTTTGTCTTTAGTTTGGTACGATCAGGGTTCACTTCGACGCTGATGGTCACCATTGTTGAAACTGTCTGATCTCACACTGTCATTTGCCTATGTTGCTGCTGAATCTTGTAAATACTTATGAATGCAGATATAGTCGATTCTCAGTTTGCAGTGATTGTCGAGAATGAAGACTGAGTGAGTGCACTGTATATAACTGCACAGGCATCCTGGCCATTGTTCATTCCTTGTACGCTTAATGTGTTATACGTAACAGCCCTGTCATTCAGATGCATTTGTTTCAAGCGTTATGGCTCTACCTACAGTTAATTTTCTTGTATATGTGATTTATGATTCTAGTTTTTTAATGCCAACCGTCAGAGGCTCAGATAGGCTAAAGAATGCATGCTTGCCATTAGGAAAACTAAAACTAACTTTACAAGTAACAGTTATAACCACATTACACATGTTACATCATGTATATACACCTTGTAGAAGACAAGAAAATGGGTTGAAGTATTGATTTGTTTTGCATCCAGCACAAGCATTATAGTTAATATAATTTAATAACATCAAGTTTGTTATCAAATGTGACCAATCCAGACTGGATAGATAACTATTATTTTTAATATATTCGCACGTGGTGATGACTAGATACGACACTATTGCGCTGTGTAGGGCGTGTCTTTAGCGTTGTTGTAGCGCCTACGGTATATAGTTGTAGCACTGCACGATATCATGTAAATACACAAGCCGATCTCTGTTCTGTTTGTATTATTTTTCTTGCCCGATATAGGCAGTCGTCGAGTGTGGGACGTTGAAATTTGTATTTTATTTTGACTAAATGTTCTTGTATGGTCCTGCTACCACGCGGGGCGGTGTTACGTGGCACCTGACGAAGCACACTACTGTATATAATTATAACGTGAATCACTGGTGAACTGTATGCGCAATGCCAGTGGTACTTGAATGGGGTCATGTCATGAGGTTTACCTTGGTCGTTCTGCAGCATGGCAGCTGAATAGAGTATAGTTTTATACACCTGCAGGTGACGCCTGCATATTCAAATAAAACAGTAAAATGGTAACAGCAGAGACGCGACGCTTTGTGGCTGTTTTTATTTATGTAGTCGGTGTCGCAACACCTAAAGAAGCTATCGAGATCTCCTTACATTGTTCTTGTTGTGTTTGACCTCATGTGCTTCATATCACCAGCCCCTGTTTTCATATTTTATATTCTGCCGTCTACCCCCAAACCCCTCCAAGCAGTGCCATCGTCCGTAGGCCCTGGAAGCGAGGGATGAGAGGCAGCTTCCCTGGGATTTCTGTTCCCCTAGTAAAATCAGAAGCTACGGCAATGCAAACATTTCAACAGCCTTATCATCTTCCGATGTCATGATCCGCAAGACAGCGGAAGATGAATGATGCTAAAGCCCTTTTTTTGGTACCCCAATGTTAATCACATTCCCGCAGTAGTGATCTCAGTTATCTCACCCCATTACCCACTGTGAGCTTCCAGCTTTCCCGTGGTGTCGATGTTTCGCTGCCTCAGCCAGCGTCATTAGTCTGTCCGCACCCACTCTTCTAATGTGTGGCCTGTCCGTATCATCCGGCGTTTAACTAATCATTCCTTCCACGACGTACACGCTGCTTCCCGATCTCTTCACCCATGTCATCCATTCTCATTATATCCGCCATCTTTGTTTCTCTTCTCCGAACCCGAGTTCTTCTGAGAGACTGACGGGTACACAGTACTACACAGGTGTTCTAATGCGTTTGTGGGTAAACGCGCAAGGATGACTTTCACACACACACGCACACGCGCACGCACACACGCACGCGCGCGCGCGCGCGCACACACACACACACACACACACACACTAGTTCTTGGAAACAACAACTTGTGAACCAAAATATATCCCGCTGACCATCTTATATATATATATATATATATATATATATATATATGGGGATCGAAATCCTGATCGTTGTTACGTTGATAAAATGTGCCAAAAATGGGGCGGTTTTGCTCGTAAAGAATTGTAAAAGCAGGTTGCAGAATATATATTATATATATATATATATAATATATGTATATATAAGTTGCACTATATATATATATATATATATATATATATATATATAGTGCAAATTGCTTTTACAATTCTTCACAAGCAAAACCGCCCCATTGTGGGCACATTTGATCAACATTGACAACGATCAGAACTTCCCTGAAACATCACCTGTTGAAAAGAAAACCACCCGGATACCAAGTACTTAATATACATGTATCTAGTAACGAAGTTCTTCATTTCACAACTATCCCAGCACTAAAATGAATACCATCTTAGAACATCCTTGTATTCCCAGCGACGATCTGCATCGTTTCATACAGCCAGGGGTATTTAGCGCAGTTTTACAATTCTAAACATGTTACGGAGAACGACTAACATTATAACAGAGAACGTCTGCGGCTCACCGAAACATCTGTTCTGAACTGTAGCAATCGTTTTTAATAAAATGTGCTTCTTTATTTATAACATGCGTACACAATGATTTGTTGACATTTATAGTACGCCTATCATATATAAATGGGCACCATATTCTTGTTTTCGCCCAGAAATGGCTATTAGTGAGGATATTCAGAAAACAATTGAACATTTACATTGATTAGATTGGAGCGAGTCAAACAGTTCGAGAGTGATGGCGGTGACCAGCGCCAAAGATTTAACAATTTGAAAAATTATTATTTTAAATATACCGTGGCTCCGTGCTCATCAACTCATGGTCACATGTCCTGTAAATGGTATGTTCTTATGTTTGGGCAATGGTTGTTCAAGCGTTTCAGCCCTTCTTTAAGTTTAAGAAATTCTCTTCTGGTGTTCGAGAGATAAAACGATTAATAAATAAAGTATGTTGTACAAGAGAGTACACTAAATATAAATTCTAAGGATTACATGTGATTAAAATTCAGTAGGCAAACAAATGTTAGGAAATATAATTTAGATATTACAGAAGGAGCAATAATAATAACTCACAGTACAACGTTGGCTAATTGCGAAGTCACTGCTCTCATGCTATTCAATCTCGCATTTGTTTGTCACGATCGATATTGGTTCTGTTCCGATTAGCTTATGCAGCACCTCACTTAGGCACGTCGTTTATTAACAATTCATCTTCACAACACCAGTCACCACGGGGTGTCTCAGCGGGACTTAACCCATGGGTAGCGAGCGACCCAACAGTGGGTCACAAAGCCATTTTCAGTGGAGACCCCAGTGGCTGATCAAACTTGTCTTCGTTGCTATGTCTGTCAGCACCAGATGCCTGCGAGACAAGATTATAATGTATGGTAACGGTTGCGTGGATTTGGAATATGAAAATCAAATGATACTTCATATTGACGCACCCCTCTGACAGATACACTAGCTTATTTTTATTTTATTTTAACACAATCACTGCAGTCATGTCACTGATATGCTGATCAAATTTCGTCAAAAAAGCATATCTCAGGCTCTCTTAAAATGCATGCATGTGTTCTGCCCCTCAATATTGACCAAACTGAGCACGCTTTTCTGCATTCGCAGGGTCATGTAAGAAAAAATGGCTAAAAATCACTACGCCAACTACACTCTTGCATAACATGCGTCATTGCACTGCAGATATATCATAGCACTAAACCTAGTGGTATGCCTGTCCTACTGTACTCATTTCACATAAAAAGAATTTGTCAAAATCGCAAATGACACCATTATCAAGGTACTACATTCGTATGAGTTAGACCAGGAATTCTAACTGTGCCCTGACCCCAGTAGTGGCGACGCGCGGTGGTTGGCCGGTGGCCGGAAACAAACCCGCGTCTTACGTCGCGGAAGTGACGTAAATGAACTGTCGCGTAGCGCCAACTTCTGCAGTTCGAAGGAAGTCTTTCTGGATTAACCGGCATACGATTACGCAGCAGGCACAAAAGGAAGACATTCAAAGTAGAACGACAAACGTCGCTGTAAGTTGATGTTACTCTACGATACTTTGTCCTTTGATAGTGTTAAAGTGAGGGCGCCAGCTTCTAGGGTTTATTTTTTTCATTTAGCCTAATATTATGTTCTTACGAATACAACATGCATGTTGAAGGTTTACTGTCTGCCAACTATTGTGTTAAGTTACCTTTTAAGCTCGGGACAATGTTCGCAATTTGAAACAGTCCGCCTGCTACACGCTCAAATCGTAAACAAAACATCCAGTTTCAAAATAGAATTGGGTGGCAGTAATGCCGAGGCGGGCAGGGTTAACTGCAACCCCTTTGGTGTTTAACTTTCCCACATTCTAGACAGCAGACTTCGGCCAATTCTGGACGGATGATCTGGCCATTAGATAGGAGCTGGGACACTCCCCCTCCCCCGATGGGACCAAACGCGCACAGATCTTGCTTAATCTCGGACGTCTCGTCGTTTAGTATGGTATCTGTTTCAAGTCTTTATCCCATCCATGTGAGGGCGCTGTGTGATGAAGAGCTCTGCTTTAATATTTCGTAGGATGCGCACCCTCGTGCGTAGACATTGGAAATCTTAGCTTGGGCCAGATATAATAACACTAAGCTTGACTTAATTAGGCCTTATTGTTTATCTATCCTACCAAACCGTATAGACAAACACCTAGGGCCTATTGGCATATCCAATTCCCGTATATATTTCCGACGCTTCTGCTCTGACATCACTACCTCGCCTGGGCCCATGCTTGAGAAACACGTATACGTTTTCGATGTGGTTCAACGCAACTCGATCACTAACCTCGATTCTCAGGCTGTGGATTCCCATCACGTCTTTTGTCGCCAGGCTCCGACATTGGCTTCTGGCTGATAAACGCCTTCACCGTATCACATCTCTTCCGGCGTGGTTAGTATTGAATACACCGCATTTCCTCTACTTCGGTGAACGTCTTTGATCCTTTAACGTGGTTTCAAAGCTTGTCTATTCAGTTCTTGAGCGATATATTGATTGGTGTACGCAGTTGCAGCGATGTCATACACGTGGCCAGTCCTTTGACTGTTCTACAGCACCGGTGCCGCTGTATAGAAGACATGAGCTCCAAGCCCTTTCAGGAAGGTCGTGTGCGTAGCCAACAACAACGAGCGTGTGGACTTACCTATTTAATACTCTTCTTTGAAGTAGCATGAGTGTATCTCCTCTCTTCATCCGAGACTACTTGCTTCATCACATACTCATCACAGTGATGATGTTTAAAAACAAAGGTTGAACTTATGTTTATAATGATTTACCTTTAGTAATAGTAGTAGCGCAGTGGTGCCGTGGCTAGATCTTTGAACTCAAACTAAGATAACCCAGGTTCGAGTCATCCTGTGCTGCTGCGTCAAACCTTGAGCAAGTTTTGTCACTCTACATTACTCCAGTTCACTCAGCTGTATGTATGAGTATCTGGCTATAGAGAGTGGTGGATATTTGTGTACAAAAAGTCTTCATGCATTAATTGCAGTGTGGCCGGATGGTTCCGGGAAGCCGAGATGGTCTTTGATCGAACAGGTCTGCATCGGAATAAATCGTAACGCGCTTTGAGCAGTCCTGTGGATTCGAGAACTTACCTTTACTTTTGGTTAGATTATTTACTTTTGTTTACAATTATTTACATTTTTCGCGTTATTTGTCTTTTCTGTGAGTATAATAGTTTTATGGTGATAAAAGAAGACTTAATGCAGATGTTTCGGGATTGATGTTGTGAGATATGGAGATATGTTCGTTTTCCTTGTCCTAGTGGACAGGCATTCTTTCTCTCCGTTCTGTAACCAGCATTTCCGACTTGTGTCAATGCAAAACAGCAGTGAGTCTGCAATGGGATTCCACAAATCCACGTTAGTCGCTAGAGGCGCTGATACGCAACTAGACCCTAGTTGCGTATCAGCGCCTCTAGCGACTAACGTAGATTTGTTTGCATGTTTTCCGGAACGCTTGTTTAAATCATCCTTTTCGTATATATGAAGGGTAAGCTATTGACTGTCAGGCGCGTAGACAGCGGTAATTTGTATGTGTGGGCATGCCATGCCGTATGTGTAGCCAATAGACACAACAGCCAAAACAACGCCATCTTGGCACGGAATTCGATCAAACATCCTGCGATGTTTCATCTACTGTAAATGTACATTAATGTCGCCATTATGCTTTCATATTGAGGGACATGTTATACGATATCAATATTTAACTATGTGTGAAGACATAGCAATCTCGTGTGATGCATACGGCGAGCTGTAGATGATTTTAAACATCCTTTCCGGCATCGAGCCAGCACATAACTGTCGTCGGGCCACCAGTCGACGTTCCATTGGCTGTAAATGTACATTAATGTACATATTATGCCTTCACATTGACGGACATGTAAGACTGTATCCACATTTAGCTATGTTTGAGGCTTCGGAGTCATGCGAATTCAACAGCTGATTGTAGGATGATTTAAACAAGCGTTCCGCAAAATGTTCCGCAAACCGTGCCGCATTTTACACGTCAAGAATACGTAAAAGACTGCACAAAGACCCTAGTTGCGTTAGAGCGCCCTCGGTCTGATTAGTTATTGTGGTACCTCATTGATCAACGGAAACAAACCCGCGTGTTACGTGGCGGAAGTGACGTAAATTAACTGTCGCGTAGCGCCAACTTCTGCAGTGCAAAGGAAGTCTTTCTGGATTAACCGGCATACGACTACGCAGCAGGCACAAAAGGAAGACATTCAACGTAGAACGATAATCGTCACTGTAAGTTGATGTTACTCTACGATACTTTGATAGTGTTAAAGTGCTCCAAAGGGTTTATTTTTGTTCATTTAATATTATGTTCTTACGAATAAAACATGCATGTTGAAGGTTTACTGTCTGTCAAATGTTGTGTTAAGTTACTTTTTAGGCTCGGAACAATGTTCGCAGCTCCAAGATTTCACCCACATTTTGGGTTTTATCTGTCTGAAGAAACAGGGCATGCTAAAGGCACACAATATGGTTAGTCGATAATCGAATACAGTTCCTTTATTTTTGGCCTAGCTCTGTCTACTTGGTGTGATCCACGGTCATCGTTCATATTGATCGTCACTATGCTGTTATTCTGTGCAGCGCTTTCGAGCCATTGGAAATAATGTCATGTGTTTCCGTTCAAACGAAGTTTGCCTATTGTTTCCCATTAGCTGCGATTCGCAACCTACAGTGCATTCCTAAAGCTGATCGACAATACTGTACGTGGCTGGGTTCTCGATTTCTGAAGCGGGTTAAATCCGCTCACATGCACGACTATTCCGTGTTATCGCGTTTTCCGCCCAAATTCACAGGTCGTATGGATGAAACTGTGATGGCGACGACCCAAATACTAGCCAGTGGGGGACACCGCATGTCAGCACGAACACGTCCAAGGTGCCTTCTATTTTAGTGTTTTACACAGTCAGAGAGACCTGCATGCCATTACTGGAACTGATGTTTAATGGATCGACGGAAGAGCGAATTAACACACGCATTTGTTTTCTAGCACATTATATCGGATTGTTCAAACTATCTTTATAGCGCACAATCTTACTAGTGGACCAGCCAATATGTGATATAAAACTTTCATCGGCATTTTTTGTTAATAGCATGAAACTATGGTAGACAGATCACTCATAGCATGTGGGGAAAGGTGTGGGTGGATGCCACCTTTGATTTTGAATTTGAAGGTCATTTTCAAGGACAAGAAAGGTCAAAATTGGTATTTTGGTGTTTTGTATTAATTTGGACCACAATCAATAGGTCTATCCAATGAAATAATATTTATGTTCACATACTTGCATCTAACCAGTGTAATTGACAAGCAAACATTCACTTTACAATGTTAAAGTATAGGATAACGAAACATAAAAGTACGTTTTTCTCAAAAACACGTTTTTTAATTAAGACCTGTGTTGAACGCTTGGTCGTTTTACTCTAATGTTCCCATATGCACTATGATGTCCAATAACGTGTCACATTCACTTCCTCCCATGTCTATTGGCCAGCTGGGTTGCAGCAGTCCACCTCATCACACCCGCAGGCGTACGTGCAGCTGAGGTTCGTTTTGAAGCAACTGCATCGGGCCGTTCTGCACTTAGTCTTGCATCCACAAGTGACCAGCTCTAGACACGCATCTGGAATAGGAGGCAGTCTTGTCCATACAGCTTTCAAGCAGTCTGACTCCATCATCCATGCAGAAAATGTCGGTGGGAGAAGGGATGCCTATATGCTCCTGGTCTGCCTGCAGCCAGATCTTTGCTTGATGGTTGGCGCGTGCGGTGTGAAGTTCCAGGGCGTCTCTGGTTGGGGGTAACATCTCCAGACCAAGCTTGTCCTTACCGAAGAGTTAGAGTATGGCATTGTCGACGGTTTGTTGCTCAGTTGTGCCGTACAAAGAGCCGTTTGTAGAGCGCAGTGGCTCAGGGGTAGAGCTTCGGACTCTCGACTACGAGAACCTGGGTTCGAATCCTGGCTGCGGTGTTAAAACCTTGGGCAAGTTTTTTCACTCTACATTGCTCCAGTTCACTGAGCTGAATAAATGAGTACCTGGCTATAGACAGTGGTGGATATGTGTACGAGCAGCCTTCGCGAATTAATTGTAGCATATGGCTGGATGCTTCCCAGAGAAGCCGAGATGGTGTCTGAGTGAACAGGTCTGTCAGGGAAGTAAAGTGTAAAGCGCTTTGAACGGTCCTGAGGACTGGATACTGCGCTATATAAGAACTTGCCTTTGCCTTTTTTTTACAAGTGACATACAACTTGTTCAATTGGTGCGAGTTCTCCATCACGACCAACCCCCTGAACGAGATGCGGATGATTTTTAAATGTTTTCCAGCAAGACCGCTTGCCATGTCCACTAAACGCTGACGTTGTATCACAACCTGTGAACGCGTGGAAGCCGAGCAGGTTATCCCTCAGAGGTTTTGCAAATCTCTCAGACAGGTCATGTATTGGATAGCATTTCCTCTTTTTTGCTGTTCCAGAGATCATCCACACTTCTGCTGTTTGTGTTGGTATAAACTGGACTAGAAGCATGACATCCGTATCTCTGCAGATGACCAACACTCTTTTGTATCCCTGGTTGACTGCCTCACACGAATGGAGTACCAGCCTGGTGTCCGCCTCGTCATGGTTTCCTTGAAGTTTGACTTCACTCCTCCTTGTTGACCTCGCATGTGTAGCACAAGAGAATCCGCCTCCTGTTACAAGCTCACATTGTTGTGGTAGATCAGTACCCTTTGTCACGATGATCTCGGTCAAGACCCTGGCGAGATTGGCCTTGTTCTCATCAGATGCAATAACGTTGCTCCATACCTGTGGAAGTGGGTCATTTTGTCCATCGATGACCTTACGAATTGGCCTTTTCTTCCCCACTCGCTTTGACCTTGTCACTGCCTTGATCGATTGTTGCCCAGTGTAGTGGTCAAATACTACATCAACTCTTGTTGTGTGACATCTGAAGTGACTTGTCACATTGTTCAAGAATACATCGGCATAGTCGCCAAATGTCTGACACCCATGAGGTTTTCCAAGAGCTTGGATCAGGCCATTACCGTCAATCATCACACACGTCTTCATGTTGGCTTCTGGAATTGCCGAGGGTATAGGAATGCCATCCGCCAGGACATTGATTAGCTCTGACTTTTGTGTCGAGTTCATGTCGTCTCCATGCTTGGCCAGAGACAGTGGGACTGGGGACAGCTCATGCTTCAGGATACTCCCCATTTCAACTGTTCGACCCGCGGTGACAACATTGAGTAATCGCTGCAGGAGCTTTCTGTCGGCTTTGACAGTCTTCTGTACAGTATGTTCGGTAGACACGGTTGCTTTGTACAGAGTGGCAAAGGTTTTCGAGCGATGCTTCTTAAGCACACCATGAAACCCCACAGTTTTCTCAATTAGGCGTTGCTTCAGGTTGGTGATAACATGCAGTTTCCCCCGTTCTTCGGCTCTTAGGAGATCACTGACTACGTCAGTCGGGGCAGAATCTGTGGCTGCCAAAGATACCAAGGGTATGTCGCCACTTATCGATTCCATGTCTCCATCTTCTTCTTCTCTCAAAGCAGTGGTTACTCTGAATACGTCCAAACGTTTAAGCTGTGTGATAAGCTTCTTCACGTCATCAGCATCACGCTTCATCTGGGAAGGAAGGCTGTCACTGCGGGTGAAAGTGGTCTCTTCCTCCTCATCTTCCAGGTTGAAGAGGTATCGCGTGTCCTGGGAGATTCGTGAGCGTTCGGCCCAGGTGACACAAAACTTGTCCCTAGTTTGGTCATTTCTTGTAATGCCTATGATGCCGTTCTGCATCTGGCATGTTTTGTGTATCCACTTGGTTGAATCGTCTTTTGGTTCTCTTCACAACGACGTTCCCCTGCATGAACTCTGCGTAGACCTCTGGTGCTGTCATTTCAAGCAGTTTCATATCCGCAAGATACACAGGTCCCCATCGGGCATAGTTTAATCAGCACATTATAACACAGACGATACATATGTAAATAATAAAATATGTGGTTGTGTGCAAAGATGGTCAAGTGGATGTAAAATAATGGAAAACAATATTTTGACTGAAATTGGTTTTATGACCTTCAGAATGACCTTCATATTTGATGTATTCCCAAATCATGCCAAGGAACGATGTTATGTATACTGACATACACACAATACGTGTTTGGTTTTGAAAACAGGATAACTTTGCAATAATGGGTATGCAAACAAATTTTACATACAAGAAAACAACATTTCGAGATAATCACATTTTTGTGTTGAATTATCCTATAGATCTCTGTGTAAATGCAAAGTTTACCACCTTATATCTCCGCCAATACTTGGTATAACCGTAAAATCTTTACTGATTAGTAAAGATCTACTCACATAGAGTTCAAATCATCACGAAAATAAAAACCAACATTTTGTCCCCAGTTGACTTTGTGACCTTCAAAATGACCTTCATGTTCAAAATAATGGATGGTAACACCGCACACGGTTTTGTTATCTTACGAACGATCAACGTAGCAAGAATTTGTTTGTGTTAATTTGAACACTACCGATCGATAGAGCATGGCATAGTTGGCCACTTGCGAAGCACAGTTCTATTCTGCGGTTGTCACTTCACTTCTTAATTTTTCCCCCCACATATTGGCAAGTTTGATTTAATCCCAAATCATGCCAAGGAACGATGTTATGTATACTGACATACACACAATACATGTTTGGTTTTGATAACAGGATAACTTTGCAATAATGGATGTGCAAACAACTTTTACATACAAGAAAACAACATTTCGAGATAATCACATTTTTGTGTTGAATTATCCTATACATCTCTGTGTAAATCCAAAGTTTAACACCTTATATCTCCGCCAATACTTGGTATAACCGCAACATCTTTACTGATTTGTAAAGATCTAGTCCTATAGAGTTCAAATCATCACGAAAATAAAAACCGACATATTGACCCCAGTTGACTTTGTGACCTTCAAAATGACCTTTAAATTCAAAATCGAGCGTGGCATCCACCCTAGTCATTTTCCGCATACCATGGGTGACTCATCTAGTATGGATGCCCGCTATTAACAAACAATGCCGATGAAAATAATTCTAGAGCACTTTTCAATGTTTGGCTGCTAAGTGCTAAACGTAAGTGGTTGTGAAAATGGAGCACCACCAGGCGGCTTCAACCAGATTAAAAAACCCATTGCAACGGTCAGTTATTGCACAAAGCCACAATGTCGTGGAGTGACATGTCATTTGGGTAATGTTATTTATAGCTACCGCAAGTGAATGACAAACATATGTTTGTCAACAGTTGTTGTTATTAAAGTACAAAAACGTTAATTACCGGAACAGGGCACATTTGAATTAGGTCTCCATCTTCAAATTACCTAAATAAACACTGAGACAAGTTAAGAAATGGTACTTGGACATAGTAATTTTGCATAGTGGAATGACCTTTGAAATTTTGGCCTACATCTATTGGTAAATCAAAAGTAATAGTAATGTTTAATAATAAAATATGACGTAGTCATAACCTTTAAAGAAGGTTATACTAATAACCATTATTTATTCACGATAAATCCAAATCATTAGGCCTACTTGTAAATATAATTTTCCTGTGCATAGTCCTTGTGATGGTATGCCAATGCAAGTGCATAGAACGACATATACAGTTATGAGATCAGTCTTGGAAGATGACGAGACTCGAGGTCGATCAGTGTTATCCCTCTCTCCGCATGTAATCGTAATAAAGTGATTTTTTCAGTACTTCTGGTGTCGAATCAGATATGTATGAATGCGAGATGAGTCGGACAATCCGACTACACAGATGTCAGGCCAAGACGACACGTTTCATGGTGGCAGCTACGGTTGAATCCGGCGCTTTCGACATTCGTAAATAGGTCAACACGCACGCGGCACCGTCGAGTCGACGCTGGCCAGCTCTGATTTGTTCTCACTGAGTAAGTGATAGACATTGCCATTAATAGGCAGCCATGGGTGATCTGTCAGGTATAGAGCCGCCCCGCATGAACTGGTTAGCCACTGATTTACCCACGGAGTTTCGTTCATTCCGTCAATATTGCGAACTGATTTTCAGTGGGCCCTTTGCTGAAAAAGGGCAGAGTGAACGAGTGACCTACATCCTGCTATGGGTAGGACAGGAGGGTCGGCGAATGTACAATACGTGGGACCTCAGTGAAACTGATAAGAAAGACGTTGAGGTCATATGGGCTAAATTCCAGGCTCTGATAGAACCCAAGTCTAATTACAGGCTGAGCCGTTTTCATCTGCAAAAATTCAGGCAGTTGAGCTCTGAGACAGTTGACGAATTCATGACACGCTGCAAGACGCAGGCGCGTAAATGCAAGTTCCGTGATACTACAGAAACCGAGGAGAGGTTGATCGAACAGTTAGTAGTGGGTGTCCGGCACGGGAAAGCTACTGTGCCGTGATGAGACACTAACACTTGACGCGGCGATGGACGTTGCTAGAACGCATGAAGCAACACTGGCCAACATGCAGCAGTTCTCAGGAGACGCTAGCAGCATCAGTCACGTCAGCCGGTCGCGGAGAACACATGAGCCAAGCGGACGTCGAGAGGAGGCACCTACGTGCGCAAAATGTGGACGTCATCATGCGCCCACAGATCGATGTCCAGCAGAGGGCAGTAGGTGTAACGCATGTGGGAAACTCAATCACTGGCAGCGAGTATGTCGGCAGGCTACAGGTTGGACGTCTGGCGCCGGAGGAAGACGACACTCTTCTGGGCAACCAAGATCCCGAGCTAGGTCAAGACGAAGGACCAACCGAGATGAGCGCCAACGAGGTGGTGTCCACTCCATCAGTCAAGATGCCAGATTCGATCAGCTCAGCGACAACTTCGAGCCGCTTGCTTTTAATACCGTCAACATCAATGCCGTCGAGAGGGACGAGGTATATGCGACTCTCAGGATCACGCTGAAAGACAGGCCTGACATCCCAGCGACACTTCGTGTCAAGGTCGACACAGGTGCGCAGGGTAACGTAATGCCGCTGAGGACGTTCCAGCGCATGTACCCGTCAAACATCGACACAGAAGGAATACCTGTGCGAGGCAGCCTTGAGCATCGAGACACGATCCTAACTGCCTACAACGGACAATTGATCCGGCAGTACGGTACTACGCGACTGAAGTGTGTGCATGAGACAACCACACACGAAGCAGAGTTCTTTGTTGCTGACACACCAGGTCCAGTGATCTTGGGACTACCTTCCTGCCGCAAGCTCAACTTGGTGACCTTGAACTGTGCAGTCAGCGAACATCCACCGCCGTTGAACTCGAAGGAAGATCTCCAGCGGCTGTATCAGATTGTTTTAAGGGCATCGGCAAGTTCCGCGAAACGTTCCACATCACACTAGACCCTGCTGTGACCCCAGTCGTACATGCGCCCAGACGATGTCCGATCCACATCAAAGACGACGTGAGGAATGAGATCAACCAGATGGTAGAACTCGGGGTGATCGAGAAGGTCGAGGAGCCTACAGATTGGGTATCTAGCATCGTATACAGCAGGAAGTCGAACGGAAAGTTGTGCATCTGCTTGGATCCCAAAGACTTGAACACAGCTATCAAGCGTCCGCACTACCCAACACCGACCTTGGAGGAAATTACCCACAAGCTTGCTGAGTCAGTGATCTTCTCCAAGCTAGATGCACGTCACGGATACTAGTCCGTGCAGTTAGACGACGAGTCTAAGCGTCTGACCACGTTCAACAGTCCCTTCGGCCGGTATTGTTTCAGAAGACTACCGTTTGGCCTGAACCTCAGCCAAGACGTGTTCCAGGAGAGGATGGACTGCATCCTTGAGAAGTGCCCAGGAACGATAAGTATTGCTGACGACGTGGGTGTGTTCGGGAAGACAGAAGCCGAACACGACAAACATCTGCACAACTTGATGAGAGTAGCACTGCAGCATGGGCTGGTGTTCAACATTGATAAATGCGACATCAAACAGGCGAACATGAAGTTCTTCGGGTTGGAATTCAGCGCAGACGGCGTACGTCCAGACCCAGGCAAAGCCGCGGACATCCAGCGAATGAAAGAACCGCAAAACGTCGCACAACTTCAGGAATTTCTGGGCATAGCCACGTACATGTCGCCATTCATTCCAAACCTGTCGCAGCAAACCGCAACCCTGCGTGATCTAGTGAAGAAGGACGCCGAGTTCATCTGGGCGGAATCTCACAACGCAGCGTTTGAAGCGACGAAGTCTCTCATCTGTCGTGAAGTGACCCTTGCGTACTTCGACCCACAGGCTGAGAGTGTCATCCAGGTCGACGCCTCCAGCCGATGACTCGGCGCCGTTCTCATTCAACACGGGAAGCCCATCGCGTTTGCCAGCAAGTCCCTTAGTGATTGCGAACAGAGATACGCCAACATTGAACGTGAGATGCTCGCAGTCGTCTTCGGCTGCGAGAGGTTCCACATGTATGTCTACGGAAAATCGTTCGTTATCGAGTCGGACCACAAACCTCTCGAGATGATTAACTTGAAGAACCTTGCAGCAGCACCGCAGAGATTACAGAGAATGTTCCTGCGAGTACAACCGTATGACTTTGTGTTACGCTACAAGCCAGGAAAGCAAATGATGCTGGCCGACGCCATGTCAAGACAACCGAGTAGCGAGTCGACGCAGATCGACCTTGACATACAAGTGTCATTCGTACAGTTTTCAACGCAGAAACTACAGTCGATCAGAGAGGCGACACAGGCCGACGATGAACTGTGTGCGCTGAGAGCCGTCATCGTGGAGGGATGGCCAGATAGCCAACGCCACCTAGCTGCACCGTTGCGACCCTACTGGTCATGCCGAGACGAGTTGGCAGTTGAGGACGGTCTTATCATGAAGGGCGACCGTCTGGTGATTCCCCTAAGTCTACAGGCGGAAGTGTTGAGCAAACTGCACGAGGCTCACCAGGGCATAGAGAAGACCCGGCTGCGAGCGAGGTCCTGTGTCTACTGGAAGTCGATCAACAAGGACATCGACGACATCGTGAGGAAGTGCGACGCGTGTCAACGGTTACAGAAACGTCAGGCGCACGAGCCGCTGATGCAGCATGAGTTACCGACACGTCCGTGGCAGATCGTCGGCACAGACCTGTTTGCCATACGAGAGGACACGTATCTTCTCATCTGTGACTACTACTCGAAATTCCCTTTTGTCTACCGCATCGAGGGGAACGTGACGAGTGACCGCATCATATCGAAGATGAGTGAGGTGTTTGCGGAGAATGGATCGCCAAGCAAGGTTGTGAGCGACAAAGGTGGACACTATAGCAGTCAGGCTTTTCGAAACTTCGCCGCCGAGTGGTGCTTCGACCACGTAACGTCCAGCCCACACTTCCCACAATCGAATGGATTCATCGAACGTCAAGTTCAGACGGTAAAGTATACCCTGAAGAAGGCAGCGATGTCGAGATCCAACCCGCAGAAAGCACTGCTCGCGTTGAGATCCACACCAATCGACAGCCACTTACCGTCACCGGCAGAGATGCTAAATGCCCGCAAGTACAAGTCGAACCTCCCCGTGATCATCAGAAATGAACACTGGTCGAAAGACGAAATCAGACGTCGTCTCGCCGAGAGGCAAGAAATCCAACGTCTTAACCATGATAAGCGAGCTATGCAACCACTTGCACCGCTAATACCCGGACAGGACGTTCGTGTGAGAGACACTCAGACAGACACCTGGCAGCCTGCCAAGGTGATATCAACTGATGTACAGCCGTGGTCGTACAACGTCTTGACTCCGACAGGTAATGTCCTTAGGCGTAACCGTCGTCACCTCCGTGAGACGACTGAACGACATACGTTCCAACAAGACAATGTGGACGATACAGACGACTTGACGCGAAGAGACGACATGCAAGTCGTACCACCTCCGTGTAACTCCGTGTTACCCCCAGAAGAAGTCAGTCCGTTTCCAGCTTCCACAATCGGAACAATACAATAGCCCCGGAAGACGAGTGAAACGCCCACAACGATTGGACCTGTAATTGTGTTCTAGTTTACACGAACATTATGGCTAATAGTTAGAATAATGATTTAATTTCTCTTACATACGGACATTAGTAAGTTAGTTATTTTGTCTTTATGTTTTGAAGAAAGAGGGATGTGATGGTATGCCAATGCAAGTGCATAGAACGACATATACAGTTATGAGATCAGTCTTGGAAGATGACGAGACTCGAGGTCGATCAGTGTTATCCCTCTCTCCGCATGTAATCGTAATAAAGTGATTTGTTCAGTACTTCTGGTGTCGAATCAGATATGTATGAATGCGAGATGAGTCGGACAATCCGACTACACAGATGTCAGGCCAAGACGACACGTTTCAGTCCTGACCCGTTGCAATGTCCTAAACGTCATCTAGTTATTGTAGTGTCTCGAATCGATTTCTCAATTCGAGCATGAATTCGATCTTCTTTGATCCTAAGTGTGTGGTCTCTATTCTCGGTGGCCTCTTGGTCATCATTTCCCCTTTCCACTTCTACTTATAGCTTGATGTTGCTCATAACCATTCTGTGGTCACTTCAAGTTTAGATTTGATTGATGATTGTCCTATGTGAAGATGTCTGGCTATTTTGTAAGGATATAGTAATTTTCGGTCTGCGTCACACCGTTTGAGCTTTTCCACGTCCATCTCCTCCCTGCTTTCTTCTGAAAAATGGTATTCATGATTTGTACTTTTTTACGCCGCCCATTCTACGAAGGTGTCGCCTTTTTTTCTTATTTCAACTCATCTGTAGTAGCCGAATTCGTACGTGACTAGAGTATTGTCGAGCTTGGTTGGTCGCAAGTAGTGGGTGGTGTTGCGCGGGGGTGGGGGATAATAAAACATAAATATGTATTTATGTAGGCATTGAGTGCAAGTGCCTTCTAAACGAGTCGAGTGATTGTTTGCTAACTAACTGTTGTGTGCATTTGTTCCATGATTTGATGGTGCTCGGAAAGAAGGAGTGTTTGTAGGCTTCGATGCGGGTGGATGGTTTAAGTAGCGGTGCGTGTAGGAGCACTTCGCTCAGAGGGAACCAAACAGCTAAAAAGACCTAAAACAAATTGCAAAGCTGGAGATGCGAGTTTCCCCGCAGCTGCTCCGGACCTGTGGAACAGACTACCGTTCTCATTACGAGAACTGTGCAATGAGAACTCTTTTAAGAATGCCTTATAGACGCTATATTTTAAACAATACTTTGGCTGATGTAGAAATAATTAAATGAAGAGACAATGCATCGAAGAGAACATTACTTCTGCCTTAAATGACCTTGTGTATTTATGTATTTTAGCCTTTCTATATTTATTTATTTATAATGTTTTTTATTAGTCTGTCTTTATGCACTTTTATATAATATACAGTTAATTTTGTTTTAGTTATACATTTGGGTAATTAGTCTTAAGAACATGTTATCATGTACATGTAAAGCGCCCTGAATAGTTTTTAAGCTAGATTTGGCGCTATATAAGTTTATTTTATTTATATTTATTTATTTAGGAGTGACTGAGGATGTTGTTACGTCCATAAGGTTGTTTGCGATACGGTACAACATTGCGAGCTTGGCTTCCGCCGGCCCGCTCGCAATGATCATGGTGGTCACACTGCGGCGTCGACGGTAGTCACTCTTCACGAAGCGGACAGCTTGATGCTGCACATTCTCCACAGATTTGATGTTCTTCTCTGTGGACGGATCCCACACCGTCTGCGCATACTGAACAATGGGTCTGACAAACGTTTGGTAGCATAACGTGTTGATGGCCTCGGGGCGTCTGTTGATGTTGCGCTGTAGAAAGGCCCTTGTGTTGTTGGCTTTTTTGTCACATTGTTGATGTAGTCTTTCCAAGGCAGAGTTCTGTCTATGGTAACTCCAAGGTACTTGGCGCCTTTAATCTCCTTTAGTTGGTGTTCGTATATGGAGTAATTGGTGATTGTCATCTCTTTCGTTTCTGATTTCGAGCTCAACTTTGCCCGTTGCCGTTTCCATATAGTTTGTTCTTTTCCCTACATTTTCAGTGAAGTTTTCCATCACTATCGTGTAGTTCTTTTCTCTCTCTAAGGTCTTATCCACGTCGTTGTAGAAGATGTTTATTTCTTCTTCTTAGTATACTTGCAGCACTATTTTCAGTTAATAGCGTTTTGTTATGCATATGACATGTTCTGCTGCTTTGGAAGCTGATGCTATATTATGGTCTTTCCATTTCCTATTTAAGAAAAATCCTACTTCTGCGTGGCCGTTGCTTGCCCTAGAATGCTATAGCAGGTAGCTGCTTTGTAAGGCATTGAAGCACTTCTTTCGTCTTCTCACTCTGCGATCTCGATCACACCGTATACCAATCTGTTTTCACTGTTTGCTCTTCCAGGTATTGGTAGACTTCTGGCTTTGTACGTCGCTATCTTTAGCCTACTTACCCTCTTTCGGTGGCTCTTTCTGACCCTGAGATTCTTAACGCCTCATGCACGTAGTCCAAGTTGATCAGAGACGTTCGATATCGCCGGGGACTGGGGGCCTTGGATTTTATAGTACTTTGCATGCTGGTATTGTTGTCATACCCTTCCAAGCCGGTCAGGTTGGAAGAGGCAGGCAATATAGGGTGAACAAAATTTCGACACGGTGGCTGTATCAGTACCGAACCACCGACTAGGCGGCACCGGGATTCGAACCACAGTCCCTCCGGTCGGGAATCCGGCTGTCTAACCACTCTGCCACCGCGCCTAGGAAACGGCAACAAACAAGTTAGTTCTCGAGAGGTCAATCCTGCATTCCTCCGCAATGGTCGTGTTGTGTAGTAGATAATAGGTTGGAACAACCGTAATGGTCGGGATAAATGGCGTGTACGTAGCGGCTGATAGGATGATGGATTGACGAGATCACGGATACAACACAATTACGACGTAACGGAACGCTGCGAAAACCAACAAGTGAGTTTTAATACAAATCATCATAAATCATACAACTAGTCTGGATGTCGCATCCTTTCCGCATTTCACTCCATTTTGAGGGTTCACACAATTTGTGTAAAGTTGCAGATTAAATAATAATTACGTTATATTTCTTCTGAAATAAACACAATCAATAGACACATGTTCGCAGCAAAGGGTATCCACATTAAGTTATCGTTTCTCGTAGCATCTGACGAGAGGGTTCAAGTATAATGGACCGTGTGTGGCTACGTGCAATAAGCAGTCGTCCACAAGGACAGCGCCAGACGCTGGCATTGCATATCTTGTGGAAGAGGAGACGAATTGATTGAATGACTGTAGGTCAACGACATAAATATGATTGTGTCCAATTGGCAGAACACGATTTGCTGATGTTCATAGTACACAAGAACGATAACCATAATAGGAAATACAACGTTTTTCATGTCATCACACGTAATACACGATTTTATAGATACGTTAAAGGAAATAAAAACTGAGGGAATCGCTATAAAATCGAATTTATGCTATAAATGTATTTTCTTTCTTTGTTGAATGTTGTCAAATGTTATATACAATGTTAATCTTTGTGTATACATGGAAAACGGATTTTAGCCTATGCCTTATTTTTATTCCCTTTAAGGTGACTTGATATCGTGCAGTCAACCTGTGATACAAATTAATCGCCTTTCACTAATTTGTAGAACGCATAATTTAAAAAGACGCGAATATTAAACTACTTTCTTAAAACATTGTTATCCTCTTCAAAACAATCGTGAAAAAGGTGGCAGTCAGCTGCAAAGAATGACTAATTCTGCATGCGGCGTACATCCACATTCAAGTACGTCCCATCCACGTGCATTCATATGACGTAGTTGCATTAAAGGACAAAAAAAGACTACGGTTTCGCGTCATACACCTAATAGAGTTTATACAAAGTAACAATTTCCACATATACTCAATGTTTTAAGTAACGTCAGCGGTTTACTCAGAATGTGATTTTAAAGTCTAAAATTCTAACGAAATCCACGATGGTCTACACGCCGCCATAGGTGAAGGGTTAACTTGGCTTGGCCATTCAGCGCGCGGCATTCTATGTCTCTGCTGAAGCCGGTCAGCTTCCTGCGACGTTGTTAAGGGTCAACAACTTCGAGTCTTCGACAGTTCGTTCAGTTGGCGTGACATCAAGCAGCTGCTTATAGACGTATATCTAAATCTGTGGTTAAATATATGGTAAACTTTAGTAATTATGCCTTACTGTTCGGCATACGGTAGCAATAATAGTTGAAACAACCGGTAGTATTGAAGCAATGGATTCACATTGGTGATTTGCGGGCGTACTGTTTGGAATCCCTCCAGTCCAAGTATAGTTCACTTTGCTCGGTCCATCTTGAGGAGAAATGCTTTGAAGTAGACATGTATCATCAGTTGATGGGATGATTTCATCGATAACAATAATAGACAACTTTATATTTACCGTCATCAGCATGTTACTCGCGTTGCCGAGTTGCAGCCACTTCATGACAACAGCCAAACCTCATGCAGGGAATCTACGCGGAGAGCGCCTCACCGTCGTGACGTCATTCTTCGTCTAAGATGAGGTAGCTCATAGTATTTGGATGGCTGGGTGTTAAAAAATATTTTTCTGGTAAATCGCTGGCGTTAAAAAATTGAGTATATGTGGAAATTGTTACTTTATATTAACTCTATTAGGTGTATGCCACGAAACAGTTAACTTTTTTTTCCCTTTAACTTCGCAAACTACATTACATATTACGTCATGGAGGTGATTTGGTCGACACCACGTATCGCGGGGAAAATAAGTATCTGCAGCGGCGCCACCTAACGAGTGAAACAAGTGTTAGTGCCAACTATCGATAACTACCTGTAGAATATAAAAAGCGCATAATTCCATTTTAATCATTACATTACGTAAACTACTCACTGCATGACTTGGTCCGAAAAGAAGGAGAATCTTTAAAATCGAAGTAGAGCAGGCAGAGCTGTTCTCTACCGACCGCATGACTAACTAGTAACTGGCCTCTCTGTACAGTTCAATATATAGCTGCATCAGCTTGCAAGTTCCCACACAATGAAGACCACTGCGAGTTGATAGATGGTGGACAGGTCGACGTCACGTTTTGCACACGAAATCAACTAACCCATGCCATCGCCTGACGAATGGAAGTGGTACTATAGTGCGCATGGAGTATGACAGTAATACCGGAATCAGGGTCTGGCAGCGTGGACCTTGGTGTACATTGACGTGGTGGACATTACACTCCAGTTAAATTTAGTTCCGGTGCTAATTTTGTTGGCAATATAATGTTGACATTTCCCTTGTTGTACTGTGTCTGTGCAGGTATCCGCCATTGATTGATTGTGGCATTGGCCATTGCCATTGGCGTCAAATACTAGGTCTAGGACTAGGTTATAAAACTGTCACTGACAATGACAATGTCAATGGCCAAAATGTCATCACTAAAAGTACGTTTAGTGAATAGGCGAATTATCGAAAGTGCCGCACCTCGGGTGAGGGAATTGTGTGTTGATTTAACCAACAATAAACAAATAATTATTCGTTTTTTGACTTTTGCGAAGATGACTCGTAAACAATGGTCGCTCCCTACCGCTCCCCGTCTGCCAGTCCAAGCCCAAGGACGCTCACAACAATCGGTAGAAGCACAACGAGGACGGGCGAGCTGAGGCGAATGTTGGCGCTATTGCAGCCGTATTCTATACAGATGGCGTAACAGATTTTGACGGCGTTGTTCTTGTTCTTGGTGTGATTTAACTTGTGGCATATTTCGTCTTGCTGCTCCATGCTGCTACAGTCCCGGACGTAGCGCACCTGGCCACCTGGCGGACAAACGTGTAGATATTATACCCATTGTAAATATTGTGAATTTAATGTATATTAGTATATATACATAACCAATCTTTTTTTTAATTTATTTATGGTTTCTCAAGTGTTCTTTTTGGTCAACCAATCAATGGATGAAGCTAAAGAAAAGGTTCTGTTTTAAAATGTTTTGTATTAGGACAGACAATAGAAAAAGTACTTTTAGGGCCCGTAAGTGGGTCACGATATATGACGAGACTCCGCGCGACTGGAGCTGATTTGGGGACTGGTCACTAGAATAATATTCGATGGATGACAGTTGTATCTTCCGACTGATGAATACTAGAAAAATCAGGACCTAAATATCTTGTGTTATACCTTTCTTATCTAAAATGTCCGATTTAATATTGAGTTTACCACACAATCATAGACATAGCGATTTATGTAGTGCAGATAATAGACACTCCCCACAATTTTAGGTCGTATGTCTTTTACGGAATTTGCATTTTACATAGCTGTACGTTGTGGTTTCGATAAGCACTTATATCTGACAAGTTGTCTAAATGCACATAATCATAACACATGTATACGTTTGCCACAAACAGGTTGTACTGCGCGAAAATGGCACTTTTCATTATTAGTCAAGATCGCCAAACACAAGTACAAGCCGGCGATGCCATGGCAAGCACCATAACAATAGATTAAAATGATTTCCGTGAGCATTGTCACCGGCAAAGTGTTCCACTGCTTCTGCTTGTAATAATCCTTCGGACAGTATAACTGAAATAGTTAGAGTGGAACAGTTCGATTATTACAACCAAAAACAAAACGTTAACATGGAGAATATGGACTTCCTGCCCCCAACTGCCTCCAGCCTCGTTTTCGCGCACGAGACTTACATGCCCTATATTCCACAACATGGCCACAAGATAAGAGAAAACAACTTTCGTGTTACAAATATATTACATTTTCACAAAACTGACATCTCTAAATGATTTTCGATAAAGTGCCAATTTATTGGGACGGTGTCTCTGTGCTCTCAAAACTCACCTGGACAAGCCCCGCTTTTGCAATCAAACAATCGAATGAATCCCCAAAGTTCTATGAATGCAAGAAACACTGCGCCAGTCTCACCAATATTGAGCCTTAATGACGTATTCACTTGAACAATCTTAACGCAATTCATGACCAGTAAGAAAAACCGATGAAATACTGGTTTAGGTAGCAACAACAGTAAAATATAAAACTGCTGACACACTCGTAATGCAGTAATGTTATAGGCCTATATGCATAAAATAACTTAATCACCGCGTTTTACATATAAAAGTGATACATTATAAAACAAAGTGGTAGATTTATCAAGTTAAATAAAACATCACTTTCCTTTTAGAACACCCGACACTTAGCGGTATAAAGATTATATGACAGCATATTTAACAAGGATATATTTTGTGGTGGATAGATGTGTACGAATAGTCATCGCGCAGTATAGTAACGTGCAATGCTGCCTATGGCGTTCAAATGAACAGAGTGAAACAGAAAGTGCTTTGAACAGTCTTAACTCCTAAGGTATGGACACCGCGCTAACTAAGAACACAACTATACCGCTCACCTGTGTTGTAATATTCTATTACCAAGCTATAGACAGTTATCTGTAGGATCTAAGGTTTGTGGTGCATCCAAGATAGAGAGTGAGTGACTGGTCTGTCAAAGTGTGTGATACGCGTTCGAGTAAGTCCACGTGCTTAAATGACTGAAGTCATCCTACGTCCATGAATTATCATTATAACCAGCAGACATTTCCGGAATTCGGTTTCACAACATGATTTGATTGCGACGTGGGTATCTGCTCCCCGGGCTGTTCCAACAGACAACACGGAGATAGACCTGTCCATATTATTATTATCGCGTCGAGCGTAACACTTTCTGGCCAATAACCGAATTTGTCGTGCCATAGATTTGCGTAACTCGAGGCGATTGGTAATATCTGCTGTGACAGAGCCAACATTATTCGAGTCTCTCTCGGCAGCTGTGATATCGATTCCTTCCTCCTCTGTGACTGGGGAATTTAACGCACTGTTTTGAAGTAATGGCGTCTCGTGGGGGCCACGCCTGGCCGCTAAGTGCTGAGTGGGTGTGTCGTTTGACGCTTAACCGTAAGCTTTCTCCACCAGCGTATTAAGTCTGCGAGATTAGGATTGTGGCAGCTAGCATGACACATTGATCTATTATTTATATTTCCTCTTCCATGCGTGCTAGTGTAGTTGTTTAGAAATATTTCTAACAAATGAAAAACGGAAACGCCAAACGTTGGACTGAGTCAGACAGCGTCTGAGTTGTTTACACAAGTACATTTTATCACTGCAATTTCCAATGATGGAAGATCAGCTTTACTGCCATGTGTTTTCATTGCAATTGATACGTAATAAAACATTGGAATGCGTTGTAATGTTGGGTCCCTGTATAAGTATGTTCACATGGCAATAGATCTACATTCACATGCATCAACAGATTATGTAAAAATATACTACTACTTTAAAATAAATAACCAATGAAATAAAAACAATCACATACAATAGGTCCGATTGAAAACTGAAACATTTTATATGATCTAGAGAAAATAAATTTGAATAAAATAATACATATTATGATTACTTAACTAAGGCATACACACTGAAAAACAGATAAGAAAGTTGAGAATGTGTGTATTCCAGATGTGAGAAAAATCACTTCTGTTTTGAGAGGGATTGTACGACTAAGGGGGAAGCTGCTACTAACCCTGCTGGTCCTGGTATTTATGCCTCTGAACCGGTGACTAGATAGGATGGGATCAAACAAGTCATGGGTAGGATGGGATTAATCCTGGGAGATGAGACTAGCTCTCTTCCTAAAAGGCGCTGCTGATACGATGACTTAAGACAGGGAAAGTCTCTGCCGATTAGTCTGGAAGCAGTATCAACAACTCCATTCAATTTGAGATTTCCATACTGTGATTGAAAATGCCAGAACACTCGATTGCAACTCTGTAAAGATCAGCATTATTTGTGTGATTAAACCAAATGATCTCTACATTCTTAGAAAGTACAGCCTCTGCTGAGCCTTTTTAATAATAGTATTAACATTTAGCTTCCACATAAAATTACTAGAGCTCGTAAAACCAAGAAACTTGAAATGTTGGACAATCTCAGCTGTCCTGCCATCGACCAAAAGAGGGAAGAGAGGGAGAAAATTAGTTCTGATAAAATCAACAATAAGTTATTTTGCATTACACAAACATTCAATATTGGGGCCACCCTAACATGTATATTAACAAAGACCAAGAGAGAGAGGGGGGAGGGAGAAAGAGAAACAGAGAGAGACAGAGAGAGACAGAGAGAGACAGAGAGAGACAGAGAGAGACAGAGAGAGACAGAGAGAGACAGAGAGAGACAGAGAGACAAAGAGAATGAGAATGAGAGACAGAGAGAGACAGAGAGAGACAAAGAGAGACAGAGAGAGACAGAGAGAGACAGAGAGAGACAGAGAGAGACAGAGAGAGACAGAGAGAGACAGAGAGACAAAGAGAATGAGAATGAGAGACAGAGAGAGAGATAGATAGAGAAATAGAGAAAACGAAGAGAGAAAGAGAGAGAAAGGACGGGGAAGACCCAGACACTCCTTTCAAAGACGCATTAATTAGTAGTATACTGTTACCTCCTTCTTGTACAAACACATCATCTATACAATTATTGTCATGTTCCGCTGTATTCAGACTCCTCGTTGAGCCGACTTTGACTCCACACAGGAGTCAAACGCAATTTCACCTTTGACTGATTTCACGAAAGACAAAACTAATCACAGTTGCGCAGTGGCGCAGTCGTTAGAGTATCGTTCTGTCAATACAGACAACCCTGGTTCGAATTCTATGCTGCCGTGACGAAAGTTGGGCAAATTCGTTCATTCTATGTTGCTCCAGTTCACTCTCTCGCTTCAAACTGTGTGTGAGTATTTTTATACGAAATATTCTTCGCGCATTAATTGTAGCGTGGCCGAATGTTTCCAAGAGAAGCCTAGATACTGTTTGATGGAGCAGGTCTACCTGTGAGTAAAGCGTAAGTCCCTTTGAGCATTCCGAATGAATGGATACTGCGCTATGTTTAACTGCGGCACAGTTCCCGCTTCTATGAAATACCACGCGAAGTGATATAAGCAAAATAACTTTGCGCAACCAACCTAACAAAATGTTGCCTTTGTGTTGCCGTTTCTATTACGACGAGTGATACGCGTAGAACCAACTGCTGCCAAAAGATGCTGCGTTTGTTTTGTGGTTTAGTATCTGTTTTTGTACCACTTCTCCACATGGAAGGCAGTAAAGCTGCCCTATAAGTGGTGTAGTAAATGACATAAATTGATATCCAATAATCGACCTCGCCATAATAGAGTGGCTGATCATCTAGGCTCTATGGAGCGTGGTGACGTCAGAAGGCCATTTACCCAAGAACTTGTTCTGCTTGTACACTCGGAGAAAACGGCAAATAAAACAGTATACTGGTTTAACCGCGGATTGAGAGAGATAGAAAGAGAGAGAGAGAGAGAGAGAGAGAGAACAAGAGAGAGAGAGAGAGAGAGAGAGAGAGAGAGAACAAGACAGAAAGAGAGAGAAAAGGCAGACAGACAGACAGAGACAGACAGAGAGAAAGAGCGATCAAGACACACACACACACACACACACACACACACACACACACACACACACACACACACACACACACACACACACACACACACACACACACACACACACACACACACACACACACACACACACACACACACACACACACACACACACACACACACACACACACACACACGAATGAAGAACGGGAGTTTTACTCGTCGGTGGGAGATGAGTCCGATTTGAGCAACAAATGTTTTCATCTATATATGGCTCTTTCCTTGGTGTACGGCCAGACTCCACGACTCCACTGTTATCGTATCTTCTGCGATAACAGTGTTTAAAGAGATGTGTGTACCTTTCACGCGTCTTTTAGCAACAGCTTTGTAACTCAGCCGCAGGCCACCACGAAGCCGTTCCCCTCGGTGACTAATTGCCCATAGAATACAGCCTTTGGGATTCTGCTATCATTCACGCGAACAATGCATCGATCCATCCAAACAGAACTGGTAAGCATTTCGATTGGCGTCTATGCTGAGCATGTTAGCCCGTCTCAAGATTTCAAAATCTGAGATGGGGTGTTTCCACGAGATACGGAGAATTTGTCGTAGATACTGGAGATGCACATGGGACAGTTATTTGACGTGGCGACGGCAGAGAGTAAATGTCTCGACTGAGAACAGCAGTTGGAAACACAATCGCCTTGTACATCTTGTATGTTCAGCTCTGGTGTTGTGTAATGTATGCGCAACGATAGCAGCATCGTCTGAAAACATTCCCAGGACGTGTACTTGCTTTTGTCCATAGCTGATTTCAAGTGGATCAATTGTTGTTCCACCGATGGTCATTGCTACAGCCACACTCCATCGTGACATTCCTGAATTATCTTGATAATGGTCACAATGAACATCAATGTCAATGTAGCCAGATCCACAAGATATGCTTCTTCGAATATTGGTTTCCCAAATACAGGTTCAAATTGTATATGAAAAGTAATTAAAATAATTAATATCAACAACAGCGCAGGCAGACATGGCTAATTGTTGTTTACGTCGCACAATCCAGTTTGCGCAAACAGCAAGTGGATGGAAGTACGTTGATTCAACGAACTGCTGTCTGTTCTTTTGGCAACATAGAGCCTACTTGTAGTCTAACAATAACACACGTTACAGTGTTTAATACAACACGTTTAGCAATCGCCTTACATGGCTTGGGCACTAGGATAAATGTTCTAGTTCATGTCATTCGTTGCGAAGTGTCCTCAGCTACAGGCATGTACCAAAAACTCAATTTAGGAACAAATTGACTTGGACTTGTAATATTGCTTTTTATCTAGGTGCTTAAATATTTACATTAGGGGCGACCCACTCTTTTGAATCATTCCCTGTCCAATTGAAATTTTAGGGCATCTTCTGACTTTATACATGAGCAACAAAAACTGATTTGAACATAGTGTTTACGGAAACAGCAACGCTTACATTTAATTGCCATTCTCCCACGACCGTTTTTGTTCCACTCTAATAAGCAAGTACGCCAATAAGTAACTAAGTAAGTAAAAACATATTATTTTCTACAGTAACCTGGTTCAATAAGTAACTAAGTAAGTAAAACATATTATTTTCTACAGTAACTTGGTTAGGTGATTATTTTAAAGAAGAAATTGGCGAGGAATAGGTTGAAATGGACCGGTCATGTGGAAAGAATGGGAGATGAAAAGTGGCAAAGAGATGAGATGCCCCAAAAGTGGAGGGAAATGGAGACGAGGAAGACCGAGAATGGGAAGGGAGGACTGCGGTAAGAGAGATCTGGAGAGAGTGGGAGGAGAACAGAGAAAAACAGCAAAAGATAGAAGGAATTATAGACTGATAATAGAGAACATAGTGAGAGAACACCGAGTAAAGAAACAAACGAAAAAAAGACGATAGTAACCATGGCAACCTCACCCCTGACGACAGGGACAACAACAGGAAAACAACAACTTGACAAGTCGTCCTTACCGGCTGCGTTAAGTTCTCGCCCGGTCATACAGCTGGTTTCCGGTCCGATGCAGAGAGACGGCACGGGCGGGTCGTTCTCGCACTGCCCCTCCACCGTGTCCGTGTCTGACAGACACCGTACACACGACATGGCCTGCACCGCTGCAGGGGTCAGAGCACAGTTAGACTTCCTGGTCTAATCCATACGAATGTAGTACCTTAATAATTGTGTCATTTGAGATTTTGAAACATTCTGTTTACGTGAAATGAGTAGGCCTACAGTAGGACAGGCATACTTGTAGGTTCAGTGCTATGATGTATCTGCAGTGCAATGTCGCATGTTAGGCAGAATGTAGTTGGCGTAGTGATTTTTAGCCATTTTTTCTTACATGACCCTGCGGATGCAGTAAAACATGCTACATTTTGTCAATATTGATCAGCAGATCAGTGACATGACTGCAGTGACTGTGTTAAAATTTGCAATTTTTCTCAGGTCCAGTTTCCTTATAATCTGACAAAACGTTAACATGGCCGCCAATGGGAAAATCAACAGTGCTCTGGGCCCTGCAATGAGGACATGACACGGTACCAGTCGGGGGTTTTGTAATTATGACAACATCCGATAATCCAGAACAAATTCCGATGTGGATGGTTAAGGCAAGGGCCAATTTGAAAGATAAAGATAGAGCGTGTGGAAAACATGAGTTTAATAATCCACTGTGTACATGAAACATGAACAATTTCTGCTCTTTGTATGCATTTTTACATGTGCCTGTAAACGTGTGGTGAGTAAAAAGGTAAAGGTGAGTTCTTATATAGTGCAGTACCCAATCCTCAGGATTTGTCAAAGCGCTTTACACTTTCCTTCCCTGACAGACCTGTTCAACCAGACACCATCTCAATTTGCTGCTTTTACACATATCATTTATACAGCTGAGTGAACTGGAGCAATGTAGAGTGAAAAAACTTGCCCAATTTTTTAAAACCGCAGCACAGGATTTGAACCCGGGTTCTCTTAGTCGAGTGTCCAAAGCTCTGCCAAAGAGCCACTGTGACAATGATAAACCAGTTGCAGTTAAGTTTAGTAACTTTGTTACTTGGATATATGTCAATGTATCACTGCACTTTGTAAGCCTTTCCAATGGTTTTTGTTTTTTGGGTGAGAGGTGGGTAGGTGTCATCGATCCTGTCCAGTTTTGTCATGATTATTGTGCTTTTGCAAAGCTCTTATTCAGATAGTTAGGTCGGAAGGTTAGGTCAGGTCATTCCCGAGTCACGATAGAAATACTATGCTAATGTTGAGTGGTATATTTCTACGCCAAACGTACTAAGCCAGGTCCGGGTCTTGGCAATCTATGTGGCGTGGCAACAACACCAAATGTGTGCCATGGCTACAATTTCCCATCTAGAAGTTAAGCCTCGTAATTAAATAATGAGATAGTCAGAAAACGTCGCAGGTTGCCATTTCAATCTGGTTATAATATAACAGCAACACAGGAACAAAAGAAGGAAACATACCACTCGCAGCGGCAGAAGTAAATTGCGCAGTGAACTGTTCAATAATTCATATTATTAACTTTCATGTCACGTGATGGACATGTCGCCTAGATTACGTTACGGCTGTCACAAAAACTCAGTAATGCTATGCTAGCATGCCTAACTTAAGACTTACTTGATTTGTTATTATGTATGAAATATTAATTATTACTAATTGCTCGTAAACGTATTTAGCATCAAATCAAGCGAAAGCTTAAAGCATCAAATGAGCGTAAAACTAGGCAACGGGGATGCTAACAATGCCTCGACTGGGCTCCGGATACTCGTTGTCAGATTCAGACGGTCCGTGGTACTCGCTCACTGTCACCCACCTACACTGCACAATGTACCAACCACGCAAGCAGAAAAGAAACACACGGCCACTCACCTATGACGACTGCATTGAGACAGAGCGCTACCTCGATTAGTTGACTGACCACTGTCCGCGACATCACTTAGGCTGAGCACCGATCTGCGGCTATCGTCCACACAACCTCGAGTCCAGACACGACGTACGGCACGTCAGTGTCAGTGCACAGTGCGGTGAGTACGGCTCCGCGACGGCTTTATAGACGTCAGACATCCCGGCCCGGCCCGGCCACTGCGGGCAGCCCGTCGCACGGTGATCTAACGGGTTGACGGACGTAACATCGAGAATAGAGCGCCGGACTGTCAATCGAGAGGACGGTGGTTCAATCCCACCTACAGCCGTTTCGAAATTTAGGCAATTTCGTTCAACCCACATTTGCCTGTGTCTTTCGGAAGAGACACTAAAAGCCGGTGGTCCCTTCTATCTGGTGTCTGTGCTAGGGGAAGTAAAATATCCCAAACCAAATGTGTAACCTGTAGTGGACTCACTAATTCTAGAGAAGGACAACTCCTGCGTTAGCCCAAGTTGGGGTTGTTTGGACACACACACACACACACACACACACACACACACACACACACACACACACACACACACACACACACACACACACACACACACACACACACACACACACACACACACACACACACACACACACACACACACACACACACACACACACACACACACACACACACACACACACACACACACACACACACACACACACACACACACACACACACACACACACACACACACACACACACACACACACACACACACACACACACACACACACACACACACACACACACACACACACACACACACACACACACACACACACACACGCACCTTGTCCATCAGGCGGTCGACGTGATATTGTAAACGGATCATTCTTGTGTACTGGTCGATACATCCAGGCACATGCAAAAATACACAACACCCTGCTCAGTGTGATATGGATAATGTTGAAGACGGAGTAGAATCCAGTCAAAGTGTGTTCCATAGTGTCGTAATCTGACCGCTATATTGACCCGTTTTGACAAAAACAGTTCTACCTGCCTCCGAGCCAAGATAATCCATCAATAGTTGATGCCGATGACGATTTTCGCCCCGTCTGAAGTAAATTGACTGCATATCATGGATATGGCCGGGATATCTGCGTCCAACCATGTATAGGTCACAGGCGGATCCACAGAGGTCTGGAGAATTTTTGAATTTTACGTGCCTCTAGACCTTTCTGAATTAAGTGCCCCTTAGACCAATAGCACGGGTTTCTAATCTTTCCAGTTTGTCTCTCGCCGATTTGGCAATACCAGTATGTCTACGACCCTCAACAAACCCATATTATGTTGCAGCGTTAGTATTTGTAATTATATATATATATATATATATATATATATATATATGTATATATATATATATGTATATATATATATATATATATATATATATATATATATATATATATATATATGTATATATATATATATATATGTATATATATATATATATATATATAAACTGTATGTATATATATATATATATATATATATATATATATATATATATATATACATATACATATACATATACATATACATACAGCGTGTGTATATATATGTGGGTATAGTATATATATATATGTATATATACATATATATATATATATATATATATACAATAAAATTATATATGATATATTGTAATACATACATAAATATATATATATATATATATATATATATATAATATATACATACCCATTATATACACATATATACGTACATGTATATACGTATATACACATATACGCACAAGCACACGCACACGCACACGCACACGCACACGCACACACACTTATGTATATATTTATGTATGTATGTATGTATGAATGTATGTATGTCATTATGTATGTATGTATGTATGCATTTTCGTTACAGTGCTTAGTGTGATTAGTAATATGGTATTTACCCTGGCATGTTTACATTCATATATGCAATTTAGTATGCGGCAAACAGGCAGCAATGCTATTTCCGATCATGCGGGATTAATAAAGCATTTTTTTATCTAAATTTTGTCTTTACTCTTTAGTACAATTCCCAAGCAAAAAGGCTGTCCAAGTATTTCCAAAAACAAGTAGCATTTAGAACGTCGTCCCTGTTCTGAGGCCCACTTCTTATCTAGGGCAACCGAAGGCGATCGGCGATCGCAAACGGCAGGTAGACCTATCCGTCAATATTTCATCACTCAGACCACAGAGAGATATCATCAAGACTTTTATCTGGTCAACGAAAGGCAGCTCCGCTGTTAAATTTTCAACTCGTCTCATCTCAAATTCGTTTGGCGAAAAAGCAATTCTATTAGCCAGGACGTCCGTGTGATCCCTTGGGATGTGACGATGAAAGCTAAACGCTGACGTGGATATTAAGTGTACCGGATGAATAACAAACCTATAGTCGGTAATCTGGGAATCTATTCGGTCTTTTTATGAGTTACCACAAATATACTCGTGGGAAAGGCTATGGGAAGATAGAGTGTTCTGTAATATGACAAATATGACAAATGTTTTCAATAAGTTATATATAGAAGATTTTGACTCCAAAAGATATGATTTATTGTGACACACCTGAACCGATAAAGGGATAAAGAAATATTAAAGGAATTTCTTTCGTTAAGTAAAATTTTAGGAACTTGCCCTAAATAAGAAAATCACTGCCAATCACTTGAGACGTATGCGCCAGTGACGTAAACCAAATCGTTTACGTCACTGGCGCATTCTTGGAAAAGGCAAGGATTGGCGGAATCTTCGCTAATAATTGGGATTGTGACGTAAGCAACCCGCGACGTACTGGGTATATCAAATACCATTGGACAGACATAGGATGTTCGAACATGCATGCACCAGTGACGTAAGCGGCTTACGTCACTGGCTTATAAGTCTCAAGATGGCAGCGCCATGAATCCAACATGGAGTGTTTCTGATACAATTATACTATAAATAATTGTTTATTGATTAGCTATGCATAACCAATATATTATACAGATGTAGGTAAATGGTGTGAATCTCTCACTGATAGGAGTATCCCTTTAACAGGAAGTTGTGTCTGTCTAGAGTCCTACGTTAAACTATTGGGGAGACCGGGGCTAGTTGTAACACGGGAAGTTGTAACAGAGGGATTGCTGAAAAAACTGCTAATGCAAATTATTCTGCAAGACGACAGCATGTCCATCAATATATTTGAGCATGTCGTGTGTAATATCACGTGAATCCGTCAAAGCGTCACAAAGTTACGCCATTTTAAAAGAAAAGAGGTATACTGCAGTACCGGGGTAACTTGCAACACTTTAAGACACCTCATATAACTCATTATACCACAAACGTATAATAGGCATGGCAGTTAATTATGCCCTGATTATCTGTGGGAGATAGGCTATGTGTGGCAGGAAAACAGTTTCGGTTAAGAAACCCGTCTGCAATCTTGAAATGTGTTGTTTTTGTTACAACTAGCCCCCTATCATATGACCCTAGACAGACACGCCAGACAGTTCTAAAAACACAGGTATGGAATCCACATCATGAATTAAAAGGATGTGGTACATCAAACATCTATACTAGGTCCGCGAGCGTCAGGCTATGTACAACCAACGGAGACTCAGTACGGCTACAGGGTCGTGAAGCCTCGATACTGAAACCAGCATTGGGCACGAAACGAAGGCGCAATCGGATTCACGTACCCACGTCCGGATCTTTCTGCACTGAATAATATGTTGGTGTTTTTTTGTTGGAGCCGGTATATTTATGGTCTTCTTTACTTGACTATCGATAGAAAGTGTCTAGAGGAGGATTTATACCTTGATTGATGTCCATGAATTTGGTTTAGCGCGGATTAGGAAACAATCCAGTAGCTTTAGAAGCACTTTCGATTTTATGGAATTAGTTCTGCTTCCAGTAGGATGTCCGCGAATATGGCGAATAGGTTTTTAAGATAAAAACTCCGCCGCATCAGAGTTCCATCAGCTTCCCGTGACGCACGGTCGAACGTAGTTTTTTGGTACAGCACGAAGCTGGCAGTTTGCTGTATACAAGATCGATCGACTTTAAAGACACTGGTGGTTTTTGCTGTGGCTTCGAAGACGTTTCGGACCATCTGATGGTCCGGTTTTGCTATCGTCAGACAAGTTAACATGGCCACAAGTACAATGTTATACTGTATTAAAAATGTCTGCTAAATTTAACGAACGAGGAATCAGGTCACCCTTCCATCGCATGACCTGTTGCCTAGGAAACCGTCCGTCAATCCATCATAAATTACGCCGAACGCGTGGATCGTTCGGTGTTTTAAATAAGTCTAAAACACAGACAGACAGACAGACAGACAGACAGACAGACAGACAGACAGACAGACAGACAGACAGACAGACAGACAGACAGACAGACAGACAGACAGACAGACAGACAGACAGACAGACAGAGGCATATACGCACGCACGCACGCCCGCACGCACGCACGCACACACATACACACACACACACACATATATACACACACACACATACACACACATAATTTTGCTAGCAGAAAATATCGACTTGTAGCATATATATATATATATATATATATATATATATATATATATATATATATATATATATATATATATATATATATATATATATAGTGTGTGTGTGGCAGCATGAATTAATAAATTAAGTAATTAGTAAATTTCTAGTACTGTTTTAGCCCGACGCCAATCCCATCTTATTGAAATGTCATTCACGACCCAAAGACTAATTACTGTGCTATTTAATTACTGTGAGTGAACAGAGCGACCGTGCGAGATCTGATATAAGACGGTCAACACATTATTGTTTGTGTTTCGAACATAGGTTCAAATAATTGAGAAGGTTTTCAACCTAGAATCAAAACATCCTCAATACTATATTATCTGTAAATATATGTATGCTGCAACTATAAAAGCAGCATGACATAATAAAGTCAGTGTAGAAACATGATTATAATGTGGAGAATCCGAAATGTAAAGATGCGGTGATGTCACCAGTGCCGTTACTGATGGCAAACTCACAGCTCCACACAACCGTGTAGTTGTTATTTGTGATTAAAACAGCGACATTCCGTAAATA
>OZ024858.1:23473656-23488656 GCA_964017155.1 Oasisia sp. SBJ-2009
TGTATGTATGTATGTATGTATGTATGTATGTATGTATGTATATATGTATGTGTGTATGTATGTATGTATGTATGTATGTATGTATGTATGTGTGTATGTGTGTGTGTATGTATGTATGTATATATGTATGTGTGTATGTATGTATGTATATATGTATGTTTGTATGTATGTATGTATGTATGTATGTATGTATGTATGTATGTATGTATGTATGTATGTGTGTGTATGTGTGTATGTATGTATGTATGTGTGTATGCATGTATGTATGTATGTGTGTATGTATGTATGTATGTATGTGTGTATGTATGTATGTATGTTTGTATGTACGTATGTACCTGCAGGGACAAATAGTTTGCGCCTGTCTTGACATGTTCTTGCCGGTGTGAGACCTCTATTTGTTCCCCAAGAGAGTGTCGCTAGTAACTTGCAAAAGCCAGCGGCACTTCAAATATTTTTGCTAGCAGCTTCCATGAAATGTACAACTGCACGAAACATGATACCGGATCCGCCGTCGCCGGGGTTACCAAGGACCGCGCTGCTCGACCTCATCTTCCATCGACAGTGAAAACTCAGCTAGGAAGAAGAAGATAAAGAAGACAACTACTGACAATTGGAGAATGGAACGTCAGGACTCTCCTCGACCGAGAAGGAGCTAACCGACCAGAAAGGCGTACGGCACTAGTAGCAATGGAACTTGCCAAATACAACATCGACATCGCCGCCCTATGTGAAACAAGGTTCTCAGAGTCTGGTAGTCTCAACGACTTGGAATACTCTTTCTTCTGGAGTGGCAAACCCGAAGGAGAAAGAAGGGAGGCCGGAGTGGGCTTTGCTATCAAAAAGGATATCGTCACAAAGCTGACAGAAATGCCACGGCCAGTAAGCGACAGAATCATGACGATGAGACTACCTCTGAGCAAGGACAACTTTGCTACAATTATCAGCGTGTATGCTCCGACAATGACAAACCTAGACGAAAACAAGGAGGCCTTCTACAACCAGCTGGCAAGTGTGCTCAGTGGCATCCCTCATACAGATAAGCTACTGCTGATAGGAGACTTCAATGCGAGGATAGGAAGAGACAATGACAAGTGGCCCTTGGTCATGGGCAAACATGGGATTGGGAAATGCAACTCCAATGGCGAGCTTCTACTGGCTCCGTGCTCTGAGTTCGAACTGATACTGACGAACACCATGTTCAAGCAGAAGGATGAACGCAAGACCACATGGATGCATCCTCGTTCCAAACACTGGCATATGATCGACTTCATCATCACGAGGTGTCGGGATAAGATGGACATGCACAGTACCCGAGCCATGCGTGGAGCAAACTGTTGGACCGATCACCAGATGCTGAGGTCAAAAGTGGCTTTCAGAATACGACAAAAGCACAGCAGGCAAGGAACAAGTAAGCCGACCAAGCTCAACACAGCAAAACTAAGTACCACCAGCCATAGGGAGAGTTTTGAGCAGGAGATGGACAGTGCTCTCGCCCAATGGGAGGAGAAGGAAAACTCAACACCAGACGAGAAATGGGCAGCTCTGCAGCAGGTCGTGTACAACACAGCAAAGACATATCTTGGCAAGCCAGACAGAAAACAACAGGACTGGTTCGACCCCAACGACCAGGAGCTACAAACTCTTATGAGCAGAAGAGACCAAGCCCACCAGAGAGTGTTGCAAACCAGGAGCACTAGATCCACCACTGCAGCATATAAAGACGCCTGCAGACTGCTGCAAAAATACTCCCGTGCACTGAAGTCAGACTGGTGGGAAAGGAAGGCAGTGGAGCTGCAGAGAGCTGCTGACAGTAACAACATGAAGGGCTTCTACAATGGACTGAAGGAAGTGTGGGGACCCAAAAAGAAGGGACCTGTTCAACTGAAATCAGCAGATGGAATGGAGACCTTCTCTGACAGCAAGAGAGTTGTGGCAAGATGGAGTGAACACTTCCAGAAGCTACTCAACGTCGCTGGAGACATAGATCACGAAGCTTTGGACAACATCTCGCAGCGCATTATCAAGCCAAGCCTAGATGAGATTCCAACTATGGATGAGATGGCTAAAGCAATCGCTGGCCTGAAAGATGGCAAAGCACCTGGAGGAGATGGAATTCCTGCAGAAGTATGGAAGCACGGAGGAGACAATCTTTTCAGCAGACTGCACCAACTAATCACCAATGCCTGGGAGGTGGGTTCTGTACCACAAGCATGGAAGGATGCCAGCATTGTAACCATCTACAAGAAAGGTGATCGAACACACTGTGGGAACTATAGAGGAATCTCTCTTCTTTCCATAGCAGGCAAGATCTTCGCCAGGATCCTACTCAACAGACTATCTACCCACATAACACCAGAGGTAGTTCCAGAGACTCAATGTGGCTTCAGAGGTAACCGGAGCACCGTGGATATGATATTTTGTCTCCGACAACTACAAGAAAAGTGCATTGAGCAGGACCGACCACTGTACATGGTATTTGTCGACTTCAGTAAGGCGTTCGATACAGTTGGGAGGACCGGGCTATGGCAGCTACTGAGGAAGTATGGAGGAAGTATGGATGCCCAGAGAAGTTCACAACAATGATCGAGGCACTACATACCGGAATGATGGCGAATGTTAGTGTTGGAGGGGAAGTCTCGGAATCGTTCAGTGTCACAAATGGGGTCAAGCAAGGATGTGTACTGGCCCCCACGCTGTTCTCCATCTTCCTATCAGCAATGCTCGATGATGCTTTCCGAGACATGGGGGATGGCGTCTACATACAGTCCAGACAGAGCGCTGACCTATTCAACGTCGCACACTTCAGAGAGAAGACCAAGACTACTCGGATACTGATGAGAGAGCTGCTATTCGCAGATGACAGTGCACTGGTTGCACACTCTGCTGAAGAGATGCAGAATATAGTGGATGCTTTCTCCAATGCGTCAAAGAAGTTTGGCCTGAAGATTAACATCAAGAAGACCGAGGTGCTGTACCAACCCAACTCTACAAGAACCCGAGATGAGGATATCATGGTTGATGGAAACAAGTTGAACTCTGTTCTGGAATTCACCTACCTCGGAAGCACTATATCAAGTGATGGATGCATTGACGATGAAATACAGAGGAGGATGGCCAAGGCTAGTGCATCTTTCGGCCGACTACGCCAGAGACTCTGGAACAACTACCATGTGTCCATGCGGGTTAAAGGCAAGATATACCGTGCAATCGTGCTGTCCACCCTCCTATACGGAGCCGAGGCCTGGACAGTGTACAGACGACAGATGAAAAAGCTGCATGCCTTCATGATGCGACATCTGCGATCGATCATGAGGATAACCTGGATGGACAAAGTGACAAACAAGGAAATACTCGAACGGACAGGGCTGCCATCTATGGAAGATCTTCTGATCAGAAAGAATCTCCGGTGGACTGGACACCTCATGAGAATGTCACCAGACAGGCTACCAAAGCAGGTTCTCTACTCCCAACTGTCTTCTGGTCAGAGAAAGAGAGGGCGCCCTCGTCTCCGGTTCAAGGATACCATCAAGAGAAACCTGAAGCTGAGAGACATAAAGATCGACTCCTGGACATCACTCTCACAGCAGAGAGATAAATGGAGAGCAACAGTCAAGTGATGGAAGCAATCTTTGTCGCTTCGCGACCGACAGCATGATGATGATGATAACGTATGTACGTATGTATGTATGTATGTATGTATGTATGTATGTATGTATGTATGTATGTATGTATGTATGCATGTATGTAGATATGTAGATATGTATGTATGTATGTATGTATGTATGTATGTATGTATGTATGTATGTATGTATGTATGTATGTATGTATGTATGCATGCATGCATGCATGTGTGTATGTGTGTGTATGTATGTATGCATGTTTGTTTGTTTGTATGTATGTATGTATGTATGTATGTATGTATGTATGCATGCATGTATGTATGTATGTATGTATGTATGTATGTATGTATGTATGTATGTATGTATGTATGCATGCATGCATGCATGTATATAGGTATGTATGTATGTATGTATATATGTATGTGTGTATATATTGATACTGAGACCACCACGCTATGTGTGTGGCCACTACAGGTTACACATTTATCCCCGTGTGGGATCTTTTACTTACCCTGGCATAGACACCAGACAGAAGGAACCAACGGCTTTTAGTGTCTCTTCTGAAGCATACAGGCAATGCGAGGTGAACGAAGTTGCCTAGCTTTCCTAAGGGCGGCATGTTGTAAAAACCACCATCCCCTCGATTGACTGTCCGGCGCACTACCGAGTGACCACTGCTCCCCTCCTTCATTCCGTACGTGCCAGCTTTTCATTTGATACGTAATGCGGTCAATGGTGTGTTAGCAACAGTTCCGGTCGGCCGGTCAGGACAACGCAGTATGACGTGCAGACAGAATGTTTAGTTGTTTGTGCCGTTTATCTTACATGTGCATATTCTGTAAACAGAAGTATGTGTGGTGCTGTCCTGCACATGTCATGTTGATTCACTAGAAAGGTGTATTTAGAATAAAATTATGAACAATCTGTTACGCTATTGGACTACATGGTTGTAGGTTTGTACAACACAGGAGCGTGCCGGTCTCTATGATAATTAATGTTATGGGGAATAACCTAGTTCCGGCTATACCACCATGCCACGAGGCTCTGTAATAAACGGATGTGTTCTTACAATGAGTGATTGTGTACAATTATTCAACCGCGATGCCAGAATGCAAATCAAGAATCTATATTAAATTATATATCTGATTATTTAAAATAACGCGTAACTCAGACATGTGCGCCTCTTCGTGTAATAATCATGCAATAACAAACCAAAACCAAACAACTAACACTTTAACTATATTATAGTCTAAGTGCGAACGATGCTCTTCTTAGTGTGCAATACTGCACCCTACTGTGCAAGAGCAGTCAATGTGGTGGGTGTGGCTTGTATATGTCTGTCATTGTGTTCCTGGTCTACAAAAGCATAGACCTATTCCGTTGCCACGGGTGATCTTTAATTGAGTCAGTATTAAGGCAATCACTGATTGCAGGCAGCCAACATGCATAATCAACGTAAACAGATTACTAATTACAACACCGCGTGTGTTTACGGGAGTGTCAGAAAGAATCACTGACGTCGTGGTAACCAAAGGTACAGTTCATTTGATGACCAATGATATCCATCGACTTTGTCGTCTCAAATAATTATAATAATAGGAAATGTTGGCACATCGCAGCGAACATTAGTAGGACCACATTGTTCAGAGAGAGAGAGAGAGAGAGAGAGAGAGAGAGAGAGAGAGAGAGAGAGAGAGAGAGAGAGAGAGAGAGAGAGAGACAGAGACAGAGACAGAGAGACAGAGAGACAGAGAGAGAGAGATACGACTAGTTCAAGGCCAGCAATATTACAGGTAAAGTTAATGTTTAATCTTCTATTATTTTAACATGCATCGATCTTTCAAGGAGGCGAATCATCCAATAGAAAAAACAAAAGCTGCGATTTATATAAGCAGTTGGCCACCCGAACGTCATTGCCTTTAACGTTGAGGTAGCCTTACTTTCGGTTGATATTCCTATGACAGGTGTTAGATAGCGCGTACTGTACCGTCACTGACGACCTCTCAAACATCGGGATACATTTCACTTAGGTAACTAACTGATAACAACATCATTCTAACCAATTATTTAGTTTTGATGCGCATCTGAGGTACGTTTACGAAGACTTAGGCGCAAAACGAATAAGTTTTATTATTTTTATTGCCATAATTATCACACCCGTGATCTACCACAATCCAATGTAAATGTAATTTATTTATGTAGCCTTATTTGTAGAAAAGCGATCTACTCTCTAAAATTATTTTAAACAGTTCGGATATGTATTGTCAGACAATCAATGTGAGCAAATACAGATATCTACAAAGTAACTCGAAATAATTAATCTAAACAATGCAAATTATTGTTATAGAACAATGCAAATTTCATATGACACAACAAAAATATTACTCAAGCAGTGACAATTCAGTTCCTGAAAAAGGCCGCCAATGGTGGCTGAAACGTTGAAGTGGGTAGAAATGATTAGTTGGGTAATTGTGAAATTTGCTTGAGTAATATACTTCCAACTTGATGAACATTTTCAAGGACGCAACTAAAATATGTTGAATTACGTCGATGGTTCAACTGTGCTCGGCAGTTTTAAACAGGAACAGGTCTTCCTCTGCTCAAACGCCGTATGTCAAATTATTGTATCAATTCTTATTGTTTAATCATTCTTCCAACTTGGTGAATTTTTTCACGAATCAATGTTACAGTTTCTGGGTTATGTTACTTGTTATTTGCTCATGTTGTCAATCATTATATTGCCATGCCGAAATAAAATTAGGACGGAAATCATAGTGGTAGAGAACAGCTAAATAACACATATACCGCCATTTCCCCAATAACACAATCGATTTAGAATTGACAACTATTTAACTACGGATTGCTGCATGCAATCTCGAACGCCATCTTAAATTCTGCTGTTAGCATCGGGTGGTTCTAGAGGACGTTTAGTACTTTCATCAATATGGCATTTAGCAACTCTCCATATAATTAATTTCAATGTTGGGAGTGACCACCAGATGCAATTAATCAACGAATCTAAATAACCTTAGACATCGTAATCAAAAGAGTAATTACAATTTGGGCAGCAATGACGAGTATGCCAAGTAGTAATTACTGGCCATACACCCGCCTTCCCACATGTGACGCAGCAAATTAAACGGCATGCAAGTTGAACACCGATTGAATTATTGGCAATTAGTATATATATATATATATATATATATATATATATATATATATATATATATATATATATATATATATATATATATACTAATTGCCAATAATTTAATCGGTGTTAAACTTGCATGCCGTTTAATTTTAAACCGTTAATATATATATATATATATATATATATATATATATATATATATATATATATATATATATATATATATATATCGAAGTCCGTTATATTCTCGTGTTATCAACTTTCGGTCTCCTTCGTGAGCGAAAGAAGATAATCTCTGGTTGTCAATACGTATTTTGACAGCTCGGTGCCTAACATGGAATCCATGATTTGAACCCTAGTGCCAAAGGTCGGTGCATGATGTAGCAGGAACCCAATACCGGAACATTTACATAATTGTTTTTGTTTTGTTTTATTGTGCTACTTTTTCAATATAAGTTAGATATTGGCTAATTTCGGAATCACGGTATTGACTGATAAAACTGTGTTCGCATTAAATTGTTCGCTCCATTCTTAACCTGAGAGCCAGTCATCATCTTTACCCATTAATGGAATAAAGCTACCATGCGGTTGATAATTCGAAACCAAGAAATTCCAAGCCGTTGTGAGTGGTGATAAGATGTTGTCACCTCAAGGAACCTGTTCCAGTGAAACTCGCTTAGTTTGCACCTGCTTTGATACGCATGAAACTGACTTCCAACGCAATACCAATAGCAATCTTCAAAATGTTGATGTTGGTTGGTCAATTGGAAGAAGTGTGTTGTCGTTGAAAAGGTGTGTCAGCGAATCGGGCAAGTATCGAATACGATAATACACTTTTTCAATTGACCAACCAACATAAGCACTTTGAAGATCACTGTTGGTATTGCGTTGGGAGTTTGCATGGTGTTCTTTTGTTGTTATTGTTTGAATAAACGAATGAACGACTACACTAGAACAAGAAGTATTTTAATAGATGGAATTTCTCAGTATGCTACTTTAGGTGCATAAGTAAATGAAACAAAACACAGTTTATTTTTCGTTTTACGTAAATATCACAAACAGTTTCCTCATTGGCACAGATCCAGGAGGGAGCTTCATGCTGATATGCCAATTCTGATATACAAACGAAGATAGAGTTAACTTAAAGGTTACAATGAATGATAGTATCACGTTAAGTGTACTTTTGATAATGCTGACATCACGTGTTAAGTATTTACATGAATCGTTTAGTGGAGGGACAGTGCATGGCCACCGGCCACTAGGGGTGCAGCACATACCATTAATTTCGGTTAGTTTCTCTCGCCAGTGGCGTCATGGAGAAGAGAACTGTTGCGAGACGGAGGCACCATGATATCTTCGGGTCATCGGCCGCGACCTCTACCGGCAAGCACCGGCTCACGTAAGTTTTGTCTCGACGTAGTAGTCGCTGTGTTATTCCTGCGTTTTCAGAACCACGCAATTCAGCCGTCAAACTTGTTTGTTCCTGCTGCTAAAGTGCCTATAACATGTTTCTTTATTCATGCTCATATTTCAAGTGACAAATATAAAATAATTGATGTAATAATTGTTCGCTAATTAGATATAAAATAGTTATAAATAGTTATATTTTAGAAAGGTTTACAATTTCCGCCAAGAAGTGATGATTTGTTTTTGGGTGAAAGATAACTCTGACATGACGTCAGCGCGGTACAGCATGTATCACGTACAACGTTTGCAACGCTTCGCGTGTTTTCTACGATTATTCCATGGACTTATATACACTGGACTGCTGTCTTCTGCCGCTCGCGGCGCTTCGCGAGCGGCGGAGTTAGCTGCAAAGGTCACGAGCTCAGAAGAGGTATTCCTGACTTCCGGTCTGCTAGCCACTGCATGGAGTTGCCGAACATCGAGGGAATTCTTGCGGTAAATAAAACTGTTTAATTCAATAATAATGAGAATTTTCTAAACGATGACTGTACCTAGGTTGGTAAATGTTGTGGCTATCTCCAGTGTAGTTCTAAATGGTTTATTTAATTCTATTTTCGTCGTACATGACCTATAATATGCACCGGGGTGCCAGCGTAAAGTAATTTAATGGTGTAAACAATACCGAACTTCCGAAGGCAAGGCAGATTTTTTCTTGGGCAAGTGACGCAAGTTTTAACCAGTCCACTGTCTTGCCATGCGTGTAAGTTCATAGATTTGAATTATATGTAATGTTTAAATACTCATAATAATTTTATTTAACCGATCTGTCATTCTGTGCTGTCAGTTATTAATATACCTGCCCATGGGCATGGCTATGCCTAGCCCTAAGCCCAGTTAGGCATTGCTAACTGTTTTCAATATTGACTGCCATTCGCTTGTATTTATTATTTATTTGGGTAATTTTTATTTTGATGAATGTTCATGTGCAATTTATTTATTCTGGTCCTGTTTTATGACATTGTTGTGAATAAAATATCACTACAACTATTGCTAATTATAATAAATAATAATGCAATTACTTCTAGAAATGTAAACATTACTAAGAATTGTGTATTTGTTATTTTTAGTTTATTTATTTAAATCCTTGGGATGGATATACAATAATTCTGTCATGTGTTTGATTAATTATTGTAGTTATTACATGCACTTTGAATTCTTTTATTTCAGAAATGTTGCACCTGAAAGTTACACACAATACGTGTGTGCATAATTACAAGCTTCATCTGGCTGAAGATGACACAGCAGCATATCTAGGCCGTCTAAAGATACAGTCCCTGTGAACATGACATGTGCATTGCAGTTTTAATGGACAAGAACACAGCATTATTGTATTGTCTGAACAACACTATCTGTCAGTTAACTGTGAAGGTACATAGCTTACAAAATCATCAATATATCATAGGCGTCATCTGCATACACTAAATAATTTTACATAATTTATCTCACTGAATGTGACACTTAATACACGTTGAATAATACAAACTTAATTACAATACACTGGTATTAGACAGTTTCTGTACGACACGGGACACACTGGATTATGAACATTCTTGGGTAGATCTTGCAGAATATTGTGAATATTGCAAAAAGACAGTATTGTGAGGTGGAGTAATGTGAGCAGCTTCTTCATCGTGCACTTTATCCCTATGGAGCGTAACGCAGTAAGCAGTCTTGCATTTGGCACACGAGATGTTGGAGTTGGTGACGAAACACTGTGAACATATATAAACATTACTTCATCAAGTTCATGTTGAAATGCAGAATATCATGAAACGGTAACAATTTATTACTGATCTCTACTGAGCCTGCAGCATTTGTCCAACCTGTAAACACACGGTCACCCATAAACAAGTGAAGTGTGACAACTGGGCTTCATTGTCATGGATTAATCTGTTTGTTATTTAGATAATATGTATTAATAAAGTTATTATCATTATTATCATTGTACTAAGATCTGCAGAAGCAGAAAAAAAATACAAAACATACAAAAATAAATTAACATCTATATTAAGAAGTACAGAAAAAACTATTATAGCTCATTGTTCGAAAAACAAAAAGCAAATGTTAAAGAGACCTTGAAAATACTAAATGAAGTAATTAATAAACGCAAAAATAAGCCAACATATCCTGAATACTTTATAAAAAACAACAAAAGAATTTCAAAGAAAGATGATATTGCAAATGGATTTAATAACTTCTTTACAAATGTTGGCTCCAACTTAGCAAAAAATATCCCCTTACCTAAAAACGATACAACTATTTATGATTACTTAGAAGAAAACATTGAACATACTATGTTTCTAGATCCTGTTGATGACCTAAAAATTATCAGAACTGTTCAAAATTGTAAAAACAAAACATCAACTGATTTCAGTGACATTAGCATGAGCCTGCTTAAGAAAGTAATTTTCAAAATAGTTAAGCCATTTGCTCATATATGTAATGTTTCATTTCAAACAGGTGTTTTTCCAAACAAAATGAAAATAGCTAAAGTTATTCCACTATATAAGTCTGGAGAAAAAACATTTTTACAAATTACAGGCCAATATCTTTATTACAATTCTCAAAAATTATGGAGAAACTATATAACAACAGTTTGGACAAGTTCCTTAATAAATGTAACATACTCAGTCCAAGTCAGTATGGGTTTAGATCTAGCATGTCAACAACTGAGGCTCTTTTAGATTTGGTAGAAGAAATTACAACTTCATTAGAACAAAATAAATACACTGTTGGAGTATTTATTGACCTAAAAAAGGCCTTTGATACTGTTGATCATGATATACTGTGTAAAAAGCTGCATTTCTATGGCTTGCGTGGTGTCGCACAGGAATGGATTCAGAGTTATTTAGAAAATAGAAAACAGTTTGTCAGTTTTAATAGCTGTCATTCTGAAATATTAAATGTGACGTGTGGTGTCCCTCAGGGTTCCATTTTGGGACCAAAATTATTTATCATGTATATTAATGACATCTGTAAAGTCTCACAAGTGTTCAAGTATATTTTATTTGCTGATGATACAAATCTATTATGTTGTGATAGAGACTTAGATAAACTTGTTCGGATGATAAATGGTGGTTTAGAACAACTGCAGACATGGTTTTCTGTTAATAGATTGTCTCTTAATATATCCCAAAAGAAATACATGATTTTTGGTAATCGCAAAATAACTGCAGATATTTGTGTTAGAATAAATAAGGAGAAAATCAAAAGAGTAAATTCCACAACATTTTTAGGTGTAGTAATTGATTGCAAATTAAACTGGAAAAGTCACATTTTATCAGTAAGATCTAAACTGTCAAAATGCTGTGCTATTATATATAGAGCCAGTTCTTTGATTAACAAACATGGTATGCATATTTTGTACTATTCTCTTTTCATGCCTTATATTATGTATTGTGCTGAAGTATGGGGTAACACATATGCTACAAATATTCATTGTTTAGTTTTATTACAAAAAAGAGTTATAAGATTAACTTGTGGTGCAAAAAGACTTGATCACACAAATTTACTCTTTCACAATGTACATATTCTTAAATTACCAGATCTTGTAAAGCTAAAAACTGCTATAATTATGTTTAAGGCATATCGTTATATATTACCAATGAATGTACAAAAATTGTTCAAAATACATGACTCACGATATTCATCCAGGTATAAATATGCAAGTTCAAGCAAATCTATATACGTACTAACTTAAAAAGTATGTGTATTTCTGTTACTGGAGTTAAACTTTGGAACTCCTTCGATAATTCACTGATTAGTTGTAAAAATGTTCATCATTTCAAAAAGTGTTACACAAATAGACTGTTGAATAATTATGTGTTAAGAGTCCTAGACCATTTTTTGCTAACAAATTAGATAACAAAAAAACATTCAGTTTGTTTATTGTTGTAAAAGTTTTTTTCTTTTTTTCTTTTCAACAAATGTCACAATGTCTTTTTTTTATTAAATGTTGTATGGTTACACGTAAATAGTGTTGTCGCACATTCTATTGCACTGTTCATATGCTTTATGTATGAAATTAAGAATTTATAAGGGTAAACATGATAAGTATTGTACTTCTTTTACCCTTTTTTTCAACAATTTGTATTGTATGCACTGTATTTATAATGTAGTTGTTGTTGTTGTTGAAAATAAATTTCAATTCAATTATTTATGTTGTAATGACATGTATTTATTGATGGTTGATCATAATGTTTCACATTATATTTACTTCATAATTATTTACTGCAGGCTTTCATAAAATACATAACCATTAATTGAGTTAGCATGCTAACATTAGCCAATATTAACTTATTAATTAAAGTAGTGTTAATATGAAATTACTGGCTAATGTCTATTTACTACCGTAATTAATGTGAAAATGTCTTAATAATTATGGACATTATGGCCTTTTATTCATGTGTATATGTATGAAGCACGGCTACTAATTATATAGTAGGGGGTAACTTTGCTACAATTATCAACGTGTATGCTCCGACAATGACAAACCCAGACGAAAACAAGGAGGCCTTCTACAACCAGCTCACAAGTGTGCTCAGGGGCATCCCTCATACCGATAAGCTACTGCTGATAGGAGACTTCAATGCGAGGATAGGAAGAGACAATGACAAGTGGCCCTTGGTCATGGGCAAACATGGGATTGGGAAATGCAACTCCAATGGCGAACTTCTACTGGCTCTGTGCTCTGAGTTCGAACTGATAGTGACGAACACCATGTTCAAGCAGAAGGATGAACGCAAGACCACCTGGATGCATCCTCGTTCCAAACACTGGCATATGATCGACTTCATCATCACGAGGTGTCGGGATAAGATGGACATCCACAGCACCCGAGCCATGCGTGGAGCAAACTGCTGGACCGATCACCAGATGCTGAGATCAAAAGTGGCTTTCAGAATACGACAAAAGCACAACAGGCAAGGGACAAATAAGCCGACCAAGCTCAACACTGCAAAACTAAGTACCATCAGCCATAGGGAGAGTTTTGAGCAGGAGATGGACAGTGCTCTCGCCCATTGGGAGGAGAAGGAAAACTCAACACCAGACGAGGAATGGGCAGCTCTGCAGCAGGTTGTGTACAACACAGCCAAGACATATCTTGGCAAGCCGGACAGAAAACACCAGGACTGGTTCGACCCCAACGACCAGGAGCTACAGACTCTTATGAGCAGAAGAGATCAAGCCCACCAGAGAATGTTGCAAACCAGGAGTACTAGATCCACCACTGCAGCATACAAAGATGCCTGCAGACTGCTACAAAAACACACCCGTGCACTGAAGTCGGACTGGTGGGAAAGGAAAGCAGTGGAGCTGCAGAGAGCTGCCGACAGTAACAACATGAAGGGCTTCTACAATGGACTGAAGGAAGTGTGGGGACCCAAAAAGAAGGGACCTGTTCAACTAAAATCAACAGACGGAATGGAAACCTTCTCTGACAGCAAGAGAGTTGTGGCAAGATGGAGTGAACACTTCCAGAAGCTACTCAACGTCCCTGGCGACATAGATCACGAAGCTCTGGACAACATCCCGCAGCGCATTACCAAGACAAGCCTTGATGAGATTCCAACTATGGATGAGATGGCTAGAGCAATCGCCAGCCTGAAAGATGGCAAAGCACCTGGAGGAGATGGAATTCCTGCAGAAGTATGGAAGCATGGAGGAGACAATCTGTTCAGCAGACTGCACCAACTAATCACCAATGCCTGGGAGATGGGTTCTGTACCACAAGCATGGAAGGATGCAAGCATTATAACCATCTACAAGAAAGGTGATCGAACAGACTGTGGGAACTATAGAGGAATCTCTCTTCTTTCCATAGCAGGCAAGATCTTCGCCAGGATCCTCCTCAACAGACTATCTACCCACCTAACACCAGAGGTAGTTCCGGAGACACAATGTGGCTTCAGAGGTAACCGGAGCACCGTGGATATGATATTTTGTCTCCGACAACTACAAGAAAAGTGCATTGAGCAGGACCGACCACTGTACATGGTATTTGTCGACTTCAGTAAGGCGTTCGATACAGTTGGGAGGACCGGACTATGGCAGCTACTGAAGAAGTATGGCTGCCCAGAGAAGTTCACAACAATGATCGAGGCACTACATACCGGAATGATGGCGACTGTTAATGTTGGAGGGGAAGTCTCGGAATCGTTCAGGGTCACAAATGGGGTCAAGCAAGGCTGTGTACTGGCGCCCACGCTCTTTTCCATCTTCCTATCAGCAATGCTCGACAATGCTTTCCGAGACATGGGGGATGGCATCTACATACAGTCCAGACAGAGCGCTGACCTATTCAATGTCGCACACTTCAGAGCGAAGACCAAGACTACACGGATACTGATGAGGGAGCTGCTATTCGCAGATGACAGTGCACTGGTTGCACACTCTGCTGAAGAGATCCAGAAAATAGTGGATGCTTTTTCCAATGCGTCAAAGAAGTTCGGCCTGAAGATTAACATCAAGAAGACCGAGGTGCTGTACCAACCCAACTCTACAAGAACCCGAGAGGAGGATATCATGGTTGATGGAAACAAGCTGAACTCTGTTATGGAATTCACCTACCTCGGAAGCACTATATCAAGTGACGGATGCATTGACGATGAAATACAGAGGAGGATGGCCAAGGCTAGTGCATCTTTCGGCCGACTACGCCAGAGACTCTGGAACAACCACCATGTGTCCATGCGGGTTAAAGGCAAGATATACCGTGCAATTGTGCTGTCCACCCTCCTATACGGAGCCGAGGCCTGG
>OZ024858.1:23496156-23503656 GCA_964017155.1 Oasisia sp. SBJ-2009
TGAGCAAACTTACCTGAGTAAAAGGTAAAGGTAACTTTCATATGTATCTGAAATAAGAGTAAAATTACACGTATCCTTCAACGTTTTCATTTCAAAATAAATCGATACAGTGGCGCCGCCTAGGTAATGGAATATATATATAATGCGAATATCATAACTTGGCAGCTTAGCAGGCTGCGTCTTGGCAACATTTCTACGTCTGTTGATTCCTGAGGATAATGGCTATGGTTTTGAAAGTCATGTTGGGCCGAAAAGCCTACAACACGTTTTTTTTGGCGGGCCGTAATCAATGCAAAATGCCAGCGGTTTCTGAACTTCATTAACTTATGAAACATTACATTATTAACATTATTGTACCTACACATTTGTGATGTTTGAAAATTGATGTTTTTGTGGGAAATGAGTGCCATAGATCAAACATCGAGCATATCCAGTGCTAGAATGTATTGCATATCTCGATAAGTGTACTTGGCGTATTTACCTTTTTACATTTTATTTAAACGACACGCGTGCGAACAGAAAACATCCAATTTTGGTAAATATTGGTGGTGCGCACCGATATTTACCAGACTAGCATGCTAAATGCACAAATATGGACGCGTTTGAAAAACTGGAGGTATGTGATTGTGGCGAAATTTGACCAACATGTCATTAACATGGTGGCTATGCCTAAGAAGACACTGAAGATTATTTCCAGGTACAGGTTTCTTATAATCTGACAAAACGTTGACACAGCACCAATGGAAAGGCTAACAACAGTCAGTGACCCACGATGTTGTTTTTTGTACAGATGGAGAGTGCAATCCAAATATCGGTGATTGAGCGAGTACGCAGGCTGGTCTGGCAAAACAGTATGAACATGATAGGACTAGTAGTGATCAACGCAGTCACCCTATTGTTCTCGACTTTGATCGTCACGTTCGTTGTGTCATTTGTCAGTGACTTCCAGTTCGCCATTATGCAGCTGGTGAAAACGTGAGTATACGTGTTAGACACATCGATCGACAGGGTAAAACAAAAACGTAAAGAAAGGACAATTGGTTGTGACAACGCACATGAAAGAGTCAATGCGAAATATCACAATAAAATATCACAATAAAGTATAATACTGAACGATGCAAACGTTTCTTTACTCTTACATAGTACTGTTATCGTCATATTTTCTGTTTTGTAAATTGGTGAACTGGTGAGACCTGGTATTGGTGATGTCAGAGTTTCCATCGCATGCAAGAATTACTCCAAAAGCTTAACGGACATTTTTAAAGGAACACAATCATGAAACTCACCCGAGAAAAACATACAATATGCCAAATGAATGGTTAGTTTTCAGGGAATGCATAAATTGAACACTGATTAGATTCATCAATAGCTGAACTGTAAGGATTTTATTCTAGAGAAGTTTAGAGAAAGTTTAAATATATGTAAGCTATTTATTTATATAAACTAGCAATGTGTGTATGGGTGAAGTACTACATTGTTCAAGGGAATAGCATGTTTAGTGTACCATTGTGTACTATGCATTCAAGGAATGACGCGCTGAACGATGCGAAACGGAAGACGATGGGTGTACTCGTCAACATGTTTCCGGGTGTCGTTGTCAACAAGCTGCAACAGCAGCAGAGCGCTGGCATGGAACACTTCGTCGAAGTCACTGTGCTGTTTGCCGACATGGTTGGCTTCACTACCATCTCCTCTTTGTCGACGCCAGAGCAGGTAGCCCACAGCAAACATTCCAAAGAACATATTCCAATCGTTTTCTGTGGAATATTTTCTATAGAATATTTTTAGTGGCGAATACCAAAGAATTCCTGTAGAATTGTATTACATTATGTTGCTATATATATCATAAAGAATGCTATTCTATGGAACTTTCTACAGAATGTTTAATGACATATACATTGTTATATAACTGTATAAAAATGACAACTGTTAGAAACTGTTCCAAGCTATAGCGCCACTACATGTCCTCGCCGGCCTCTGCGTGAGCTCGGTACAGGTCACAATGTGGGCAGAGGTCAGAGTAGGCCTAAGGCCGAAACCACTCGACACTGGTTTAAGCGACAATTGAAATACCCAACGGAAGGCCCAATAGCGCCTTTCTCTGGAGAGTCACTGACCATTTCTGCTTAGATAAGCCTCTGAGCATCGTTTTCCGAGGATTTGTTTGCAAAGGAAATTACCGTATTCTTTCTTCTCCTAATGCTGCTGCTGTTGGTGCTACTGCTACTGCTACTGCTACTGCTACTGCTACTGCTACTGCTACTGCTACTGCTACTGCTACTGCTACTGCTACTGCTACTGCTACTGCTACTGCTACTGCTACTGCTACTGCTACTGCTACTACAACATTTGTGATGGACTGTAGGTATACAACATGCTGAACTTCCTGTTCACCTACTTCGACGATCTTATCAAACGACGCGATGTCTTCAAGGTGCAAACCATTGGCGATGCCTACGTTGTCGCTTCCGGTAAGCATACCTGCATGAGTTGTCATTTCCGGTAAGTACCTGCGTGGGGTTGTCGCTTCCGGTAAACACATGAGATGGTTGCTGCATCCGGTTGGTACTCGCGTTGGTTGTTGCTTCTGGTATCTACCTGCGTTGCGTCTTCAGACGATTGCAGACAAACAAAACAGGTTTCGAATGCATTGTCTTGCTTCTACAGGCGTACCTGTGCCGAACGGAAAGAAACACGTGATCGAGATCGCGCTTCTGGCGCTCGACTTCCGGGGCAATTTGAATAAGCTGGAGATTCCTCACATGAGCGGGGTGAACTACAATCTACGTATCGGAATGGCGACAGGTGAGTGTAATGCGTGTTTATGTGGAAAACGAGGACAGTTTATGACCATGATGCAAGTCCAGGTTTTCTGAGAGCCAACCTGCGATAGTGGATCAGCTGGAGAAGTTACGGTGGCTCGGCGGCGAGCAATTATTGTTTATTATTATTATTATTGTTATTGTTATTGTTATTGTTATTGTTATTGTTATTGTTATTGTTATTGTTATTGTTATTGTTATTGTTATTATTATTATTATTATTATTATTATTATTATTATTATTATTATTATTATTATTATTATTATTATTATTATTATTATTATTATTATAACAAGCATTTATAAAACGCTCTTTCTCCGAGACGAGCCCGATCACAGGTAGTGACGTAACCATGGGGGCAGCCCCCCCCCCCCGTCCTGGAAGATTAGGATGGTGGGGAATGGATGATCAATAACTGGCTGCCTGATTCACAGAGTCACAAAGTACAGAGGGCATAAGCAGAGTTAATACATCCGAGCTGGGGCTCTTCAACACGCAGCTCCCTCACACGGGTGGGATCAAAGCTTAAAACAGATACCGAGACGCCCGAGATTGAGGCGTCCGAGATTGCGCGATTCGATCCAGCGTTGGGAGGGGGTGGAGTGCCCCAGTTCCTATCTAATAACTTTGGTATAAGCATGCCTGTGTGACACTTTCCTTCCAAGACATACTCTTTCGCAAAGACAGTCTTCGTTATGCAAATAGGATTAAGTTAGGAATTCGCCATTTCTGTAGCAGGCTACAGCCCAAAAGGTGACAGGGCCACGAAAACGTCATCATTCTCAATGTGGCAAATGGTTATTAAAGAGTCAAAATAATAGTTGCCCGATTACTAGACTAAGGCCAAATTGCATTTTGTTTTCGTTCTTGCCTTGGCGTCCTTGTCGTCAACCATGATGTCCGTTTCGATTTTCTTCCTCTAACTTTTCTGCCATTACGTTTTCTATCAACAATCTCCAATTCCTTCTATCTGTTGCTCTTTTTCTCCATTATTCTCCCAATTTTATTATTGGTCTCTTTAAGCAATCATCCATCGCAATTTCAGTCTTCCTCACTTACCTTTCTTCGCCAGCGCGGGCGTGCTGGAGTTAGCGACAAATCCGACGCGGATACTGCTTCATCATCATCATGCTGTCGGTCGCGAAGCGACAAAGACTGCTTCCATCACTTGACTCTTGCTCTCCATTTGTCTCTCTGCTGTGAGAGTGATGTCCAGGAGTCGATCTTTATGTCTCTCAGCTTCAGGTTTCTCTTGATGGTATCTTTGAACCGGAGACGAGGGCGCCCTCTCTTTCTGTGACCAGAAGACAGTTGGGAGTAGAGAACCTGCTTCGGTAGCCTGTCTGATGACATCCTCATGAGGTGTCCAGTCCACCGGAGATTCTTTCTGATCAGAAGATCTTCCATAGATGGCAGCCCTGTCCGTTCGAGTATTTCCTTGTTTGTCACTTTGTCCATCCAGGTTATCCTCATGATCGAACGCAGATGTCGCATCATGAAGGCATGCAACTTTTTCACCTGTCGTCTGTACACTGTCCAGGCCTCGGCTCCGTATAGGAGGGTGGACAGCACAATTGCACGGTATATCTTGCCTTTAACCCGCATGGACACATGGTGGTTGTTCCAGAGTCTCTGGCGTAGTCGGCCGAAAGATGCACTAGCCTTGGCCATCCTCCTCTGTATTTCATCGTCAATGCATCCGTCACTTGATATAGTGCTTCCGAGGTAGGTGAATTCCATAACAGAGTTCAGCTTGTTTCCATCAACCATGATATCCTCCTCTCGGGTTCTTGTAGAGTTGGGTTGGTACAGCACCTCGGTCTTCTTGATGTTAATCTTCAGGCCGAACTTCTTTGACGCATTGGAAAAAGCATCCACTATTTTCTGGATCTCTTCAGCAGAGTGTGCAACCAGTGCACTGTCATCTGCGAATAGCAGCTCCCTCATCAGTATCCGTGTAGTCTTGGTCTTCGCTCTGAAGTGTGCGACATTGAATAGGTCAGCGCTCTGTCTGGACTGTATGTAGATGCCATCCCCCATGTCTCGGAAAGCATTGTCGAGCATTGCTGATAGGAAGATGGAAAAGAGCGTGGGCGCCAGTACACAGCCTTGCTTGACCCCATTTGTGACCCTGAACGATTCCGAGACTTCCCCTCCAACATTAACAGTCGCCATCATTCCGGTATGTAGTGCCTCGATCATTGTTGTGAACTTCTCTGGGCAGCCATACTTCTTCAGTAGCTGCCATAGTCCGGTCCTCCCAACTGTATCGAACGCCTTACTGAAGTCGACAAATACCATGTACAGTGGTCGGTCCTGCTCAATGCACTTTTCTTGTAGTTGTCGGAGACAAAATATCATATCCACGGTGCTCCGGTTACCTCTGAAGCCACATTGTGTCTCCGGAACTACCTCTGGTGTTAGGTGGGTAGATAGTCTGTTGAGGAGGATCCTGGCGAAGATCTTGCCTGCTATGGAAAGAAGAGAGATTCCTCTATAGTTCCCACAGTCTGTTCGATCACCTTTCTTGTAGATGGTTATAATGCTTGCATCCTTCCATGCTTGTGGTACAGAACCCATCTCCCAGGCATTGGTGATTAGTTGGTGCAGTCTGCTGAACAGATTGTCTCCTCCATGCTTCCATACTTCTGCAGGAATTCCATCTCCTCCAGGTGCTTTGCCATCTTTCAGGCTGGCGATTGCTCTAGCCATCTCATCCATAGTTGCTTAATCCTGCTGCTTAATCCTGCCGTAATCCATATTTTATAAACAACTGCAAATTTGTATTTCTAAAATTTGTTGTGTTAGTATAAGTTTAATTTTGAAAAGTGTTTATAATACAGCATTATCTGATAAATAAAGTATCGTTATTTAATTTGTTATTTCAAATTCGGCCTGAGAACCAATCAGCGTCGCTACCCGGGGCCTAATTAGTCCAGGACCTGCCCTATAGACCCGTAGACATTTCGTACTTGATAACGTTTGACTGTTGATTTGAGTAATATATACATACGGCTTTACTATTCTACTAGGTGGAAATTAAAAAAATAGGCATAACGTGGCGACGGCCATTTTCCAAAATGGCTGCCAAATTCAATATCCCCGTATCTTAATAAATACGGCATGCAGAGCAATAATTGTGGTATGCCAATGTATGTTTCAGGTGACTCCGATTTCAAATATACAATTACTTGGCTCTTTTAGCATTTATTTCTGCCATTTGTAAAGATGGCGGTCGTCATTACAAATGTCCCCATATCTAAAAAAAAACGACGTCACGTAGAGCAATAGTTTTGACGTTGTTGGATAGCTTGGTGGATAGCAATATCAAATATGTTATTTGTTACCTTCAATAACATAACAATTCGCGCCATTTCTAAAGATGACGTCTGTCAAAGCCCATTATGTCCGTATTTAAGAAATGCGGTATTTAGATCCATCTTTCACCACATCATAAGTGCTTCATGTTGTCGAAGGGTGTAGCAGATGCTCAGTGGAGACCTGTTTGACCCACTGTTGACATTAGTTATAAGTTTTAGACGAGTTCAATGCCGTATATGATATTTTCCCTATGATCGCTCAGTATACTTGAGATCATATGGCAAGATCATTAATCGATGTGTCATCTGTATATAACCAAATGCCAATATAATTATGAATTTCATGAATGTTTGAAAAGTGTCATCACCAGAACACATTAAAGATGCAAAAGTGCATGTGAAAAACATGTTTATAAGTTAAAGCCTGCATCACTCAGACCAGGACTACCATCGATCTATATAGATTATCAGGTACTGAGCAGTCAAATGATGTTTCAAACCAGGTGGTAATTGCCTACGAGATATATCCCCACTGTTATAACTATCCCAAAAGAGAAGTAGTAATGAGGTATTTGTTTACAATAAGCCAAGGTTGCCTCATTGATTGAAGACATGTCTATTATATACCAATACACAAGTACATCTGCTACACCCTTCGACGACATGAAGCACTTAAGATGTGGTGAAAGATGGATCTAAATACCGTATTTCTTAAATACGGACATAATGGGCTTTGACATACGCCATCTTTAGAAATGGCGCGAATTGTTATGTTATTAAAGGTAACAAATAACATATTTGATATCGCTATCCACCAAGCTATCCAACAACGTCAATACAATTGCTCTAGGTGACGTAGGTCTTGCGATATGGGGACATTTGTATTGACGACCGCCACCTTTAAAAATGGCGGATATGGGGACATTTGTATTGACGACCGCCATCTTTAAAAATGGCGGAAATAGATGCCATAGGAGCCAAGTAATTGTATATTTGAAATCGGAGTCCCCGGAAACATACATTGGCATACCAGAATTATTGCTCTGCATGCCGTATTTATTAAGATACGGGGATATTGATTTTGGCAGCCATTTTGAAAAATGGCCGTCGCCACGTTATGCCCAGTTTTAGAAATTTCCACTTAGTAGAATATTAAAGCCATATGTATGTATTACTCAAATTAACAGTCAAACTTTATCAAGTACGAAATGTCTACGGGCCTATAGGGCAGGTCCAGAACTAACTCTGGGATTAGGCCGCCCTGGCGCTTACAACTGCAGCCATAATAATAATAATAATAATAATTAGTTAACTTCTATTGCGCCTATATCCTTAGAAACCAAGCTCAGAGGCGCAT
>OZ024858.1:23506156-23606156 GCA_964017155.1 Oasisia sp. SBJ-2009
CATGATAGCTATGGTCTACTGTGTTCTGTGAAAAGCAGTGACGTCAGTTGGGGAACGGACATTATTTGATATAATGAAAACTCTGTACCTCTGTTGTTTTTATTGCCATAATATTAATTAATTCGAGCGCCGAGATTTGTGCAAATTTAATACGTTGGAAATTGCATTATTTGCAGTAACCTGTACGCACAATAAAGTATTATATCGGTTATTATATTATTTTATTTGACGCTACGGTCAAGTGACTCTAGTGTTTCGTTACAGACACCCTATCCGCATTGCACACGTATTTGTGCAAACAATTTCCTACGCACTGTGAAAACAACAGATCAGGTAAACAAATTAACGTATTCTTGTATCTCCACCCAGATAAGAAAACATAGCAATAGCAATGTCGAATTACAGAGAAGGTTAGCCCTAGGGTTTTGGTTTTGCCGTTCCCCGGCTGTCGTTGATGTCTTGCCTTGCCTTGGGTCACGACTGCACGACTGGTAAAAATGGTCACACAATGTAGCGAGTAGACCGAGCTACTTACAGAGAAAATATTGTTACAGTTGTTTTCACTAATATGTGACTCTAAGCAAGAGTTAAAATATATTGTTCGTTAGACTGATCTCAATGTTGCGATGACGTGGTATTGCAACGAATATCAGATTCGTGTCAGAAAGTAGAGCATAGTTTTTACATCCTCTAATAGTTGCTAGTTTGCTTGCTAAACAAATATATTATTGTACGGCATTATTATTATTGGGTACTTGCGTAAGTGCATTTTAATACACCCAGTAATATGGGAGTACACTACTGGTGACTAGAGCAATTGAATTGGTCAAACAAAATGTCTGTTATTCATTCGTTCGTTCGTTCGTTCGTTCGTTCGTTCGTTCGTTCGTTCGTTCGTTCGTTCGTTCGTTCGTTCGTTCGTTCGTTCGTTCGTTCGTTCGTTCGTTCGTTCGTTCGTTCGTTCGTTCGTTCGTTCGTTCGTTCGTTCGTTCGTTCGTTCGTTCGTTCGTTCGTTCGTTCGTTCGTTCGTTCGTTCGTTCGTTCGTTCGTTCGTTCGTTCGTTCGTTCGTTCGTTCGTTCGTTCGTTCGTTCGTTCGTTCGTTCGTTCGTTCGTTCGTTCGTTCGTTCGTTCGTTCGTTCGTTCGTTCGTTCGTTCGTTCGTTCGTTCGTTCGTTCGTTCGTTCGTTCGTTCGTTCGTTCGTTCGTTCGTTCGTTCGTTCGTTCGTTCGTTCGTTCGTTCGTTCGTTCGTTCGCTCGCTCGCTCGCTCGCTCGCTCGCTCGCTCGCTCTCTCGCCCACTCACTCACTCACTCACTCACTCACTCACTCATTCACTCACTCACCACTAACTCACTCATTCACTCACTCACTCACTCACTCACTCACTCATCAGCCTATATATATATATATATATATATATATATATATATATATATATATATATATATATGTGTATATCTATTTCTTTCACTCACCCACTTACTCACGCATCCATCATTTATACCCACATACATTTATATATGTTTGTACATATAATACATATATTATAATATATATATATAATATATAATAATATAATATATAATAATATAATAATAATAATAAATATAATAAATACAGTATTTGTCTACGCCATATCTCTAGCAATAAAACCATTCAGAGGCGCATTACACTTTACATGAATATAGAGAATTAGAGACGTAGTTGTAAAATAAATAGATCAGTAAATAAATGTTCAATATAAATAAATAATATTAATCTTAATAATCCTAAAATACTAATACTGTTAAATAATAGTTAATTATATTACAATAAATAAATAAATAAATAATAAAATAGTTGATAAATAGTACACATTACAAATGTTCGGATATTAAAAAATTGTTCTTTAAAAGTGAAACCCCTCTTTTAAACAGAAATATCTTCATTTTTTTTAACAAGATTGCCACCTAGAGAATCAACTCTAGATGGCAGGTGGACAAGGAAGCCCTTTGGCTTATCGAGAGTCCAACCTATCTAACTAAATGTACCCAGCCCTTCTTAGGTACATGTCAATTTTATTTTTAAACATATTAACACTACTAGCACCTACATAATCAGCCGATAATCTGTTCCATTCATTTACTGTTCTTTGTGAAAATGAAAATTTTCTAATATCTAGTCTACACTGCTTCTTTGCTAATGTAATTCCATGTCCTCTAGTCCTTCTCTCTTCCTTAACAGAGAAAAAAATATTTCTGTCAATATTTTTATACCCATTCAATATTTAAAAAACTTCTATCTGATCTCCTCTCAATCTCCTGGTTTCTAGTGTTGTTAATCCACATTCTTTTAGACGCATTTCATAACTAATATTCCTGAGTTTTTGTATCATTTTGGTTGCTCTTCTTTGTACTCTTTCTAATATATCAATATCCTTCTTGCGATATGGCCTCCATGCCTGTATGCAATATTCTAAATGAGGCCTAACTACTGTTTTGTACAGCGGTATTATTAGTTGCTTCTTTAAAGAACTGAGGGAGTCTGTGGCACGCATGGCAAGCGGCAGATTGTTCCAGAGCCGTGGAGCAGCACTCGAAAATGCCTTTTCTGCATGCGTAGGCAGTCTGCATCGAGGAACCACCAGTAGGTGGGCGTCCGCGGAGATAGGCTATACGGCAAATGTGCTGCACTTGGTTATTCATACTTAGAGCATCATCGAAGAAAACGCCAATGTTGTTGGCAACAGTGGACACTGGCTCAACGGTATCACCAAGTTCTACGTGCGGCATAGAAAGTTTGGCCTTTACGTGTGACGCGCACATCACAATAATTTCTGTCTTTGTAGCATTGAATTTCAGTTTATTTATATTCATTCAAACTTGTAATTCTGCGACACAATCTTGGATGCGCGTGACTGCCTGGATTGTGTCTTCGTTTGAGTGCGGACTGAACGCGAGATACAGTTGGGTGTCATCAGCATTCAGGTGAACGTTTATCCCGTGTCGACGTGCGATACCACAGAGTGGAGTTGTGTAGCAAATAAACATGAGAGGGCCGAGAACGAAACCTTGCGGAACACCAAACACCACTGGACGTTCCGATGATAATCTTCCGTGCATTTGAATACGTTGGCATCAAACGTTGTTTTCTTCAGCAACGGAGTTACGAGAGCCTTTTTAAAGGCGGAAGGGAACACTCCTGTCGCAATCGACATACTCACAATATCAGCGATGACCGGTGCAAGGCAGGATAAGTTGGACTTCAGCAGATGAGTAGGAATCGGATCCAACTTGCACGATTTACAGGCTGATTTGCTGACCAATTTGGTGATCTCGTCGGTTGTTGTGGGCATGAACGATGACAGATACGAGGAAATACCACAGGACTCATCGGGACGCATTGATACGCAATTGTCAACATTATCAAGGTCGCGTCTGATGATATCAACTTTGTCTATCTATCAGGTCGAGTCTCCTCGGGCAACAATGACACGCCAAACATCACGGTACTCCATACATGTTCTGATATCTGCTGCTGTTTTGAGACTAGTATCTCGCAGGAGCTGGTCGATGAAAGTCAAAGACTGGCTGCCTCGTGAAGCTCGTCCCTGCGTCGGTTCCCATAGAACGAGATTGCTTGCAGCCAGTTCAGGGTGTCGGACACAGTGTTCTGCCATTTGAAGTCTTCTCTTCCTGATTTTTGTAGTGATTCGAGGGAGATATCCCTTCATGTAACGTTGAACACCATCCTGAGCATACTTGTGTAGCAGCCATCGCAGTAAGCAGTAAGCAGTAAGCGTCCATGCCTCTGAACCATTTAGCAGGATAGATTCCACCGAGGCCATGAAGATTGCTCTTTTGATGTCATCAGGCATGGCAGAATGCCAAATGTTCTTGAGGTCGTGGAGTGCTATCCATGCATGGGCCTCTGTCGAGCTGATGTAATATCCAAGGTACTTGAAGTCTTCCTTGACTGCGAGTATGGTGCCATTTTTAGTTGTGATCTTGTCCTTCTCGTTGATGTTGAATGTCATTACCTCAGTCTTCTTAGCGTTCAGCTGTAGGCCCATCTCCTGTCACTCGCCCTCCACACTGAGCAGCAGGGCCTGTGCTTTCTCGACGGAGTCTGACACAAGTGCGATGTCATCTTCGAAGTCGAAGTCCGTCTGTATCACTGGCCTGACCCGTCTGCTCTTCCCTGAGGTGATTGTGAACCCACAGTGTTCCTCTTTCCCCGTGATAGCACGACGTAGGGCGTAGTCGAGGACGATAATGAAGAGGTGGGGCAAGGCTGTCATCCCGCAGGATGCCTGCGAGAATTGGGAAGGTGTCTGTCTCACCATCAGAAGTCAGGACCATGGCCGAGGTGTTGTCATATACATCACTGATCGACTGTACGATGAGTGCTGGTATTCCATAGGCACGAAGAATTTTCATGACTTTCCCACCGTCGAAGGCCTTCTTGAAGTCAATGAACGTCATGACAGCTGGCAGATGTTTCCTCTTCATACCTTCAATGATGCGTCTGAGTGCCAGTACTTGTGAGGTGGTGGTTCTCTTCTCCCTGAATCCATTCTGGTTAATACGTAGCCAGGGGTCAAGTTTAGGGCGAATTCTGTTGAGAATCATCCTGTTGTTCCCCTTGGCAACAACAAAGCTGAGGCTGATTCCTCTGTAATTGTCTGTCTTAGTGAGGTCTCCAGACTTGGGGATGGGAATGATGTTGATGATTGTCCAATGCCGAGGAAGTTCCATGAAGGCTTTGTTAGAGATGTGGAGTACCAGATCATCAATGACTACCCATTTTAGCACTTCTGGTACTATGCCACCCTATGAAATAGGTGCTGAATTCGTCTAGCAATTGTCCCGGGTGTTTATTAGGCAATGCTGGCAGACGTTTTATGTGCAACAAATAACTCCATATATATATATGTGTGTGTGTGTGTGTGTGTGTGTGTGTGTGTGTGTGTGTGTGTGTGTGTGTGTGTGTGTGTGTGTGTGTGTGTGTGTGTGTGTGTGTGTGTGTGTGTGTGTGTGTGTGTGTATATGTATATATATATATATGTATATATATATAATATATGTATTATATGTACATATATATATATATATATATATATATATATATATATATATATATATATATATATATATTAAGCATTTATATATATATATATATATATATATATATATATATATATATATATATATATATATATATTACTATTTAACATGTATAAACAACATGATGTCATATCACTGCTCTTTTTGTTACTATTTGACAGGAGAGTACAGAAATGGTGACCTACTGGCTCGTTGGACAAGCGTAAACAAAATAATATGCCAACAAACAAAGAGATAGGCGGAGATCATGCGATGGGATGTGACGTCAACAGTTGTCGCCATCGGCTGCATATACCAGAGTGGTGCCTTTGTCATTTACGAATATGGACAGTTTCTTTATTGGTGTCGAGAAATTCCTTAATATCATTCGGTTGCACATTTTAAACACTATCTTATTTTGTATTTTTATTCATATTGAGCCGAAATACATAGAATTTAAACAATGGAGACAATACAAATGGAAACAGAAGTAAATGGAAACTCAGGGCGAGAATTCTTTTTACTTGAAGGTAATTTGCCGCTTCTGTTATAAAACAAACATCAGTATTGTTTCTATATAATACATACATACACACGTACGTGCATATATACATACATACAAACATACATACATACATACATACATACATACATACATACATACATACATACATACATACATACATACATACATACATACAATACATACATACATACATACATACATACATATAATTATGTATACCCAGATACACTATCCTCATCAATGTGCACGCACGCACGCACGCACGCACGCACGCACGCACGCACGAACACAACCTAGTGTGTAATGTGATTTATATACGCTTGAATTTGGTTTAAGAACAGTAATTTAGTTTACACTATACAGTTTCTAATCACGTTAAGGTGAGTCTATGTTGTAACTGCATTTAAATGCTGTTGTTGGGTGTTATGAAAATAATTACATCCTTCTTACTTTTTTTCAATTAAGAAGGATGGAACGAGAAATAATATCAGTGAAGAAACCGTGTAAGTTATATATAATATATGGGTGAACGTTTGATAAGTCAAAGACTTCCTTATCTTCTATTACTCTATTGGTGAGCTGCTTGGTGGCATTGTCTTGGTAATGTGTCAGTGTGTCTTTTTCCGGTAACAGAAGCCTGTTGAGGACCTCATACACGGGTACGCAGTAATGTATGATAAACAAACTCATATCAAGGGGGAAACGTGAGTGCATTGAGTTTGGAGAGGTTTGCTTGGATGTATGTCATACCCTCGGCTTCTCTTTGTTGTTCTGCGATATATTGTTTGCATGTGGGGAGTCTACAAAGGGGGAGTCTAAAAGCAATTAATCAATTGTTTTCTCTGATGCATAGGCGTCGGATTGGGAAGTCAGCGTATAAATATATTATCGTACAGTAGTATTTTGTAATTACATCTGATAACAAATTGTGTAAAAGAATAATTTAGACGTATCTACTTATTGTTGAATAGGCCTACATACTGACGGCTAAACAAACGAGGCGAAGAAATATGTGTTTGAAATGAAAGTAGTTCGATGACTCACTGTGTTTCGGATGCTTGCTGTTGAGCATGCCAATCTTGTAACTCTTTCCGTTGTGTATTTTTATTTATAAGTGTTATCATTATAAAAAATAAACTGTGCGCTCGCACACAAAGACAAGCTGTTCCTATTCATTTTTGCGCGTCCATTACGTCATTGTTTTCGTAAACAATATCGCCCACGTGATATGACGTCATACATAAGATGGCATCGAAGGATGAACAAAATATTATATAACTTCGTGACACCGGGGAAATTGCACGTAGACGTAGGCATATGCTATGATCTTTTGAAGCTACAATTTATAAATATCATAACCGACACGCGTTACATGCGCAGTGCTCTTTTCAAATATACTCGTATGTATGTATTGGTTAATACATACATATAAACAAACATTTATACAACACACACACACACGCACGCAGGCACGCACGCACGCACACACGCACGCACACACACACACACACACACACACACACATATGCAAAAAGCATACGTCCACCTGTGTGTAGTATTCGTCCATTCTTACGCGATATACCATTTATAATTTCGCACAAAGATTCAATAAGGAAACATTTATTTTATAAAAGACTACTGCAAACTGTATTATTAGAAAAGACTATTGCACACTAGTTATTTAAATACATCTTAAAATGCCAGAAAGAAATATAGCACATTTGCATGAAATAATAATTCCCATTTTCAAATTAACACACAACTAGTAGGCCTAGCTTGGCTCGCAGGCGGTGACTTTCTGCAACATTCAAGTAGGTGTATTCTAGCTACAGGAAATACCACTAATGTGATGGAATGTTTTATTGTTACGATAATGCATTCAAGTGAGCCATGATGTTGAGTATCGGGATTTGTTTAGTTATAGCGCTTGTTAGTGAGCCAAAAATAAGCCTCACATGTTTTCAACAACCCGAAAAGCTGTCTGTCTAGTTTGTTTGTCAAACTAAAAGAAAACCGTTGACATGAAAAATACTGCGCTGTACTGCGCGAAACTACTCAAATATAAGCAGAATTTGTGGAACTGGTGAAATTATGGGAGACTCTGATAGAAACTACTGGACATTAGGGGAAATAATAACTATCACAAATGGTAAGTGAACTCGATACTTGTACCGCAACGCTATACATGCCTATGTATAACACACAATTTATTACACTTCGTAGAACGAAACAAACGTCTCTAACAATTCCGAACAGCTGTACATCCGGGCTACATGTGTGACGTTCCATCCGGGCTACATGTGTGACGTTCCATCCGGGCTACATGTGTGACGTTCCATCCGGGCTACATGTGTGACGTCGCTGTTGGCGATATACCAGTGCTGCCCCCTGTTGCAAGCCAGCGTACGTCCGCATCGTCTCTGTGGTATTTGCTGTTAAAGATATGGCCGAGGTTCATTTTGTAGCGGGCTCCACCGAATCCGCGGCCGCTGAAAGAGAAAGGCATAGGTCTCTTTAGCAGACCAGACGTATTACGGGCATATATACACCCACGCACTTATACACAGCCACCCACGCACGCACACAGCGCGCGCACACACACACACGCACGCACGCACTCACGCACGCACGCACGCACGCACGCACGCACGCACACACACACACGCAAGCACACACGCACGCACGCACACACACACGCACACACACACGCACTCACACACACACACGCACACACGCACGCACACACGCACACGTACACGCACGCACGCACGCACGCACGCACATTCAATAGCTCATCGGTGGATAAAATAGAGTTTAAGTCAGTAGATGTTGGTCCTCGGCACATCTATGGGAGACGAATGCTTCCGGTTCAAGGACAATTCGTCAGCCAATAGACTGACCAGTAGTCGGCGACAAGAATGTAGTCCACGTGTGCCTGACACAGAAGGCTTGTCATCTGTCAAGAGGACACCGATGGAATATTACAGTCAACCAACTGGATACGAAAAAAGAGCAGTTAAACGACAAAATAGAACTATCAGTTTACGGAGAGAACAAAAATGGAGTTGTTCGTCAATAAACTAGACATGTGTCTTAACAAAATGACAATTGTTAGTCGACGGAAGGTAGCGTGTGATTTAGACAACAAAAATGGAACAAGATAATTGTCAGACAATAAAGAGAACCATGAGTTGACAAGATGAGAGCTGTCATACAATGATCTGTGGTCATAGTAGCTCGACTAACTGTCACTGCCATAGCGTAACCTTACTTGCTGTTACCGAAGTGACCTTGAAGCGAGTTTCGAGTGTTCGTATGTACCATGATTGTTTGTGTAAAGGCAAACAAACCACATACAAGACGGCAAACACTTGGATGAAGATAAAGCAAAGACAAATATAGTTTGAGTCGGTGCAAAAGTGCAGTATTAAGTGCAGTGCAGTATTAACTCACAGCCTACATTGCAGATATGTGTTCTACTTCTTGCTGGCAGCGGGTTCACAGTTCTGCAGAGTTGTGTAGATTGAGGTTCAAGCGGCGTATGGTGGCGCCTTCTTAAAGAGGGGTGTTTTTATTTTCATTGCTTTCTGTAAAAGTTACATTCTTAATACGATCATTAATAAATTAATGTTAATGTTCATTTTCCCACAGACAATACGGTAGACTTCTTGTTACAAATTGTCACGCTGGGAAATTCCAGGTATATAAACATATAATGTTTCTTTAATTCCCTTTTCAGTATCTCGATTTATAAGATCTATGGCATTTTCTTGTTACCTTCCCATACGCATTCCACGTGTGTGATTGATAGTCTAGTCGTCTTGGAAGTGTATTTTAATGTGTGACCAGTTAATCTCTATTTTCTCATGTTATTTTTATGAAACACTGGCAACTGTGTTATCGATTCCAGAATGGTATCGGCGTTGCTCTTGTCAGATAACTTCAACTGTATTGCACTGCGCATATTTACAATTATTATAACGGTAAAAGTGTGTAACCTGTCTATGGGTGCGTTGTTGCTCTACCTGTTTCAGAGCTGCACAAAAACTTTAAAACATATTTGTTAGAAATTGCTTTTCGGTGGTTCTGTGCTCCAATAACGACTTTAACCTGCCGTCTCTGTTTATGTTTACGAGTTTGAATTTTCCAAGATATAGGCGCTACAGAAACGTTACAATTATTATTATTATTATATCAACAGTGGTTCATTTAGATATCTTCTATCGTCCTGATTTTCCCATCTAAATACGTGATGCCGTCGATTTCTTCCAGCCATTTCTTCGTCGCAGTTATCTGTTTTGTTATGTTGCTATTACGACATCGTTCATGGGAGGGGGATGGAAATAAGGTAAAGACCAATAGTCAAATATAGTTATTCGTACAAGCGTTAAGACTTATATTCAATGAGGTGGGAATGTTATCAATGTCCGTTATTGACATCCCAATCTCTTATCTGTTTATTATGTTTACAATTAAAGACACGTGAGTGGTCAAACTGCAGTCTGTTCGGTCCTTAGCCTCGCACCGAGGCCGTGTGCCATCAGAGTTGACAATGGCTGGCCAGGTAAGCGGGGTGCGTGACGGAAAGCAAAGGTTTGTCGTCGACTGTGACGGCGGCGTCGATGATGCTAAGGCGATTCTGATGATTCTCGCCCGTAGCGACGTCGACCTCGTCGCAATCACGACGGTTTACGGCAACGCGACTGTCGGACAGGTCGGCCGAAACGTCCGGCGTCTCCTGCGAGTGGCCGACCGCACCGACATACCTGTATACGCCGGCTCCCATGCTCCGCTCGTAGGTCTGCCGCACACGAACGACTTCTTCTATGGGTCAGACGGCTTCGGTGACGTTTTTGACGTGGACGACAAAGACTCAGCCAGCGACACTGCGGACGCCGAGGGTGCTGTGTCGGCGTTGTTGAGGCTGGTTACGGCTCACCCTGGAGAAGTAACACTCGTGTGCCTTGGGCCACTCACCAACATCGCACTCGCTCTCAAGTTGGACCCAAACTTCGGCCGCAAGTTACGCAAGTCCGTTATCATGGGTGGCAACTACAAAGGAAGAGGGAATGTCGAGGTGTGTTCAGAGTTCAACTTCCACGTGGACCCGGAATCCGCTTTCATCGTCCTCGACGAGCTGTCTTGTCCGACTGTGTTGGTTTGCTGGGAGCTCTGTACGAAATCTGGTCTAGCCGTAAGCGACTATGAGAAACTCCGCGACGGTGCAAACGGCTGTCGAAAGGCTGACTTCGTTAGGCTCATCGAAGGTCTGACCGTGAAGAAACAATTCGAACTATTCGGACAATACACCCACTGCGACGAGATTGCCAGCGCAGTGGCGTTGGATGCGTCCATTATGAAACGCAGCGCCACCGTGTATGCAACTGTTGAACTGGCCGGTGTCTACACCCGGGGACAAATGGTTGTCGATTGGGCGCAGAAACTGGGAAAGAAGCCGAATGTCACCGTCGTTATAGAAATACACAAGGACCCGTATATGACTTTGCTCAAAATGGCTACATCCAGTTAGTTCTGGGTGGAAATCATATGAAGTAGGCCCAGCAATCCGTAAAATAACCTCTATAATTATAGTAAAACATTTTCGTCAGATGACAAGTTTAATCAAAATTGACTATCCTTTAATCGACGTTGATTGGCGCAGTATTTCGATCAAAGTGCCGTTTGTCTGTTCTAAAGCGTACACATTAATGCAAAATGGCCAGTACGTATGGGTTAAGACGTCACCCACTTACTATATTTACTTATATACGTCGCAATATAAATATACTCCAATAGATCGCCATGTAGAAATTAGCTGGAGTACGTTAGTAACTAGGTCGTCTCTCCTCTGTTTGGTGATCAGTTCCGGCCATACGCGTGCACGTATTTGTTTCAAACTCATACTGCAAAGTTACTTAGCGCATGCTTAGTTATCTGTAGGTTACACTAAGGAACTCTTATTTCACTGATTTGTACCTGTCGTTGGTGAGATTAAAAATATTAAAGAAATGGACTGCAAATATGTTTGTGTTGTTTCCCAAAGGAATTGTGTTTAGCATTTCATACGTTGGACCGCTTTGTTTTTCCTGTAACAAAACGTTTTGTCAGTGCTCTCTTACTTGGCAAACTGGCAAAGAGCAATATGATTACGGATACATGTGGTTTCGGACCATAATAATTGTGGTAATCAGCGTAAACTGTAAACATTAAGAGAACACACGTATACTTTCGCATAAAAAGGTCCAAACAGACATGTACAAACACGCGCTCACTCAGTCCCATTGATCATAAACAGAAGCAAGAAGGGAAGACGACACAGACAGACCTGAAGCAAGAACCAAACATAAGACCACACGTACAGACCTGAAGCAAGAACCAAACGGAAGACCACACGTACAGACCTGAAGCAAGAACCAAACGGAAGACCATACGTACAGACCTGAAGCAAGAACCAAACGGAAGACCATATGTACAGACCTGAAGCAAGAACCAAACGGAAGACCATATGTACAGACCTGAAGCAAGAACCAAACGGAAGACCATACGTACAGACCTGAAGCAAGAACCAAACGGAAGACCACACGTACAGACCTGAAGCAAGAACCAAACGGAAGACCATACGTACAGACCTGAAGCAAGAACCAAACGGAAGACCACACTACAGACCTGAAGCAGGAACCGCAGAAGACGAGACTGGCGAAGCAGAGCAGCGGTATACTGGTGGCAAAGAAGGCGATGGCGACTCGCACTCCCGTCGACATCACGTACGACACGTCCCCGCGACAGTCGTAGTCCCCGCTCAGGATCTCTCTACAACGAAGTCCTTCTCTTGTTGAAATAACTCTTCCTGTTTCCAATTGGAAAGAAAGATGATGTAAGTAACGTTATCTAATGAGGTATTTATGATGAATTCTTTTATTTTATTGTTCGCCGCAAACCCGCAGTTAGCTCAGAATAGCTGTGACATTTCTTTTTGACTAACCTTTCAACAGCCAAGCTGACCGAATTTATATTAAAGTGAACTGCAGTTTCAGTTTATTATTTTGTATAAGTTGTTCAAAAGCATAATATCGCAGTCGGCTAAAAGAGAAGTGCTTACTTTTGATCATATCGCCACGAGGTTTTTAGACAGAGAAAAACACGTGGCAGTATATAAAAACACGTGCTTAACAGTATCGCGTATTCAAATGAATATTCCAGTTTTGAGAATCGCTTGCAATTATGTTTGGACAAACATTAAGTAAGTTAATGATGACTGTTGTGATTTCACAAAACCTACATAAAACAATTGTACATACAAACATGCTTGCTGTATAGTGGATAGCTGCAAGATACAAGATATGTAAGCTTTCGTAAACAGACTTGTGTATTACAATTAGTGAAATCATCGAATTCAGGAAGAGGACTATTTAAAAGGAAACTCACGAATGACACCCAAGGGAAACTCAATCTTATTCATCACCTATACATTAACGATGGTCGTTGTGCAAATAATCATCCGCTGACTATTTTTGAGGGATTTGTCTTACTCGTAACGTTTGATGAATCTTGTAAGAGCTTCTCCATAAGCGTTTCTGTCTAGCAAATGTCTCACTTCGCCGTATACGCGTCGGCGACACTGAGGTGTTATCACATCGCTCATAGACCTGCCGACGCACGTAGCTATCTGCAAATGAACACGGCAATGCGCCAACTGCAAATGTCTTGAGAACAATTTAAGATTGATTGATTGATTGATTGATAATTTAATTTTCATTAGGTGACATAATTAAGTATCGTTCCCATGTTGCACGCAGTTTACTGCAAACGACTACTTTTAACAAACAAATATTATTAATTATAATCAATAACGATGTTGAATCAACGGCTGTTTGTTAAATATATAGTAATATTCAGATTTATATGCCAGCATACGCTATGATAGAGTTGAGTGATTGTTCTAAATTGTATTTCATCACGTGTGTGTATGTGTGTGCCTCTTATCGTGGAGATGTCTGTGTAAATAATGCCAATCCACACCCACAAAAACCGCCGAATCTAATTTGTCTACCTTTTGTTGCCGAGAAGGTATTACAATCAGCAATATATCTTCAGCGCAGCCACCAAAATTCCAAAGTTGTGTTCTCACGTGATGCAGCATTTCTTCAAACTTGTTCTCATTGTCTCTGTGTTCCGTTCTGTTAACAAAGGGTCATTGTTAAATAAACGTTGTGGTGTTCAATTGGCATGTTCAATATTGTATCTGCATACTTTTGTCTATCCAGCCTATTGTCTAACCAGGATTCAACACCACACAACTGTGTGTGTGTGTGTGCGTGTGTGTGTGTGTGTGTGTGTGTGTGTGTGTGTGTTTGTGTGTTTGTGTGTGTGTGTGTGTGTGTATGTTTGTGTGTGTGTGTGTGTGTGTGTGTGTGTGTGTGTGTGTGTGTGTGTGTATGTGTGTGCGCGCGCTCGCTCGCTCGCTCGCTCGCTCGCTCGCGCATGCGTGCATTATATATATATATGAGTACCTGTGCATGCGTGTATGTTTGTGTGCGGATGCGGATGGGACTGGACACACGCACACGCGCGCGCACGCGCGCACGCGCGCACGAGCGCACGAGCGCACGAGCGCACGGGCACGGGCACGGGCACGGGCACGGGCACGGGCACGGGCACGGGCACGGGCACGGGCACGGGCACGGGCACGGGCACGGGCACGGGCACGGGCACGGGCACGGGCACGGGCACGGGCACGGGCACGGGCACGGGCACGGGCACGGGCATGGACACAAGCATAATAAATGTGACTCACTTGGCAAGGGGAACTAGAGACAATGTGTCTTGTAGGACGGCCACTCCTATCCGGACGACGCTGCAGTCCCCTGGGCACCAGTCACACCGACACTTGCCCCGTCGACAGAAACCGTCCAATGCCTCGTCGATGCTCGCTCCTACAAAGTAGCATCACAGTCAGAATATAGAGACCTGTTTGAATAGTTAAAGCGAACTGGGCCTAACACTTTGCCAATAAATTACCACACAGTAAAACGTCAAGCATTAAATGCACATTTAACTAAACTAAATTCGGAGTGATGATCTGTCAATTCTTCCGGCGATTTTGTGCCATTTCGTGTATTTTACCTAGTTTCATATACTGACGATATACCTCATGTGTTTCCCTAGATTCATATACTGGCGATAGTTGCATTCACCTTTGCAGCTAATGATGTTGACGCCGATAGAAGGTCTATATCCATCCCACACAAACAACGCGCTTTGCCACTGCATTCCCACCGAAGGTAATGAAGGCAATCGTTGGCTACCAGTAGAAGGCTCGACAATATATACACGTAATCGCGTGACACAGCACGAGGAACCAGTGTAATTAATAGGTCTACATTAAACCCAATCATTGGTTATCTTATACCTGTTGTCTACAGTTCGGTCTACGGGCAACTGTCAGGTGTTCCAGAATGGATCGTTGCATTTGCATTCGTATGAGTTTATAAACACGATTATGCGCTTTAAGACTGTGATTTTCTATCTTGGAAGTTGAATATCACGGAAATTGTGTCATTGGTGATACAGAGGCGGATTTGTATTTTGAAGAAGCTCGTTTAATTAAAGGCAAAAAAGTCAACTGGTTCGTGGCATACACCTAATAGAGTTAATATAAAGTAACAATTTCCACATAATATTATACTTAATTTTTTAACGCCAGCGGTTTACCAGAACAATATTTTTGAACACCCAGCCATCGAAATACTATGAGCTACTCCATTTTAGACGAAGAATGACGTCACGAAGCATCGGCGATCTCCACAGATTCCCTGCATATTAGTAATTCATAAATCCGTCTAGAGGCGCTGTGCGCAGTTTAGGCCCGCACCTCGAAAAAACATCAAAATGATCACCTACGATGACCAAACTTCGCAGGGCGTATCTACTACACCTGAAATAATAATTAATTCCTGAAATCGATCAAAAGGTGTATGTAAATAACGGTTTAACGGCAGCAAGATGGTGGCGCCACCTGACGGAGTTCACTGTTGCAGTAGTGACTCGGCGAGTAAAGCGCCTTATTTACTTACACATTTTGATCGATTTCAGGCATTAATTTGTTTTTGATCATGTGATAAGTGCATGCGCGTAATACAGGTGTAGTAGATATGCCCTGCGAGGTTAATTTGGTCATCGTAGGTGATCATTTTGATGGGTTTTTTAGAGGTGCGGGCCTAAACTGCAAAAGTACCCGCAATCGAATAGTGAACCCACTGGCACTGTTCAATACTACCGGTTGTTTCAACGGGAAAGAAAAAAAAGATAGCTAAACATTTCTCACGGAACTACTACTGCAACCGTATGCCGAACAGTAAGGCATAATTACTAAAGTTTACCATAGATTTGACCACAGATTTAGATACACGTCTAAGCAGCTGCTACATGTCACGCCAACGGAACGAAGACTCGAAGTTGTTGACTCTTAACGACGTCGCAGGAAGCTGACCGGCTTCAGCAAAGACCTAGAATGCCGCGCGCTTATTGGCCATGCCAAGTTAACCCATCACCGATGGCGGCGTCTAGGCCATCGTGGATTTCGTTAGAATATTTGACTTTAAAGTCACATTCTGTGTAAACCGGTGACGTTAAACAATTGAGTATGTGTGGAAATTGTTACTTTGTATAAACTCTATTAGGTGTATGACGCGAAACCATTGCCATTTTTGTCCTTTAAAGAGCGAGGTTAATAATGGATTTTGTCACTCGTTATCTTAGTTAAACTCTCCGTTAGGTTGTCTGCTGGATCGTGATCTGTTTACTAACTGTAGTTTCTGACTAAAGATCACTATATTATCGCAGGGTTCCAGCACACAACACTTACTGCCATCCAAGTCTGAAACAATCGTGTTAAATGGTAGCTGCTTGCTAAATTTGAGTATACGCTTTGACAATACAATATTTCAGTTTCACTCATCTATTTAAAATACATTCTAACTGCAAACAGCAAGTAACTTAAAGCTGCCCAATTCATTCGTGTACCCAATGCCAATACGGTTCTTTTATGTCCAGATGTATAACCTGTTAATAGTTTAACTACTATGCACGGTCAGTTGAATTTTAAAACGGGTACTTGTCTTTTTTATCGTCAAAAACGAATTGTCGTTTCATCGGATATAATTGGCGAAACAATCAGCAGCTGTCGACGTTCTGCGCTTTTTGGGTCACATGGTTTGTGCGAGATCGGCATCCTGGGGCGTATTTATACCGTGGGCTAACGCCTTTATACAACTGCCAGTAAACAAGTATATTAATACGGTATGATTTGCGGTATCAAATGTATTTCTATTGTATGATGTTTTGATGAGTTAATTGTATTCTATTGTAATGTCAATCCAACTCAGTTGAGTGGCTAATAAAACTTGTGTTATTATTATTCCGATAAGTGAATAACAACTCGCACGTGCTTTTGTGCGTCATGACGAAGATTCCAAAGTGCTTCTTCTATGATGGTACGTATTAAGTGGATTATCGCAATTAGCAACAAGAGCGAAAAGTCGTGTATTAATTAAGCGACAACTGCAAATTGCATACGTCTACACTATAGGCCTACTCCGTGCAGTTTGGCAGTCACCAGACATCGCTCGGCATCACACAGTCATATACAGCCTGTGTTGATTTGTACCGGCACTGTATTTAATTACGTAGGAGCTTGCTATGTCTTCGCGAAAGTACATATCTAGACAAAATAAGTAGATGACGTTAGGAACGAAATGATAAGTAGCAATGGCTTTAACAATCTTATAAATAACCAGCCAAAGTTCGTATAGTAAAAAAAATTCAGGCTGTAAGTTATTTGGGTTAAGCCTAGCCTGTTATAGGTGTTTGTTGTTGGTTAAGCGTTCAATAACAAAACAAAAGCGGACAATCTTAATTAACTGTTGGCTTATAAATAATAAAAATATTGTCAATACGTGCTTGGGCGACGTGAAGTCTGACTATCGGGCAACTATACAATGATAATAGAATCATGCTGCTTGTCGAGTCTGTGTATAACTTATATATTTATAGTTACGTACGTACGTACGTACGCACGCACGCACGCACGCACGCACGCACGCACGCACGCGCGCGCACGCACACACACACACACACACACACACACTCATACACTCTATGCTGTACTGTACGGTCTATAGATGGCACTGCACTGCACTGCGGCGACATGGTACATATTCACACCTATTAACTTGTTTATGTGTTCGAGTTTCGACTATTGACACTTCCGTCGCAGTACATCATGATGTTTATGAAGTATCAGAGACACTGTTTCAAGATATGGGCAGGGTTTCTGATGTTTTGCTTGCAACACAACTGAATCAACTGGCTCAGTCACCGCCATGTTTGCAGCCGGCATTGTTGCAATACAATCGCGTAGCACTGACGGCTTTGAATGTGTCATCTTTGGTGTCACTCCCACCTAGTGTGTCCATTGACGTACCGAAGAGACACAAAAGAGGCAGAAAAGGAGGCGTGCGAGGAAGACTAAGGAGAATGAAATTCAAAACACCACTCCCGAAAATGGTGGTGGGAAATACAGAGTCAGTGCGTAACAAAATGGACGAACCTGAAGCTTGCGTTCGCTTTAACAGTGAGTACAGAGAAAGTGCCGTGATAGGCTTTAGTGAAACGTGGCTCGTTGAAATCGCGACATACACAGAAATCAATCTGCCAGGATTCACATACATCCGAGGAGCCCGTACTTCTGCATCTGGAAAGAGGAACGGTGGAGGCGTGTGTTTCTTCATCAACGAACGCTGGTGTAACAACGCAACCGCGAGTGCCAAGGTGTGTTTACAGGACATTGAATTCCTCGCTGTCAGTGTACGCCCCTTCTATCTTCCACTTGAGTTCCCAAAGACGTACCTGTATATGATGTACTGCCATCTCAAAGCAAATGTAGACAGTGCGTGTAGTGTACTGGCAGACCACACTCGTGAACTTGAGGAAAAACTCCCCAGATGTGCCGATTATTATCACGGGTGACTTTAGTGAATGCAGGCTCAACGCATCTCTTCCTAATTGTCATCAATGTGTGAATGTTCCAACAAAGAAAGACAGAACACTTGCTCTCTGCTATTGTAACGTGGCAGCTCAGACCACTGCATGCTGCAGCTGCTTCCCTTATATCGACACAAATGTAGACGTGAAAAGGCTAAACGAATTCAGGTAAAGAAATGGGATGCCGATTCTGTTGACATGTTGAAAGTATGTATGGACTGCACGGGCTGGGATGTCTTTATAGAATCAAGTGCAAATGTTAGCGAAGCAACAAATGTAATTAGTGGATATATCACTTTCTGTGAAGAACTTTGTAAACCAGTGAAACAAATTAAGCGCTTTCCAAACAATAAGCCGTGGGTAGACTCTGAAATGAAGAATCTCTTGTGTCAGAAAAGAGATATTTGGAAGAATGGAACTGAATGTCAGTGGAAAGATGTGAAAAGAAAGGTTAAAGCAACAATAGAGCAGAAGAAAGCCCAGTACAGAGTAAAACTAGAAAACCGGTTTGTCTCAGGGAAAACTAAGCAAATGTGGCATAGTATGCAAATGATAACTGGTTACAAAGAGAAGGAAAGAAGAATCTGTTGAGATAACGAAACTCATTTAGCGAACGAAATGAAAATCTTCTTTGCTCGATTTGAAACTACTGATTTCGTCCAGGAGCGTGCACTAGAATCAGAATATCTCAACAGTGCAAAGGGACACCCAATAACACTACAGATAGAAGGAATATCTAAACAGTGCAAAGGGACACCCAATAACACTACAGATAGAAGGAATATCTAAACAGTGCAAAGGGACACCCAATAACACTACAGATAGAAGAAGTAAGAAAAGAACTTGCAAACGATTAATCCATAGAAAGTTCCTGGTCCTGACAAGACCAGTGGTAGATGTATGAGAGAATGCAGCAGAAAACTGACCCCCGTAATCCACCATCTCTTCCAACAGTCGGTAGACACACACGGTGCCGTGCTTATGGAAACCACCCTGTACTGTTCCCATTCCTAGAAAGCCTCGACCATCCCAGAACAATGACTATCGACCTGTGGCCCTCACCTCGGTAGTGGTAAAATGCCTGGAACGACATCTGCTCCGGCGTATCTCCACGGAAACATCACAGTTTCAAGATCTTCATCAGTTTGCCTACAGGCGAAACAGTAGTACCGTAGATGCAATTCCCACACTTGTTCACCATGCTCAGAAATACCAGAATACACCCAAAACCTCAGCCCATATTCTCTTCTTGGATTTTTCAAGCGCGTTCAACACTATCTTGTGAATCCATCTTTGCGCAAGTGGATTTCAGAATTTCTTACAGACAAAAAACAGTGGGTTAAGATCAACAACACCATTTCTAATACCATCACAACAAACCGTGGCGCTCCCCAGTTTTGGGTGAGTTCACCAGCACTGTTCTCAGTGTACACAAGTGGCTGCAGGCCAGTTGATAGCTCTATCAGCAAGGACCATCTCTTCAAATACGCTGATGATAAAGCCTTACTCGATTTGATAACAGAAAATAACCACCAACTCTATGAGACGAAAGTTCAAAACCTGGTGTCATGATATGATTTGAACTGTCTCCAACTCAACACCAAGAAAACTAAGGAAATGGTCATTAAAGCAAATTTCAACATGACCCGCCTACACTATTCATCAACGGAGAGGTAGTAGCAAGAGTAGACTCATACTACTACATAGGCGTCGACATTTCCAACCAGCTTGATTGGTCATTGAACACGAAGCGCATTCAAAAGAAATTTTGGCAACGGAATACTTCGTCAGAAAACTAACATTAGGACAATAAATAATCAGTCCTGTGCTACTGTCTAATTTGTTGGGGTGGAAGCTTATCAGTTAAGTATAGAGTGTTGCTAGATCGCGTAGTACGGTCAGCCAGCAAAACCATAGTCACGACACTCCCAACAGTGAATGCACTTTACAAAACATATGTGATGAAAAAGACAAGGGACATCCTAAAGGACACCTCTCACCCATTGCACGACGTTTACTGTGTTACACAATCTGGTTGTAGATACATATCCGAAAGAGCACGCACCAACCGTTGTTGTAACATTTTTCTTCCAACTTCTGTTAGGCTGCTAAACGCGGAACCGGGGAGGGGAAGTGATCGGGGAGGATGGGGGATACAATGGGGCGCACTACTATTACAAGCATCGTCAATACTAATGTCGTTGTGTTATGTTATGTTATGTGAATATCTACCACAAGAATGTAAATTATGTATATATATATATATATATATATATATATATATATATATATATATATATATATATATATATATATATATATATATATATATATTATACAGTGTATATGTATACATGCCGGTACTACTTACTTTGGCTGTACGTCAACAGGCCGGATGGATCACAGAGGCGAGATTTGTGTCTCCTTCCACATTGGCCTGGCTGCTGCTCCGGGTTTGGCCAAGATTCAAGTTCAAACGGCACTGAGGTCGTCAGTTCGTAGCGCCATTTCTTGGCAGCCGCCGGCGCTAGTGTCAAATACAAAGTCATCACATCCCACAAGAAAACGGCCTCCATCCGAAATAGCATAGTCGAACTTCAGTCCTGATATTGTTTGCTTAAATCGCGTTTAATCATATTTCGTCATACGCCGCTGGTACGTAGCGTCACGCGTGGCTGCTCGCGTCGTTCTGGTTTCGTTCGCCGTGTACATCCGCGAGTAACTGACGCATTGTTGGCTTTTGTGATAGCTTCTGATCGATCATAACGAATTGTGCGTGTCATTTCAAGTAAACAGAGCCGACGTTGAATATTTAATGCAGCGAAGTGGTATCATCCATTAATAGGCGGGAATGGGTGACGCGATGACGTCACGTAATTACTAATCGGCCATGCATGAATTTCTTAACGAAGCCTTCAGACATCTGATGTTCGCTGTGAAAGGTTGCTGTAAACATATCTAATGAACTCAATGGGAGGAAATATGGCAAAGTTAAATAGATGTGTTTTATATTCTTCCCTATAGGCGTGCTGCAGTGGGTTTGTTGTCTGCTGTGCAATCAGCATTATAGCGACAATCAGCAAATGGCATCACGGACGCAGATGTATCTTCGAGCGTTTAGGCGACGTGAAATTAATCGCTCGCTTTGAACTGTTCGTGTTGGTCACAATAACTGTACTGGACTGTTTTGCTCATACGTGTTGTAGTGACATATTGCACTGTTTAATAATTCACGACGGACGCGTCTCGTTTAACCCATGACTGAGAGGATATCATAGGCACCGTGTGTGTGTGTGTGTGTGTGTGTGTGTGTGTGTGTGTGTGTGTGTGTGTGTGTGTGTGTGTGTGTGTGTGTGTGTGTGTGTGTGTGTGTGTGTGTGTGGTGTGTGTGTGTGTGTGTGCGTGCGTGTGCGGGCGTTTGTGCGTGCGTGCGTGCGTGTGGGTGCGTGCGTGCGTGCGTGTGCGTTTGTGTGTGCGTGTGTGTGGGTGCGCATGCGTGTGTGTGTTGTATTGTGTGTATGTTGTATGTGAACGAGCGTGCATGCGTGTAATACATGTAATACACTGTTTTGAATACGCATATACGTACACGCACGTATATATGCGTATTCAAAAAAGTGTATTACATGTAAAGTAAGCTGTTTTTATGTGTTGGTATAATTGTATTTGCCAGGGGAATTTCATTGATTTCAGCTTCCCGTGAATGTGTTTTCTATAGGACATAGCATGGGAATAATACAATACAATACAACTGTATTATTGTAGTGTACACATGAAAGGTTATTCATATGTGTTGTTCACGCAGGGTTGCACGTGTAAAAATCATGTTGTTTACATAGTGTCGGTCTAAGTCTGCCAGTAAGGAACACATATTGCAAACCGGTGTAAACATAGATTCATTTAATTTTGACTATATCAGGTGCATTTCGGATCGTGGCAGTGTGTGTAATTTGTAAGCATTTCCAAGTCCGTAGATGTTTCAAAAACTTGTGTTGATTACAAATTCTTATCAGACTGAAATCAAATTAAATATGTTTCGTACTGACAAAACGTCTGTGAGACATGCATTAGTCTACCACTATATCTACACTCTCTACAATTTCAATTCACTATTACATCAAACAAAATCCCATATAGTAGGCGTAGATATGTTTACATGTGTCCAGTAATAAACAATACTTCCAAAATATTTGCGCTTGATCAAAAACGCCAATTACACCATCAAAAACTTCAAGTACGAAGACATTTTCTATGCCGACATGCCAATAACAATTAATCTCTATATGATGGAAAGGATCCACATGTTGTGTGAGCTTAATAAATGCACATTTAATGGTTTTTAGAAAGTAAAAATCATGGCGGATACATTTTTTGACGTATCCAAGGAAACGTTATATGCCGCCACCTTCTAGAAAATTACGCAACCAGCCGTACAGATATTCCGGTAGATGGCACGATTGCTACAGTCTCAATGCATAATGCAATGCTATCAGGGAATTGAGTATTAATTGTGCTGAACATAATTTAGCTGGAATTCAATAATGACATCAGCTCAATTTAAACATTAATAATTTGATGTATTGTGCAAATCTTTGCCATATAGGAATAAAGTAAATTAGCTACTGGCCCGAATGATTTATGAGAATTTGTAAGCTTAGGCCTGCCTATCTAAACCTAGGTTTGGGGCTGGTGCTTACCGAGTATTCCCTCCGCCAACGATTATACCCTAATTGGATGTAGCCATTTTTAACAGGTTCATATACGGGTCCTTGTGTATTTCTATGACGACGGTGACATTCGGTTGTTTTCCCAGCGTTTGCGTCCAATCTACAACCATCTGACCCCGGGTGCAGACACCGGCCAGTTCGACAGTTGCATACACGGTGGCGCTGCGTTTCACAATGGAAGCATCCAACGCCACTGCGGCGGCAATTTCGTCGCAGGGCAGATACTTCCCGTGTGCCTGTCGTTTCTTCGCAACGACAAGACTTTCGATGCGCTTCATGAAGTCGGCTTTCCGACCGCCTGCCGCATCCCCGCGAAGTTTCTCGTATTCACTTATCTCTAAGCCGTGTTTCAAGACCAGCTCCCAGCAAACCAATACAGTCGGACAAGACAACTCGTTGAGAATTATGAAGGCGGACTCCGGATCGAACTGGAAATTGAACTCTGACGATATGACGACATTCCCTCTTCCTTTGTAGTTTCCACCCATGATAACGCACTTGTGTAACTTGCGGCCGAAGTTTGGGTCCAACTTGAGCGTGAGTGCGATGTTAGTGAGTGGCCCAAGGCACACAAGTGTTATTTCTCCAGGGTGAGCCGTAACCAGCCTCAACAACGCCGACACAGCACCCTCGGTATCCGCAGTGTCGCTGGTTGAGTCTTCGTCAGACTGCTTATCGTCCGTGTCAGGAACGTCGCCAAAGCCGTCCGAGCCATGGTAGAAATAATTTGTGTGCGGCAGACCGACGAGCGGGGCGTGGGAGCCGGCGTATACAGGTATGTCGGTGCGGTCGGCCACTCGCAGGAGACGCCGGACATTTCGGCCGACCTGCCCGACAGACGCGTTGCCGTAAACCGTCGTGATTGCAACGAGGTCGACGTCGCTACGGGCGAGAATCATCAGGATCGCCTGAGCATCGTCGATGCCACCGTCACAATCGACGACAAACCGCTGCTTTTCGTCACACACACCCTTTACGCGGCTAGCCATTGTCAACTGTGGTGGCTAAGGTTTGAAGAGATTGCAGCTTGACCACTTGACTTTAATTGCAAGCATAGTAAACAGATAACGGATTGGAGAAGGCCAACTGTGATCGCACACGGCCTTGGAGCGAAGTAATGTTGGAGCAAGTGAGGGCAAACGATACACGTTAGGGGAGACCGGGGCTATATTTGTAATAAAGACAACACATTTCAAGATTGCGGACGGGTTTCTTAACCGATCGAAACGTTTTTGATGCCAAGGAATCCACACATATCTCCCGCAAATAATCTTGGCATAATTAATTGCCCGGCCTATAACACGTTTGTGGTATAATAAGTTATATGAGGTGTCCTGAGGTACGGGGTAACTTGTAATACCTTAAGACACATTTCAGGATTGCGGGTGAGTTTCTTAACCGGTCGAAACTTTTGTTATGCCAATGGGTCCCCACACATCTCCCGCACATAATTGATGTATAATGAAATGCCTGGCAGTTATGTATTTGTGGCATAATGAGTTATATAAGGTGTCCTAGAGTGTTGCAAGTTACCCCGGTACGGTAGTACCTGTTTTCTTTTAAAATGGCAGGACATGCTCAAAACTATTGATGAATATGCTCTCGTCTTGAAGAATAATTGGCATTAGCAGTTTTGTCCACAAGCCCTCTGTTACAACTTCCCGTGTTACAACTAGCCCCGGTCTCACCCACTATTGTTGGTGACAGTAAATATAATTCAAGTTTTAACCACAAGACGACACGTTCTAAAGTGCCACACAAGTGTTCTTCGCATTTATAACTTCAAACTTATGTACTCACTGGCACTTGAACTTGTTGTACTGGTGGTTTTGTTTGAAGTACGTCCTGCCTACTTGATATGCCACGTGTGTAAGGCTAAAAGGTTGTGTATACTTCTTATGTGTATGGCCGGGGGGAGGGGGGGGGGAGCTGCTGAGCGACTACAGAAGTCTAACTTGGGGCAGGCGAATCTACCAGAAGAATTGGCTTGAAATCATCAGCAGCATTCACCAACTCGCGTTTTTCAATATTAAGATCGAAAAGCAAGAATAGCCTATACAGCGCGATACGAGTAGCGTGCTGAATCGCTGATGAATTTGTTAGTTTCAACCAACAGTTGTCAGGGATTTCAACATTCGATTACGTAGTTTAATTACCTTCACAGAGAAATGATTGGCTGGTAACTGATAACTGACAATGCCTTGTAATTTAAGGACAAATTAAATTGAAGATAAAATATGTGTTACATATAATAAAGTTACAGATCTAGACCTTAGATGTGCGGTTAAATGTTAAAAAAAATTATAATCTAGTTAGACACGAGCGAAGCTTAAGGGAGACCGAGGCTATGGTTATAACAAAAACAACCTATCAACACTACAGCCGGAAAAACATGAATTATGGATACACATACGCTTATCTATAGAGAAAGTCGAAAACAGTATCTTTTCCCTTTAACATGGCGTTTACAACTCGATGGCGTGTCAACGGATTCACGTGATATTATAAATGACATGCTGAAATCTATTGATGAATGTAATGTTGCCTTGCTGAATAATTTGCAATAGCAGTTTTGTCTGCAAGCCCTCTGTTACAACTTACCCGTGTTACAACTAGCCCCGGTCTCCCCTGTGACATCACATCAGCACGTTTCCCCCCAACAAATGAATATGTTTAGATACCTAAGTAAAATACGCTATTGTGGCATGTTCCAGTACAGTGTATTGTCGTATCCGATCAAAATCAACTTTTACAGTGGAAGCAGTACGCCGTGCCGCGTGCTTCATTGCCTGTGGAATAACTGAAGAGGCAACGGACATACCGACTAAGACCGGCCACAACTTGTCAACGTGCTGTCTTAGCAGCGATATTGGCAGCGGATCAAATTGACGTAATCCGTAGCTGATGACTGTATAAACAAAGTGCATCATATATATAATTATATATATATATATATATATATATATATATATATATATATATATATATATATATATATATATATATATATATATATATATATATATATATATATATATGATGCACTGCGACGGAAGTGTCAACAGTCGAAACTCGAAAAAATAAACAAGTTAGTAGGTGTGAATATCTACTATGTCGCCGCAGTTTGTGTGTGTGTGTGTGTGTGTGTGTGTGTGTGTGTGTGTGTGTGTGTGTGTGTGGTGTGTGTGAATATATATATATATATATATATATATATATATATATATATATATATATATATATATATATATATATATATATTCGTGTCTCTTTAATAGTGTGTCGTTTCTCTCTTACTTTCTAACTTTGACGCCTTCTGTGAATGGTTCTGCTGAATTGCCAGCTACATTTTTAGCGAGTTTGGTTTAAATTATATATGTATATGTATATATATATATATATATATATATATATATATATATATATATATATATATATATATATATTATATATACATATATAATTTAAACCAAACTCGCTAAAAATGTAGCTGGCAATTCAGCAGAACCATTCACAGAAGGCGTCAAAGTTAGAAAGTAAGAGAGAAACGACACACTATTAAAGAGACACGAACCCAAATACCCTACATAACCTCAGCCTATAGCCGACCACCACATTCTTCACTCTACTCTCCCGACCTACTAACAAAGACAATGAAAAATACCATAATGTACCTACATGTAGTCACTTACTCTGATGAAACAATAATTAAACATCCCTGCCTTAACAAGGATGATGTGGCATAGCATGGCATTCAACCAGTAACTTCACAACATGTAACGTTGCGTGTTACAAAACATATTTATAAATTCACGATAGGAAGTGGCATTTTACCAGTGAAATATCCACTAGTTTAATTGCTTTGGTTACAATAAAGATTACAGTTGGGGCAAACGCTTGGAGGAAAGTCGAAGGGATGAAGGGAGATAGACGTATATAACGTAAATATAAATGAAATATGCTCAGCTCGTGTGTTGCCCCGGCATTCATGATTACCCTGAAGGCGATGGCACTAATAGAGATATAACAGAAGGTCCAGATTTGCGAGAGAAAAAAAACCTGGTAAAAATAATTGTGAGAGTTAAAAGAGCTGATAAGAGAAAATGGATGAAATGAGAGTGGATCGAGGTTGGAGTGAAGGACAGTTCTAAGAAGAAATTGGTGAGAAGTAAGGTAGAGTGGGGTATGGCGCCCACCATAAGCAGGAAACGCTGCATTTGTTTGAATAATTATCCAATCGAATATATTTTAAGTTGCAGGCAATCTAATATATATATCATACTTTGTGTAAAAGTATTTTACATATATATACAAAACATATTTAAAAATTCTACTTTTTAGAAATAGCTACGAAAAGGGCGTCTTGCCCCATGGGTGGGGCGAAACGCCCATCAGGATGGGGCAAGATGCCTTTCCAAAGGTTGTTGAATATTTACAAGTATGTGAGTTAGTATGGGTGGTATGTGGTGGGTGAGATGTGCTTAGGTAGGTGGGTGTGTATTCTGCCTGCTGTGTATCCGCTTATTTACCATTGACGTAAGCATGCAGTTGAATAAACACCAACACCCATAGTGTTGTGAAATACATTTAAGCAGGCATGCAACAAGTTCATACACAAAACGATCGAACAATCTACATAATTATTAAGTGTGTTTTATACGGCGATGACGATACCCAGGCTGCTGATTCCTGTTTTTTTACTTGCTGCGTGCTGTTGATGTTTTTGGCAAAGGATAAACGTTCCTAATAAGGTAGGCATCTTACCCCTATTCAAAAACGGCGTCTAGCCCCACGGCTTGTGCGCTAGTAAAATAGCTGTATGTTGTATGCAGCTTAACTATCGCACATTTAACTGTTACCAAATGTTAGTCAATATGTATATCCTAAGAGAAGACTAAATGTCATGGTTATTTATGGTAATCCCCGAGTTTTACAATGATGTAGGGAATGACATGTTTTACTATTTTACACGTACAAATCAACTATGTCACATTTTGTACTCACGATTGCAAAATCTGGCTTCTTTTTATGTTTCTTTTCATCCGCTATGTGGCAGCACGGATATACAAAAACCTTAGTGGCGGTCTGAGCCGTTGTTATGTAGATAGGACGGGCGGGCGTATCGCCTCGTATGGGCGCCTTACCCCACCCTACCTTACATGGGATGGTTATGTAGAAAAAATGTCAGATGAAAAACTGGCAAAGAGAACAGGTGTCCATAAAGTAGAAGGGAAATTGAGGCGAGGAAGACCGAAATTGCCTAGGGTGTTGCATTAAAAGTAAGGAGAGTGGGAGAAGAATGGAAAAAGATAGAAAGAATTGAAAACGGCTAACAGAGAACGTAGTAAGAGGAAATGAGAGGGAGGAAAAAAGGCAATGGAAAAGGAAATCATGGTCAATTCCCTCCTGACGACAGTGATGCAAAGAAAATAATAACAATAAAATGCAATTTGACCCTAGTCTAGTAATCGGGCAACTATTATTTTGAATCCTTAATAGCCATTAGCCAACATGCACATGAGAATAATGACAGTATCAATGCTCTGTCAACTCTTAAGCTGCAGCCAGCGACAGAAATGGAGAATTCCTAACTAAATTCTATATGAATTATGAAAATGTTATGCTAAAGTGTAAGACTGTGAAAGAAAATCTTACATAGACATCTTAAAACCCACTGTACTTGGTGACTCTTTACGAATAAGTTATTGGTATTCAGTTCCCCACCATCCTAATTTTCCGGCATTGGGGGCCATGGTCCCCGGCCCCCTGCCTCTGGCTACGCTGCTGCGTTACTTGGGTCAAGACAAAAGCTCGACGGATTAGGGCGTGCAAGTCTCGTGCGCGAAAACGAGGCTGGGGGCAGTTGGGGGCAGAAAGTCCATATTCTCCATGTTAACGTATATAGGACTTCGTTTTGTTTTTGGTCGTAATAATCGAACTGTTCCAGTCTAACTATTTCAGTTATACTGTCCGAAGGATTATTACAAGCAGAAGCAGTGGAAAACTTTGCCGGTGACAATGCTCACGGAAATTATGAATTTTAATCGATTATTACGGTGGTTGCCATGGCATCGCCGCCGCCGGCTTGTACTTGACTTGTGTCACGTTGTGTTTGGCGATCTTGACTAATAATGAAAAGTGCCATTTTCCGCGCTTTACAACCTGGTTGGGGCAAACGTAGGCACTTATGCAGAAGTCGGGCCCACCTCAGTTTTGCCATCATAACTGTATCTTTGCCAACATTTGATACTTTATTTGGTTAATTCAATCATTTAACATAATCTTGCGCATATTTGTTTTATAAACAGCGCGTCTTAGCAGACTTTTGAGGTCGCAAAGACAGCGCGGTCGGCACAAACAAACCGCTTATCGCTCATGCCATGTGCACGGCGCAGTGACACATGCACCGCTGCGCTTGCGACTGACACAAATCGCGCTGTCTTTTCGACCTCAAAAGTATGCCAAGACGCGCTGTTTATAAAACATAAATATGCGCAAGATGATTATAATTGATTGAGTTAACAAAATCAAGTATCAAATGTTGGCAAAAATACAGTTATAATGGCAAAATTGAGGTGGGTCCGATTTCTGCATAAGTGCCCAAACGTATACATGTATTGTGATTATGTGCATTTAGACAACTTGTCAGATATAAGTGCTTATCGAAACCACAACGTACAGCTATGTAAAATGCAAATCTCGTAAAAGACGTACGATCTAAAATTGTGGGGAGTGTCTGTTATCTTCTCTGCTATTATCTGCACTACATAAAATAGCTATGTCTGTGATAGTGTGGTAAACTCAATATTAAATCGGACATTTAATTCAGATAAGAAATTTAAGGTATAACACAATATATTTATGTCCTGATTTTTCTAGTATTCATCAGTCGGAAGTTACAACTGTCATCCATCGAATATTATTCTTGTGACCAGTCCCCAAATCAGCTCCAGTCGCGCGGAGTCTCGCCATGTATCGTAACCCACTTACAGGCCCTTTTCGACCAACAAACTGTGGCAATATGAAAGTGGCGCCACACAGCGGGCTTAGGATCAGTCTAGATAATAAGTAATCATTACTTTTTATACGTACTTTTTATGTCATTGTGCAAGAATATTTTTAGGTTCACGTAAGAGGTTCAGTACATTCTGATAATGTGTATAGGTTTAGCAAATTTACACAAGGACAATTGAAAATTAATAAAGCATGAGGGACGATATATAGTTTATGCCTTTGCCACTAGATGGACGCATATTCAACCTCGTTTTAGTCTATCGTCTGCTTTACCGCGAATTTGCATGATGCGGGGCTCGCTACGAACTATGGCGACTTTGATAACGGTTCTTTGAACCATGTGTTGCAAATATTCCAATACTCGTAATGCATACATAGCGCGGTAAACAGGTTTGTACGCAGACCTTTGTGCATATCTGTCGGGACACCTTTGTAACGACACGAACAGTTACCGATTTGCTGAAGAATTATCGCGTCTCGAGTGCGCTTTTGCGCTATCGAAGGATGTCATTGACACGGAGTTGGTGAAATCAGCCAGACGGCGATGTTTAAATAAATCCTTGATACTACATTTGAGCGACGTTTTGGTGAAATAAACTAATATCATTATAAATTAAGAAATGTTGCCTATAAAAAGATATAAATTACAAACCACAAGTCAGTTAAGTCAACGACAATGAACTGATTTTCTTATAGATAAATTTCTCAATTATATTCTGGCAATTTCTGCCTGGTTCGGCCTCTGCCAACAGCAACCAGGCAAGAACAACTTTATCAATTCTGATATTATAATTACACACCTAATTGCTGATATTACTGCAATGGCTGATTGAAATTGTATGATTTTGTCATTTAGTTTTAATTTTTTCATCCATCATGAATTCCAAAACTATTATGTTAGTATTTGGTGCCAGTTTTCCTGCAAATGTTTTTGAATGAGATCTTGTTGATGTGTTATCTTATCATCATATATCATTTCTCTTGTTTCTCTGGATTATGCTGAATTTTGTTGGTGCAAATGAATAAAATGTTAACACTGTAAAATATTTTATTTGAGGTACAAATTTATTGGACATGGTTTTTGAGTGATTGAAATGCTAATTAATGTTTCCTGATAAAACTGTATGTAAAGAAATCTTGTCTGTAGTTTTTCATGTATTAGATGTTTTCAAAATGTGTCCTTAGGTGTAACAGTCTGAAAAGGGCAATTATTTCCATCAGTTCTGCATATACCAGGCTGGAGTTTTCTGTGTGATATAGTGGATCCATTGGGGTGGTTTGTAGGTTTTTGCTATAACATTTGTCAAGATTGTTGAGGATCTACGGGTCACAATTTATGAATTGCAGTCATCTTTGTCAGTTTTACAATGATGCCAAGTATGGCACTGAATTTGTGTGCAATTTATTAGGCCCATTGGGGTGGTTAGTAGATTGTTTTTGTTTCAAAATCTGTCCATGGCAAATAGAATCTTAGGAGGAAGGTCACAATTTCACAATAGTTTTGGCACAGACAACTGCCTTTTTTTTAGCAATAAAACATGTTTATTTTAATAGTGTGTATTACATCTCATTCAAATCTAAGTTTCCTGAATATAACAAGTAACATACTTTTCCATATGCATGAAGTTAACTACAACTGAAGTAAAACCGTTTTAAAACAGGATACCGTTGTGTTCCTCTCACAATAAGAGAATCCATATTGTGTACAGGGAACCTCTGATATGACATGTTTCCATTTCACTCATTTTTGTCTGATTACAGCTCATCTTCCCTGGCTTTTCCCTTTCATGTGGATTGCTGGTATAGTTCGTGATCTTCTTCCTCCATGTTGCCCTGCTTATTACCTCAAGTTTGTTGAGACCCATGGGGTTCGTGCCTCTTTTACAGACATCTTTTTCCACATGGTCTTCTGTTATCCTTACTTTCTTCGACGTAGTATGTCTTTCATCAGCACTCTTTACTATGCGATCTTCGTCACTTTTCATCATGTACCCACATATCATTTCAGTCATTTTTCTTTTATGTTTACTCTGGTTGTTCTTCAAATATATTAATTTTTGGTCTTATCTCTCTTTGTTACTCCACACATACATTTCAACATCATTTGTCTCCATCCTTGCTTGTCCTTTTGTTGTTGCCCAGGTCTCCATACAGCATTATTGGTCTGACTAAAGTTTTATCTTCCTCTTCAAATTTCCTGGCATCTTCATGCTCTGCACAACACTGCATTTCTTCCAGTTTCTCCAACTTGCACACACTCTCTGCTTGATCTCCATTTCCATGCCTCCTTTCTCTTCCAAGACTGACCCTAGATATTTGAAGTGTGTCACCTATATCTGATTCCAGCAGTACTACCATAAAGAGACAAGATGCAGATGCCCACTGCAGAAGACGTGGTTAGCCGGAGTATTTTGGGTCATATGAACACAACAAACAACGATGAACTTGGAGTAGCTTTGCACGATGCGGCAATAAATGGCCACAAACGGAAACTCAAGAAAATCCTAACAAAAGGTTGGATGAAAGCTTTGCTAACATTTTAACTAGTGTAACTTGTATTATGAAAAACTGCATAATTAGAAACAGTAGTGTATTGTACCTTGGAAACATATTCTATCATCTACTAATGATGATTGTCTTTATGATTGATCAGCTCAGGACACTGTAATAGTTTTGTATGTGGCTAGGTTATTTGTTCTGCTAAGTGTATGTGCCCACAGTGTCTGAAATTAGGGGACAAATTAACTGATCCAGATAAAAAAAATTAACCGGCTCTGCCAAATTTTACCTGGCTCGAATTTGTTAACATTATATGTCGTTCACTTTTTGTTACTGTCTCCAAATTAAGTGTATATTCACATCAAGAAGCTGTGAAGCATTTCAATTATTTATATTATTATTTAGTATAATGTTAATTTTTTATTTATTAATATATTTTATGCATGGAAAGGAACACAATACTGGTACACAAAATTGGGGCATCAGACTTAAAAATTCAGGTGCCTATTTTTGATTCATAATGTTTATATTTCTAAAGCAGGAAGTGTGTGTGTGGGGGGGTTTGTGGGTGGGGTGGGTGTGTATAACAGCAATTGAAGCTGGGATGACCCTGAGAGATGGCGATATGAAGTTAATCAAAAGATAGTATGTAACATGGACACAAATTAAGGTCAATATGACCATCATGACATCTTGATTTGACTTAGATTGAGAACGAGCAAGATTCATGTTTTAGAATGGCTGGAAATGTGTTCCATTCCTTACAACATTGAGGTTTTATTAAGTAATGATACTAGATTTACCAGGCTGGTTGAGAGCAGTAGGTAACATGAACACAAGTTAGTTTTGATATATGGGACTATGCGGGCAAGCACACATGATTTTCAGCACACACCTTCCGACTTGTTGGTAAAAAAAACAGTCGGCCTACTGTATTTGGTTGATGTATCCAAAACTTAGGCTGATATTCGGTCTTATTGTGCCAACTAATATGGATTCAAATGTTGAATCGCCGGTCAGTTTTAATCTGCAGTAGGCGTTAGATATAGAGGTGTCCAGTGTTGGCTGTACGAATTGGTGTATATCCAATGACGGGTCATCTGGTGTGTTGGTTTTTGTCATAACAGAAGGGTTGGTGGTAACTTGGCCAATAAGAAATTATAGCGCGATCATATGACAGTCTTTGACAGACGTTGACTTTAAGGCTAAGGTGACATCTGTTTTAGTTTTCAAGCCAATCAGGCAACAAGTTTTAAGTTTTTACTTTCAAATTGTTTACTAACAAGGCAGGTAACCTATATTTAAGAAAGTGGAAAATTTATTTTATATCCTATTGCCCCATAAATAAACCAGATATCTGCTTGATTTCGTTTCCCACTTCCGATAGGAATTGCCATTTTGGCTTGTGAAAAGCATTACTGCTGGTGGCACTGCTACTGGGCATGTATATAGCCTTAAAAATCAGCATGGCTTAGCTACAAGCGAAAAATATATTTGAGGAAATCATTGGGTGTGACTTATTTTAATTTCAACATAACTGTTAACTGAAACATGTCAAATATAAGGTTCTTTGTACTGATATGAAACATAGTTCGACGCTGTACATTTCTTTACTGGAGGCCGGATTTGCTAAATGCCTATGCCATATCATCGTAAGGCTAAAGGCAAAGGCAAAGCTGTGACTTACTATATTTATAGCACTTGGATTTTTTTTCATCAGTTACAAGTTAGCATGTAACCTTGTTAGTACCATTACTTGTAAATAGTTAACAGGGACACATGAAATAGCTATGAGCTGACAATTTCACCCTATTTTGAGCAAGGTGACTTAGAAAAACTGTGAAGTGGTGATAAGGATGGGACGAATTTGGAATTTCATTTGAATATCGAATCGAATATCCTCAAAATTTTGGATATGAATTGAATATTGAATTGAATACGAATATTCAGTGGCTTCAAATTCAGTTAGAATACTGAATGGTGTCGAGATGCCTTGCCGAAATGCGGCGTCATCCTGTGGCCGTTGGGATAAATCCATGCAAGAGTCATCGGCATTGTGGCCATTAGTGCTGGTTCGATACCAAAAATATCGAAGTATCGCGATACTTGCGAAAGTTCGATACCGATATTTAGTGGTATCGCGATACTTCGATATTTTTGGTATCGAACGCCCACTATTCGATACCTTCGATACCTTCGATACCTTCGATACCTACGATACCTTCGATACCTACGATACCTTCGATACCTTCGATACCTTCGATACCTTCGATACCTTCGATACCTTCGATACCTTCGATACCTTCGATATCTTCGATATTTCGATACTCGACATCGAGTCCATTCGACGAAGACGAAGTCGATGCGAAGGCGCAACATCGATCGTTGTTGATGACGACGTTGTTTACGGGAGCTATTACTACAGCGCTTCGTAGCCTAAATTGACTTAGGCGTGGTTGTTTAAAAAATAATATAACATAAAATGTGAATTGTTTTCTAAAACTTTATTGTAGAATTAGTCTCTATAATAACTGTTTTCTGTGTGCTATCTTAGCGTAGGTCAGACTTCGCTTAGCCTCGTTACCCAAACCTAGTCCTAGGTTCGTATGTGAAGCTCTCGTTTGGTGGCAGTACCATGCCATCTTTCTCCCTACTTTATTTACGGTTACGCGTACAAAAACACACATCCTATAGTATTTGTATAGAGTGTTTATTGCACGCAATAGTATTTATGAAACTAGTTTAATAATAATATTATTAATATAAATATTTATTCGAGCGCGATGCGGAGGTTATGTTTATCCGGGTTCCGTTTGGTGGCGCCACCATTTGCCGTACACGATGCCCACAACCAAGGCGAACGACAACAAGTCGCAACGTTCATCGCTAATAATTTGCCTTCCAACAAAGAGTGTCTGCTGTGCCAGAGGCGTGTCAAAGATAGCGGGGGAAATACATCGAATTTGACGAAACATGTCACCATTCAAGAAGCTACCAAAACGTGATGATCAACTTTCATTGTATGGCGTCGTCGACGTCGTGGACAACGGTCAACGTCGCATTGCCATTGTCAGTGACTCGAGAACGTATTCTATCGAACTATTCGGCAGTGAGCGAGCAATGGACATCTAGTTAAAGTCGAAGCGAATCGCCATCGGTTGCCGAATCTACTAAGTAACTGCGGCACACATCGCCAAGAAGTGACATACACGACGTGACTGATTAACGATGACGATGTGCTTACTGCATACTGTCACTCTCACTGTGACACTGCCAGTCACTGCCACTGGCACTGGCCAAACAGATTCACCACTGGCAGAGCCAGAGCCAGAGGTAGAGGAAGAAACTGACCGGTTCTTGAAAACAGTTGCAAAAACATTATGGGGCTTGTTATGTGTACTTGATAACGTGGTAATTTACGTTTTATAAAAAAAAAATTGGTGTGAACTGGGAAGTGCAATTGTAATTTTTATTAATATTTTTTCTATTATTAATTAGTGTTATTTTATTGTAATCGTCTATACAGTTTTGATGTTAAATCACAATTATCTTTACGATACAATTAATTATAAAACAGTTATAACAGTGAGTGTGCAGCTGTGCTAGCAGTGGCACTATTATAAGTGATAGGTGTATTTATATTTAATATAATAATAACATATTATTTGTATGTTATGTTTCAGCTGTATTTGTTGATGGTCACTTTAGGAGACACATTGAATTGAAATTAAGCTGCTATATTATAGTGTATTTACAAACAGCTGGGGTGAAGTACTGTTATTAATTTAAAATAATTCAGTGCAATTGATGAATTTATTTTTCACTATGTATTTTATTGCAGTTGTCTTTATTGTTTTAATTTTATATTACAGTTACCTTTTAGTTTTACAACAGTAATCAATTATATTGAAACTGTTGTTTGTTTACTTACATAAAATGAAAATTGCATTTTAATCATTGTTTGCATGACTATAAAATTATCACATATTTCCCTACTTTTAAGTGTAAAATTGTGTGTGTTTCTGTGGCATTAGTCTAAGTGGATTGTAGTGTGTTTCTTTGGAGATCTCTACTGTATTGAATTACACTTACAAGGTAAATTTTGAGTATCGAATACAAATCTGGTATCGATTGAGATAGAAGAATTCTGGTATCGAACCAGCAATATATCGATCGGTATCGAAGAATTCTGGTATCGAACCAGTACTACTTCTGTTGCATACTGTTTCTACTGGGAACTGTGTTCTATGTGAATATTAGACTTACAACGTAAGTATCGAGTATCGAGTATCGAACAAAATTCAGGTATCGATCGGTATCGAACAAAACCTGGTATCGAACCAGCACTAGTGGCCATACACATCGATCTTTTTGTTTACTTTCTGACCATACTATGAAAACAACTTCTTACAGCCTCCAAACTTATCCTCACGTATCTTATGTACATATGCACACATTAGCTACAAAATCAAATAATTTACATTCCTGTAAAGAATAAAATTAAGAAAACAAACTTTTGCAAAACCATGACATGATCTACGGGGGCTACGAGGAGCATGGCGCTTACTGTAACATCAGTAATTTATCGCAGGCATTGCTAAAGAAATTACCTTTACAAATTCCGGTTTTATGCTAACCCTAAAGTAACTGTAGCCGTAAATAAACTTATGCTAACGTCAGCTAATCCTAAACTTTCCCGAAACTGTAACCTCAAAACTTAATCAGACACTGTTAACAAAAGACCCCTCGACATAATATCGTTCGAATATTCGAAATTTCAAATACGAATCGAATATTCGTCCCATCCTTATATGGTGGGTGAGTGGCCAGCTGCATTCCTTTAAATTCCACCCGTCTTATCAGTTGTAATTACCCAATTTGGCCCCATCCCTGCTTCAGTCCCAGAAGGAGAGAAAGAAGAAGTATTGGTGGCGACTGTATCATCAGAGTATGATTGTTGCAGGCATTGATGTGGACTACATGAATGCAGCGGGCCAGACCGCGCTGTTCTGTGCCTGCTTCGAGGGGCAGGAGAGCGTGATCAGTATTCTCCTACAGCACGGCGCCAACCCCAATCAGTAAGTCAAGGCAGCAATGGAAGAACTCTACTCTCTCAGTCACTGCTGAATGGGTATATTCATTCATATCATTGTGGACAGTTTGCTGCATTTGTCAGTTGTTGGTAAGGGCTGTAGTTGTACCTGTGTTGTTAGAAACCATGCTAGGAGATGCAAAAACCATAACAGGTGGCTGGAAATGTGAGGGTACACAAGTTGTCATGCACAACCATTACATTGTCTGAAAGCACCAGTGCTCGGAAGCACTATGATCAAAAACAGTTTCATAAGTCACCAAATGGTACTTTTGAATATATATCAACTTATGGCCATACATTGTTTAACATGCAACAACGAATTTAGCAATCATCCAACTTGGCTTGGGCATTGGGACTAATGTTCTAGTTGATATCACAAGGTGTGTAGTTTTCAGCTACAGGCATGCACCACAGACAGTAGACTGCGTTTTTTTTTTATCTTGATTTGGTGATTACAAGCCATGCTCCACAATCCGGGGTCACACACATGTAAATGTACTGACCGTCCCACTGGGTTGATGTTGATACAAGCTTGTTGTCAAACCAGGCGTGTATGTTGCTGAAGCTGTGATTATTCTCTCGCAGCCGCTGTGATGTCGGCAGCACCCCGGTGCATGCGGCCGGCTACAGTTGTAACCCCAAAATACTGTCGGCCCTGATCGAGGCGGGGGGCGATATGCGTCTGCATGACAGCAAAGGGCGCACGGTGCGCTACTGGGCCATCTGTAACCCGGACAACAAGAAGCGGCGCAAGATGATCGAGTACATTGAGAAGACGCGCTACTTCGCGCTGACCTACACCGGACGTGACATTCTACAGAAGCACTCCAGTCAGCACCTCAGGTGAGTATATCGCTTATGTGAATGTGGTAGTGGCTTTATACGTAGTAAACCAAATGTCAGTAAATTGATCATAAAAAGATTTTATTAAAGGAACTTTTTTTATATTTTTATTTAATTACGGTATGCAGTATTTTAATATGACAAATAATCCGGCCATTCCTGAGCGATTTGGTCTGAGGTTTATTGTGGTTTATTGTTTCAGTTGTCTGTTGTGGGATTTACGTCTCAATTAAGGCTGACACAGAATGCCAAGAATGTTTTTTTTAAAGTCACAAACAGAACTTGTCATTGGATGTATTGCACTCACAAGGTTGTTATGTTACTGCCATAAAGAGTGACTTTTTGGTTGAAGAGCTGTTTTATTATCTAAAAAATGTGTTCTTAAAATACTCTTGCTAGGCTGAGAAGAAAGCAAACTTCACGTTTATAAATTATAACAAATAGTGGGTGGCTAATGTGTTTGCATTTTTATTAAAATAGTAATGTTACACATTTGTGACTCATCTTAACAAAAGCGGTCTAATGTCGGTAAATCAGATTTTCCGTAAATGCCGATTTTGTGAAAAAATCGGGCATTCGTCAATTTTGAGATTTTCCCTGAAAATAATTCTTTAGTATTCGTTTTATCGATTGCCACACTTGTTATCATCTAACTAACTCTGTTTCATATATTTTAAAGACATTTGCGTAGAGCTGTGCTAAGTGTTCCGCTCCATTTCCATAAAACAAAGCCGAAAATGCCAGTAATTGCGCGCATTCTTTGCCGCAAATTTTGGGACGATCCCTATCATAACGGGTATCACCGCGTAGCTTAACGCGTCATCTGTCCATATATGGTCATATCTATGCTAATGCATGCATTGTCCGGCCTCCAGAACGCTTGGAATAGACCCCCTGTTCGTTCAACTGTGGTAAACAAACCGGGGTCATATGGTAGCAACAGCTCCGGCAACCGTTCTCATTGGTCCAGCGTGGAACATTTGCATAACTGCATGCGCGTACCGTGTATTTACTTGGCGTCACTGCTGACCTAGTTAGCGAGTGAACACGAAGCGAAAAATGGCGTGCAGTGTGGCGAAGTTGTTAAACTCTGATGCAAGTGATCGGGCACAAATAGATAGTTTGATTGAGGCGACCGGAGTACTTTTTGGAGGAAGTGACTGATGAAAGCGTGGCGGACGATGACGAGGATGACAATTTTGCGAACTACATCACTGACGAAGACGAATATTGAATTCGACTTTCGTGAGAATGATTACGACACGGCACGGCTACGCAAGTCGCGCTGACCGATCCGTAGAGACGGTGTCAGATTCTCCGGATGAGGAATTGGGAAAAGCAAATGCAATATCATGAAAATTATACTATCTTTGAGTTGTCCAAATTTCAGCCAGATATGTCCATCCTAACCAAGGCATAAACAGCAGCAGAGTTTGTTCGCTTTTCTTAACAACGAAGGTAATTGCATAAATTATTAATTAATCTGCAATTGTTTTTCTAATAAACATTTTGTGTTCATATTAACACGGTATCTTAAGAATGACATTATCTTCCAACATGCCAAGTTTCAAAAAGATCGGTCCATGGTAACTAAGGTACATTCCATGAAACTTAACAAATATTTTGCATCAACTTTGAAGGCCATTTTCTTACTTTGAAGGTTTCTACCCCACACATGTTTGTCAAGCTATAACTTCGGCTAGAATCGAGATATCTTCTAGCATGATATACCATATGAAAGCAGATATTATGCTCTTTCCAGTGGTACTAATAACTCAATTTTGAAAATTACCGACATCCGACCGATTTTGTTAAGATGAGTCACATTTGTACAATGATTTAATCATTAGTAAGGAGATGTGATTATAAATTATACATCTGTATGACAATTGGAGTGTAGCACATTGGCTTGAACTTGGTACTCTCAGTTGAAAGAACTTTAGTTCCAATGTTGTGCTTCTGTCTTGAATCTAAGTCATGTTCATTCAATCTAAATTAAGGTTAGAGGCAATTGAAGTTCTTATATAGCACAGTATCCAGTCCTCAGGACTGCTGAAAGTGCCTTACACCTGTTCAATTAAACACCATTTCAACTTCTCTGGGAACCATCCAGCCATATGCTACAATTAATGTGCGAAGACTGCTTGTTCACATATCCACCACTGTCTATAGTCAGGTACTCATTTACACAGCTGAGTGAACTGGAACAATGTAGAGTGAAGACGCTTGCCCAAGGGTTAACACCGCAGCACAGGATTCAAACCTGGGTTCTGTTAGTCAAGAGTCCGAAGCTCTACCCCTGATCCCTTGCGCTCTAGAGTTCACTCAGCAATATGACCGAGTGCTTGGCTGTAGACAGTGGTGGATATTTGTTTATGAATGGTCTTTGCACATTAATTGTAGCATAGCTGAATCCTTTCCAAGAGAAGTTGGGATTGTGTTCTAGGGAAGTGGTCTGCCTGGGCATAAAGTGTAAGCACTTTGAGCAGTCCTAAGACTGGATACTGGTTTATACAACAACTTAGCATTGCTTTACTTCTTACAATTGGTGACGAAGGTTGTCCACTTATAGTCTTCAGGCGGACAATTCAAGAAGCTCTGTAACCACATCCCTCATGAATTTGCTCAAGTTCAAAGGCACTGCTCGCAAATCCTTGTTCACATCATCCGTCCACAGCTTTGGCTATGGCAAGGTGAGCATTGCTTTGTCTCGTTCGTACTCACTGTACAGTTGTTCTCATTTCGTACTATGAAAATAACCTGTTTTGCCATGATTTTGACCGAACGTTGGCTCAGATGACATTGTTAATTATGGAGAAAATTACCAGAGCAGAAACACTGGCATGATAGTGGAATTATTATTGGAGACTGAGAACTGGAATTCAGGGCCACTCCGCTTCTGCTGTGTCGGATCGTGACATCAGAATATGGGAGTTGCAACAACAACATGGTGGAAGTTAACCCTTTCTCTACTGAGTATCAGGGCACCCAGTAAATAATTAATTTGAAGTTACTGAATCCTCTCAACACAACTTAGTATTCATTCAGTGTACAAAGAAGAACGTTTTGAATAGCAACAAAAAATCATCAATAACTATCAATGACTCATGACCATGGAAAATATGAGATTGGTTGGCATTGGAACCGAGAAAATCCAAGACGGTCGACCAACACTTAATTGTTTTGTCTGCATTTTCACAAATTCTTCAATATTATTTTGCATTTTTTCTTTTAAAGTAAATTTAAAAGAAAAAATGCAAAATAATATTGAAGAATTTGTGAAAATGCAGACACCTACAACACTTTGACTTTGTAATATGACAACGATGCATAAATTATTTCTATTGCACTAACTAATAACAGTTACATAATTAGTGCCACACAAACCTTCTGCATTCTCATCATGTAAAAAATATACACAAACAGGAATTATATTTCTAATGCATTCATATATTTTCTTTCATTTGTTTGGAAATTATTTTGGAGATCATAAACTGTTGTCAAATATTCGGTTAATGTAGAATTCGTGAAATATGTTCACACCTCCACAGCTAATGCTAGAGTGACCACTGCTGCTTCAACAGATGCCCGTGGCTGTTTCAGATCTACTTTGGCAATGGCGAGTACCTTGGCAGCGTTGCCACAGTGCCCTTGGTGGCTGAAGGTGCTTTGAAGCATGACGAGTTCGCACCCAACTACTTCAACGGCCCATTCATGGTCATGGAAGGGTGCGTCTCTTTTAGATCCTTCTGCAAACATACTGCTGGTCCGAGACTGTAAATGTCTCAGTCCGGCCAGAAACGTGAAGGTCAAATGTCAAAATGCGTATTTCCAGAAGTGACAGTTGTTTACAATTAAGTTCATGTGCCTTTATGTGGACAAGAAACCATGGACAGACAAGTTTGCAAATTTCAAAGTTCTGTTGACCACCAATTTCTCAGATCAGATGTAGAATACAAAATATTACCTATGAAATATATGATCAGTATCGTTAAGCACACGTGAAGCTTATGTGTGCTTGCATGTGCATTCTCATGCACACACCTACAGTTTCTCTGTTGTGGCTGTGACAGTGAGTGACTGAGGTATCCCTGTATATGGCTCCTCTCTCTGAGTCATAGGCCTAATAATGCCATATAAACCCATCCGCAATAATTGCCGAAGATGACACCCACTCTAGAAGGAGCAGAAAGTGATGTGCCTCCATTGTTGCCAATACTGGGTGGTAGATTTCCTAGTGATTAGATAAATTCACATGTATGCATTCACACTTGGACTAAGTGCATTGAGCAGGACCGACCACTGTACATGGTATTTGTCGACTTCAGTAAGGCGTTCGATACAGTTGGGAGGACCGGACTATGGCAGCTACTGAAGAAGTATGGCTGCCCAGAGAAGTTCACAACAATGATCGAGGCACTACATACCGGAATGATGGCGACTGTTAATGTTGGAGGGGAAGTCTCGGAATCGTTCAGGGTCTCAAATGGGGTCAAGCAAGGCTGTGTACTGGCGCCCACGCTCTTTTCCATCTTCCTATCAGCAATGCTCGACAATGCTTTCCGAGACATGGGGGATGGCATCTACATACAGTCCAGACAGAGCGCTGACCTATTCAACGTCGCACACTTCAGAGCGAAGACCAAGACTACACGGATACTGATGAGGGAGCTGCTATTCGCAGATGACAGTGCACTGGTTGCACACTCTGCTGAAGAGATGCAGAAAATAGTGGATGCTTTTTCCAATGCGTCAAAGAAGTTCGGCCTGAAGATTAACATCAAGAAGACCGAGGTGCTGTACCAACCCAACTCTACAAGAACCCGAGAGGAGGATATCATGGTTGATGGAAACAAGCTGAACTCTGTTATGGAATTCACCTACCTCGGAAGCACTATATCAAGTGACGGATGCATTGACGATGAAATACAGAGGAGGATGGCCAAGGCTAGTGCATCTTTCGGCCGACTACGCCAGAGACTCTGGAACAACCACCATGTGTCCATGCGGGTTAAAGGCAAGATATACCGTGCAATTGTGCTGTCCACCCTCCTATACGGAGCCGAGGCCTGGACAGTGTACAGACGACAGGTGAAAAAGTTGCATGCCTTCATGATGCGACATCTGCGTTCGATCATGAAGATAACCTGGATGGACAAAGTGACAAACAAGGAAATACTCGAACGGACAGGGCTGCCATCTATGGAAGATCTTCTGAGCAGAAAGAATCTCCGGTGGACTGGACACCTCATGAGGATGTCATCAGACAGGCTACCGAAGCAGGTTCTCTACTCCCAACTGTCTTCTGGTCACAGAAAGAGAGGGCGCCCTCGTCTCCGGTTCAAAGATACCATCAAGAGAAACCTGAAGCTGAGAGACATAAAGATCGACTCCTGGACACCACTCTCACAGCAGAGAGACAAATGGAGAGCAAGAGTCAAGTGATGGAAGCAGTCTTTGTCGCTTCGCGACCGACAGCATGATGATGATGATGATGATGATGATAATATAAATACACATGTATGCATTCACATTTGGACTAATGTTGAAAATGTAATTGTGATGATACATCTGCTAGCATTTGCTTTCAGTCATGTATATTTTATATGTAGCTAATATCCTCGGGATCCTGTGCCCACTAGTAAAACAAAACCATTTGTTTTTTGCTAGAAGCACATACCTTTTTGTTTTGATCGTAGGCCAACAATATAAATGCTGCTGTTGTAGTATGAAGTGGAACAAGACGCTGGTGACAGTGAAGCGACTTCATAAACAGCCAGCAGGGGACAGCACTGTCGATATGCTCATTCGAGAAAACGACTACATGGCGTACGTTAATTACTTGTCTGTCTCGTCATTATAAAGTGAGGTAGTTGTTTGTCTGAGTCACGGTGTTTTGAGAAATGTGCAGGTTGTTGCGATGGTTTTGTAACAACTGCTAAAGAAAGAATTTACTTTTTCATTTATCTAAGGATTGTTGACATAGTAACTTGATATTATTAATAGGTGTAGTGTGGCAAACTCCTGCCTCGTGTGAGCAGTGTGCCGAATGGTGGTCAGTGATGTGACGAGAAGACTGAGATTGAGCCCAGTAACTAGAGCAGTACACTATTGAGAAAGCCCGGGTTCGAATCCTGTGCTGCTGAGTTGAACCTTGATGATTGAATGAATGAATGAATGAATGAATGAATGAATGAATGAATGAATGAATGAATGAATGAATGAATGAATGAATGATTGAATGAATGAATGAATGAATGAATGAATGAATGAATGAATGAATGATTTTTTTTTGAATCGTACAAAGCACATGTAAACAGTATGTTTAAACTAAAAATGTAACAGTCAATTAATTATATCATGTACGATTCCGGGCAGACAGTTGGTCAAGTCTGTTCAGGCTACGTTGCTCCATTTGATTCAGCTGTTTGAATTAGAACCTGGCTATAGAATGTGATGACTATTTGTGTACAAAAAGGTTTAATGCCGAAATGGCAGCGTGGCTCAATGCTCCTGGAAAATTTAAAGTTATGTTTGATTGAACACATCTGCCAGGCAGTGTAGGGCACTATTATATTAGCAGCCCTGAGGACGGACACTGCAGTATGTAGGAACTCATCCCCGGTGACGTTGCAGGCGACTACGACATCCCAACATCCTGCTGCTGATGGGCCTGTGTCAGACGAACAACCTCGAGGGCCTGGTGCTCATCTACGAACGCGTCGGCTGCGGCTCCCTCTTCCACTGTCTGCACCAGAAGGTGTGTGTGACACTGCACTGGTGACGACTGCACCGCATCTCATGTTTGTCAGTATTAGCTGTGTGGTTGTGTTTGTAGTCGGAGTTACTCGGCAGGTACGGCGAGTGTGTTTGTGGTTGTGTTTGTAGTCGGAGTTACTCGGCAGGTACGGCGAGTGTGTTTGTGGTTGTGTTTGTAGTCGGAGTTACTCGGCAGGTACGGCGAGTGTGTTTGTGGTTGTGTTTGTAGTTGGAATCACTCAGCAGGTACAGTGAGTGTGTTTGTGGTTGTGTTTGTAGTTGGAATCACTCAGCAGGTATAGCGAGTGTGTTTGTGGTTGTGTTTGTAGTCTGAATCACTCAGCAGGTATAGTGAGTGTGTTTGTGGTTGTGTTTGTAGTTGGAATCACTCAGCAGGTATAGCAAGTGTGTGTTTGTGGTTGTGTTTGTAGTCGGAGTCACTCAGCCGGTACAGTGAGTGTGTTTGTGGTTGTGTTTGTAGTATGAATCACTCAGCAGGTATAGTGAGTGTGTTTGTGGTTGTGTTTGTAGTCGGAGTCACTCAGCAGGTATAGTGAGTGTGTTTGTGGTTGTGTTTGTAGTCGGAGTCACTCAGCAGGTACAGCGAGTGTGTTTGTAATCGGAGTTATTCAGCAGGTACAGCGAGTGTGTTTGTGGTTGTGTTTGTAGTCGGAGTCACTCAGCAGGCACAGCGAGTGTGTTTGTGGTTGTGTTTGTAGTTGGAGTCACTCAGCATGTATAGTGAGTGTGTTTGTGGTTGTGTTTGTAGTCGGAGTCACTCAGCAGGTACAGCGAGTGTGTTTGTAATCGGAGTTATTCAGCAGGTACAGCGAGTGTGTTTGTGGTTGTGTTTGTAATCGGAGTCACTCAGCAGGTACAGCGAGTGTGTTTGTGGTTGTGTTTGTAGTCGGAGTCATTCAGCAGGTACAGCGAGTGTGTTTGTGGTTGTGTTTGTAGTCGGAGTCACTCAGCAGGTACAGCGAGTGTGTTTGTAATCGGAGTTATTCAGCAGGTACAGCGAGTGTGTTTGTGGTTGTGTTTGTAGTCGGAGTCACTCAGCAGGCACAGCGAGTGTGTTTGTGGTTGTGTTTGTAGTCGGAGTCACTCAGCATGTATAGTGAGTGTGTTTGTGGTTGTGTTTGTAGTCGGAGTCACTCAGCAGGTACAGCGAGTGTGTTTGTAATCGGAGTTATTCAGCAGGTACAGCGAGTGTGTTTGTGGTTGTGTTTGTAATCGGAGTCACTCAGCAGGTACAGCGAGTGTGTTTGTGGTTGTGTTTGTAGTCGGAGTCATTCAGCAGGTACAGCGAGTGTGTTTGTGGTTGTGTTTGTAGTCGGAGTCACTCAGCAGGTACAGCGAGTGTGTTTGTGGTTGTGTTTGTAGTCGGAGTCACTCAGCAGGTACAGCGAGTGTGTTTGTGGTTGTGTTTGTAGTCGGAGTCACTCAGCAGGTACAGCGAGTGTGTTTGTGTTTGTAGTCGGAGTCACTCAGCAGGTACAGCGAGTGTGTTTGTGGTTGTGTTTGTAGTCGGAGTCACTCAGCAGGTACAGCGAGTGTGTTTGTGGTTGTGTTTGTAGTCGGAGTCACTCAGCAGGTACAGCGAGTGTGTTTGTGGTTGTGTTTGTAGTCGGAGTCACTCAGCAGGTACAGCGAGTGTGTTTGTGGTTGTGTTTGTAGTCGGAGTCACTCAGCAGGTATAGTGAGTGTGTTTGTGGTTGTGTTTGTAGTCGGAGTCACTCAGCAGGTATAGTGAGTGTGTTTGTGGTTGTGTTTGTAGTCGGAGTCACTCAGCAGGTACAGCGAGTGTGTTTGTAATCGGAGTTATTCAGCAGGTACAGCGAGTGTGTTTGTGGTTGTGTTTGTAGTCGGAGTCACTCAGCAGGCACAGCGAGTGTGTTTGTGGTTGTGTTTGTAGTTGGAGTCACTCAGCATGTATAGTGAGTGTGTTTGTGGTTGTGTTTGTAGTCGGAGTCACTCAGCAGGTACAGCGAGTGTGTTTGTAATCGGAGTTATTCAGCAGGTACAGCGAGTGTGTTTGTGGTTGTGTTTGTAATCGGAGTCACTCAGCAGGTACAGCGAGTGTGTTTGTGGTTGTGTTTGTAGTCGGAGTCATTCAGCAGGTACAGCGAGTGTGTTTGTGGTTGTGTTTGTAGTCGGAGTCACTCAGCAGGTACAGCGAGTGTGTTTGTAATCGGAGTTATTCAGCAGGTACAGCGAGTGTGTTTGTGGTTGTGTTTGTAGTCGGAGTCACTCAGCAGGCACAGCGAGTGTGTTTGTGGTTGTGTTTGTAGTCGGAGTCACTCAGCATGTATAGTGAGTGTGTTTGTGGTTGTGTTTGTAGTCGGAGTCACTCAGCAGGTACAGCGAGTGTGTTTGTAATCGGAGTTATTCAGCAGGTACAGCGAGTGTGTTTGTGGTTGTGTTTGTAATCGGAGTCACTCAGCAGGTACAGCGAGTGTGTTTGTGGTTGTGTTTGTAGTCGGAGTCATTCAGCAGGTACAGCGAGTGTGTTTGTGGTTGTGTTTGTAGTCGGAGTCACTCAGCAGGTACAGCGAGTGTGTTTGTGGTTGTGTTTGTAGTCGGAGTCACTCAGCAGGTACAGCGAGTGTGTTTGTGGTTGTGTTTGTAGTCGGAGTCACTCAGCAGGTACAGCGAGTGTGTTTGTGTTTGTAGTCGGAGTCACTCAGCAGGTACAGCGAGTGTGTTTGTGGTTGTGTTTGTAGTCGGAGTCACTCAGCAGGTACAGCGAGTGTGTTTGTGGTTGTGTTTGTAGTCGGAGTCACTCAGCAGGTACAGCGAGTGTGTTTGTGGTTGTGTTTGTAGTCGGAGTCACTCAGCAGGTACAGCGAGTGTGTTTGTGGTTGTGTTTGTAGTCGGAGTCACTCAGCAGGTACAGCGAGTGTGTTTGTGGTTGTGTTTGTAGTCGGAGTCACTCAGCAGGTACAGCATGTGTGAGCTGCTGCTACAAGTGAGTGATGCGCTGCTCTACATCCACCAGCAGAACCTGCTCCACTGCTCCATCACGTCCCACGCCATCCAGCTCATCACACCCACCGTCGCAAAGCTCAACAACTTCGAGTACATGCTCGAGAGGTAAGTTATGTGGCGCCATCTATCAGTGCACCTGGAGGTTGTTTTTCATTCTCTTGATAACCTTTTTTGTATTATTGTATGATAACAAATAGCTATCGTTCAGTAATATTGTGTCTCGTATTTGTTTTTATGTCACCCTTTTAACATAGTGAATTATTTCAGTGGTGACAGTTTGTCAGGGTATTTGATATATAGACGCCGTTGAGTGTTATGATGTACTTCTTGGTTCATAGCTTCATTATGGACAGTTGTCTTTTGTTCCTCGAACTTCTCCTCTTTTTCTCATTTGTGATGGTTATTTCACCACGGTGTGGATCACATGAACTGCCAAACGAAGCCATTGTTGTCTAGCACTGTCAGAGATCCACTGGATGGAGTTGGTTAGCGCTATTATCACGCCTGGACACATTTAGGATTTTGCCTGATATTCTTATACAAATTATATATAAATGATAACAGATAACCATTTACTAACCACTTGCTGGCCAATTGTGGTATGCAGTCATAATTTCATCATAATGATACGTTTAATTACATCAATACAATTTCGTTACGCCTTGACACGATCATCTTGCCTAAAATGAGGTGTGCCGTAACAATGAACCTGCTGTTTAGACAAATATTTCAGATGTTTTAAAACGATAAATGACAACTGTTTACAAAACAGTACCTTTAAAATCTGCACTCCTCCACAGTCATTGGAATACCCCAGATAAAAGTGTAAAGCGCTTTGAATGGTCCAGAGGACTATATAAGAACTTTACTTTAATCTGATTACATATGCTACTCTGTGTCCACCCCATCTTGTCACTCGAAGCAATCGAAGCACCAAGATCAAAAGTATTGTAAGTCACCAGTTGATACTTTTGAGTAAATCAGTAAGAAGTGACATTGGAAGTGTTTATTTAATGTTCAGCAACAAATTTAGCTATCACCCTCCCAGCGGACACACGATGTCGGTACGGTGTCAATTATTGGTTGAATATGTCGTGACGTCGGACAACATGTATACAACATCCTTACACCGTCGGAACATTGACGTCGAAATTTGACTTTGTCATGATGTTGAAATCACGTCAACAACTAAATCCAACGTTTTTACAATGTTGTGTCATCGACGTTGTAAAGACGTCGAAAAACCGACCTTGTCTTGACGTTGAAATCATGTTGACAACCAAAATCCGATGTCAAAATAACAAGTGTCATCGATGTTGTAAGGATGTTGGAAAGCGATGTCATGACATTGAAATCATGTCGACGACCAAATCCGACATTGTTACAATGTCGGGTTGTCGATGTTGTAGGGATGTCAAAACTCGATATCGTCATAACGTTGAAATTATGTTGACCATCAAGAAACAACATTGTTGTTTTTAACCTTATAATAATAATAGCTTTATTGTTACATAATGTCATATACATATAATAATCAGCAACAGTAAAGTAATAATTACATGTTTAAGTACATTTTACAATGTAACAATTGACTAATAACAGTGCTTATTTTCTGTATTCATGTATTTTGACAATTACGAAACAATTATAATACGTGAACATAAAAACAAAAACCTATACAGCCACATCGTAATAGTGCAACTAGTTAATTAAAATAGTGAAATAGTGAAATACAAGAGTACCACAAAATTAAATACATCGATGCACGTGTGTAACAAGTAAAATTGTATTTAAATAAATGTTTAATATAATTATAGAAAAACCTTGATTCTTCAACTAACAGACATGCCGATAATGTGATGTGAACATGACAGGCCTGCGTGGGCCCAGTTAAAGTGACGGCGGTGGTGTGTTTGCGCTACAGAGAGCTGCCCGAGTACCCGACAGGCAATGACGTGTCGGCGGCCGCGAGTTCCCGCAGCTTTAGCATCGTGGAGGAACAGATCCAGCACGGCCCCTTCAACTGGCTCGCTCCGGAGATCCTGGGAGGGGCCGGGCCCACGGAGAGGTCAGACCTCTACAGTCTGTGTGCCGTCATGTGGGAAATTATACATGGTCAGTGTACATGAGTACGTGTGCATGCTACAGGTGTATAGTCTGTTATGTAGATTACACATGAATAATTTGTTGTATGATGTGAGATTTAAATTTAATATTTTTAGGATTTTGTATACATACAGTCATTAGATTTGATAAATTACACTGTAATCTTACAATTCCTTTATTAATTACAGTGTGTGTAAATTCACACTCTTGATTGGCTAGTTTCTGTGTAAAGTTTCACTTCTTGATTGGCTAGTTTCTGTGTAAAGTTTCACTTCTTGATTGGCTAGTTTCTGTGTAAAGTTTCACTTCTTGATTGGCTAGTTTCTGTGTAACGTTTCACTTCTTGATTGGCTAGTTTCTGTATAAAGTTTCACTTCTTGATTGGCTAGGTTCCGTGTAAAGTTTCACTTCTTGATTGGCTAGTTTCTGTGTAAAGTTTCACTTCTTGATTGGCTAGTTTCTGGGTAAAGTTTCACTTCTTGATTGGCTAGTTTCTGGGTAAAGTTTCACTTCTTGATTGGCTAGTTTCTGTGTAAAGTTTCACTTCTTGATTGGCTAGTTTCTGTGTAAAGTTTCACTTCTTGATTGGCTAGTTTCTGGGTAAAGTTTCACTTCTTGATTGGCTAGTTTCTGGGTAAAGTTTCACTTCTTGATTGGCTAGTTTCTGGGTAAAGTTTCACCTCTTGATTGGCTAGTTTCTGTGTAAAGTTTCACTTCTTGATTGGCTAGTTTCTGGGTAAAGTTTCACCTCTTGATTGGCTAGTTTCGGTGTAAAGTTTCACTTCTTGATTGGCTAGTTTCTGGGTATAGTTTCACTTCCTGCATTATGCCGTGTCAGTGTTGAGTTGAGCCATGCCCAGTCACCAGGGGGCGCTGTGTGTCTGTCTGCAGGCAACATCCCGTGGGGTGAGTTGATGGGGCCACAGATCAAGACGGAGCTGGTGGAGCGGAAGAACACGCTGAAGGTCAGCGAGAAGGTGAAGAACCCGTTCAACGTGCTGCTCTACTACGGCCTCAACTCGGACCCGGACGAGCGCAACCTCACCGTGGAGCAGTTCCGCGACATCATGTCGCAGATCGTCATGGTAACAGACCCCTGTTCTCTCACTCCCTGTCATCATGTGTTTGTATGCTTGAGACAAACGGTTCCGATTCTCTGAGAATCATGATATTGCCTCGATGCATCGTTGTGCCCTGTCCTGTGTTGTCATGTGACCACATTATGGATGGTTGTCACATGACATTAAAACGTAACACTAACAATCAGATATGGATAATCCCAAAATTTCTGTCTGGCCAGTATCATTATTTAAAGAGTGCTATCTAGCTCACTTAGCTTTATGATAATTTGCATTTGCACATAAATTAGAGCATGGCTGAATACTTTCTGTCTGTTTTCTTCCTGGTTGCTTTCAAATCTGAGAGTTCCTCCTGAAATGTGCCACCCGGCAATGATGTGTTGTCATGTGTTTGTGATCTGAAATGTGTCACCCGCCAAATGACGTGTTACCACGTGTTTGTGATCTGAAATGTGTCGCCCGCCAATGACGTGTTGTCACGTGTTTGTGATCTTAAATGTGTCGCCCGCCAATGATGTGTTGTCACGTGTTTGTGATCTGAAATGTGTCGCCCGCCAATGACGTGTTGTCACGTGTTTGCGATCTGAAATGTGTTGCTCGCCAATGATGTGTTGTCACATGTTTGTGATCTGAAATGTGTCACTCGCCAATGATGTGTTGTCATGTGTATGTGATCTGAAATGTGTCGCCTGCCAATGATGTGTTGTCACATGTTTGTGATCTGAAATGTGTCACCTGCCAATGATGTGTTGTCACATGTTTGTGATCTGAAATGTGTCGCCCGCCAATGATGTGTTGTCACATGTTTGTGATCTGAAATGTGTCGCCCGCCAATGATGTGTTGTCACGTGTGTTTGTGATCTGAAATGTGTCACCTGCCAATGATGTGTTGTCACGTGTGTTTGTGGTCTGAAATGTGTCGCCCGCCAATGATGTGTTGTCACATGTTTGTGATCTGAAATGTGTCGCCCGCCAATGATGTGTTGTCACGTGTTTGTGATCTGAAATGTGTCACCCGCCAATGATGTGTTGTCACGTGTTTGTGATCTGAAATGTGTCACCCGCCAATGATGTGTTGTCATGTGTATGTGATCTGAAATGTGTTGCCTGCCAATGATGTGTTGTCACATGTTTGTGGTCTGAAATGTGTCGCCCGCCAATGATGTGTTGTCACGTGTTTGTGATCTGAAATGTGTCACCCGCCAATGATGTGTCATCACATGTTTGTGATCTGAAATGTGTCACCCGCCAATTATGTGTCGTCACATGTTTGTGATCTGAAATGTGTCACCCGCTAATGATGTTTTGTCACATGTTTGTGATCTGAAATGTGTCGCCCGCCAATGATGTGTTGTCACGTGTTTGTCAGGATCACGAACGAACTGCAGCGGAACAAGATAAAGGCAGTCCCCGGGCATCGAGAACTTTTAAATCTTTCAAAAGTTGGATGGCTCCAAAGTCGAAGGCGAGCGGGGCCGGCCCTGCAACAGGCCTGTCTACAGAGGAGGACACCGGACTGAGTGCCGACGAGAAGGAAAACCCATTTTTCGACTTCGTCCTAGAGCCGGGCAAGGGTACACCAGCAGGCGCAGCTAAAGGGACACCAGCGAGCAAGGGGAAGATACTTACTGACAGACAGAACTCAGACAGGTGGGTGAGATAAGCTGTGTGTACATTTCTCTCTTTCTGGCATTCTTGTGTTCGTTTCTGTGTATGACACGACATTGTCTGTTTTGGCTGTTCACATGCAAACATGCAAATGTTCTTTGGGCTTTACAGGAGGTCACGACATGGAACTAGAGCTGTTGGTCGTACGTCAGCGTTCTGGGACACTAGTAGTTTTTATGCAGTTTTGATACCGGGATTTTTATTCCAATGTGCTGCTGTTCAGAACAGTGTGTTGAGTCTTCAGCAGCTGACAATATTTGAAACTTATAAACCATGCAAAAGTTGTCTTTGTACTTCCATGGAGAGTGCACATGGCTGAAAGTGGAAATGACTTATCAATCATGCCTAATCCATAGGGTGACATTACTGTGACATCCACATGACTGGATTTTTCATAAGATCACGTATGAAAAACATAGAATTAAGTACTCGAAAGGAATATTTTGGAAAGTAGAATCTACATATATAAAATGTCCATATTATAAATTTTACAATTTGTAGCGTATTCTCGAAATTGGACATATGGGTCCTTAGTCCTTTTGACCCATCACGTGGCTATCAATGGCTGTAATTCTGCCCTCTGGTAGTTAATTGGTTGGTGTGCATGATATGACAGTGACATTGCGATGACTTCGAGAAGTGATAGAGCACACTCGGGGGGGGCGTCGGGGGCACACGAGAGACCAATGCGCTCTGTGTTGCTGTTACAGTAGTGGCGTGTTCGACCACCTGAGAGGGATTATGTGCAAGAAGCAGACTGCTAAGAAGAAGCCTTAGTCAGTCGACGCCTCGGGCCAGTCCGCCAGCCAGCGGTCAGCCGCCGACCAGCCAGTCGGTCAGTCAAAACGGCTCCACACTGCCTCGCAGTCAGCTTGCTACATCGTGTCCATCGAACTCTCTGCGAATCTTTGTCCGACCCAAACATTCGGTTCTGCAGTGCATCGGCTGTCTTTGGAAATGTCCCCCGAACACATCCTGACACAGGCTGGCGAGCTGGCTTTGCCACAGGCGTACGATGGGATCTAGCCGGGTCATAAGTGGACACAGACCACCGCAGCGAACGGAAAGGCAATTTATTTATTTTTGGGCACGTGGCCGTTTGATGTGTGTGGCGGGGTCAAATAAAAAATATGAAAACCTTAGACGATGTTGTCTTTTGGTAGTTCATTTCTGTTTGTTGATTCGATTCAGTTTTACTACAAAAACCTCAAGAGATTTCCTGCAAACCTACTGGAGTTTGATATTTATAGATATGACCCTGTACCTGATAAATGGCAAAACTCTACCAAAGTCTCAGTGATATATATATATCAATGAAGCAATGAAAATTTACATACATATTTATATGTAGCTTTGAGATAAAATATGGATATATGAATTGCTTAATTTATGTGTCTTAATAATGAACATGCTTCATCTACTTCTTGGTGTTTTACAATGTGGCACTACACAGAGCTTGCAATTCTCTTGTTTTGCTTTGTTTTTAACGGTAAAATACCATTTCCAATGCAAACTATTTTGTGAACGTTGCGTGATCTGTGCCCATTTAGTCATATATGTACATATGATACTCTGCTAGTGACATCAACAGAATGGGTTCTACACATAGATATGGTATAGTTATGTCTGTTGTTAACTTGAATGGAGGTGGTATGCTGCCATTTCGTAATGTCTATAATCTATACATATTATATAACTTTATAGCCACAGACTTGTATCTTAGGCATCTAGAAGGACAACTCTGATTCCAAATGTGGGTAGTCTTAGTTAAAACTCATTACATTTGGCATGCAGTGGAGGACAGAAGGAAAACTCTGACCAAAGACCACAGGATGCCGAACCCTGACTGCATTAACTGTACCATCCAAACATCCATTGAGCAACTATAAAACAGTCGGCCAACGCCATATCGATGAAAACAACAGCTCACGAAAGAACTTGATTTAGAACCGGTGTCATTATTCATCCTACGGACATTCACTCATCGCAAGAAAATCACACGGAAACGGAAGAAAACACATACACAAAGATGATCTGTGACAATATTGATGTTGAAATGACAGACTTCCCAACCTTAATGAACAACCGACCCATCCAGAAGTAACTCATCTATGCTGTGGACCTAGCCAACAAATGATGTTGACAATGCACAAAATCTTTCATTAGGACATTTGTGTGGCTAGCTTGTTGATGTGCTTGTTTTGAGAGGAAGTGGTGTCTTCACATGGCAGTGTTCTAATACGTGATATAAGATCCATATCATTTATATCAAAAGAATTTTTCCATTTCAAGCCGAATGCTTCATTGCACAAAATATATACTATTTGCTAGCATAAATAACAAAAATGGAAATATCTGAACACATTTTTCAGTTGAACAATCCACAAAACCACCCTGTCAGAATTTCAAAGAATTGTCTGGTTGGCATATGCAAACTGACGCTTATGTAATGTATCTCCGTTTCATACAAAATTAACACACTACACATTTTGTTAAGATAGGACATAGTTTTTAAGATATGACAATTAAATAACATTTGTGTTCAGGTCACTTGTGATGTTACGGATCGCCCATTCCACTCCTTCAAACGAACTCTAAAGTTATTCAGAATTATTTCTTGGCATTAGGTATAGGCAGGTTGTATATAAAGAAATATGACATATCAAAATTTGGCTAAATATCACGCTTTCATTTTGCAATGGCAAAATGGAGCAGCCACCTAGCGACTAAACTTTGAAAGTGCTCACTGTGAACATCAGCATTGCCTGGTGGCTAGTTCTGAAACTAGATAGGTCTGGTAGAATGACTCGGTTGACCTGTTATGTGCGCTGTTCAGTTGGTATCCAATTTTATTTTATCATGATATCGCCACCAGTTCATGTGACAATAATATAGAGAAAATGTGGCAAAGATCACCTGCGGGTATTTGACTGGCTGAGGTAAGAGAAATAAAGCAACACGTGCACAATTAGGACTTTATAAAATATTTTGTAAAGTTTATACATGATATCTGTGTACATGCATGTTGTGCATGCTGTGAATGTAGCATACAAAACTGCACCGAGCACCATTTTTTTGCTTAGGCAATTTGAACACCATTTTGGTTCAGACGTATGGAGTCTAATGACCCAATGTTTTTAAGCCCTAAGATGAACGCTGTCATTAAATTTAATTGAATACATATTGTATAATTTTCTTTAAAAAATTATTTCCCATTAATTATGTTATTCCTAAAACTGTTCTCGTACAGTTATTAATGTGTTTGCTGTTGTTACTTTTAATGATTGCAATATGTTTGTGTTACTGTTAATACATGAATGTTTGATATTACAGTCCTGGCATTACATGCGCCATTTAATAAAAAACTGAAACATATTGAATTACTGAAAAAGCCTTGACAACCTAAATAACACAGCAGGCAAGAACATTGGAGGGTTTTCATATTAGTTTGTGAAATCCAAGATACTCTGAAATTAAAGTTTGCATGCTGATCTGAATAGCCTTGAATATATTCGTAAAACCGGGACGTTCTAGGATATCGAAGATGTCGATAAACGCAGCGATTGGCTCATCACGTGTGACTGTGAGGACATCTGGAGACCCGCTGTGGAGGGAGAAAATCGACATCATTCGGCAAAGGTACTCGCCCATTCGTATGAGCTATAGGCTGGATTTTGCACTTCTAAAATCAGCTTTGGTCAATTATAATGAGTATACTAAAAACTGTCCCCGTCAGAATTCACCACTGCTGCTGGGGTGTCAGAGAAATACTCTCCTCTGATATGGCAGCAGATTATTTATTTTGAAAACATTCCTTTTAATTAAAAGCAGATTCAGTTTAATGACGGCTCTTTTTAATCAGCTCATTAGCATTGTGAAATAGTCTCCTGGTTCTTGAGAAGACTACACAAAAAATCAGTAATTTTGTAACCTGCCAAGATTTTCATAATTGGCAAAGTATGGAAGTCATCTGGCAAAGCTTGAACATTATTATGACGTCTTAGGGAAAGTATTATTATTTACTGAATAAAAGCATTAAAATTTGAACCAGGTGTAAAATATATGATCAAATTGCAAACAGCAATTACAATTGTGTAAAAGCGCCTGGCATCATGTTCGTAGAGTTCACTAGAGGCTAGCGTAGGTTGACAATGACCAGTTGACTTAATCATTACTTCATCTTGGATTGAGATAATTGCAATCACCATGTTACAGCTTTAATTTGCTTCGCTGTCAACTTGAGGAATTTTATTATCATCTAACCAAACACTACTTATTGTCTATGTTTGTTTGTATATGCGGTAGATCACCGGACTGTCAATCGAGGGGATGGTGGTTCAATCCCACCTACCGCCTTTTCGAAACTTTCGCAATTTCGTTCACCCCACATTTGCCTGTGTCTTTCGGAAGAGACACCAAAAGCTGGTGGTCCCTTCTATCTGGTGTCTATGCCAGGGGAAGTAAAAGATCCCACACAGGGGGTAAATGTGTAACCCGTAGTAGACTCACTAATTCTAGAGAAGGACAACACCCACGTTAATTAGCCCAAGTTTGGGCTGTTTGGAGGGAAACCACCCGAGACCTGAGATTTATACAATTCCAAATACAAAACCTATGACATAAAGTGTGACCTGAACTAACACGAGCCCTGTGTGTGTGTACGCGAGCAGCCAGATCCCATCTGGCGGCTTCATAGCGGTGGACAAGTCGGCCAACGCCCAGGACAAGGAGTGGAGGACGATGCCTGCGATGACGAAAGTGAGGACCCTCGGCGGCACCGCCAGCGCCGGCAGCAGCACCGCACAGCACCGCAGCAACCTGAAGCAGCTGCGGGACGAGCTGGAGCGCAGCAAGCGGTCCTTCTTCGAGGCGCCCGTCTCTGACTCGTGGCATTCCACGGCGTCATTGCCGCGGCAGAACAAGTACGCGCCCCCTCCCCCTGGCGAGCCAAGAGCAGCCAAGTAAGCGGACTATTCTGACTATCATCATGCTTTCACTATGCGGTCGCTCGTTGCAAGTCTCACGTGCCTTTACTAGTCTTGCTTGTCTCCGGCGGAGACGGAAGTCTGTTATTTTACGCTCATTGCTCACTACAGGGAATTTGGCTTTATTTAGCATGTTATTGAATATATTGTTCATGGCTCCAAGAATGGTTTATTGCAGATAATTTAACTTCCTTTGGAGCTTAATGTCAAAGATGAGTACGACGTTTCGATCTGTCTGCTACGTGAACAAGGTCCGTAGCTGTTGGATCGAAACGTCGTACTCATCTTCGACATTAAGCTCCAAAGTAAGTTAAATTATCTACAACATCCCAGGTGTTGTTGCCCAAAACGTCGGATGAGTGATTGCAGAGTTTGAAGCAAAATATAATTGGTGTACATGTAATTTGGTTTGGTGATTCACACAGCCAATGATTTATAGTATCTTGTACATAAAACAGGATTTCGTTCTCGTTGCAACACTGATGTTTTATGCCAGGCAAAATTAACCCAAGACAAACAAGATAACGGTTTTGATCAGGTTTTCGTGATTTCCACATAGAATTAATCACGTTACTCATCAACAAATTTGTAATAACTCCGGTTTTCTGTTGAAGAAAGAATATAAAATGAAAAATTCTGCTACAGTTTTTAGTGGTGGTTCTAGCTATTTGATTTTGCAAACCATATCAATAAACATAAATATATATTTGGTAAATATATATTGAATGTATAGCCTAACTAAAAAGTCTCATGTTAGTATATTACAAACTCAGAGATGCACATTTGAATGTGGCACATTTTTATGTAGATTTTAATTGTGAAGAGGAAAAACAAGTACAAATGTGAAAAACAGCAAACTGGTTAAAATTGAAGTTTTATAATATGTTACATTATAATATGATGAAGCTTTATTCAACCCGTGCAGTTGGAAGGTCAGTTTAATGTGAAGTTAGATACCCATTCGCAAGGTGTAGTGTGGTAGGCAGGGAAAAATGCCACCTTATGGGCAGACAAGTGATTTTAAAGCCAGGTTTTTGTTTCTGACATATGCCACATAAATTGACTCTAAAGAGTCTTGGGGAATGTTAATTAGTTATGATACGAAGTCACTGGTTTACTTGTTAAAATATGTCAAAGATGGTGGGCATTGTGTTGTAAAGGATAACAGCTTATATCAGCTGAATGCAAACTCAGAAAGTCAGTGCCCTTGTGTTATTCATCACTGCAATTAGAAAACTTCTTGGAGAGTTGGTTCTGGCGTAATGTTCTCCTGCCAGACTTGCCGTGTGCCGTAGTGTAATCAATTAACATTCCTTAACATGGTCGTACAAGTTGTTAGTTAGAAGCAGAATGACGGTCTGGTACCAGACTTCCGTGTACTGACGTGAATCTCAGCTCAGTAAACACATCTTGAACCAACAGACACAAGATTATTTCACTTACAAGATGCTGACATGTCTGTGTGCAACGGCTGTCTTTGTTCAGTCATTTCAAGATGGTGAACGGTGTTTGGTCAAATTTGGGTGCAGTTAGAAATGTGAGAGTAAAACTGACGTGACTAATCGGGAAACAGGAATGTGTCGAAGTGTGGCATGGACTGGGTTCACGTCAGGTTGACGGGAACATGGCAGACGTGGGTAATAGTGTTTTCTTACAGTTCCGTTTTCCCCTTGACTACGGATATACAATGTATTTTATCTGTTGTCGATATAATATATAGTGTGTTTTGTCTCATTAAACATTATATTTTATTATTAAACCTGTGTTTTTTTGTTATTCGTTTGTATTTTGTTTGACTGGTTTCACATCTACATCAGTTCCTTGTCCTTTTTAGTTTGTATCTTTATTTTGTAACTTGTTCCGTTTTAGACAGGACATGACTAGAGTAAATATCACATACTGATAGAAGTAGTGTGTGTCTGCTTGTGTGTAGATGTGTATTTGCATGTGTTCATGTGTGTGCATGAGTATGGCAGCAAAGTTCAAACTCAGTAACAAATGGCTAGATTACATAATTGATCATTGCCACTCAACGCAATTGGGGTAGTATTTATCCAAATAATAACAAAATCGCGATTAGAATGGAAAAGAAATGAACATTTGTTGAGTGGTTACTAAAGTAAAAGTTTTGTGGCGGTTTTTTTTTGGGGGGTGGCACCCCTGGCAGAATATAATGTATAACGTGCCCCAATTATAAAGTGGTTCCATTTCGTTGACCCCAACTACCGCGTTATGACGAGGCGTGACTATATATATATATATATATATATATATACATGGTGTGTGTATATATATATATATATATATATATAATTACTTTTAGCGACTACTTTCCATTTCCTTTCAATCACATCATGTTTTTTGCTATGTGGTCACCACAGTTATGCCATAAATTCTGCTCCAATTGGGTTGATTGACAATGATCAGTAATATATATACATGTATATATATATATATATATATATACATATATGTATATGTATGCGCCAACTGTCGCATACACCCTCCTATGCAAAGCAACAATGCGAGACCAATGTAGATTGAAATAGGCCAATTTAATGACATTTAGTTTTATTTAAGGATATAAACAACACCACAGGTACATCAGTACATTATCACAGCAAGCATGCCACCCCAATGGTATTGCTACTCAATACCTACATGACCTAGACATATTAACAACCAGTAACACTAACTATACCAATATACACTATATTTATAATTGACACCATATCGGTGGGGGTCATTACGCACTACTTTATTTACCGCACTAAAAACCCTGAGTACACCGTAAGAGGAAAAAACCTGGGTAAAACCTTGTGTACTCACAAAAGGGAAAAGTGTCAAGAAACTACAGTGCACACAATACAACTAGTGTAGCACAGGGAGGTGGGTGGGTATAATTGTGTTCCTAATAACAAACAACACACTTATAAAATTACATTGCAAAATACAGTTAATTGTTTCATGACCCCCAATTGATCACACTTGTTTACAGTTAGCAAGTGGGCACTGCATGCGCCTGCACTCACAGCTCTAAGCCAATCAGGGGCTCACTATCAGCTCTGCGTCCAGTGATGTTTGTTTACAGATAGGTCTCTCGCAAAAGCGCTGCAATTGTCTCAAGAACCCGAAAGAGGGCGTTCTGTGCTTTCCCGTAGTACCAAATATGTCCGCCATGCATTGAGGGAAACCCCAAAGAGTGCGACTCGAACAAGTGCAGTTTATTGGTTCTGTAGCCGCCGACAATGATGTTGAGTTTAGCATGATTTTGATCTGTGTTTTTTCGTTGTTACTGTGTCGTCTCATTTTTTATATTTTTAGTTTACTAGTTCATTATTATTTTGTTAAAGCATACATGCTATATGGACATTAATTATTATGATATGCGTAAATGTATGAATTAATCCAAAACATTAAAATAACCACACCCTTCATGGGAGACACCCCTCTTTTAAGACCACTCCACTTCAAATTAGGGGGGTGGTCTTAAATGAGGGGTTCTACTGTATTGTTATATTTGTACATTTTCCAAGCCCCCATTTCAGCAATGTTATACTTGAATGAAAAGGGCAGCACCCATATATAAACACAGCAAAAAATCGGTAGATTCTATTGTGTACTTGAATCATTACAGAAATTTAATTAATTAATAGACCATCCAATTCTCATATTGTGTACCATTTTATTCAAATTATTACCCACCTTTTAATATCATATCCACCTCAGTGATGTAGTTTAAATACACGGTGCATATGCCAAGTTTGAGTTCCAGGCCAGGGACAGTATCCTCACCTTCACCCACACCCCCCACGCCCACTGGACACCCACAGAGCAACAACGGAAACAACAACATCTGTCAGCTCCGTGACAACTCATCGCTGCCAATGGAGACGTCTGATTCGGAGGTGAACCCGTTCAAACTGTACCACACGGAGAACGTCATTGCCGAGATCAAAGCCGTGCTCGCCACTCGACCGCTCAACAAGTACAAGTCGACCAGCACATTCCTGCCGAGCTCACTCAACAAGTAAGTCGGGTTTTGACTTCACTGATCTGCAGTTGTCTTCAGCAGAATGAAGTTGTGACTGACCTACGTCATGTGACATGAGCTGGAGCATGACTGGTGTAGGTTCCTGCCTGCCTGGCTGACACCTTTCTTCAGTGAAGGCTTCCCTAGGTGTATGTTGAGTGTCTCCTTTACCTATCTCCTGTGCCAGTTCTTTTCATGTCTAGAATTTTATCACCCTTTATTGAACATTAGTGGCCTGTGTTCGGTCTGTTTACACTTACAGCTGCTAGTGGTGGGCAACAAGATAGATGTTTTTTTAATGATTGTGCCAAATGGTCTAGTGGTTTCTCCTTTATAATGTTGGTCACGTTCTTGGCAGTGTGTATTGTATGATGTCCCATAATTTGATTTGCTGGTTTTGTACTGAAGTCCTTTGGGTGATCCACAGATAGGAGTCCATGTATTTTACAGTAATTATTACATGTGATACACTTGACTCGATGCTCTTGGAATTGTACTTGATCACTTTATGTTGCAGAGTATTTATAATTGTACTTGTCCTAAAGTACTCGTGCTTGGCAGTGTACTTGCTCATTGACTGCACATAGTCCCAACGCCAGTGTGGTTTGTAGAGTTCATAGGTCAACGGATGGCGAGCTACTGAAGCATACAGTCTACGGCGCACTGGCCAACCCAGTCGCGAAGTACACGCGGTCTCAGCGGTTCACAACGAACACGTCACATACGTCACACACGTCACACGTGGAGGGCGAGCATACCACGGTGACGACGACAACGTCACGCATCATGCGAGCACACATTACGCCCGTGTCACGATTCTCGGTGACACCAAGTTCGAGAGGGTCGGCGGCCATCGCAGGAAACACGTCAGATTTCAACAGGTGGTTTCCTCGTTCAGTGCTAGACATTATCGTGTGGTTAGGAAGTTTGTTTTCTTGCTTAAAATAGAGAACTTGAGGACATGGAGCGATGGGGGTGAAGGAAGAGTATAAAATACCAGAATGTATTTGTTCTCACACAACGTTATAAAAAGAAGAAATAGATTGTGTACTAGTGGCGCAGTGGCTAGAGCTTCAGACTCTCACGAAGTTTGAATCCTGTGCAGCCTATTGCTCCAGTTCACTTAGCTGTATGAATGAATATCTGGCTATAGACTGTGAGTGGCAGATTTGTGTGCTGCAGATAGTCTTTTCTCGTTAACTGTATCGTGGCTGGATGCTTACCAGAGCAGTTGAGATGGTGTCTGATTGAACAGCTCTGTCAGAGAGTAAAGTGAAAAGTGCTTTGAGCAATCCTGAGTATTGGATACTGACCTATATAAGAACTTACCTTTTTATTAATTGTATAAATGCTACAGCATCACGGATATAATTTCAACGTGAAATCAACAAACACCTTAGTCTCGCTTAACCGACTGTCGGTCAGCTGTGGAACTACGCCGAGAAGACAGTCTGGCCACATTTGCCGGCTTTAGTTTGGTATCCGCGTGATCTATACAACGCTGCCACCTCACGGACACTGCCGTAATATATTTTTTATAAACAAGTGCAAATTTGTATTTCTATTTATTTTGTGTTAATATAAGTTTAATTCTGAATAGTTTTTATAATACAGCATTATTTGATTTATGGTATCCTTATTTAATTGGTATGCTATCCGTGTGGGGCTAGACAATGCTGCCACCTCACGGATACTGGTTAATCCTGCCGTAATTTGAATTTTTACTTACTTTTGTGTTAATATAAGTTCAATGTTGAATACTTTTCATATGATATTATTATCTTGTAAAAGTATATCGTTATTTTAATTTTAATTTCATAGTTGGCCTGAGAGCCAATCAGCATCTCTATCCAAATCTGGGGTAAGGCCACCCGGATGTAGAAACTTAAGACCCATTAATTCCCCAGGCAGAGTTGAGGGGCTTAAAAGTGCTGCCACCTCACGGAGCCTCGGTAACCAAAGCTACAAACACCTCAGAACGGCATGTTTCACACAGACAAAATAAGTCAAAGGCTTGTATTTCCAATTACTGGCTTGGGTTTGTGCACTGTATGTGTGGCGACGTTGTCATTCGGTTGACACATGTGACGTATGATGACAGGTCAAGCTGGAGCGGTAGCTGGACGCTGAGCTTTGACAACAACGAGGACCACTCGTGTAAGCCGGCGAGTCACTGCCTGCTGCGAGAGAGCACGCCCATCAACACGAAGGACAGCAACTCGCTGCCGAAGCCGCCCGACTTTGCCTGGCCACAGTCCCAGCAGAGTAGCACCAGCAGGCTCGTGACGCCGCCAATCGTGCGGTGGTCACGCACGAAGCCGACCCAGGTGTCACCGGCAGTCAAGAAGGCCCTCAGCTATCACGGCTCTACCCAGCAGCGTGAGCAGTACAGGTATGGCTCCATGTGTACAACTTCGAGGTTCTTCTGTCACAAGCAGTGGCAATCGTGGCCCTCCGAACAGCACAGTCGTTTGTAACTGTCATGCTCTGCTACTTCCACGCCACGTTGATCAGTTATCTATTGTTATTCTCTGAGGCCTCTCCATTTGTTTCCAATGTAAAACCTTGTTCTCATTTTCTCTTTCTCATGAATGTTGCTTGTGTTTTGGTTTTGCTAATGTCTTTCTGTTTGATATGACAAGGATGAGAAAATGTTTTTAGTAGCAGGTCAAATTATTAATGTTGTGACATGCATGCTCCAGTGTCACTGTTGATGAACTGTCAACTCGCCTTCAACAATTGAACACATACTAAAATTCAACTAATTTTTGTAAAATGTTCGACATTTTGATTTCTGTACAAAGCTGAAACTAAACTGAAAAGTACAAGTTGAATGCAAATTGCAATCAAGTTGAAACTCAGTTAATTTACACGAAGATATTTATCTGCTAATTAGATGAAATTAACGTTCATTTCTGTCGAGTTTGTTGAACTTTTGAACATTTATATAAATCATGTTTTAGGGAGAGGAGGATGTTGTGGACAGTGAATGTTGGAGGAGCATGTACATCAACTGTGAGCTTTGGTTATTGTTTTGTAGTTCCGAGAGAGTGGGCTGTCACCCTGAGCACCCCGCCCCAGCAGTGGAGGTTGAGGTCGGGGACATGCGGGAGACACCCAGTAAGGCGGCGGCTCCACCGGAGCAGAAGAGGAAGGACTGGAGCACAAGACCCAAAAGTGTCCGGGATCTCATCCGCAAGTTCCAGGGTCACGTGGAGGAGGCAAGTGCCGCTTCCAGAGGTCGAAGCCTTCAGTTTCAACGACTCATTCCTACCTGTTTATTCCACACTGTTCTGTCATTTTGGCTGTAATTCCTCATGTTTTCTGCGCTCTCTTTGTACACTCGTATACACGGACAGATTTTATACATATTTCACAGTTCTTCCAGGTGGGTCTATCAACATAAGTGCATACTATCAAATATATATATTATATATATATATATATATTTGGTGTAAATCTTAATTCATTTGTTGACTAAGCTAACAAACGCATAATGCAGATGTTTCATAATATATATATATATATATATTATGAAACATCTGCATTATGCGTTTGTTAGTTTACTCAACAAATGAATTAAGATTTACACCATATTTCTGTGTAAGAACAGATCAGCTATACTTACCTCAGTCTTAGAGAAAGGTCATTGCAAAGCACTGTAAAATTTCACCCAAGGAACATATGGCAGAAAATAAAAAGGTTTCCTACATGGAATCATTGCGCATTTTCTGACCACTGCGTTTATGTGAACAGTGATGCCGACAGAGGAACGTAACGAATGTACCAGCATGCCAGCTGAATTGTTTGAACGTTTTGCAGCATCTGCGAAAGCAGACGTCGCACTGCACGAGAAAGAACAGCCAGAAGAAGAAAACGGCCTCCAACGTTGGTGTGTTCTCGGCAAGAAGCACACCAGTAGTTCGTACCAGAGACTACAGTGCCTTTGTGAGTATATACCAGCTGTGACAGGGCTATTTCACATGTCCTCCGTTGTGTACCATCTTCCTGGAAATCGTTAAAGAACACGCCGCAAGAATGTGGCATTTGTGTGATATGCTACATTTATGGATTATCTCAAAATGCGTTGGATGAATTGGGTTATAATCCAGATAGCCAGCTGTTTGACGGATAACTTTTTTCAAAACATTTATAATTACTGTAATAAATTTCTCGAGGCGTTCAGTGTGTAAAACGCTTGGTCACGGAATACCTTCCGCAAAGAAATGTAAGAAATGTCTAGAATTACAATTATGTGATTTCCCATAAACGTCTTTGTTATAAGTACCCATTTAAGAACCACAGACTTTGTACACATTTACAATGACACCATGCCATTGAGGTGGCTGTGACAATTCATAGTACAATTTACATCATTCGAAGAACTACTGTCCGAGTCCACAGAAGTCATGATGGATTGTGAGCAACGTTTGTAGCTCCACCCCTGTTGGGTTCACGACTTGACCCTTCCGGAATTTGAGTGACAAATTTTGCGGCGATTTGAGTGACAGCTTCGAGATTATTATAAACATTCGACGGTTAAAATGATGAAGTCGGTTTTGCTACGTTAAAACATTTTTGGGTGGTCAGTACGCTATGGTAGGTAGTTTATAATGTCTATCACGATTTTGCAATAAATATAAAAAGTCATCTGGATGTTGTGTGCCTTTATTAAGTATGTTTGGCCAAACTGAACTAACTGTATAGATTACTGATTAGTATGATGGAAAAAGTGCTTCGCAGCTTACGATTCAGTAAAGGATCACGTTAGTGAAACGCATTTTGAAAGTTCTTATATTTTCCGTCCAATTCTGTTTAGGAATGTTTTCCTTCAGAGCACTCTTAGTGAAACGGTCCCCTGATCACGGTATCATCTTTAGTTCTGGAGTATTGTATTTTTTAGATTGTGGCCATTCTGTTTGTTACCATGGAAATGAGAGATTGGGCAGAGAAAAACACCTCTTTACTCAGTTACACATTACAACAATGTTATAGGTACATTAATAAAATCATATATCTCTGCCATCCCAGCAAACAAGGAACCATTTCTGAACCAGTTGGCACATGTCATACTGGTTCATAATTGATACCGCTCCACCAGTACGTGTTTTCATCTGTATTCATGTGAATACACATGTTATGCCTGTTGTCACGAGTTTTGAACGAGTTTGACATGAGTCGTACTGAGTCAAAACAGGTTTCACTGGCACGTGAAAAACTCGTGATTTCACGGTAAACATGTGTCGACACAGCAAATGTATTCACAGAATTCACGTGAATTGAGCCAGTTGAACTCGTGAATTCACTTACAGAACATGTGAAATCACGGGTCATTGTTTGCTGGGATACCTACTCTTAAATATAAGAGTAGATTCTGTATAGTTAAGGATCTCGTCGTGAGCGTATTATCGTAGTGTGACCTTTAGTGTGGTCTGCCTGTGTCCAGTACAGCACAGAGTACCGCCGCCCGACTCCACTAGTGACCACTGCTGCCACCACAGCGTCCGCCACTAGCTACCTGCAGAAGATTGTGCGCAAGTCGACGGAGAGGTTGTCAGGCATCATGCGGCGTTCACTGAGGCAGGACAGCACGGCCGACAGGTGACTGTTGACTTTTGTGTTACCTGTAGCAGACACATGCAAGCATCCTGTGTATGACCGGCTTCTCTGTTACCTGTAGGCTTGCGAGAACATATGCGATAGACCGTCTCTGTAATACCGCTATCCCTATTTAAACATGTGGTGCACCTTCTCTGTTATAACTGAGACTAAACTAGATCCTTCTTTCAGTCTTGCTCAGTTTGACGTACCTAACTACAAGTCTTTTAGAAAAGACCGGGCTGGTCAAGGTGGGGGCATTCTGACTTACGTCAGATCTGATTTACCAACCCGTCAGCGCCCCGACCTTGAGTTACAACATGTAGAAAGTATTATAATTGAAACAACGGTTTGTGGCCGCAAATGGGCGATTGTCTGCGTCTATCGGCCACCTTCGATGGCTAATGCTAGTTTTATTGACGATTTTACTACATGTATTGATAAAGTTCATGTTCATTTCGACAATATAATTGTCATTGGAGATTTAAACTATGACCTGTTGAAACCTGACAAATGCCAACCTTTGCATACGGTATGTGACATTTCTGACTTTACAAATCTTATCAAGACCCCAAAATGTTTCATGAAAGACGCGCACCCTTCACTTTTGGATGTTATCCTTACCAATAGACCGTCCCTTCTGTTTAACATCACAAATTTCACATGCGGCATTAGTGACTGGCACAATATGATCTCCTGTGCTATCAAAGGCGCGGCTCCTCCACCAAACAAACGTAAAATTCAGTGTCGCTCATACAAACATTTCGATGAGAAGGTCTTCAGTGAGGCAGTGGGTGTCATCCCTTTTGATGTTGCTTATGTTTTTGATGACGTGGATGACATCTACTGGGCTCATGAAGTCCTCCTCACCGATGTTTTAAACGAGCATGCCCCGATCAAAGAGAAAACAGTCAAAACCAAGCAAACCCCATTTATGAACTCCAAACTTCGCAAAGCAGTCTTTAAAAAGTCAATGTCTTTCAACAAATACAAAACATGGCGTACTCCGGCCAACTGGGAAGCTTACCGTATGCAAAGAAATCTCTGTACAAAACTAAAACGGCAGTCAATAAGACATTACTTTTCTGAGAGGTGTGCCGGTGGACCCAAGTCAAAAGACTTCTGGCCCACCGTAAAACCATTTTTGTCAAACAAAGGGCTCCTAAAAGACCCTGTAATAATACTCTCAGAAAACGATAGTATCATATCAAACCAAATCTCTGTTGCGAGTACTCTAAATGAGTTCTTTGTAAATGCCGCCCAAGACATATCATCTGTACCTATCCCGGAAGACATTAAATCACCCCAGCATCAAAAAAATAACAGCCCACATCCCTGCTCCTACTGGTTTTGATTTTAGTCCCGTCACTTCTGAAAGCATATATACTTTCATCTCTAAATCTAACCCCAAAAAAGCCACTGGAGTCGATGGCATCCCTGCAAAAATCATAAAATCTTGCAGTAAATTAATTTCGGAACCACTAGCAAAATTAATAAACTACTCATTTGCGACCTGAGCCTCCCCAAACAGACTTAAAGAAGCACAAGTTATCCCGGTGTATAAGAAAAAAGATCCTTTAGACAAGCAAAACTACAGACCGATTAGCATTCTCCCGTTCATCTCTAAGCTGTTTGAAAACGCCATCAACTCCCAATTAAGCACTCATTTTGAGAATTTGTTCAACCCTTTCCTCGGTGCTTTCAGGACAGGCATGGGGTGTCAGTCCACTCTATTGAGACTAGTAGAGGATTGGTGCAAGGCACTTGACAACCATAAGTATGTCGCAGCCATTCTCATGGACTTGACAAAGGCCTTTGATTGCCTCCCTCACAGCCTGCTCTTAGGTAAACTCAGTGCTTATGGCCTTTCTGATAAATCATGCAGTTTAGTTAGTAATTATCTCAGCAACAGGAAACAGCAAGTGAAATTAGGACCTCACTACAGTGAGTGGGCTGACATCGTCAGAGGTGTACCCCAAGGCTCTATTCTTGGGCCTCTTCTTTTCAATGTTTTTATTAATGATATTTTTCACTTTTTGGATAAATCCTCTCTCTACAATTATGCTGATGATAACACCCTGTCTTATGCTCATTCAAATTCGGACACTCTCATTCACACCTTGCAACAAGACTGTACTTCTACATTACAATGGTTCAATATCAACCAGATGAAGGCTAACCCATCCAAATTCCAAGCAATTAGCTTCGGCAAGAGGGGAACAAGGGACATAAAAAAAATTACTTTTGAAAACACTACCATTCACTGTGAAAACTCTGTTGTCCTTCTCGGCATTGAGATTGATCATTCGTTAACTTTTAACACACATATCGCGAACATCTGCAAAAAGGCAGCTAGACAGTTAGCGGTCTTAAAACGTCTCGGTCATCTCCTTACTCGTCAAGGGAAACTTACAATTTTTAAATCATTCATACCATCAAACTTCAACTACTCTCCTTTGATCTGGCACTTTTGTAGCCAATCTAGCACCAACAAACTTGAACAAATTCAGGAGAGAGCACTTCGCTTTATTTACAATGACTATTCATCGACGCATCATGATCTTTTAAAGACCGCTAACACCGAACACCTCCACGTTAAACGGATAAAAGAAATGGCATGCGAAGTATTCAAAATTGTAAATAATATTGTTCCAAGTTTTATTCAAATTCTCATCACTCTAAAATGTTCCCAGTATTCCATGCGAAAGGAAAACACTGCAGTTGTCCCTAAGGCAAACACATCTAAATATGGACTTAAATCATTGTCCATGATGGGCCCCGGATCTGGAACAGCCTGCCAAATGAAATGCGAAAAACACTTAACTACGGCGAGTTTCGCAGCCAGATCCGGAACTGGGATGGCCCATCATGCAATTGCTCTATATGCAGGTAAACAGGTAACATCTAACATGTTTGTCACCATGCCAATATTATGAATATAGCTTTCATTGTATATATGCAATATGGATATGTGTAAAATATTTTTAATCCTTAAATTGATTCTTTAGATCTATTTATTTTTATGTTTTAAAGTATTTATTATTTTAATAAGTTTAGTCAATATACATCTCTACATTTATATTTATGCTAATGTCTTAAATTATATATTATTTCAATCTATTTTAACCCAATATACTTTGCATGTTTTATGTAAAACAAATGAAAAAAAATATATATATATATATATATTATACATGCATGTATTATTATTATATTTATTTTGTACTCATTACCCTATTTTATATGTATAATTGCTGTCATTTTAAATACTCTGTATGCTTGTTATGGTTTTATGTCTTCTCGTTGCTTTATACTCGTTTTGTCGGAAAATAGCTCAGATGAGCTAATGTTGCCTAATTATCATGTAACCGACGTTAAATAAAGCTTCTTGTATCTTGTTACCTGTAGTTCTGTGTGAATAAATGTGACACACCTTTGTTACCTGTATCCCTGTGTGAACGTGTGTGATACACCTGTGTTACCTGTACCTTCTGTTACCTGTAGCCCTATGTGAACATGTATGACATACCTGTGTTACCTTGTAGCCATATATGAACACATGTAACACACCTGTGTTACCAGTATGTGAACATATGTGACACCTGTGTTACCAGTGTGATACACCGTCTCTGATATCTGTAGTGGTGTGTGAACAAACGTGACACACCGTTGTTACCTGTATCCCTGTGTGAACATACGAGATACACCTTCTCTGTTACCTGTTGCCATGTGTGAACAAATGTGACACACCTTTGTTAGCTGTATCCCTGCATAAACATATGTAACACACCTTCTCTGTTCCCTGTAGTGGTGTGTTCAGGGAACGTTCCCCTTCGCCCACACCCCCAGCGCGACCGCCACTCCCATCCCGTCACGACATGTCATACCTGAGCACTAGCACAGACGGCTCCGAGTTGACACCTAGTGATGTCATCATCTCTACAGGTACAGACCTGCATGGACCACGTGCGCGCACACACATGCATGCACACACACGCATGCACACACACGCATGCACACATGGATACATAGATACACAATATCCATGAAAATGTAATTATAATTGAACTAGTGTGTATGTTAGCTACTGCTTTCCTCCTAGAGTACTTGCCGTTTTTAGAACAACACTTTTAGAGATTAATCTGTGTTCAGCACACTGCACGTAATTTGCGTCACAAGTGATATCATAGCAAATGTCAGTTATGAATACTCTGTGAAGTCCTCTTATTTGAATTAACGCCATCGTGAAAATGGGAAATTTTGCTTGTAAGTATATAAAAATAACATTTAAGGGGACACGCTCTCCTAAAACAGGTGTTTTAAAACAATTTTTTATTGATTTGTTCTCTATTTCCATGATCTCGTGAGTTATACTTTTGTCTTAGACAGTAATAATACAATAGTTACACCTGTAAACAAACTAAAGTGTGAGTGACTCTGCTTCAGACGACTCTGAGGACGTGTCGGTGCTGGTGGACCGAGTCATCCACGACGCACACAAGCAGGTGACAGTGGAGGCCAGGAACAGTCGCGGCAGACTGAGTCAGGGGCAGGACACGCCAGGTGGGTGGACTGGCAGAGGCCATGGGAGAAGTGTGGGAGAGAGGGGGGAGAGATCAAAGAGAGGGAGGGAGCGGGGAGGGAGGGAGGAGGGAGAGAGAGAGAGAGAGACAGAGAGAGGGAGAGAGGAGAGAGAGAGAGGAGAGAGAGAGGAGAGAAAGAAAGACATAGAGAGAGAGAGAAAAGACAGAGAGAGTGAGAGCGAGAGAATGTGTGAGTGTATGAGAGAGAGAGAGACCACGAGAGACAGACGGAACAATGAGAGAGAGACCAACAGACAGAGAGAGGTGAAACAGCAGCCCTGTTCTTATATGGTCCGGTTCAGGTACCAGTTTCCAGTGCATCAGGTCGACTTTGCATTCATACCGCCAACAGTTGAGCGGACTCAAATTGTTTGCGAACCAGTCGCCATGTACACACGTTGTCTGATTTGCGAACGGCCCTGACCCAATTACATGAAGTTAGCGCATGGAATATCAATTATATGAGTGAATAGTATGTGCCTACTGCACATTGATATTGCAGAGGCAAGTGGGTGGTGGTACTGCATGTTTACATCCAGTGAGTCCACATTGACAGTTGGTGTGAGCAGACAGCCCCAGCCACTGTGTACACAGCCAGCTGGTCGCCAGTGATACATCATGTCTACAAAATGTACCCGTGTGAACACAGCCAGAGAGAGAGACTGGTCAATGGTTGTTGTCATTAGGCCAATAACAATTACAATTATTAGGTGATATTGAAAAAGCAAATTTAGAAACATTGTCAGTTGGTTGCAAAGTAACCTGGCTGATTTGTTTTGCAAGTAATTTAGAATAGTATTGACAATAATTAAGCAACTTATCTTACAATAAACGTCGACAGTAAAATTATCTGTTGATAGTACTCTTTAGTCACAACTGTTATGATACATATATAGTATGACTTGATTTATATAAGTCTTGTCCCCTCGAGTATCATGTTGAGTGGGGCAGCATTGTGTGTCTGGAGCAGGTCTTGAGTATCATGTTGAGTGGGGCAGCATTGTGTGTCTGGAGCAGGTCTTGAGTATCATGTTGAGTGGGGCAGCATTGTGTGTCTGGAGCAGGTCTTGAGTATCATGTTGAGTGGGGCAGCATTGTGTGTCTGGAGCAGGTCTTGAGTATCATGTTGAGTGGGACAGCATTGTGTGTCTGGAGCAGGTCTTGAGTATCATGTTGAGTGGGGCAGGATTGTGTGTCTGGAGCAGGTCTTGAGTATCATGTTGAGTGGGGCAGGATTGTGTGTCTGGAGCAGGTCTTGATGATCATGTTGAGTGGGGCAGGATTGTGTGCCTGGAGCAGGTCTTGAGTATCATGTTGAGTGGGGCAGGATTGTGTGTCTGGAGCAGGTCTTGGTGATCATGTTGAGTGGGGCAGGATTGTGTGTCTGGAGCAGGTCTTGAGTATCATGTTGAGTGGGGCAGGATTGTGTGTCTGGAGCAGGTCTTGGTGATCATGTTGAGTGGGGCAGCATTGTGTGCCTGGAGCAGGTCTTGAGTATCATGTTGAGTGGGGCAGGATTGTGTGCCTGGAGCAGGTCTTGAGTATCATGTTGAGTGGGGCAGGATTGTGTGCCTGGAGCAGGTCTTGAGTATCATGTTGAGTGGGGCAGCATTGTGTGCCTGGAGCAGGTCTTGAGTATCATGTTGAGTGGGGCAGGATTGTGTGCCTGGAGCAGGTCTTGAGGATCATGTTGAGTGGGGCAGCATTGTGTGCCTGGAGCAGGTCTTGAGTATCATGTTGAGTGGGACAGCATTGTGTGCCTGGAGCAGGTCTTGAGGATCATGTTGAGTGGGGCAGCATTGTGTGTCTGGAGCAGGTCTTGAGTATCATGTTGAGTGGGACAGCATTGTGTGCCTGGAGCAGGTCTTGAGTATCATGTTGAGTGGGGCAGCATTGTGTGCCTGGAGCAGGTCTTGAGTATCATGTTGAGTGGGGCAGGATTGTGTGCCTGGAGCAGGTCTTGAGGATCATGTTGAGTGGGGCAGCATTGTGTGCCTGGAGCAGGTCTTGAGTATCATGTTGAGTGGGACAGCATTGTGTGCCTGGAGCAGGTCTTGAGTATCATGTTGAGTGGGGCAGGATTGTGTGCCTGGAGCAGGTCTTGAGGATCATGTTGAGTGGGGCAGCATTGTGTGCCTGGAGCAGGTCTTGAGTATCATGTTGAGTGGGACAGCATTGTGTGCCTGGAGCAGGTCTTGAGGATCATGTTGAGTGGGGCAGCATTGTGTGTCTGGAGCAGGTCTTGAGTATCATGTTGAGTGGGACAGCATTGTGTGCCTGGAGCAGGTCTTGAGTATCATGTTGAGTGGGGCAGCATTGTGTGCCTGGAGCAGGTCTTGAGGATCATGTTGAGTGGGGCAGCATTGTGTGCCTGGAGCAGGTCTTGAGTATCATGTTGAGTGGGGCAGCATTGTGTGCCTGGAGCAGGTCTTGAGTATCATGTTGAGTGGGGCAGCATTGTGTGCCTGGAGCAGGTCTTGAGTATCATGTTGAGTGGGGCAGCATTGTGTGCCTGGAGCAGGTCTTGAGTATCATGTTGAGTGGGGCAGCATTGTGTGCCTGGAGCAGGTCTTGAGTATCATGTTGAGTGGGGCAGCATTGTGTGCCTGGAGCAGGTCTTGAGTATCATGTTGAGTGGGGCAGGACTGTGTGCCTGGAGCAGGTCTTGAGTATCATGTTGGACGGGTATTGTCATGAGAACTTACCTTTATTTGTGAAAGAAAAGGGAGTTATGCTCATGCATCCAGTGTATGTAATGTACATGTGTGTAGCAGCATAAACAACTAGTGTGTGAGACGCAGTCGATTCTACCCAGTACACAAGTTTGCATTTTCAAGATGTGACGACGACTGAACACGCAGAAACTGGCACAATATTGAATATATTGTTCATGGCTCCAAGAATGGTAAATTGTAGTATATTTTAACATACTTTGGAGCTTAATTGTCGAAGATGAGTATGACGTTTCGACCCGTCATCTACGGGCCTTGTTCACGTACTGGTGTCACGTGTGTTGCCTTAGATTTCGGCGGGATAATTTGGTTGTAGATGGCAGGCAGATGGTATCCCTGGTCTCTGTTCATGGTAACAACACACGTGACACCAGTACGTGAACAAGGCCCGTAGATGACGGGTCGAAATGTCATACTCATCTTCAACAATTAAGCTCCAAAGTAAGTATTATACTACAAGAAACTGGCCCGTTTAACGTTGTAGGACTCGCGGCCGTGCCAGCACTGACGTCCGCCCCCAAGGCCACCTCATCCGACCCTACCGTCAGGTCCACCTACATGGCAGGCAGCACGGGTGTGACAGATGACACCGCCACGGCGCTACACAGGGACAGTTGTCTCGGCAGCCAGGAGTGTCACTCGAAGAGCATCCCGTCAGCCTACGCGGCGAGGGCGGTGTCTAATCTCGGAACGCAGGCCGCATGTGACCTCGGGTCACACACTGCGAGTGGGGTGCAGACGGCCGGGGCGGGGTACTTCAGCGCCACCGTCAGCGGCAGCGGCGCCTGTCAGCACTGCTACACTCAGCGGTTCTCCAACATCAGCCGACTGACGAATCGACGCGTCATCACGACGACGAACGACGTCGATTACGACGATGAGGTAGACACGGTTTCTGTCCCCAACTTGGACTTGTGTGTTATATTTATTGAAAATATGCAATTGTTAGGAGGCTAAGACCATGCACAATGGCCATTGTGCCAGTGTATGTATGTGTGGAATGGAGCAGAAGTATTAAAATCAGGGTCACATAAAATTGCACCAATTTGAGAGAATTGTTGAACTTTGCAAAGCTTTTCCTAAAAAGTAAGCTTTCCTATAAAAAATTAAGAGTAAATTTGTTATGATTGCACATCACGAACTTTTACAATACTACAGCAATGCAAGAGAAATATCTTGATTTAGATGTGTAAAACGCAACTGGAAATCTCTACGGACTACGATCAGTCAATTATGAATGCAAATGCGTGCGCTCGGTGAGTTCAGAAAAGTCCAACTGCGGTGCAGTTTATGGTATGCACTTACACCTGTTTGCCCGCTGGGAGCATGGGCCATATATCAGTTGTTTACTTATGGCCATCTTCTCCATCTCTCTCCTGGTGTATCCTACCTCCCACTCACAATATGCATGAAACTATAACTATTGTTAAATATGCTTCCATCACCGAAATTGGTGAGCATGTAAACATCGCAGATAAGGTGTACTTATCATATAATCGCTAAGTCCAAAAGTAATTTATTTAGCGCTGATTCAAACTGATTCCCCGGTTATACATGCTGTGTCCAAAATTGCCATCAACAAGCATTAATTTACAGTAACATGTATCACTCACTAGGTGGTGCCACCATAGCAATGTATTGTCTTTGGTATACCGGTACGTGTTGACCAAACTCTACTACCTAACCTAATTTGGAACCGTTACAAAAGTCCACAAGTGTATCGTGGCACTTGTGAGCTTCAGTAACCACCCCTTAATCCACAATAGAAACTGAACCGATAGAACTGTTGACCGCTGTCCAAGCACTCCCTCCGACCGTTCTGTGTCCAGCCGACAGACGTGAACAGCCGCCGGGCCGACGCAGAGCTAGAAGACCTCTACTTCGACGACGAACTCTGCACCGAGAACATCTGCAGATTGCGTCACCTACGACTCCAGAGTCCTTCGGCGGACACACCGGTAGTGACCTCTGGTGGTATCACAGGTGGCACCACCAGTGGTGCATCGCTGACGAAGACAACGACGACAGTTAAGTCGTACGGTGGCATGAGACTGCAGTCAGAGTCGCCCAGTCAGAGGAGCAGCGTTGCAGAATCCGGTTTGTACACTTTCTAATCATAATTAAAAACTCAGTTTGTTTAAATGAAACAAATTTTTCTTTTCCAAATATCGAGTCCGGTGTTTTGTATAATAGTGTTACTTATTATATTAGTATCATGATCTTGTGTTGAACCATGATAACGTGGTTTAATTGTCAAGATAACAATGCCCAAACGGTGTTTGCACTGGCATAGATCAGTCCTTGTAGCAAGTGTGAAAGCAAACGCAGTTTGAGGGTTTCTTCCGAGCTGCGAGGAGGTTTTCGGTGAAGCTTTTGGCAGAGGGGGTGCAGAAAAGAGGTCTACAGAGACTCGTTTTCCTGAGTGTTGTCATGTCCTGACACCAATAGATACATTTAAATTAAATTGGCCTGGGCAATGGTTTGGTTTCTAGAACTGCAAAGTTGTGAGATGACTGCTGTGTCAGAGTGACGACACTTGTTGGTAATGACAGGTCACATCACCAGGGAACTGTTTCACTAAGATGAAGAGCTCTTACAGAAAATCAATCATTAATCAAACTATTTTATTAAATTAATGGTGCTTTTTCATAACACTCATCCATTGCCAAATTACTGAGAACACTATTTCCATGACACACTAGTAACACTGTCCCACTGACGCATCTTAGCGTCGAAAGTTTTCGGGTATACACAATCACCGTTAAGGAGCAAAGTGAATTCAAAAGAGCAAAATCAAACTGAGGAGCTCTTAACAATGTCAGTGCAATGGTGCCCAGTGTCACTGGTCCTGTTGTCCGTGGAGATGACAGGTGACGTTGTGATGACGGGTGACGTTGAGATGACGGGTGACGTTGAGATGACGGGTGACGTTGAGATGACGGGTGACGTTGAGATGACGGGTGACGTTGAGATGACGGGTGACGTTGAGATGACGGGTGACGTTGAGATGACGTTGTGATGACGGGTGACGTTGAGATGACGGGTGACGTTGTGATGACGGGTGACGTTGAGATGACGGGTGACGTTGAGATGACGGGTGACGTTGAAGTGACGTTGTGATGACGGGTGACGTTGAGGTGACGGGTGACGTTGAGGTGACGGGTGACGTTGTGATGACGGGTGACGTTGAGGTGACGGGTGACGTTGGGGTGACGGGTGACTTTGGGGTGACATTGAGGTGACGGGTGACATTGAGATGACTGGTGACTTTGAGGTGACGGGTGACGTTGAGGTGACGGGTGACGTTGGGGTGACGGGTGACGTTGAGATGACTGGTGATGTTGGGGTGACGTTGAGATGACGGGTGACGTTGAGGTGACGGGTGACGTTGAGATGACGGGTGACGTTGAGATGACGGGTGACGTTGCGTGTTCCAGAGATGAAGCGTCTGAAGGTGATTGAGGACGAGCCCCGTACGAGTCTCCCTCCTCTCATGGAGGTCGACAGCGACGATTCCGAATTCCTCAGAAAGGTACCACAACATTAATAAGTTCCAGTTATATACCAGATTCCTGGGATATTGATAGATATCAGAATTGTTTTCATACGTAGATTGTTAGTGTCATCTGTACACTGTATATATACATGTATATATATACATATTTTTATGTATATACATATATTTATGGATATACATATATTAATGTATGTATGTATATATATATATATATATATATATGTGTATATATATCCCAATAGAAGTACACCAACAGAATTACAAAAAGTACAACAATAGAAGCACAAGAAAAAGTTAAGGAATATAGAGACCAAGTGGAAGAGGAATACCAGCTGGAGGCAGACACTAATGCAGAAGAAAGTTGGTAAATATTTAAGAAAGTCGTCATGAGGGCAGCAGAAGAGATATGTGGAGCCACCAAAGGAGGGAAACACCTGGAGAGGGACACCTGGTGGTGGAATGAAGAGGTACAGGAGAGCCTGAGAAGGAAAAAGGAAGCATTCAAGAAATGGCAGATGCAGGGTGGAAACGAACTGAAGGAGGCCTATAAGAACATGAAGAGAGAGGCAAAAGCTGCTGTGGCCAAAGCTAAAAACGAGGCATACAAAGAGTGGTACGACAAGATGGGAACAGAGGAAGGTGAGCGGTTGATCTACAAAGTGGCAAAGCAAAGGGCAAGATCAAGAAGAGACATTGGGGAAGTGAATGTGATTAAAGACCAAACAGGGGATATGCTAACAGATGAAGTAAAGATCAAAGAGAGGTGGAGAGAGTATTTCAGCAACCTACTAAATGTAGAAAACGCCAGGGAACAGCTTGGAGAAGTACCAGCAGTAGAAGGACCAGTCCATGAAATATCAAGGGAAGAGGTGAAGAACGCCATAGAGAGAATGAAGAAGGGAAAAGCTCCCGGACGCTCAGGCCTCCCGATAGACCTTATCAAACACCTAGGGGAGAGTGGAGTGGACATGATGCGTGAAATACTGGAGAGAGTTTGGGAAGAGGAACAGATGCCGGTAGAGTGGAAGAAAAGTGAGATCGTCCCTATATACAAGCAAAAAGGGGACCCACTAGAATGTGGGAACTTTAGAGGCATTAAGTTGTTGGAACATGGGATGAAGATGTTTGAGAAGATCCTAGAGCGCAGACTCAGAAAACTGATCACAGTCAACAACATGCAATTTGGATTTAGTCCAGGGAAAGGTACAACAGATGCAGTATTTATCATACTACAACTGCAAGAAAAACACCTAGAAGTACACAAGGATTTGTTCCTTACCTTCGTTGATTTAGAAAAAGCGTATGACAGGGTGCCCAGGGATCTGGTGTATTGGTGTCTGAGAAGGAGAGGGGTCCCAGAGAAGCTAGTGAGGCTAGTAGAAGCAACATACCGTGGAGCATCAACAGTAGTGAGAACCACGCATGGCAGAACTGATGAGTTTCCCATCAAAGTTGGCCTACACAGGGATCAGGGCTAAGCCCATTCCTGTTTATCGTAGTATTAGATGTCATCAGCGAAGAGTTCAGATGCGGGTTGCCGAGTGAACTGCTGTTTTCTGACGATCTGGCAGTAGTAACAGACACAGAGGAGGAGATGCAGAGGAGATGGCTTGGATGGCAGATTGGGATGGAGAGCAAGGGACTAAAAGTCAATATCGGGAAAACGGAAGTGATGGTCAGCAGCAGGAGAGGAACAAAAGTAAACATCAAAGACAGCCAAGGCACGAGCCTCAGACAGGTGAATAAATTCAAATATTTAGGTGTCAGCATCAGTGAAGAAGGAGGATCAGAGGAAGCAGTAAGAGCAAGAGTTAGTGCAGCGTGGGGCAAGTGGAGAGACATATCCGGAGTTATCAGTGACAAGAATATGCCAAGGAAATTAAAGATCAAGCTCTACATGACTGTCATTAGACCAGTACTTCTGTATGGAGCAGAATGCTGGACAGTTAGAAAGAAGGAGGAACAGATTCTCGAGAAAACAGAAATGAGGATGTTGAGAAGAATAAAAGGAGTAACATTGAGAGACAGAATAAAGAGTGTGGACATCAGAAAGGAGCTAGGTGTGAGTAGCATACAAGAGAAAGTAAGAGAAATTAGACTACGCTGGTATGGACACATGCAGAGAATGGAAGAAAACGAAGTGAGAGCAGTTGGTGACATGAGAGTGCCAGGAAAAAGACCAAGAGGGAGATGGATGGATGGCGTCCAAAGGGATATGCAGGCACCCCGGAGGATGCGCAGGACAGAACATTCTGGAAATCAAGAATTCGGGCCGCTGACCCCACCTAGTGGGAAAAGGCAAAGAAGAAGAAGTACACCAACCAAATGTACCAAGTGCCATTAGTGAAACATACATATTTCATGAATGTATGTATACATGCTAAATGTAGTGTGTGCGTGCGTGCGTGCGTGCGTGCGTGCGTGCGTGCGTGCGTGCGTGCGTGCGTACGTATGTGTGTCAGGCATGCAAAGCCAAAATATCGTAATGCCTTATTTTTGCACATACTAATTCATGTTTTTACTATAATTTAGTATATCTATTTATTTTAATGTCTTAAATTATTTATTATTTTTTAATAAGTTTAGTCAACTAATCACAGATAATATGGTGTCTTAAATTATTTTATAGATACATACTGTATATTGTCTAATTTATAATTATACATACGCTAGTCTTAAATTATACATTATTTCATTCAAGTTTTAACAAATGTACTTTGTCATGTTTTATGTACCGCTTCGATCTCTGATTGGCCAGACGGAAATCAACTATAACTATTAGTGTATAATAATAGCGATGGCAATACTGCTTCTAGCATCACCTTGTGGGTGTTAGGTGATTCATAGTGTGTGCACGGTGTTGCATTTTTGTCATGTGTTGCATCAGTCAAACTGGTAAATGTGCCCAATGAGTGTTGGCTGATGCCTGCTTAAGATGATAATAGATATACAACCAAGTTTTCAAACCCTCATGCTGGTCGTTTTTTGTGCCGTCTCATGGTGTAGTGTACCGTAGGCTTTGAAAATACTTGCCAATTATACACACAGCTTACCACATATAGGCTACACCTATAGTATGTTGTCTTATGTTTGTTTCCACGGTGTTTGTGCCGTATGGACTGTGTAATTGGCAGTGAATGGACTTCCCTATTTACATACAAACATTACTGGGTTTTAATTGTGACTCTTTTTAGCTATTTATTCAATTGATCTATTTTATACTATTTTAACGAGTTGTAAGTTTTTAGTCATGTTGTATGTTCCATTTATAATAATATATTTTGGTAAATATATTTTATTTGTTATGCTTTAATTTACCTAAATGTATATTAGAGAACATTTACAGTTTTACTATCCGACATTTTTATCACTTTAATTTTACTAGACATTCTAATTAGTAACACTTTCATATATTGTTATGCTTTCATAAATAGTTTTAATAATATACATTAATGAATTTGTTATCAACCATATGAATATGTTCTCATTGTACTATTCAGCCGCTGTGGCTGCCAGTGAAGTGGATAAACCTTAAACCTTTATGTTGACGCTGTCTTTATTTATCTTTGAGTGTGTGGTGTTACAAACCCAAGGTTTATAGCCATTCACTTTTTAGCCCTGTCAACTTGTCACATGCAGGTCCTCGACCCTAACAATGACATTGGCTACTATGCGACCGTGCGCGTGGACTCATTCGACAAACACTCCCCACTCCTGGTCGACAGCAAGTCAAGTCGGTGTCAACGCGCATCAGGTGATGCTACTGGCCTGCCCCCTGGTGACGCGTCTGACCAGACGGGTGACAGCAACACGGACGATGCACCAGACGCCTAATTGTCACCCTTCGCCGTGCGATCACAGTTGGCGTCTGTCGATATGCGTTGTGGGATCTCCTTCGGTCGGTGGGGTAGTTAATCGCAGTGTCTGTTTCATTGCCATGGCGGTGTAATTTGTACTAAGTACATTTTATCAGAGTTGTACCTGTCATCAGTAGCCGCTACGTTCACGCAGCCTTGTTTGTCAGTGTTTGTCTTTGTGTCTGCGTTCGAAGTCTTTGTGAAATTTTCATCACCTGAATAGTATGTTGCTGTTTACCAGTGCTTGTCTTCAAAATTGACCGGAACACCAAATGTATAGGGCGCTATATGCATGGGGCAGCACATGTGTAGGGCATTACAAGCTTGGGGTATTATACGTGTAGGGCACTACATGCATGGAGCACTAAATGTGTAGGGCACTGCTTATGTGGGGTACCAGACAAGCGTGGCTTCTAGTACACCATGGATATGTTGATCATCAGAGGTAACGTTTGATCAGGTGCCTTTGTTGGTGACAATAAGTTTTCACCTTACATAGTTATGCTTTCTGAATTTACAAATGAATTTCCACTCACTGTTTTATAAGTGAATGCAAGAACTGCAACATAATTGATTTGTGGTCTTTCCAGTGCTGATTTGATACTCATAATGCCAATAAAATATCTTGTGCGTGATTTCCGAGCAAAATTATATACAGGATTTGATGAACTTTGTTGTAGTTATTGATCTGGATATGAAATAAGACTTGTTTACATTGTTAGTGGAAACACAAGGTTTGGTTTATCTGGTCTGTTTCTGTTGGCTGCTGCCAAGCTCAGCTGTGATAAGTTTAACGTTTGATCGAGTGCCTTTGTTGGTGACAATAACTTTTCGCCTTACGTGCTTATGTTTTCTGAAAGACAACTGTTATATCAAGTAAGAATTGGCAGATATGTTTTCCTTTTGACATCACTTCCTTGAATGTCCAGCAGTCATACAATTTTGAGAGAAGTTTTCTTCATCTATGACTGCTTTCTTTTGTCATTACAGGAGGTAAATATATAATCGCTGAGGCACCAGGACAATCACTGTCGGTTTCATCAAATTTACGAATGAATTTCCACTCACTGTTTTATAAGTAAATGCAAGAACTGCAACAGAATTCATTTGTGGTTTTTAAAGTGCTGATTTGATACTCAATGCCAATAAAATATCTTGTGCGTGATTTCCGAGCAAAATTATATACTAGATTTGATGAACTTTGTTGTAGTTATTGATCTGGATATGAAATAAGACTTGTTTACATTGTTAGTGGAAACACAAGGTTTGGTTTATCTGGTCTGTTTCTGTTGGCTGCTGCCAAGCTCAGCTGTGATAAGTTTAATTGTGTGTCCGTTATTCGAATATTGTTTGAACAGAGCTCAAGGTTGCTTGTGCAAGTTTGTTTGATGTGGTGTTTTCTCTCAAGAATCCTCGTTTTGAGGCCGTTGTGAATTGTTTATCATTGTAGATGTCCTCGTTTGAGGCCGTTGTGAATTGTTTATCATTGCAGGTGTGTTCGTTTGAGGCCATTATGAATTGTTTATCACTGCAGGACAATGCAGGTGCAGCCTGTTACCTTACATAAGTTATCATTGTCATTCCACAAGCCTTCTCAGCAAAGGGTAAGGGTTTTGAAGATTAGCTAACTGATCCTCAAATCTGATAACTTTGTGACGAATGCTTCGTTTTATTTCAATACAGCCATGTGAAGATGTTTACACTCTTGTCTGCCGGCAGGGATTGCCATTTTAATGTGTCTTTATTGGACAGAAATGCTCCATACTTTAGAGGGGTCGTGCGTGGTTATACACCTTCTCCAAACAATCGGCTTTATAAGACAGGATTCCTAGTCAATGTATATACATGTGTAATCAGGTGGACTTCGTAGAGTGGTGAGGCACCCTGTTCTGTTGTAGAGCTCATCAACATGTTGACAATGACACTGGGTGACACCAAACACAAGTGGGTCCACTCAATTAGGTAACAGTGTCCAGCAACTAAACAAATGACAAGGTCAATTAGCAGTCGTTACATGTTCAGCTGGCGTGTATAGAGCTGTTCGGGTTTCATACTGGTTTGTTCACCGTTCGTTTCACCAGTTCGTACATTAAGCATTTCAATAAAAGTTACAGTTAAATAGGAGTCGTCTTGAGTTCTTGTCGTGATTTTGCAAGAATTACTATTGAAGTGTAATTCCAATGCTGGTAAAGCACGGTTGTCTGTTTTGTTACCTGGAATAAGCAGTGTCGTTTGGCCTGGAGATGGGAACATTCCGAACATGAAAGGGGTGTTAACATTGGATTTCTAGACTAGGAGCATACAAGATCAGCGCATATATATACTATCAGCCTCATCTTGTCTTTAGTTTTGTGTCAGCACTGCTATTGAAATAACTTGATAAGCTGTCTTGATATTTGTTGGAGGGTCCTCACCCCATCGCTGGGGTGACTACCCTGTTAAATAGGGGCAGTGACTCCAGTCAAACTGTCTTCTCCCTCATTGAGAAAATTACTTACTAGGTAACATTCATAACTTGTTGTATAATACTTCAATGGGTCAACCTATTCCGTTTGTTTCCCATTATTGCATATAATTACTGTTTTTAATGTTTGATTATATATGCCAAAGTGGACTGTGCATGAAATAGTTACTTTAAATCACACAAAAATTGTTAGTTGATTTGAATGCGACACATGGAAACCAAACAGATTGTAAACAAGATGTGTAACCACTAGACACCAACTACCTGATAGTGTGGAGGCTGGTGGAACTTCAGTAACTTCTGAATGTCCTTCATATTCCACATTCAAATGGATGAAAAACAACTGGCTCAGCCCATTTCTTGAGCGATGGCCTATGCTCCCAGCAAGCGAAAAGGCATAAGTAAGTAAGTCAGCCCATTTTGTTCTGTTTATAATTTCCACAGCAGCTTCACCGATTTTTAAAGGAACAAATAATTCCTTCAGCTTGCAGAAAAACAACGTTTAAAGGATAAAAATTATTTTATTCAACAGTAAATAAATATAGACGACATAAAATATATATCACACACAACAGATAATTATAGCAAAACTTTAAAACAGTAAAATACTGTAAAGCATTGGATTAGCTTCATGAATATAAAACATCCTCGGGGAGACACCAGAAATCCTTACTGGCCAGTAATGAGAGTGGTCCTGAAAATGTCTCGAGTTCACGGAATCCACCTTCCACTGGAATGTTACAAAAGGAGAGTAAAACTTCCTGACCCATAACACCCAACAATCTAATTACATAAACATGTATGTATACAGAGACGTACAAAGAAACTACTGATTCAGAAACACTGGTTCACAGCAGTGTCAATGTCCGGATTAACATGTTTTCCATATAACACAATCATGCATATAATGGAGAACATTAGTGTTCCGATATTCCATTCCTGTGAAACGATTCTCAGATGCAGGAGTCAAAATTATCTGGATCTGGAATCGGCATCAGACAATCCAGTACAGTGCCAAACGATTTCCGTATCTTTTGGCTGTCATGGATGAAATATTATATACACACACGTTAATATTCTAGACCGTAATATAGGTTACAATAGTTCACAACAACAAGTTTCCTTTCAAGAATTCTAATGTCGCTGACATAGCTACCTCGCAATAAAAACTCATAAGAACCACCTCCTTGAAGCGAATATCTCTGGACTTATTGTTCATGCCCATGCTGGGTTACATATTACATACTTAGGGAAAACTCATGTTTAAATAAATTTGTTGTTAAATGTAATGATTATTGTTTATTTATACTGAACAAATTATACTAATCAATTAATTTTAATCAGTGTTAATAAATAATGTTTTTTATTATATAAATTTGAAAACTAACATGTTGGTATGAACCATAAAGCTGGTAAGAACTCTTGACTACCAGGGAATTAAAAAAAATAAAGGCAATAACAGCATCTTTTTGGACAACCAAAACAAAAATAACGTTTATATATTGTAGGTTTGACACCAATTATTTTATGTGTCTGAATTCATACACTACATACCCGGTAGTAATTACGCTTTCAAATGTCAAAAACTTATTCTTGTGCATTGTATGTTTTTTATGTTTAATTAATTTTTAGAATTTGTTTTTTGTGTGTATTGTATCCCTTGTGACTTGGATATCACTTTAATGTAGGTACCATCTTAAATTGGGACTTAAAAGGACCAATGAGGACGACCAACACCCTGGCAGTGACCACACACATTGTAGCCCTAATATCTATACAGCCTACCCAGCAAACAAGGAACCATTTCTAGAACCAGTTATTGGTTCATAATTTATACTGCTTGATACAAATTTGTTCACAGAATCTGGTCAATTCGTGTATGGACACACGTGAATTGAGCAAGTTGAACTCGTGAATTCACTTACAGAACATGTGAAATCACGGATCGTTGTTTGCTGGGTAGTCAGTTAAAAGACCGTTGTCACACATTTGAATATACCAGAATTACAGAAGTTTTCTTTCAATTACTTCTTTCGATTACTCTTGAAAAATTGGCACCAAAGAAACAAACAATTTAAAAAAACATTGACACACCCCAACACCACACACTTCAGCTCAACTGTAGCAAGATTTACATGCTGGGCTCGTCCCAGATATGTGACAAGATAAAAACATTAACAATAGCAATTTACCATATAGCATCAATCAACGCAGACGGTTTAATGTTGTCTGACAGCTGCCGGTTGTGAACGTGGAATGCTAGTAGTTGTGTCTGAATCACCGTAGCAGGTCGACGAGGTCAAACCGGCCGATCTCGCGGAGTAGTTCAACCAATTTGTCTCTCTCGCACGCAACTGGACACCTGAGTGGATCGACGCCGCATGCGTTGTACGCCGACTGCCAGTGACGCAGTAAGATCTCGCCCGCTGTCACCCGACAGGGATGGTGGTGTTGAAACGACTGGATGATCATCATGGCGTCGTAGTTTAGACCTACAGCACACAGACACACATTACCACAATGACAGCACACCTACAATTTTTGTAGAGCGCAGTGGCTCAGGGGTAGACCTCCGGATTCTTGACTAAGAGAACCCGGGTTCGAATCCTGTGCTGCGGTGTTAAAACCTTGGGCAAGTTTTTTCACTCTACATTGCTCCAGTTCACTCAGCTGTATAAATGAGTACCTGGCAATAGACAGTGGAGGATATGTGTACGTGCAGCCTTTCGCACATTAATTGTAGCATGTGGCTGGATGCTTCCCAGAGAAGTTGAGATGGTATTCGATTGAACAGGTCTGCCGGGGAAGTAATGTGTAAAAGCGCTTTGAGCAGTCCTATGGACTGGATACTGCGCTATATAAAAACTTACCTTTACTTTACCTAGGCAGACCCACCCAGCGTAAACATGTTGACATTTGCCATGCCTACACTAGCCTGATGTGTCCGTCTCAATCTTTGGAATGATTCATTGTACAGTTTTTCCTCGACATACAATCCACAGCTAATAAAATACAAATTTATGAGCCTCTATATTAAAAACAGGATGGCATGTACCAAATGCCACGTTATGATGAATGTAAAAGATATCCAGCATAGCCATTAAAACAAAATTATGTTGAGAGTGGGCGTGCTAGCATCAACAAACTTTGGGAGCATCCCGTAAATATTTCCACTAACATCAATTTATGCCTACTAAATTCAAGGAGCAGCTAAGTGCAACTCGTGAAATGCAACTAACGTAACTACGATGTCATAAGTACGCTTTATGAAACTGGCCCCAGGTGAACAACTACAGATGCATTGTTGCGCTTACATTTTTCCGGTCATTAAAAACGTTTCAACTGATGTTTCTGTGCATGTGCAATAAATGTAAAATCATCAATATCCAGCGAAACAACAAAGCATTTTCGGTATAAATGTCACGAGCTGTTCGTTAACTCTCCTGTGATGATTACTGTGAAGAGTTTCTTCAATGCAATAAAATATTACTTTAAAAGAAAACTCACGGATTATGGTGCACTACTGTCACGTGATTTACGCTTGCTATCAAAATAGGCCTCAAAACTTGTTTGCCTCGTGTTAATTTGCGACAAATAACTTTGCTGAGACGTTATATACATCCTAACGAACAACCCATAGTATTTATACCACAAATGCTTTGTCATTTCGTTGCACATTGATGATTTTACATATATCGCGCATGCGCAGAAACGCCAATCGGAACGTTTGTAACGCCGGAAAATGTAAGTGCTACAGCGTTCCTACCTATCTTCTCCGCCAGGGCCTTCCAGCCTTTGTCGTCATCCTCCTGCGTGTACAGCCTCATGCACACCTGGATCCTGAGTTTGTAGGGCAGACGTAGGGTGTCGGGCAGCGGAGGGTGGTTGTTCAGTACGTCGTTGAGGCACCTGCAGATCTGTAGGTAAAATATTCAGTACTTTACAGCATGCTTCTGCCAAGTCGTTTGTGGATTGTTTCAGCGTAATCAAAAACTAATCATGTGACACGGTGGCGTAGTAGCACACATAACTGGTTGCACATAGCATGTGCAATTATTTCGGCTAAGTACTGTGACTACTTTAGCACTGAGTAAGTTACAGCAGAAGGAACAGAATGCATGTGGCATCACGTCATACTCATTTCATACGACCAGTCATGCCTAATGATTTTAAAATAAAGTTGTGGACAATCTTATCTGTCATTGTAATCGGCTATCTTTTGGTTTTAAAACTATTTAAGTTCAAAAGATAAACATATTTCCACAGTTGTGTAATGTCTGGATAGTAATTAAAAACATGTTGTGCAACACCTTTAAGTGAATTACAGCGCAAAAAATCCATACACCAGATGCACTACAGACACACAGAAGCTCATGAATGATGTCTTAAATTATAAAATAAAGTTTGCTTTAAGTGCACATATACCCAACTGTTTAATGCTCTTCAAATTAATCGCAGAAAATCACATTTCACGTTATGAACAATCAATTTACATCAGTCTGATTTCTAGTAAACAGCTTCAAGTTTTGACAAAATTAAGCTGCCACTTCTCTTCTGAAAGGTCTTAGATTGATTGTGAAAGCTTGGAGGACAAGATGCAAATCATCACGAAGGAAAATGTAAATGTAATTATATTCTGCACATTCTCCATGTGTACACAGTTTAAAGCGACATGGTTCGTTCGTGGCTTTTTATTTTTATTGCAAAATTATGTTATACAGTATACATTATACCTATTATAGCATAAAGATAGTCAAAATATATTTTCATGTACTATTTAGGGGTTGAAAATAGACGCAGTAAGGGGTGCTTAACTCTGTTTACACATCGACCACGAGGCGTTTTTTAAACCGTTGTAGATGTGGCTAAATGAAGGAAATGCATGATCACGCGATGCAGTATCACGTGAACACAATAAAAGTTGACGCCACTAACGCCACACCCAGCCAGGTGCATGCTCCCAGTTGGTAAAGGTCAAAGGGTGGGTGACAATCGCGGCGATTTGAGTGACAGCGTATATAAACATTCGACGTTTAACATTACGAAGTCAGTTCTGTTTTGATAAAACATTTATTGGTGGTCAGGACGCTACAATAGTTATAACTTATACTGATTAACATGATTTTGTAATAAAGATAAAAAACCATGAACGGACCATGTCGCTTTAACTTGTTATTCTGGTAGCAACTCACACTTTCAGCGCTCCAATCGTCGGGACGCTGAGGCTGAATCAGGTCGTGTTCACTGATGCTGCGGTAGAGAGAGAACCCATTGACATGGCGGGATGCACTTGGTGACCTTGAATGTGACCTTTCTCTTGGCTGTGTCTCCTGACCCCGGGAGTGGTGACCCTCGATGACATTGTCATCGAAACTACAGTCACAAAAAATATGGATCTCAAATAGGTTGCCACTTATATTGGTGTGCAAGCATTGAGGACTATTTGTGATGGTAATGAGACAGTATTTATTTTAACTGCGAATATGTCACCTAGACAGATAGAGCAATAATTAAAATGTGTCTTATGTCAACATTTTATTATGGTTTTACCAAATTTATTTAGGCACGTTGCTATATGTCACACTCCTGTACAATAATAACTATCAACGTATCTTATATATAATTATTATTCAACCATTCACACAATTCAATGTCAATCAATGGTCAAAAGCATTTCTTATTCATGTTTAATGTGAAATTGGCACTGGGTGATCTGCAACAACCCATCCAAGTCAGTAGTTTCTACAATATGTGCCAGAGGGGGTTAATGTTGCCCCGAACCAGGATGTTTTATAAAGTTCAAGGTCTCGCTGACCACCAACTTTTCAGCACTAATGTAGGACACTGGACTGACCTTTGCGTTTGCGTCGGAAGTAACAAAGTGAGAGAACCAACGGGTTTCGCGTAACGTTTCTTCAATGTTGACCGCATGGTTGCCCGTGGCGACACCGTCTCAATGACCCCGCTACTGGTCAAGCCGCTACAATGGACCGCAGCTGTCCGCACTATCGTGTCCATCTGTGAGTAGATGGCGCGGTGGTTCTGTAGTCGCTTCACGTCGGCCGCCAGGTCGTTGATGTTGCACGAACAACTCGCAGTACCCAGGTTATCTATCGATCTCCGACACCATCGGGCAACACTGCACATGTCCGGGGGTTTGACTGTCGTCATGCTTGCGAGACAACCCGTCGAGCGTGACCGTCGCGAGAACGTCAAATCGTAAACACCAAGAAGCGCGTCGGCATGTTTATCATCATCACAAACGGTCAAATCCTCTTTAATGTCGTCACGCGACAGCCTCACTTTGACAGCTGTTTCGAGTTCGGTTTGGCTGTGTTCGGACTCAGTGGATTCCATTGTTTCGTGCTCTGATTCAGTTGATATTCGGCTTTGTTCGGTTTCGTCGTAAGATGACTCCGTGAACTGAAAACTGGTGGTTTCGCTGCTACTGGACGCGGACGGCGTCTTACACGATCGCAAGTAGTTGGCACGAGCTGCCTCGACCACTTTCATGACAGTGGCACAGTGCTTTGTCTGGAAGATGTACTCACCTGAAGGAAAGTCAGAAAGCAGTTAACAATGCACAGGAAATATATATATTCGGCTCACTAGTAAAAAAAAAAAAACTACACGACTTAAAAGTCTCAAACAATGTCTAGTTGAAAGTATTTATTGAATAGTGCAGTGAATATCAGAACCGGACATGTGATGTCTTTGGAACCATGTCACATTTGCCTGAGAATGTTAAACAACTAAACACTGTCAACATTCTCAAGACACACTTAAAAACACTTTTACTTTAATAACCTTACTATATAGCCTACAAACGATTCATTAATACCGGGTTAAGTTTCATTCACATAAGACACACATTCCCAGGAAGCACAGACATGTAACACAACAGTTGTGACTTGTGAGTTATGGTATTAGTACCTGTGACATCTTTCTCTTTGGCGTACACCTTGAGTGTATTGTCGTTCTGTTGCTCACACCTCACATGTGACAGTGACCACCTTCTCACGCTGTGGGGGGGCTTGTTGGTCTGCTCCAAACTGTTACTCAGAAGACTCAGCCCACTTTCGGTCAGTGCCAAGGTCACCTGACTGCCCACTTCAAGGTCAGCGACATGAACCGTGCTACCAGCGAAGACCACATACCAGTTGGCCACTGAAACAGCAGATACATGTGTCTGCTTTAAAGGTAGCTATTAAACTGGTATATTTATGTGGTAAAAAACTATGGATCTAGTATCTATAAGTTTAATGAAATATTACCAATAAACTACTGACAACATTTCAATAAATGAGTTATCACTTCAAAATTTATGATCCGAGGAATCCAACAAACCCTATGGCGTAATTTTGCAACTTGGCACATATGTATGAGACCTGACAGACTCAAGTGTACTCCTTACCACATTTCAGGGCCCCAAAGAGGGTTTGTCTCCAGTCACTCAGGGTGCTGCCGTGTATGGTCTGCTGCTGGCTCTTGTTAAACAGCATGAGGGTCTTGCCTTGAAGGCATATGGCAATGTAGGCCATCTTCGGTTGCTTTTGTCCCCTCCGCCTAAGAACATGTGCATAAGGATTGGTTATTTTCATCAGCGGTGGTAGACCAGAAAAATCATGACTTACACACATGAAATCAAACTCTCCCATCAATCCCATCTACTGATATCTGAACTCTACGTAAAATACAATGTGAACCGAAATCTGACCCACCTCAAAATTCTGTCTTGTGCAATAAAAACAATTTACCATGATTACCCCCTAAGGACCCCTCCATTTAAAACATAACCAATCATGTTACTTTTTTTACAATTGCATCACTCAAAACCTCACATTAAGAAAGATTCAAAGCATTAAGTGCAAAAACGTTGCAGAATTGTTTGATCCGTTAAGTTTCCTGTCATTATTAGTATGAAAAGATGTGTAAATGTTTTCCTATTTGTTGTACATTCAATTGATAGTGATACCGAAGACCTACACTAGTACTAGTGCTGCCATCCAGTGATCAAACTTTTAGCCAGAATGACTGTCCATGAAACCATTATGCAACGAATCATCGATAATTATTTGCCATAATTTAAACCGATTTTTAATACTACAAATGATGACAAACCAGCATCCTGTCATTGGCAAGGTCAGGTCTCCTTCAACAATGCCACAGAGGTCATGATGCCTCCACTCCGCTTTCTTTTTCACATGTTTCTTTCGCGCCACTTCAGACAACAATAGGTGAAACGTTTCTGAGAATGTACAAACATATTTCATTAATCATCACATGAGTACCACCTATTGAACACATGCAAAAATATCCATATTAATATAATGTTTCTGGGCATATTTAGTAAATATGTTATATATATTATATATATATATACACATGTGTATATAGATATATGTATATGTATATATATATATATATATCATCATTGTGCAGCCAGAGTCCCATGGTTGGGCAAAGACCTCAGCATGCTGCTTCCACATGACATGCTAAGAAAATTGGATTGGTTATAGATGAAGCATGCTCAGTAATGTAAACACATAAATTAAATTCTCATTGCTTATTTGTATGTCAATACATATTGAGTGCATATCTGATGATAAGTTATTGAATAAATTATAGATTATATATGTTGTACATGTCCAGAAATATTGCTATATATATATATTAATTTGATTCTTAATTATTATTATATATATATATATATATATAAGTTATATATATATAATATATATATAATATATATTATATATTATATATATTATATATATATATATATATATATATATATATATATATATTAATTTATGTGTTTACGTTATTGAGCATGCCTCATCTATAACAAATTTTCTGAACATGTTATGTTAAACATAGTTAAACTTATGTAATATATATAAACTATAACCATGCTATAAGCATGTATATACATAATCTATGCTACAACCAAAATGTTTGAGCATGTGCAAACATACATAATCTTCCTGTACACATAGCCAATGTTTTTGAAAATGTACAAATCTACTGCATCTACGATTTATTTATCAATAATTTATCACGCAACACGCACGGAAGCACCGACAGGTTGACCTACAAGTAGACAATGAGAATCACTAGTGTAATTAAACAACAATTCTGAAACCTAGTTAATTACATGTTAACGTTTTAACCCTAATTTGTGAATGGGTTTAATTTAAATTATAGAGATGTTTTAATTTGCATGTTTAATATAGATGCATACTATATTTGTACACTGACCTATCCTATGCCCAAGGTAGTGATATTAGAAATTACCAGCTTAATCGTTTATGTCGATACAATTTACTTCCCATTATTAGGATATCATTTTGTCACTAAGCTATTTGTACAGCACTGTATTAAAATAATATACCCTGTACACATGCCAATAAACTGGTCAGGTAATGTCCTACCTTTTTGTGAATTTGCCTCTGTTTCAACTCCAAACTGTGCATACATCTGTCAAAGACAGAGAATCAACAATGAAGTGTCAATAATATAATTAGTTATCGTTAATTAGACATACATGATAACTACTTGTCAACTACAACTGCACCCTTAACATCTTACTGAGACACAGGTGTCAACCCATCAACACACAAAGTGCACCCTTCACATGTTCTGTTCAACCTGTCAACACAGTAGGTAATATTCAAAACTAACAGGTTGATTAGTTACTATTTTATAGCAGAGGTGTATCCTTGTATTTGTTTAAAGCTTGAAGTCAACAAGATGTTCAAAAGAAAATTGACCAGTTAGTAAAACAATAATGGCATTGTTACTCTCACAAGGGACAATTCCATCAACTGGTAAAGAAATATGGTGACTAAAGTCTAGTACTGAGACTAGTCTGCAAGGATCCTCTGCTTGCAAGCCAAAATCAAGATATGCTCTCCAGAATCAGTAGACCAGACTAGACATACACATTCTGTCAAGCATTCTGTTACTACAGCATTGGCAACTGGTCAAGTAGCATCACGAGTGAAGAGGAGGTAGACCAGTTGACATTGTGTGGTAATTTGTTTCCAATAATGATCAGTATTCATTTCAATTAAATTCAATTAAATAACTTTATTCTGGAACATTGCATCCATATAAAAAGGTAAACTAAAGTATGACTAATAACTATACATAAAACATTTTCCGCCAATGGCGACACAGTGGTGAAGTATACAGAGCATCACTATTCATGATACTCTGTAGTATTGCATTGCTCGATGTAGCTATAAACGTCAAGAAACTATACACATTTTTTCTTATTAATCTTTTACATGTGGGTAAGCCTGTTGACACAAACATATAACTTGCACTACAATCTCGAGGTTCATTGTATACAAATCTAAACACATTATTGTACGCTACACACAGTTTTCTCATTGACTCTGCTTTATAGCAACACCACAGCTGGCATGTGTATTATGAAGTACAGTAGGATTTAAATAAAGAATATTTTACAGATTCTGTACATATGTAAAACTTTCAGATCAAGGCATTACCCTGAGCATAAATTATCTTATATTGCCTAGATGTCATCATTGTCACATAGATGTTCTGTGATAATATACCCAAGATATTTACACTTACTAACCCTTGGCAATGTTTCACCATTTAGCACAAAGTTTGGAATGTATATCTTTGAAGCTTTTACAAGAAAATATCATAACCTTACTGTTGACACTATTGTATTTAATATCATGTTCTTCTGATGTGTGTGTAGCTTGTATTGCAAACATGCTTCAAATAGAATCATTTTAAGAATTTTTCCAGTTAATCTGGTAGTGGCCACATACATGGGGTTTTCCCCGGAGATGAAATTCACCATGATGGGGGGAATGTGCCAACCATGCATGTTCAATCTGTAAAAACCAGTCAACCATGGAACAACATCCTTTTCCAGCAAGAATACCATGGCTTTCATGCAGTGGTCATGGGCGCAACCGGACACAAATGTAGTAAAGACTGTAGAATCTAGAACTTTAAAAATTGGCTATTTATAGCCTCAATGATTTGTACGCTGGAATTTGTGTTGACTGGTGACGGTTTTATCGTCACCGACACTGTCAGTGCTCTGCCTGTTTTCGTGTGTCTGGACAAGTTGAGAGTTAACACGGATACTGCACGATCATTCGACACACTTTTTAGTGTTAGCCACAATTTCATAAGTCGCCACTGACACATTGTTGACAAACAAAACAAAAAGGCCACTCCTAAACTGTGCTAAAGTAAAAGTTGGCGGTCGGGGAGGTCCACTACGATCTACGTACCCGTTTAGGTTTGCACGAGTTTTCTCCGCAAGAGTAGTAAATCTCTCCCTTTATCAAAGTGTTCGTCGTCACCTCCATTCTGAGGAGAACATATCCAAGTTTGTCATGAGACCAACTGACGAAGCTTATGCTACTTCGAGTCACACCACATGAACGAAGTTTACTTTCGCACACAACTCATCCAATAACAGGAAGTAGAGGTCGCTGCGTGGTCACGGTGCGATGATTAGGTGTCTACTCGGCTACCGTTAGTGACCTACTCGTTAGACGAGAACAGGTAGATAGATGGCCGAGAAATAGTCTTGTTTTATCACTTACCACTGTCACGTTGCGAATACTTTCTGACAGTAGAATTATGAGTGGAATTTTTGTATAAATTAGTTGGTAAGACACTATGCCTAGCGATGAAATATTATTTAAAGGTAGTCGTGCGTAACACTTGACATGAGTTGGTTCTTTAATCATGGCCGGATAGTAATCACTTACGGGAAGTTACGCTTGGTCATAATTCATTTCATTGTTAAAACAAAACTATTTTGGCATGATTATGACGCACTCGTACATCACAAACAAGCTTATAATATAACTTAATAATCTTATAAATATAATTTTAAACATAATTTTTATATAATTAATAATTTTTTTATTTGGACTCATTCAATTCAATATAAATTTAATAAAAGTTTACATATTATAATTCAATTGTAAATATAATTTTTAATGATATTTTAGACCTCTTATATATATATTTGTTTTTAATTAATTATTTTATTTTTAAATAGGCAATCTATTATTTTAAGAGATTTCTGATACATGTTATTTATATATATGATCAAAATTATATTTTTTATCATTTTAAAGAACATTATTATGTACACTGTATATTATATATTTATTTGCCATATTTCATTTTATTTTATATAATAGGCAACGCCAGACTAAATTCCAATTTAACATGTAATGCATGTTGAAAATGGCAATAAACCTTTATTATTGTTGTAATTATTATTATATTACAATTGTAGGCACGGGCGCGAATACGTACATGGTGCTCGCATGCGCGCGCGCGCACGCACACACGCACGCACGCACGCACAATCTGGTTTGCGTTCATGCCATCCACTTGAGCCGACTTAACTAGGTGTATAACTAAACATGGGCGAAACCACCTTAAGGATGGGGATTTTTTTTAATCGGATTAAATCACTGATCCGACTTAAATGTTTAGGCATGCACAGTGTGAACACAGCGTAATGGGAGCGAAACCGGAATCGCACCGGATTAAAACTGGTAATGTGAAAGGCTGAGCACTATTCATGTATTAATGTTATTTATCCCCTGCCGAAATTGAATGCGTATACTACAACAATATACAGTGGCAGAACCCTGAGCAACACACAAAGTGTTATTGTTGAAATAGGTAATTTAGGCTAATATGTGTTATCCTTTAACTAGGATAATAAGGCATAGACATGATCTCGAATGTAAATAGGTTAGCAGCAAGCACGAAAAAAATGTCGACAAGAAAATACATTACATTATGCGTGGATGCTAGCTGCCTATACAATGATGCTATACATTACATTGTGCGTGGATGCTAGCTGCCTATACAGTGATGCTATACATTACATTGTGCGTGGATGCTAGCTGCCTATACAATGATGCTATACATTACATTGTGCGTGGATGCTGGCTGCCTATACAGTGATGCTATACATTACATTATGCGTGGATGCTAGCTGCCTATACAATGATGCTATACATTACATTATGCGTGGATGCTAGCTGCCTATACAATGATGCTATACATTACATTGTGCGTGGATGCTGGCTGCCTATACAATGATGCTATACATTACATTGTGCGTGGATGCTGGCTGCCTATACAGTGATGCTATACATTACATTATGCGTGGATGCTAGCTGCCTATACAATGATGCTATACATTACATTATGCGTGGATGCTAGCTGCCTATACAATGATGCTATACATTACATTATGCGTGGATGCTAGCTGCCTATACAATGATGCTATACATTACATTATGCGTGGATGCTAGCTGCCTACACAATGATGCTATACATTACATTATGCGTGGATGCTAGCTGCCTACACAATGATGCTATACATTACATTATGCGTGGATGCTAGCTGCCTACACAATGATGCTATACATTACATTATGCGTGGATGCTAGCTGCCTACACAATGATGCTATACATTACATTATGCGTGGATGCTAGCTGCCTACACAATGATGCTATACATTACATTATGCGTGGATGCTAGCTGCCTATACAGTGATGCTATACATTACATTGTGCGTGGATGCTGGCTGCCTATACAGTGATGCTATACATTACATTGTGCGTGGATGCTAGCTGCCTATACAGTGATGCTATACATTACATTGTGCGTGGATGCTGGCTGCCTACACAGTGATGCTATACATTACATTGTGCGTGGATGCTGGCTGCCTATACAATGATGCTATACATTACATTGTGCGTGGATGCTGGCTGCCTATACAATGATGCTATACATTACATTATGCGTGGATGCTAGCTGCCTACACAATGATGCTATACATTACATTGTGCGTGGATGCTGGCTGCCTACACAATGATGCTATACATTACATTGTGCGTGGATGCTGGCTGCCTACACAATGATGCTATACATTACATTGTGCGTGGATGCTGGCTGCCTATACAATGATGCTATACATTACATTATGCGTGGATGCTGGCTGCCTACACAATGATGCTATACATTACATTGTGCGTGGATGCTAGCTGCCTACACAATGATGCTATACATTACATTGTGCGTGGATGCTGGCTGCCTACACAATGATGCTATACATTACATTGTGCGTGGATGCTGGCTGCCTATACAATGATGCTATACATTACATTATGCGTGGATGCTGGCTGCCTACACAATGATGCTATACATTACATTGTGCGTGGATGCTGGCTGCCTATACAATGATGCTATACATTACATTGTGCGTGGATGCTGGCTGCCTATACAGTGATGCTATACATTACATTGTGCGTGGATGCTGGCTGCCTATACAATGATGCTATACATTACATTGTGCGTGGATGCTGGCTGCCTATACAATGATGCTATACATTACATTATGCGTGGATGCTGGCTGCCTACACAATGATGCTATACATTACATTGTGCGTGGATGCTGGCTGCCTATACAATGATGCTATACATTACATTGTGCGTGGATGCTAGCTGCCTATACAATGATGCTATACATTACATTGTGCGTGGATGCTGGCTGCCTATACAATGATGCTATACATTACATTATGCGTGGATGCTGGCTGCCTACACAATGATGCTATACATTACATTGTGCGTGGATGCTGGCTGCCTATACAATGATGCTATACATTACATTGTGCGTGGATGCTGGCTGCCTATACAATGATGCTATACATTACATTGTGCGTGGATGCTGGCTGCCTATACAATGATGCTATACATTACATT
>OZ024858.1:23608656-23614122 GCA_964017155.1 Oasisia sp. SBJ-2009
GAGAGAGACAGAGAGAGAGAGAGAGAGAGAGAGAGAGAGAGCGAGCGAGCGAGCGAGCGAGCGAGAGAGAGAGAGAGAGAGAGAGAGAGAGAGAGAGAGAGTGAGAGAGAGAGAGAGAGAGAGAGTGACAGAGAAACAGACATAAAGACAGACAGACAGACAGACAGACAGACAGACAGACAGACAGACAGACAGACATACAGACAGACAGACAGACAGACAGACAGACAGACAGACAGACAGAGTCAGAGACAGAGAGAACTGTAATGAACTGACAAGAAACGTAAAGGCTGCCGAGTGAAGTGGGCCCCATCCGCAATGGGGCCACGGAAATATAATCTGTGTAAACTGTAAATAGTGAATGACATTAACTTGAATACTTTGGGGTGGGTTTATCAATGGCCCACGAAAGTGTCGGGTGCCTATGACACTGATTACAATGATGCGTTATTTTGTGTTATTTCTTATTTGCCTTCACGTTGGCCCGAGGGTAGCCATATTGGCCCGACGTATCTAAACGTGGCATTAGTGTCCGTTTTGTTCCGAATGAGTATTGGAATGTCGCATGTTGGTGGGTAGCGCGGGACTCTGTTAACAGTAGACCCAAAGCGCTGTGTTGCACAGTCAAGTGGTTGTCCCCGCGTCGCCAGTCTTCCTAACATTGGGCCTGATCGGTCAGTGTTGCTGCCAGAAGAACCTTAAAAGTCTGCATGTTCAACAGAGGAAGACACCTGAAACAAAAGCAATAAAAAGAGCGTTACAATATGTACACTAACAAAATACGTTGAAAGCAGTAGGCTCAGTTCTTACACATGCCCGGATTATATCACCCCACTGGTGTCAAACGCATAAATCCCACAGCGATGCGGTCGAGATTACTCTAAAGAACCTGGCATCTCTTGAAAGCGTTCGGCAGCGCCGCGAAATAATGGCGCCAAACTGGAAGACGACGACACATCTACTGTGACGTCACGGCAATACGTCAAACGCGCCATTTTCGTTTCTTTTTATGTACGAGGCATGTCAGTGTGCGTGACACATAGCACTATACAACCAGCCGCACAGTTCAACAACGTCACTCTCCGTCCACTGGTTTTCACACGTAATTTAACAAGCCTGTTGCGTCCGGGTATTAAACTCGGGCAGCCGTCGTTCCGGTCGGATGCGCTAACTACTACACTAACCGCGCCTTTTGTAACGAAGTTTTAAATGTAGCAATAATTGAGGTGGGTTTGCATTCTACGACTACATAAGTGCCAAATGTTTGTCGGAAATTACACAAAATTTATATTATTGTCCCCGTGCACAGGCCACTAATTTAAAATCAGTACTGCTGACCTTCACAGTTCTCTACTCGACGACAGAAGTTCCGTTCAAAATATTGGCATTCTACTCTCTGCGATTTTGAAATCTTAAACTTATCAGCAGCGACCCTCCCGCCTAGAAAGTTTAACACAGTGTGTGTGACACGTCAGTAGTCTCGTTTGTCTTTATTCCGAAGTTTGCCAGACAAAAACAGTTCTCAGAACATGACGCGAGAAAATGTTGCAAGACAAACAAGTCGTGAAAGCTTACTAAGCATACTGTTTCCAGTTGTAGAGCGTTCTGCTTGGTGTAATAGCAAAGACACATTAACTATATTGGGTTGGTGTATCTGTGCGTATGCGCGAATGTGTGTTGCATTCACGCGGATGGTGCTTATGTATATCAATGTTACGATACATCCCGCGGTGTAATCTCGGCCTCTTATACAAGTAGCTTTTTATGTGCCTTATTTTAGCATCATATTGTGACATTACTTACTTTGAAATACTACAGTTAATGAATCCAAATTGTCCTAGTGCAACAGAAGCTCGCTTGCAATGTGATGATGTTGCATATGTTACTGGAATAGTTGACTGCTTTACGCTTTATCCACCCAATTGACACATTAGAGCACATTTGATAAACAAACATAAACTGGGATACCCCTTACAAAAAAGAGCCATTGGTATTCCATTTATTACCACTGAATACTATTCAGTGTCAATGATATTTCAGCAGCACTCAGTGGTAATCTGAACGTTTATTTAAAATAAAGTTCAATACCACTGAACGATACAAAGAATCCAATATATCATTAAAAATCCACTCAGATACCATTCAAATACCCTTAGCCATAATACTCCTTAGCCTGTATTTTTTGTAAGGGACCTCCTTAGATCCCAAGAGAGCACCACATGAATGTGTTACGAGGAAACGATTCGAAAACTAAATCGTCATCATTATATCAGCTTTGACCAACTATGTAGCACGAAATCTAGCCAGATCAAGCGTCTATCTAAAACGTTTCGATTGTTTTCTCGCATTTGTGAGAACTGTGGCATTAAAATGAATGTTCACTCGCAGTTGTTATACCTTACCTTATGATACCTTATGACGGTTCTGATCGCAGGATTGTGTGCTCCTCTATGATCAGCTCTTCATTATCTATAAAATTTAAATCACGTGTTCCGGTTCTATTGTTAGTAATTTTTAGCGGTGCTTCGAAGTCATATAAAATATCCTGATTATACCAAAATTTGTCTAGTAGTGTTTTAAATGAATTTAGAGATTTAGCTGTTACAACTGTATCTGGGAGACTATTCCATGGTTCAGTAATTCTAATTGGAAATACATTTTTTCTTAAGTTTAGTTTGGCTCTTTTTGTGAATAGTTTTAGGGAATGTCCTCTGTTTCCTGTTCTTTGTGATATCTCTTTGTTTTTCAGCAGATTTGGCACAGATTCGTGGTCATATATGTTGTGTAGTATTTTATAGACTTCTATCATGTCTCCTCTTAATCTTCGATATGCTAATGTAGGTAGTTTAAGCAGTTTGAGTCTTTCTGTATATGATATGTCCCTCATACCTGGTAATTCTTTAGTGGCTCTTCTCTGAATATTTTCTAAGGCAATTTTGTGTTTTATCTTATATGGGTGGCATACTGCCATAGCATAGTCTAGGTGTGTTCTAACCATTGTTTTGTAGAGAGGCAAAAAAGTATGTTTATCTAGAAATTGGAAAGTTCTTCTAATTATTTTGGTCATTTTAGTTGCCTTATTTACCACTTGGCTTATATGTTCATCAAATGTGAGTTTTGAGTCAAAGGTTACCCCTAGGTCTTTTTGTTTATCATGTGTGTCTATTGTTTTTGTGAGATTGTTCATTGTTGTATAGTATTGATTTTCTCCTACATTATTTTTTTCAATTTCCATATGTGTACATTTATCTGGGTGTAGTGTTAGCATCCAATCATGACTCCATTTTTCTATGGTGGTTATAACTTATGTCCTGTTGTAGTATATCTTGATCATTCGTATTTATTATGGGTCTAAATATTTTAATATCATCAGCAAATAGAAATGTGTCGGATTGAGTAAGGTCTGGTAAGTCGTTTATGTATAATACAAAGAGTAGAGATATGATACTCACACCTATCTATGTCATGCTATCTTTGATTCTCCCGGAGATCAGCTGACCTTATCAACTACATACATCACTACGTTATAATGCACGAAGTGGCTGTACTCGATAAAAAAAGCAAGGCTTCCATCACAGACACAGTCAAATTGTTCACTTTACTCTCTGCGATCGCCAATCTACCAAACATTGGCCTGATCGGTCAGTTATGCTGCCAGAAGTCGACACAATATGTACGGTGACTAAAGTCGTTGAAACGAGTAGGCTCAGTTCTTACACACACCCGCATTATATCATCTTACTTGTGTCAAAGGCACTTACCCCACAGCGATGCGGTCGAGATTACTCTAAAGAAACTGACATCTCTTGCCAGCGTTCGGCTGCGCAGCGTAATAGGGCGTGTAAGTCTCGCGCGCGAAAACGAGGCTGGGGGCAGTTGGGGGCAGGAAGTCAATACTATTCTCCATGTTAACGTATAGGATTTCGTTTTGTTTTTGGTTGTAATAATCGAACTGTTCCAGTCTAACTATTACAAGCAGAAGCAGTGGAACCCTTTGCCGGTGACAATGATCACGGAAATCATGGATTTTAATCGATTGTTATGGTGGTTGCCATGGCATCGCCGGCTTGTACTTGTGTTTGGCGATCTTGACTAATAATGAAAAGTGCCATTTTCGCGCAGTACAACCTGTGTTTGGGGCAAACGTATACATGTGTTATGATTATGTGCGTTTAGACAACTTGTCAGATATAAGAGCTTATCGAAACCACAACGTACAGTTATGTAAAATGCAAATCCCGTAAAAGATACATGTCATACGACCTACAATTGTGGGGAGTGTCTATTATCTGCACTACATAAATCGCTATATCTATTATAGTGTGGTAAACTCAATATTAAATCGGACATTTCAGATAAGAAAGGTATAACACAATATATATATATATATATATATATATATATATATATATATATATATACATATATATATATATATATATATATATATATATATATATATATATATATATATACATATATATATATATATATATATATGTATATATATATATATATGTATGTATATATATATATATATGTATATATATATATATATATATGTATGTATATATATATATATATATATATATATATATATATATATATATATATATTGTGTTATACCTTTCTTATCTGAAATGTCCGATTTAATATTGAGTTATATATATATATATATATATATATATGTCCTGATTTTCCTAGTATTCATCAGTCGGAAGTTACAACTGTCATCCATCGAATATTATTCTTGTTACCAGTCCCCAAATCAGCTCCAGTCGCGCGGAGTCTCGCCATGTATCGCGACACACTTACAGGCTTTATAAAGGTGCCAAACCGGAAGACGACGACATACCTACTGTGATGTCACGACAATACAGCAGACGCGCGACGTCGTTGTTCTAAGCAAACTGTTGTAGCGCTTTCTTCCGTCTTCTCCGTCTTTGTTTCAATGTGTGCACTTGCGTTTGCGTAATTTGCCATAAGGTACACACATGGGACTACCGTTGATTTATGGCACAGCGGCCTGTGCGACATTAGGGTACGTTTTTGTTTTATTGTTTTATAGCCCTGCACTATTAGCCGCACAATTCAACAATGTCAGTCTCTGTCCATTTATTTTTATAAACCATATATATCAAGCCTGCTGCGTCCGCACGTATTACACCTGGGCTGCAGCCGTGCGAGTCAGATGCAATACAATACAATACAATACAATACAATACAATACAATACAATACAATACAATACAATACAATACAATACAATACAATACAATACAATACAATACAATACAATACAATACAATAAAACTTTATTGTCCCGAACCGGGAAATTCATTTTGCAGCGTTCGTCGTCAATGCGCTAACCACTACACTACCCACGCCATTCGTAACGAAATTTCAAATGTAGGAGCAATTGAGGTGGGTTCGCATGCTACACAAGTGCGTAATTCTTGTTGTAAAT
>OZ024858.1:23614322-23651822 GCA_964017155.1 Oasisia sp. SBJ-2009
TCATATTGAACTTGCCAAATGTCTGCTGTTTGGCTTCAGGTCTACCTATTTCACAGACATACAATGACAATTTATATGACTCAATGTGATTAGCTAGGTCGTTATTATACAAAATAAGCAGAAACGGCCCATCTGGGGAACCTTGTGGTACACCGGACAACACATATCTCCACTCAGATGCTTTACATTCGATGGCATTGACTGTCTACGTAATGTAGCATGGTCCGTTTAAGAATAGTTCAAGATGGACGAATCATCTATAACCGAAACACTTACAAAGGTATTCTTGTATTGAAACTGAAAACAATGTTCCGTACGCCCTGCAAATTCCGATTTGTGAAAAAGTATGTTTTTCCACAGTAGCCATGTGTTTTATCTACGGACGCCATAATCAATGATCAAATACTGGTGAGAGTAGTTGTGTTTGTACAACGTCTCGAGGTGTGTGTATTTTAAACCAAAAACAAACGTATAGATGTCTAAGAATTTCATATCCAAACAATTATGTCTTTGTGTTTTGTTGATTCACTTTAATCATGATATATTTAACTCGAGGTTTGCAAGACATGTTCAGAAATAACTTCGCTCGGGCCATTTTTCATTCGCCATGTTAAAGTGATAGAATGACGGGACGGGACAACGGAATTGCAGCAACGCCAGGTCCAGCTCCGTACAATTACGTTTAAAACTATCTTTAGCATATGTCTTATATTTCCGACCTTAACTTTGCTATTATATTAATATTCTCTTGAAGTAATTACAGTATTTCACAGCATTTTTTGTCTTAAAAGTATTATTTACGGGTGACTGTGCTACTAAAGAAGCGAGACTGTGCGTGCATTAGCGATACAATAATACGTGTGTTTTACTCAGAGAAGCCAATGCAATTACTCTTGTACGCAGCAAGCAGCTGTCGTTTTCAACAATCGAGAGGCGTATTTTGCGAAACAGATGTCTCGATAGTCATTCGGCAGCAGGAATACAGTTCGGCCAGAGACGTGACACACCGACGAACTAACTATATAAGGCGGCAGTGTTGATGGAACACGACGTACGACCAACAAACGAAATCTACACAACCAACGTAGTCAGGTCTTCAGCTATTCTGCGAGGATGAACAAAGTGTTCGTGTGTGTTCTGGTGCTGGCTCTGGCAGCGATGGTCAGCGCTAATGGTAAGTCTCACACTCTAAAATAATGTCAGCGTACTTAGATATTAACCATTGCTGAAGCCTGGCACAACCAAGTCGTTTCAAATGTGATAATGTGAAGATGTATCATGTATTATTATCTTTATTGTGTAGTCATGTAAGTTATATTAATTCATGTAAATGTGATCAATACATTATAGGTGAAATCATTGTTTACAATATAGTTCTTTTGTTAGTAATATAGTTCTTTTGAGGATTATGGCGACCAGTTTACTTGTCTTAGTCGTTATTATCTCACATTAAAAAACTGGTCGCAACTAAATTGTTTATGTTGTATATAATTAATATAATAATAATTCCAAATAAAGGCTTACGTACTTACCTACTTACTTGCCGCTGATAATTATGATATTGTAGAACCTATATTAATATTGCGCGGTATTGACGGGAAAGATGGTCGGTGGCGCTTAAATAAAACGTCCGTAACCAACACGAGCAATTAGTTTGGATTCAGTATCGCTGGAACGGTAACCAGATGACTGACTGTGGATTATAAGTGTTATCCTTTTATATTTATATGTGGTGCAACATGTTAATAAATACTTCGAATAACTACGTTCATTGCGAAGCTCAGCAAACACACCAGAACATGAACCTTATGTACATGACGATTCAAACCGAAATGTATAATAATAACAATTACGTAATAAAAAACTAATACATATGTGTGTATATATATATATATATATATATATATATATATATATATATATATATATATATATATATATATATATATATATATACATTGTTCACTTGTTCCATATATAAAGATATATATATATATATATATATATATATATATATATATATATATATATATATATATATAAATCCAAGGGTTAGGCGACACCTTGTAAATCGCAAGGGTTGGGCGACAGTTTGTATATATTCTTCTAAGCATAAAAATTACATAAAAATTAGTCTAGTATGCATAAACTATCTACTATAATACAGTGCCGAACATTTTTGTAAGCAATAGTTAAAATTAAAAGATATACTTTTGGTGTCGCCTAAATAGTGTCGCCCTAACGTAACCGTTCAAAATGTTCACGCAAAGTTATAAGCTTACGGCGACACAAAAAAAAAACGCTGGATGTATGTTTTGCAAACCAATCAGCGAAGAGCAAGATTTTAAGGTCAAGGTTGTAAATGGCCAACGATGGTTTTAGCAAAACTCTCGACTCAATTATTTGTTGCGCTTTCTCGTGAAAGATTCGTTGTGGAATGTGGCAGACGCAAGTTATAAAGAACGGGCACAATGGTTACGTAAACCTTGCAAGTTTTCTAGGCGCCAGGTGACGTAAGATGTCGAAAATAAAGGATTATACCATAGGCATAGCGGTTCTGCCAGCGTCATCGTCGTCTGATAATCATGACATGTATTATGTAAGTATAGACATCGATATCCTGATATTTTAATTAATTAAAACTGACTTGATTAATTCGAAGAGATATTTATTAGTTTGAGCTTGACGTGAAATGGGCATTTTATGAAACTGTGCCCGTCTGAATTCGCTGGATATCATACTAGCCGGCACTTATGCAGAATTCGGACCCACCTCAATTTTGCCATTGTAACTCACTGTATCTTTGACTTTGTCTACATTTGATAATTGATCTTGTTAATTCAATCATTTAATATCATCTTGCGCATATTTATGTTTTATAAACAGCGCGTCTTAGCATACTTTTGAAGTCGAAAAGACAGCGCAGTCGCCATAAACAAACTGTTTATCGCTCATTCCATGTGCACGGCGCCGTGACACATGCATCGCTGCGCTTGCGACTGGCACAAATCGGAGCACTATTTGGGTCTAAAAATTCAATATTTTGTGAAACATAAATATACCTGGGAATGCTGATTGATCATGTTAAGGATTACAGTTTGTGTGAGGTATCCAATATAGACAAATATGCAGTTATAATGGCAAAATTGAAGCGGGTCGGAATCTCTGGACGATGCGGTATGAAGATTGAAGTCGATGGATATCATAATATAGGTTAGGTATATACAAAAATTGAATATATTATACCATCATTTAGATGGTGCCATGTGATAGATAATAATGTGTAGTTAATAAAACTTTTTTGAAATCTTCAGTATTTAGGGAGAAATAAACATTTTAAATCTTAAAATTGCTGCATTTTTTTTCTATTTTATTTTGGGCCATTTCTTGTGCACATGTTGCATAATGACTGCATAAAATAGGTTGGAAACCAGTAATAACATTGGAACCAACCATTTAACTTACGCATGTGAAACTAAAAATGGGTCAACCCTTTGGGAAATATAATGTGTTGTGACCTTGATTTGACCTTCAAAGTTGACCTAGATATTATATCTGACCTAGATTTGACCCACAGTATGGTGTTAATTATTCATTGTTTAGTTTTATTACAGAAAAGGGTTATAAGATTAATTTGTGGTGCCAAAAGACTTGATCGCACAAACTTACTCTTTCACAATGTACATATTCTTAAAATACCAGATCTTGTCAAACTAAAAACTGCTATAATTATGTTTAAGGCATATTGTTATATAAATTACCAATGAATGTACAAAAATTATTCAGAATACAGGAATCACGATATTCATCCAGGCATAAATGTAACTTCAAGCAAATCTATGTACGTATTAACTTTTAAAATATGTGTATTTCTGTTACTGGGGTTAAACTTTGGCACACCCTCGATAATTCACTGGTTAATGTAAAAATGTTCACCATTTCAAAAAGTGTTCTACAGATAGACTAATGGTATAATGGTATAATGTTGGTAAAATTGTTTAGGTAATGAGCCTTGCTAACATTTAAATATCAAAACTGTGAATATAGCAACTTTATGGACACTTTAAAAGGTTATTCGAACTTGACCTAATTATTTGACCTATATTTCACATCTGACCTACATACTGAAATTTATTGCATAATTAATTAATAAATTCACCATGAATCTTGATAAACCCTTTGATATGTGAATTATTTTGTGACCTTGACTTGACCTTTACAGTTACATTCCCATTTTTTTCTATAATATCTCCCACCTCCCTCTCCTTCCCTCTCCTTCCCTCTCCTTCCCTCCCACCTCCCTCTCCGTCCATCCCACCTCCCTCTCCTTCCATCCCACCTCCCTGTCCATTCCTCCCACCTCCCTCTCCTTCCCTCCCACCTCCCTCTCCTTCCCTCCCACCTCCCTCTCCTTCCCTCCCACCTCCCTCTCCTTCCCACCTCCCTCTGCTTCCCTCCCACCTCCCTCTCCTTCCCTCCCACCTCCCTCTCCATCCATCCCACCTCCCTCTCCTTCCCTCCCACCTCCCTCTCCTTCCCTCCCACCTCCCTCTCCTTCCCTCCCACCTCCCTCTCCTTCCCTCCCGCCTCCCTCTCCTTCCCTCCCACCTCCCTCTCCTTCCCTCCCACCTCCCTCTCCTTCCCTCCCACCTCCCTCTCCTTCCCTCTCCTTCCCTCCCACCTCCCTCTCCTTCCCTCCCACCTCCCTCTCCTTCCCTCTCCTTCCCTCCCACCTCCCTCTCCTTCCCACCTCCCTCTGCTTCCCTCCCACCTCCCTCTCCTTCCCTCCCACCTCCCTCTCCATCCATCCCACCTCCCTCTCCTTCCCTCCCACCTCCCTCTCCTTCCCTCCCACCTCCCTCTCCTTCCCTCCCACCTCCCTCTCCTTCCCTCTCCTTCCCTCCCACCTTCCTCTCCTTCCCTCCCACCTTCCTCTCCTTCCTTCCCACCTCCCTCTCCTTCCCTCCCACCTCCCTCTCCTTCCCCCCCACCTCCCTCTCCAACCCACCTCCTTCTCTGTGGCTGTGTCTTCGTGTTGCTCCTCCTCAGCTCCTTGAGTTCCCTGGCTGCGTCCTCCCTCTTCCCCAGTAAGTCCCTCTCCACCTCCCTCATGTGGTGGACTTCTGCCGTCCCACAGCTAGGTCAAGGGCTTCCAACTCAGCCCGGCGGTCCTACAACATACGGTCCATGGTCTCACTGTAGGGTGACTTAGAGACCCAGAGAACAGTCACTGGTCTCACTGGAGGGTGACTTAGAGACCCAGAGAACAGTCACTGGTCTCACTGGAGGGTGACTTAGAGACCCAGAGAACAGTCACTGGTCTCACTGGAGGGTGACTTAGAGACCCAGAGAACAGTCACCGGTCTCACTGGAGGGTGACTTAGTGACCCAGAGAACAGTCACTGGTCTCACTGGAGGGTGACTTAGAGACCCAGAGAACAGTCACTGGTCTCACTGGAGGGTGACTTAGAGACCCAGAGAACAGTCACCGGTTTCACTGGAAGGTGACTTAGAGCATTTTGCTGTAATGTATTCATTTTTTTGTCGCAACTAATTAATTGAATTTCTTTTATATCTCTATTTTACATTATAATTTATTATTTTAACTTTTAAACTAACAACATTAATTTATGTATTTATATTGTTTAATTTGTCTCATTTTCCTGTATGTGTCTATGTTAAGTGCTATGAATTCTCTGGATATGGCACTATGCAAAATAAACATTATTATTATTATTATTATTATAGAACTCACATTCAACGAACGTTTTCAAAACAGTGATATTGCTGCTGCGATATCCCTGGGACATTATTACTGTGACACATTATGAAGTATCCTTTTGGCACATCCTGGTGTTGACAGGTTTCACTATATGTAATGCAAAGATCAGTTTTGACATCACATGAATGCACAAAAGTGCGGAAATTTACTGCAAAAAGTCCTTTTTATTACTTGAGTTTTATCTCAGGTGTTTTAAAAATATGTCTGCAAGCACTTAGCTTAACTGCTACATTGCCAAGTTAAACATTTAAAGTAAGGTTAAAACTCTTACTTTACTTTTATGTTTAGTGTCTTCAGCAAAGGAAAACATTTCTATATAGATTGTATCGATAAAATAAAATGTTTTAAATTTGTCAGAAACTGTAGCACAGGCAATCCATAATTTCTTTCACATTGTCACATACCTTTAGTTCCACTTTCAGTTTCTTTAGAGCTCTTCTTTCAATATCGTCAACAAACAGAACGTGACGACTTTCTTCACTGCCGGATGCAGACAGCTCCTAGAGGAACAGTAACACTAACATTTTAGTATATTTAATATATATTCCACTACATTTCATTACATTTAAACAAAGCAATCTTACTGTTAAGCGACACTTTCACACAGAAATATAGTAAATACAATACAGTAATGTTATCAAAGCAATGGTGCCAGCTTCCAGGTTGTAATTGATGATTCATTTAATATTACGTTCTTGTGACTACAACATGCGTGTTGAAGGTTTACTGTCTGCCAATTTGTGTTTGGATAATTTATAACCTCAGAACAATGTTTGCAATTTGAAAGATTCCGCCTGCAACACGTTCAAATTGTAAATAAAACATCTAATTTCAAAACAAAATTGATTAGCAATAACACCGAGCTGAGCAGATTTAACTGCAATACACTTTGATGTTTAACTTTGCCACGTTCTAGCAGCAAACTTCTTCTCGTTACCAATTATTCTGAGTAGAGAAGATGGCACCCTTGCTTTAAGATATTCTTAGCACGAACTATTGTATGTTATAAACAGTATCTGGAATATGAAAGCACATAGTTGCGTGGCACGTACCCCATATCGGCTCAGCTGAGACTTGAGAGAGCGAATTGTCTCCTGTAGTTTATTCGCATAATCCTCCTGCAGAAAAACATGTCATCAACAATGTGACTTCCTCACTCATTGACGCTGGTAGTACCCTTTTGAAAGGTATAAATCACACATGCACTGACACTATAACTGTATCTTGTAATGCTGATAGCGGTGAGCAAAAAAATATTTATCTGAGTAACAACTGAATAATGATAATATTTTTACTGAATGCTGAGTGAATCTGCACAATTCGGAGTGGGTGAAATCTGTGCATTTTCATATATCCGAAAACTCCTTGTTAAAATTGTCTTATTTTACTGTATGTGTCTTATGTTAAGTGCTATGATTTTTCTGGGTATGACACTATACAACATAAACATGATTACATTCAAGGAATGTTTTCACAACAGAAACAGCTGCTGCAATATCACTGGGACATTATTACAGTGACACATTATGGAGTATCCTTTTGGCACATCCTCGTATTGGCAGGTTTCACTATATGTAAAGCAAAGATCAGTTTTGTTTTGAGATGATATGAATGCGCAAATGCGGAAATTTACTGCAAAAAGAATTTTTATATTTTTTATTACTTGAGATTTTATCTCAGGTGTTTGACAGATAACGACTCGGTGTATATCGAGGTTGTATTCAATATAGCACCACATCCAATTTGAAATTGTTCGTGGCGCTTTACATACATTAAAATCCTAAAATACAAATACACACCAGAAGAAAAACATAAATATACTAGTAACATATATAAACAATTAAAAAAAATATCAATATAATAACACAAATTATTGAAGCTAAATAAATATATATATATATGTATGTATAATAAATAGGTTAAATAAAATATCGATAAAAGTACACAAACATTAAACTAAGCCGCGAGAACAGTCAGAAAGAAATATATATATATATATATATATATATATATACATATACATATACATATACACACACACACATATATATATATATATATATATATATATATATATATATATATATATATATATATATATATAATCTAAAACATAAACACTGATTAAAACAAGTCCAAAAAAAGCACAGATTACGACTCGGTGTATATCGAGGTTGGCAATGACACTTACCTGCCGCGGGACTGATCGGAGCAAAGACAATTAAAGGAAGACCAATCACATGCGCTGTTTCCCATTGGACGCCATTTTTAAAACATAGACCGCAGCGAACCAAGCGGCTGGGTTGCAAAAGTCAGATCAACATGGCGCACGCCAGGCACGGCGGTTCGTTTTGCTCAGCCTTTGGCTGCAGCAACAACAAAAGCGTCAACGCAGAGCTTTCATTCTTCAGATTCCCGAAAGATAAAGACAGGTAGGCATTAAATCAATACAAACTAAAAAGAAATACCATGCATAACACACATAAATGCATAAATGCAACGCCTCGACACGCCTCTCCCCCCCCCCCCCCAGTCAGTGTCAGACTGGATGTCAGCTGGTGATGTAAACAAAAACACTCCGTATGGCTGGGACGGGTTTAGTAGTAGTTGGGCCAAGTAATAGTACTGTCGTGGGCGGGGGGGGGGGGGGGGGTGGTTATCAATGACAATAAATTAACAGTATGTCCCAGCGGATCTTGTGGTGGGCTGAACTAAGAGTAAATATCACTGACACTGTATCATGTGTCCAGACTGGCCTACTTGTCCTTGTTCATGTACATGGTGTATCTAAATTCTAGATAATAGAATAGGTGCCTTGGCAAAATATTAGCAATAAATGTGTAATGCTGGCTGTAATTCAATGTTTTTGCACTTCTTATTTCAGGATTAAGCGATGGGTTATAAACTCTAGAAGGGAAGATCTGTTGAAAAGATACTGCGGGTATCTCTATAACAACTGCCGGATGTGCGCTAAACACTTCACCGAGTCACAGTTTATGAATGCCAACAGCCGTGACAAGCTGGTATGGGATGCAGTTCCCACGTTATTCAGCTGCAATCAATCAGATCGCCAGAAAGAAAGCAAGCCCCCCCAAGGATAGAACTTAATCTTCTGAGCATGTAGTTGAGCAAGATACTTCAGTCCTGGTAAAATCAATGTTCTTGATTATATTCATGTCAAACCAGATGATTGTATTGTTGTAAATTGCTTGAGACAGTTGACTAGATATATAGTACATCACCATACAGTATACATATAACCCTGGCTGGACTAAGGTATAAGAGGGGTTATACAGGTGTTTTACATAATCAACTGATAACATTAGTATGTTTCAATAATTGTAACGTTTTTGTGAGAACACCGAAATAAATCTGTATGTCATTTGGACACTAAATATTGTAAATGGCAACCAACATTTTGGCTATATTTTGCAGTCACACGATATGAATTGCAAACTATGCAAATTCAATGAAACTGAAGACTAACTATAATGAATATTGTGAACAAATGTACATGTAGCTAACAATGTATTGACATTTTAATACTGGCACATATTCCTTTCCTTTTTGTGCGGCACATGACTATCATGTATCAATATACAGCACAGGTTGTATGTATCATATGCATCTTTCATCTGCGAAATTACATTAATTCTAAACATAGATGGACATGTGCAGACATTATTTATTTGTAGACGTGTGTGTCAAAAATAAAAATAAACTCATTTGAAGTGGCTTGATTACAAAATGATATGTATTTGATAAATGAAAGATGATGTTGAATACTTTCTGCAAATGTTGGCAAATCAAGCCAAATTGGCATGTTTTTGGGCTCATTTGAAGTGTATACTAACTTTAATATCTGTACCCATGCTATTAATGCCTACAATAAATGTATTATTGTACCCATGTCTTTTTTGTTCATGTTTTTGATCTGTTTCAGAATAGGAATGAAATATTTCTAAAAATTGGGATTGGACAGTAACTGTCTGAACTGAATTATATTGATTGATTGATTTATTAAGGAATCCACGTTCAGTAATAAAACTGTTGAGGTGAAGCCTTCAGACATTAAAAATACAAAAGTATGCACTGGTGTAAAAAAATACAATTTAAACATCATGAAAACAAGTTATGAATATGACTAGGAATAGACACATAATTTAACGCACACACAACTGTATGACAAAGTGTTAAAATAGAGGAACACATAAACCACAGGGAGGCATATATGATGGTGTTGGCAATTTGGGCGGGTGGAGGTTTAGCATGTTTAGGTGAGATGTTAAACATCATGTGTACCAAAACAAGAAGTAAATATGACTAGAATACAAAGATTGAAAGTAGTAGAAAAGACACTTAGGGCTACATCATAATTTACTGTACATACATCCTTTCAAATTTACCATGGACCAGTTGTGTGTCCATAGGCAGTACATGTATCAAGATGTATATATATAACCGGAAAATTTCAACAAATTTTAAAATGCACTTTCAGGCTATGGACATAATTATTGACTGCAGCATATCTTCAGCTGACAGGGAGAGGTTGTCTGGGGACATGGTAAAGAAAGAACCAGGCACAATGATCATATCTGAGATTTCATGAATCCTATCATAATGTAGCCGTGAAATGACCATAAATTATTATACATTTTTGAAAATCGATATATTTGGCGCATAATTTTTTTTTTTTTATCTTTACATGTCCAACACCCCCCCCCACCACCCCCCACACACACCCCAAGTCAACGTACGAGCAGTCGATCGCTTTTTAACCAAATGAATGAAAGCACGCCGGTTTGCTTATGAACTCGCATGACACCCAGCCGCTTGGTGCGCCACCAGTTCAAAATCCAAAATGCCACCGGCTGAGTGACATCTCTCCCCTTTACGCTCTCTGATCGGAGTGCTGAACATCACCGGGTGAGTGGTCCTGCCATCTGGTGTCGCCTGCAGGAACACCTGTCCTGGCCCCGCGATGGGGTGGTGGTCGTGGGGGGTGGACACCAGGTACTGGCCCCCAGGAGTGGCCGGGGCACGAATGTCACCCCAGCCCCCTGGGGACCAGCCCCCTGCTGGAGGTCTTGCCCGGGAGCAGGGGTCGCTCCCTGGGCTGTGGGAGTCATGAATCCACCAGGCGCCTGAACGAACACAGGTTATTGATTATGTGGGAATTGTTGTCGATTCTGTGGGAATTGTTGTTGATTCAGCTGGTATTGTTGTTGATTCGGTTGGAATAAATCACCACCAGGTGGCGCAGTGGTGCTCTGAGCTGCAAACAGCGCGAGAAAAGAACACGTAAGTTCTCGTTGTCTCCTCCCTTCGGCATATGTCTATATATTAGTTTGATGTATTTATTGATTTATTTATTTTATTCATCGTCGTTAATTCTATATAATATTTAATTAACAGTTTTAATATGAATAATTTAACGTTTCTACATTGTTGTTTATCTGAAAGTTAATTTTACAGTTGTATTTATTATTATTAATATTAGTTTTAACACATAATAAATAGCTTTATATTTTATTGTACAGCGCTTTGAGCATATTTGGATACTGCGCTTTGTAAATAATAAATAATATTATTATTATATGTTGTTGTTACAATGTTATGATCCTATGAAGTCTCATTGAACTAATCAGTCTTTTTCACAACATTTACACCAAGCCGACCTTTCTATGTTGGCACTGAGGGTGGTCACTGCAAGGGTACTTGTCGTCCTCAGTGGTTCTTTTATGTCCCAAATTGAGACAGGACTGACATTAACATGATTATCAGATTCACGATGGATACGCAGTCCCCAATGTTGAGAGCCAGGTTTTAACAGCAAATATACCATGCCTGTGCAGCTGTGCTAAAAACTACATGCCCTGCACCTCTCAGTTAAAGCTACTTTGCAGGTCCTCTTTTACAAAGCTACAACTGTCGTACATTCCATTCTCACAATTACCAAAACCTTCAGGCAACCTACTGCACCCACCTGTAATTTCAACATAACGTCAACTTTTTGAAATCCAATTATATCATGAAAATATGATAATGACAATAATATGAACATCTTTATAGGGCCATTTTCAGCCAAAATTACTAAAAGGCGCTTTGCAGGTTTAATCATTAAAAAAACAAATCACAAATACTAATAGATTAAGATCATTAAAATCGTCATAGACACTAAAACATAAAACTGCAGTATTTTTTTTAAACTACAGGTATACGCAAAATGTATACAAATTTATATATTTATAAAGCAGTATCAAGAAATACCCCCTACCTCCATTAGGCAAGAGTCCATATTGGGCCCCAGCTGTTGTGACTTGAGGCATGGTTTGGTCATACCCGGAGCCGGCCATAAGTCCTGGCTGGTCAAACCCGAGTTGACCGGCATCAGTCATGTCCACCCCGTAGTGCTGGTCAGCCGCGGGAGGGGCGACTACCTGACCCCCAGCCCCACAGAAAGTAGGCACTGGTCTCCCGGAGGTAGAACTGGGCGGGGGCGGATGGCTGGGCTGGTCCAGGTAGGGAGGGGCCCCCTGAAGGAAAGAACGCAGGCAAGAACAGGTAAGTTCTGCACTCAGCAGAGTGGTCTAGACACACTCAGCAGGGTGGTCTAGTCACACTCAACAGGGCGGTCTAGACGCACTCAGTAGGGTGGTCTAGACGCACTCAGCAGGGTGGTCTAGACGCACTCAGCAGGGTGGTCTAGACGCACTCAGCAGGGTGGTCTAGACACACTCAGCAGGGTGGTCTAGACACACTCAGCAGGGTGGTCTAGACACACTCAACAGGGCAGTCTAGACACACTCAACAGGGTGGTCTAGACGCACCCAGCAGGGTGGTCTAGACGCACTCAGCAGGGTGGTCTAGACGCACTCAGCAGGGTTGTCTAGACGCACTCAGCAGGGTGGTCTAGACACACTCAACAGGGTGTTCTAGACGCACTCAGCAGGGTGGTCTAGACACACTCAGCAGGGTGGTCTAGACACACTCAGCAGGGTGGTCTAGACGCACTCAGCAGGGTGGTCTAGACACATTCAGCAAGGTGGTCTAGACGCACTCAGCAGGGTGGTCTAAACACACTCAACAGGGTGGTCTAGACACATTCAGCAAGGTGGTCTAGACGCACTCAGCAGGGTGGTCTAGACGCACTCAGCAGGGTGGTCTAGGCACACTCAGCAGGGTGGTCTAGACGCACTCAGCAGGGTGGTCTAGACGCACTCAGCAGGGTGGTCTAGACACACTCAGCCTCGATTCGAATGAAATTACAGATTCGTCCGTTCCGCATTTCATCTTTCGCCAAATTGCCGATAACGTGCATTTTTCGTTTCGCCAATCTGTAAAAAAAATTGTGTATGGCGAAAGCCTAGCGCGAACCCGGTAATTACTGGTCCCCCAATTAAGCAGCCCTTAGAGAGGCCCAGTAACACAATACAGATGCCTTGTGCATCCTTGGCTATTAGAAAGTCATGATAAGGAAGATAACAAATCCTGCATGGGTAAATTAACACCTTAAAGAGTATATAATTCTGCTCCGCTTTTACCCACCTTTAAATGTCACGGTGCTGGTTCACGTCCACGCGGACAGCCAGTCGCTGCCACGTCCCACGAACGTCGCCCGGTACAAAATTACGCAACATGTACGGGAGTGTCAGCGACCGATGTCGCTTCGATCAGCGCAGCAACTTGTATCTTGCCGCATCTATTCACGCCTCGAAGTGCTGACCCAGGGAATATCATCGGGCAACCGGAACGTGTTTATAAACACGCCGAACGCTGTGTGTGTGTGTGTGTGTGTGCGTGCGTGCGTGCGTGCGTGCGTGCGAGCGAGCGAGCGTGTGTGAGTGAGTGAGTGTGTGTGTGTTGAGGTCAGCTTAGAATTTAGAATATGTTGAGGACTGCAGTAATGATATTAAGAAGTCAAGGGGTAAGTAAGGCCCATATTCCAGTGTTGCACTGTTGTACGCGTTTAATGAACTGTATCAACAAAGTAATGTTTGCCATTTATGAAATGTTTTGACAATTATGTTTCAATAAATTTGAATCTTTCTTCCAAGGGAGTTGAATTGTTTTTGTGTAAATAACACGTGAACGTTCACAGCAGAGAGTCTAGAGAATAAATATAAAACTATATAGTAATATGTTACGGTTGATCTAATTTCTTAGTTACTCTATGTTACATAGAAATTAGAAAAATCCATATAAATGAAACCATGACCATACATTCTGAAATCCCTTCCACCTTTATATAAAACCGACATGTGCATAATTCTTACTTCACTACACCCACTCACTCTTCTAGCTATATATATATATATATATATACTCCTAAAGGCAGCTTATGTCGACCGATTATGCACAAGGACCGGCTTATGTAGACCGCTGTTTTATGTAGACCCTCTCTTTATATATATATATATATATATATATAATACACATGGTTATATCAGCGTTCGGCGTGTTTGTAAACACGTTCTGGTTGCCCGATGATATTCCCTGGGTCAGCACTTCGAGGCGTGAATAGATGCGGCAAGAGACAAGTTGCTGCGCTGATCGAAGCGACATCGGTCGCTGGCGCTCCAGTACATGTTGCGTAATTTTGGACCGGGCGACGGTCGTGGGGCGTGGCAGAGACTCGCTCTTCGAGCACGTTTGGCTGTCTGTCGAACAATCATGGGATGTGCCGATTATGTTGCGCCGAGCCGGGTCAAACTCGAAAGAAGCGCATTTAACGTGTTCTAAGCTGATACAGTTCTAAATAATGGTTTAATTTGAAAAAAATGATCTAACTAATAACATTGAAAGTCTTCGAAAAGGCATCGATTGACGGCTTGTCTCTCCGGGTAGATTACCCGGACGTGAATCAGCACCATGACATTTAAGGTGGGTAAAGGCGGAGCAGATCTATATACTCTTTAAGGTGTATACCCAGCCAATACACTGCTAAGGCTCCACTTGGCTCTATGCTCTTTAATTAATTGCAGAATATTTGTTTGACGAATAGATATTATATTTTAGTTCTAATATATACAATATTAACACTTCCGTCAGTAAATGTGGTTAACAGTGATTCTCTTTTCAAAGCTTCGGGTTTACTGTTCCAAAGAAATGGATATGCCAATTTTTTTATTTGTTCCACCTTGTTTGGTACTGAGGTAAGACTCCCTACGTACCAACCTGACCTCCCCTATGGGACTCCAGTGTTCCCATAGTCATTTTTCTTGGGATTGTAGCTATAGGCCGTCTCCAGGTATATGAATCTAATTGCCATATCCTCCTGTCCTTCCAGTTTCTTCTCTACTACCTACCTCTGGACAAACATCCCATCCGTTGTTCCTCTTCCTTGTCTAAACTCCAGCTGTTCTTCAACGATTTCCCCTTACACTATTGCTTTTATTCTGCCATCCAGAATTCTTTCCAGCAACTTCAACATATGGCTTAGCAACGTGTGACATGTGATAACACTCCACACAGTATTACTATATTGAAATAATAGCCCCAATAAAAGCAAGCAAATAGAGCAAAATCACATATAAATTATAGAATGCATAATTATTATGAGTTTGTGTGTGTGTGTGGGGAGGGGTGTGCGTGTACGTGTGTGTCGTATTTACATTCAATGCTTACTTCTATTAGAAAACCTATGCAGCATCGATCATCTGGTTGTGTTTTACATTTTACCCCAACAGTAAATACAAATATTGGGAGTAGGTTTTTTTTCTGTGACTCTATTACTCGTTGGAATAGAGGTCTATGCTTCCTTCGATCAAGTGTTAGATCAGACGCAGGCTGAATTATTATGCGATTCTTAAATATTTTAAATATCTTGCTTTTTCAATTTTGAATTAGTAATGGTTTATGAAAAATAGATATAAAATCAAATTACTTTACTAAACCGTTACGTTGCGGTTTGTGTACGTGACAATCAATTGCTGCACGTGACCTTAGTCAAGCATAACCATTGCCAATAGTATTTATAATGGTAACGTATGGGCGGCATCATATATGCTATATCAAACTGATCCCATTTTGTGGACACACCGGTGATATGCAAGAGGTTACGTGACGTGATAATGTTAGTGTACGCTGCGCACGTGTTTGATGATAATATACTATATTTTTGCTCAAAAATCAGTAAGAAACTTTATATTATCGGTAATGTCTATGCTAATATAAAGTCTTCTTCGGAAGGAGGGTGCAGATTAATACAAAAAAGAAATGTGACGATGACAACAGTATACCCACACAACACAATCTCTTACACATAAAAGCACGCTCTTTTTTTCTCCCGTTAGTCTCTCCCCTCAGTCTCCCCTCTCTCCCTCTCCTTCCTTCATCCCTCTCCTTCCCTCCCTCTACCCCCTCACTGAATTATCAGAATAATGTTTGTTAGTGCTAATATCACCCATCTATCTAATCCCTTATATAGAATACCATTATAAAGAAGTGTCTTGGTGATTTGGCGCAGGAATTGTGGAACAAATTATAGTGAACATTCATGCATCCGGGACATTATGTATTGTTAGAAAGTGTTTAAAGGCATATCTTTTTATTAGACATTTCAATTAATTCAAATTGTTTTGAAATGACGGACAATGCTTTAGAATTTCATTTTAGTGCCATACACGTTTTAATCAGTGTTTATGTTTTAGATTAATTTATAGATTTATATATATATATATATATTTACGTACACAGTTTTAGTAAAGGTTTTAATTCTATATTAATTTATATAATTTACGTACCTAGTTTTAGTAGTATTCATCTTAAAAACAGTGTTTAATTTATTTTAAATTAATTTATATAATTTACATACCAGGGTTTACTAGTACATCTTAAAACAAAAAAATTAATATCATTTATATAAATTTATGTATAAATTTATAATATAAATTTATAATATAAATCAGTCATGTGGGAATTAGCGCTATATAAAAACTGTATTATTATTAATATTTAAACCCTTCAGTGTCCATTTTTAGCAAATAGATGAAAGAAATGCACAAATGAGTAGCGCTGCAATCCGTTTTCGTTCTGATGCACAATGTGTCAGAGTGAACAAGTTTGTGAGGTTGTTTTTCTCTCTTTGTCTGTCTCTCTTCTGATTTACCTCTCCCCATCCCATCCTTTTAAAAATACTCAACATTTTCTCCCTTCCTCCCTGCTTGGCGGCCCTTCGCCGTCTCCCTCTCCCACTCCCTCACTTTCTTTATCCTTTACAATTTCCCTTCTCACTGTCCCTCTACACCCGTCTTCCTCCATACTTTCATCAACCAATCCTTTTCAACCCTCCCGTCATTCTAATTAAGCCGCAATTCGGTACGGTCATGGGTATTTGCACATTCGACAAGAACAGCGAAGCTACTTGTGCCATTCAAGGCAAACTTGATTTGCCTGTGTGTAATACCTGTCATGTGTCATTGTCAGTTTAACACAGACAATGCAATGTTTCACTGCCGTGGACATTCTTAGACTGACGTGCGGCCTCCGACAATGGTATGTTCTTGGTCCCGCTCAAGAACGCACTAATTGACAATGTATAATTAGCAACATCTGTCGCGTTGAACATGGCAGTTGCTACAAACAAATGCCTTAAGCGTTCGATCGAAAGCATGGATTTGTCGAATTTTAAGTGCAGTTGTAGTCGAAATGCAGTTCTCCCGGTTTTCAGTACAAGACCAACTTCACGTGTTTACGGATGCTTCGTTTAGGGTCGGGTGCAGCGTATCGTATGATATTCAGCAAACGATATACATTTGACGCTCTATGTGGTTTGACAGTTGGTCTCGAATGAGCTGCACATGTTGCAGTTTGGGGAGTCATCAGACATTGGGATATACAATTAGACGCCAAAAAGAGAGCGACGACTGCTACAGACAATTGCTTTAAGGTAGGCCATGTGTGTAATGTTGTTTTAGAACGGCTACTGTTGGTAGTACATTACATTAGTTGCCATATGGTACATGCAGTGTCGACATTATGTATCGCTAACATGCATAGTCAAACCAGCAAGGCATTACGGAAGACAAACATTATCATCATTATGCATAACTGTTAGCATCGTTCTACTGTGAATATAATTATACAGATAATACATTTCTCAGTAATCAAAACATTACTTGGCAACATAGTTTATATGTAATGAATGGATCCACTTGCTGATTTGCGTCGATGTAAATCGTAGGTAAGCATTGTATTTATTTATCAAAGAAAATAACTAATAATGTTTTAATCCACCTGTGTTTATTATTTTAAATTATGAATTATCGTATATCAAGGCGAGTTATATTATTCACTGTAGGGTGTACTGTATTATGTATCTGCGTTTAAAAATAATGCCTTATTTAATTTTATGAAGGAGGAAATGTCGGCGACGCCATATTGTTGCCCAACTTCCGCTATAGAACCATGAATCTGTCTAAGTCTACATTAATAATTATAGTTATGCATGTTAACATGTTTTATGTATGATATGATATAGCGTGACATATAAGCGAAGTTGTAATGTAATGCTACAAAATAAATAACGTCAGATATATCAGCTTACGTGTTTTACAAGTTGACACCACAATTTCACCAGCTAAGGCTCGGCATGGGTTTATAAGCAAACAAAATGGCTACCTTCTGCAACTGAGTGTTCCGACCGCACGTGGCGGAAGGGGTTACCAGTGACGCTCATCCTATGGAGGTCACAACCGGTGCGGCGAACCGGGGTTTGGGCCAGGTAATTTCCCTCCCATAGGAACACTTCCGGCGGAAGTCGGTCAGTTGTGAGGGAGTAAGGATTGTGACCAACCGTGCCAGGGAACGTTATGAGGAGCAACCGATGAGGTACCCCTGGCCGAACTAGTTACATTAGATTGTACTACAGGCTATATACCCAGTGTCTCCCACTTCCTCATTCCCTCTCTTTTGTTTTTCAAAGTTTTGTTGTTGTAGGAAACAGTTATACTCGCAACAGCACATTGACTTATTTTAAGGTATATTGTAAATGTTTTAACAGCTTTAATCGTACACAACTCAGCCTCACGGGAAGCTTTAGTTAATTTGTTGTACGTACGTAAATATTATTGAAAGATATAAAAATGCTTGAACTCTCTTACATTTCAAATGTGGAACGTCCACGCCTAAGTATACATCGCCTTGTATGTAACTACAAGGGGACGTACCTAATTATATATTGGAATTATATTATGTTGTATTAAAAAAAAATTATTTTAATATCTGTTGATATATTTCATGATTTTTTCATTCTATAGTAATAATTATTATATTTTTCGTATATCGCGCTTATCCAAATAACTGTTTTGGCTGGAATTATAATTGTAAAAGAATTAATACCATACATAAAATCATCAATATTTTATTGATAGTAAATTGTTAAGATACAATCATTTCTACTATACAAAATAAACTACATTGTCTTTAGTCATCAATAAGTAAATAAATATAACTATGGTGTATTAATAATAGTACATTGAATGTATGAATAAATAACTGCGATCATTCATTGTTAAGATACCTTTAAAAATGAGTTTGCATAAGTTTACACAGGTATAATATTACCTAGAATAACCTTTGGTTATAATCTTTTCTTTGATATATTCATTATTATTATTAATATTGTTTCTTAATAATTAAGAAACACAGTTAATACAAATACCCAGTCAGTATAATCGTGTACATTACCAACCTTTCATACGTGTACATAACACCTGCATCAACAAAACAACTATTAAATGTCGAACATACTTTGAACTTGCATAGTTTTCTTTTTATTATATATAATGTAGGATTATACATACATTATTCATTATTACACATACACCACACGGACACACACACCCCACACACCACACAGACACACACACACAGACACACACACACACACACACACACACACACACACACGCCCGCACACACACGCCCGCACACACACGCCCGCACACACACGCCCGCACACCTAGCGAGTATTTTATTGAAGATAACGAACTAGAGGACATTTTGTATAGTGTTAGACGATGCTACATGTTCTGGTTTAATAATCATAATTCATGCTTGTAGGAAACAGTTATACTCGTTTTGTAATTTTTCTGGCAAAAACAACCTTTGAAATTAGGTGTTGGGCAGCTATAATGACGTGATATGAAGAGTTAAAAACCACAACTAGCAGTCTTGTCCATAAAAATGAGTTGGTGCATGCTTTTACAGATCGTGTACTAATTATTATGTATTCCTGTCAGTTCATGTACCTGTATATTAATTTTCTAACAATACAGTTGTGTCATAATACAGTTGTGACTGATTGCAGTCAGAATACTGTGTTTTAATGCAAAAGCACTGTTAAATGTTTCTCTAAACCAATTGTTTTTACTTGTACAGTTTAGGGTAATGTCGGTTCAGTGTTGTGTGTGGTAGGTTCATACCCTGCTGGTGTTCTTTGTGCAAACACTACATGTTGTGTGCACACACATTGATTCCATTTCATCAGTTCAGGTGGTTTTGTGATATCTTAGAAATGTATTAACTGTAGTCAAACTTATAATGTGTGTGTGTGTGTGTGTGTGTGTGTGTGTGTGTGTGTGTGTGTGTGTGGGTGTGTGTGGGTGTGTGTGTGTGTGTGTGTGTGTGTGTGTGTGTGTGTGTGTGTGATCGTGTGGGTGTGTGGGTGTGTGTGAGAGTGAGTGAGTGTGTGTGTGTGTGTGTGTGTGTGTGTGTGTGTGTGTGTGTGTGTGTGTGTGTGTGTGTGTGTGTTTGTGTAAGCAGGAATATGAACTTCGTCTTGATAAATGTTGCCAAACAAAGAGGGATTAATATACAACGTCAGAGTTCTGCCAAGTCATCAAGTTAAATACAACAATCATAACTCTTGTTGAGATCAGCTTAGAATATGTTGAGGACTGCAGCAATGATATTAAGAAGTCAAGGGGTAAGTAAGGCCCATATCCCAGTGTTGCAATGTTGTACGCGTTTAATGAACTGTATCAACAAAGTAATGTTTGCCATTCATGAAATGTTTTGACAATTATGTTTCAGTAAATTTGAATCTTTTTTCCAAGGGAGTGGAATTGTTTTTGTGTAAATAACATGTGAACGTTCACAGCAGAGAGGTTAGAGAATAAATATGAAACTATATAGTAATATGTTACGGTTGATCTAATTTCTTAGTTGCTCTGTAACATATAAATAAGAAAAATCCATATAAATGAAACCATGACCATACATTCTGAAATCCCTTCCACCTTTATATAAAACCGACATTTGTATAATTCTTACTTCACTACGCCCACTCATTCTTCTAGCCATACAATTATTTTTGGGATCTAGATTGCCTTGGGAGTGGAACATAGCAACAGGAGGTCATGTTTATTAAGTAATCGTTTTTATGGGTTCAACACACATTAATGTTGTACTTTTACACAAAAACCTATATTACTAGTCACTACTCAACCCCTGGCACATACACATATTGTGCACAGATAGGCATTAGCATTCTGCATTTGTTAACATAAATTGATATTAAGGATAAAATAGCAGAAGTTCAAGAAGTTTTCAGAAGTGCCCAATTTCTAAAATCGATTGATTGATGGTGACCTTGGATTAATGCAAACTACACCAGTTCGCAACTCTACGACAGGAATAATCGTAACGGGGAGATGCAGGGCTTTCTAATTATGTAAAATTTAAGTGTGTGTGGGGGTGGTGTAAAAATCGATCTGTTAGAGAGATCTGCCACTCCCCTAATATATCAGTTACACATATGTAAAGCTGGACCAGGAAAGAAATAACCACTAACTCTTGCACTTCGATATATCTGATAATTTATTTAACAAGACATTTGCCACAGTGGCAACAACCGATGGACAAACAAACAAACTTATCCTCATGACATGTATAGTTTGTTGTAAAAGTTCACATCATATAAACTAATAAAATGTATGCCATGAGAACACGCAATATTTGTATATAACAATAACATGTAGGTAGGTGCACACTATACAATGAAGCAAGATGGACGGAAATTGAAACAAATAATGGTTACCTTAACATTTAAAATAAAATTACTACATATGACTGATCATAACAATTGTGTTACAAGAAATCAAAACAACATCAAAATTATAAAAGCATGCAAGTTATAATGTATACAGTGTACCAAGCTTTATCATAAACTTACGACGTATACAAAGCATATAATAAACTAAGCAATAAATAATAAATTAGTGAATGAAAAAGTGATACCATCATAAAGATGGTAGTCGTTCATACATTTTACCACATTAAAGAGTCAGAAATTAAAATGTATACTAAAATACTGCTGCACTGATCCTGATGATAAATAAGTTGAGCTTCTATAAAACAGTTTGTCTCGCATGCACAGTTATGTAAAATATAAAATATAAATAAAAATTATGTGGAAGTATACAATACTATAAGTGGAAGTATGCAACACTATCAGTGGAAGTATAGAATACTGTCAGCGGAAGTATATATAATACTATCAGTATACAATACTATCAGTGGAAATACACAATACTACATTCAATGTATTCTGTTGGTGCTACACAGCTTTGGTTGAGGGTCAGAGTTCCATTTGTAGACTCACTTTTGAATATTCAAAGAAACAGTAGGTCCATTACAAAAGATCACAGTACAGACCCTCAGTCTCAATGGCCACTCCCCGGCATATACCTCTGGAATTATGCAATTTTTTTCAGAATAAATTCATAATCAAAACTTGTAATTTACATCAGTTTGCATAGACCAGTGGCACTTCTTGGCAACATATTGGTCATAATGTATCAGGTACAGACACGAAAACTAACTAGTTTTAAGCTATTTCATTTACATGTAATTCATATGATTAATACGGCATTCGGCCGATGTTCTTAAATTTACCCGATGCGATTCAGCCCTTCTGCTGAAACAGTAAACTTGGTGAGAGATGCCATCTACTTCCGTCCACATGACCAACTTGGTTGTCGATTCACGACGATGGACCCTTTTCAGCAATGTTTGATGCACTCCCGGCTGAGTGCAGCCTCCGACTGCTGTGACGATTCGGTGAGTATGCTCGCTTTGGATATGCCCCCTCACTTGGATATGCCCCCTCACTTGGATACGCCCCCTCACTGGTCAGTCTGTCTGTGTCCTGTTGACCACAGAAGGGTAGCGAATCAGACAAGAGGTCATCATGGCATCAGTTTGGAACGCTATGCCAACTATTTTCACTTCTAAAACTTTACTTTGATCTTCTAAGGCATCTGTAAAGATGCTTATTTAATTCACGGAAGCATTTTTGCTGTAATTTATTAAATATTTAGTTTTAATTAATTAATTAATTTCTAAGTGTTATAACTGAATGAACTGCTTTTATGTATTTATTTTGCACTATAATTTGTTATTATAAACGAATGTCATTAAATTATGTATTTATATAGTTACATGTTTTCTTATTTCGTATTATATTTTATGTTAAGTACTAAATTGCTGTGGATATGGAACTATACAAAATAAATATTATTATTTCACATCACAAATCGTGTTTCTAGTTCATAGTGTATGAACGGATTAAAGTGGCTTCCTTGATTAAATCCAATTTTTTTGGTGTCCAAATATAAATATGTAATCTAAATAAATTTATTTAATATATGTCAGTGATTTAATGCTCTAAAGTCTTCCGGGTTTTTGAGAGAATAAGGAAGCCAACAACAGGAAATAGGACAATCACGTCGTGATGCAAGAATATTTGAATTGAATATTCTGCAGCAATTAAATAAGTAAGCAGTTTTTCAATTGATTTTATCAAAGCTACACTTTAAAATCACAGACACAAGCTTGCATGTGGTAATGAATACTTTGTAGATTTGCTTTTCTGTAAAAATAACTGAACACGAGGTGAAAGCAAAATAGATTACAATCGAGTCCACCTTTGCACCACTGCACTATTACGCCCCAGAATACCATGCTAAGATGTCATCACAAGCTGTCAGCTTGTCAGCACAACAAGCTGTCAGCATCACTCCCTTACCTGCATATCAAACTCTCCCGCCGGAGTCGGAGTTCGGGAGCGGTTCAACAGGACATCACTAGATGGCGTAGTAGGTCGATGTGAATCACCTTGGCATAGAACCTGTCGAGAAACAATGTCATATAGCAACAACTGTGTCGATTATGAACACAGTGTCGTCTAGCTGTTGAAACACCAAAAATTTGACTCTCATACGTCAGCTTAAAGCAAATGTAACAGTTTTGCATTAAAAACAATTACCAAGAAGACAATCAAATACACAGCCACCCCAAATAATGCTCCATGAAACATTAACCGATTGGCAGTCAAGTCGGGCATTGACGGTCACCCCGAATCTCCTCAGGTTGGCCATAGCCGGCCAGTGAATACAGCACACCGTTTGAATTTGGTTTACGTGGTTCCATCTAGTGATTAAGAGAAGCAATAAATACGACACCTATCTAGACATAGAACATTAATTTGTGGCTATTTTGGATATTTCCGTTTTCAAAAAATAGTTACTGCATTTTTGAAAATGTGACAACAAAAGGTTTTTTTTTTGACATTTTAAAATGCCCTCCAGCCAGGAAGTTGGCCACGTATACTGCTAAAAAGTGTAACATATTATAACAAATTATATACCAGTGTGTAGATAATTTAATGGTCTTTTAAAAAATAAACACAAGTTGTAGAAGTAAAAAGCCAAGCATAAAACAATTACACCGCAATAAAGTATTTTTTTACAAAAAAATTCTAAATGTCTTAGTGTCAATCAAGAAATGGTCAACATATCTTAAAGTTACAACACCAGTTTTGACACCAGTGTGTAGGTACGTTTATTACCTACAACATGCATAAAACATGCAATTGCGAAAATGGGATAATAAAGGCATTGGAGCAAAGAAAATGGGACAAGCAATATTTGAAACATCTATGTCAAATATTTGATGAGGCACAGGCTTCCCGTTAAAATTGGCTGAGTGCTATTGGGTTAAATGAAAACAATTGGCCCTATGATTTGAGAGCTTAGAGAAAAATAAAACCGAACGTGGCATAACTGATGAGGAAACCATCTTTGTGGGACGGAACAAGGGAAAGGATGTGTAAAGCACTGAAGGTCAAGTGAAGGTCACCCGTTCAAGGTTATTCAGCTTCCGTTGCAGCTGCTGGATGCTGTCATGTGACACCTGTCTCCGACTCTCCATCACCTCAGCGTGACGACTCATCTTCTGCTCAAGCTGTAGCAAACACTTACGTTACAGTGTTACAGATGTAACACCGTTACATACACACTTTTGTGTAACGCCCACTCCTGTGTGTGTTAAAGATAATCATGTTACAGACATACCCTTGTGTTACAGACACAGACACAAGACCCTTGTGTTACAGACACCCATGTGTTACAGACACAGGTGTTACAGACACACTTGTGTTACAGACACACTTGTGTTACAGACACACTTGTAATAAATAAATAAACTGAGATAAATAATTAAGTAAGCTAAGATAAATAAATAATAAATATGCTAAGATAAATAAATAAAATTAGGGTGTAAAAATACAGTTTCAAACAGAACAATTTAAAACCAGTCAATGCTATGAAATATAAACCAGTGCCATCAAGGCATTTAATACAAACGAAATAGATAAGTTTTGAGTTGTTTCAGGAAAGTTGCCAATGTTCCAGTTGACCACTTCACATATGTCTCTACCCAAAAGTTGCACCATTGTGTCAGTGACATCTCTGAGACGTTGACAGAACTAGTCACCTTCAGCTGGTATTGTTGTTCTTCAAAGTAGTTAGTGTTTCCCTTTGCCGTTGCGTCCTGTGCCACTGGGGTGTTGGCGCCACTCCGGATCTGAAACAGAACTCACCAGTCATTGATCGGTTCATGTTGTAAGTTCACAAAGACATTCCATTAACATGTTTCACTCTCAATGTTTCACTCTCAGTGATTCACTCCCGAGGTTCTGACTTAGTGGCCATTGTGACAATGGATGACTGACCGCATGAGTGGACATAGTGACCACAACAACAATCTTATATGATTCAAAAGAAATATATCTCAGCCAGGTCCAACAGTTGGGATCTGAACAGGAAACGAGATCCCCATGAACCTTGCCACAGAAAACATATAGTGTTCACTTAATAAAACCAAGTAATGTTTACCAATGGTGGTAGCTTTTGGTATTTCTTGCATCAAGCCATTATTAATATTATTATTTTAACAAGGAGAATAAACCAAGTTTTCAATAAAATAAAAAATTTAAATTTCGATGACATTTTTCTTCATCGCTGGGAAATGATCCTTTAAAGCGACATGGTCCATTTGTGGCTTTTTATTTTTATTGCAAAATCATGTTGTACAGTATAAATTATACCTATTATAGCATAAAGACAGTCAAAATATGTTTTCATGTATCATTTAGGAGTTGAAAATAGATACAGTAAGGGGTGCTTAACTCTGTTTACACATCGACCACGAGGCGTTTTCGAAACTAATGTAGGCGAGGCTAAGAGACCAGGGGCGTATTCTATTTGCAGTCCGCGGAGTCCGCGGACGCGGAGAATGCGGAGACGTGAAAAAGAATAGATTCGGAGAAGGTCGGAGACGTTCGAGACGCATAGCAACCAGCATAGCAACCAGCGCGTTTAAAGATGGACGGAGACGCAGCCTTGGCGCTACTGTGTAATGATTTATTTTCGTCAAGTGATGGTGATCATCATCCTCATGTCATCGACCAATACGCGGACGAGTTAACATCAGCCGCGTTGATGTTGTAAGTTGCATTTCGTAAATTATGAAGGAATATTTTAACAAATAAACACTTGTTTTACTCGCATGGCTTGTCATTTTTGTGGGCGTGGGCCAGCGGCACAACTGTGACCTTGGCCGGCTTGGCTTTTTGGCTCGTTATGGAGTTGGTTGTGTTGTTTGCATAATGGAATACTTATTTCATAGGATGTCTATGTTATGCTATGTTATATATATTTACTTCAGAAAGATATATGTAAATAAATGTTATACTTTACCAGTGTTATATGCATATGAATATGCTTGTTTACTTGTAAATATATGCCTGGCACATATATTATAACACAACAACTAGTAAACAGTAAAACACGCATTGTCTATAAACCACCCCCAAAGACAAATTGTTTACGCTGCTTCTTGACATCCTTATACATATTATACTTTATCATCATTGCATATAATAGTTTATGCTATATATACCTGCCCCGTTTGTCTTGATGTAAGTTGTAACTGACATACTATATAATTATATCGCTGCAAAATTAATTTCCCGGTTCGGGACAATAAAGTTTTATTGTATTGTATTGTATATTTTGCTTTAAAAACATGTTTATTTCCTCTTCTGTACCTCTAAAACAGGTTACGTGATGACCATCATCGACTGCAACATATGTAATGCCACAATTACTTGCCTGCTGACTTCATTGCCGTGTTCCACGTGAGGCCAAGTACATTCCAGGTGGTGGTGCATATACTTGGTGCAGTGACCATCCGCGAGTGCTGATTATATAGCAATTTTGCATTTCATTAATGTTCAAAAATACTAAATCTTGTGTTTACTTTATTTACTATTTATCCTTTTTTACTGTTGAATATGCAATGATATGCATGCCTGTTTTCTTGGTCACAATAACTTCTTTTGTAATATTGTGCAATGTTGTACATTATCTACTGTTTAATAAGACATAAAAATAATTTTGTAACAATGTGCACTTTTAAATTACGTCACTATTGTTATGTCGTAGAGATTCGCAATATGTTTCAGTCCACATATATATTTCTGTTGTGCTACAGCTTGCATATAAATAACTTTCTCTTTTATTGTATTCTTATTAATTATTATACATACTATTGTAATCGTGGAATAATGTATGTCACTCATGTAAATATGTATATGAATAAATATTCTTCGTTGTGTTGTATTTGTCACTGTAAAGCATAAAACAGTTGTGAAAGCTGATAATTTTTATTATATAATTTATTGTTATATAAATGCTATAACATGTTTTTTTGTAAAACATGGATGCACATTAACATATGTATCATACGTAGTATGAAGGAACATAAGCAATAAACATATGTAACTATACACAGTAAACACTTGTCAGTCATTGTGTGATATATTCCATACAAAGTTTTAATGTTTTGCACATTAATACCATACAAATGTGAACACAACAGTAATTACTTTTACATATTCTTATTAAGTAAGCCTGAAACATGTAAAACAACAACTCGCATGTCACATATTTAAACAAAATAATATCATCACAGTCAATCCTTCACAATGGTAATGTACATATTGTAGGAACAAATCACTGTATTAATACTGATTTTTTTTTTAAACAATGGCACACCATGAACAAATTACAATACAGAAAAATGTCAAAACAAGATTTATACTAAAAGTAAAACATAACATCTTTACAAAACTTCATATATTAACCATTATACAATACCAGTATCTCCACTACACACTAAATGTAGAACTACACATGTATCATTACTATATGCATACATTTTACATATATGGCTATGTCAGGGGAAATATAAAATCCAATTCACATCCTGTAGTGTCTAACTCTTCAATATCATGACAAAGGCTACGAGCATGTTGCTGTTGCATGTAGAAGCCACAGTTGTGCAAGGACACATGGCCCTGGGCTTTCACTTAGATGTTTACAAATTATTAGAAGAAGCGTGTACAAGTGTATATATATTGAATTTTGCAATTTGTATGCTATGTATGACACTATTTGTAAATAATAATTTTAAATGCATATATATATATATACACACACACACATACATATATATGTATATATATATATATATATATATATATATATATATATTATAGCACCTATTTAACCCCAGGTGTAGCAACATTTAACAACCATGTTCCCTAGTTTGAAAATTTCGTTAACACACTGAAAACATCCCAATACTTTCAGTAAATATTTGTTTTCACAATTTGTCTGATTTTCAGTGTTAGGCTTCATAATGGTTTACATATAATATGGGAGCATGAAGATAAAATGGAAACTAAGGTGCACAAAATCCCTATTGGCAGTTTGTAGTGCATGTCTTGAAGTATATTTATGCGGGACAACGCTACCATCTAAATTTGTGACACAGAGACGTGGCTAGTTTGCTGAAAACACAAGTCAGATATATGTTTGTATGCGAGCTTAAAAGTAAGCCAACTCTTTATGTATAACTAGCACAAAATAATTCCAATACACTAGTACACAATGTCATCACCGTTATAACAAACACATAGATTGACAGCAAAGGTGGGGGAACCGACCACACGCAGGTGTTGGAAACCCACCATATAAATTATTCAAACAAAGTATGCAAGTTATAGGTTATGACCAAGGGGAAAGCGTTAGGAACATGAGCACATGTCCTCGCCCTAAAACCCCTTGAAAGTACACTCATATTAGACAAGTATATAACACAAATCGACAATGTGAGATGTAATATACAAGACAGTGTGATCGTAATGTCAAAAATACAAGACAATAACGTTTTAGACACTTGGTAACAATATAATATAGACTATGTATAGTGTATTTACAAATATGTACAAATAAACGAAACACAGCATATATCAACACCAGTTTGAAATACCCAGGTGACGATGGGGAAGGAGGGTGGGAAATTTGCGACGACATAGTACTGAACAACAGAATGATAAATGTCGCAATAAACGGAACCTCGTAACATAATTGTTTAACAACAATCGAGAGCAAATCAATATTTACCCTTTCAAACTCGAGAACTATCGAAAGAGAGGCTGGACACTGAGCTTGTCAGCGTCCTAATTTGTTTACCGTATACACCCGAATATAAGCTCTGGTTTTGTTGCCCACATAAATGCCTTTTGAGTTTCATTCAAAAGGTGTTTTTATGCGGGACAACGCTACCATCTAAATTTGTGACACAGAGACGTGGCTAGTTTGCTGAAAACACAAGTCAGATATATGTTTGTATGCGAGCTTAAAAGTAAGCCAACTCTTTATGTATAACTAGCACAAAATAATTCCAATACACTAGTACACAATGTCATCACCGTTATAACAAACACATAGATTGACAGCAAAGGTGGGGGAACCGACCACACCAGGCCACTTCTGTAATAGAATGGCTCCCCCCACCCCAAAGGATATGTGTCACAAAGGAAAGTTACGTAACTTTAGTCACAAGTTCACCAACTAAGCCTCATAACTACAGGTGTAGAAAAAGTTGCTAACGGCGTTTCCATACGGCCGAACAAACCCGTAAGTGGCATGCGTGTCAAAAAACAAATAACATTAGGCTAAAAAGTATACATGGGCACCCGTACAGGCTATCAAAGCTACATGAAATGCCCCGCCTAAGCAGAAAACGGTCGTGCGCTACATAAAACCCACACACACTAAAGCGATATAGTTGCAACCCCAGTGCGAATATAAAATGCCACCTAGAAGGCAAGAGGCCCATTTAATGCAAACAGCGAATGTGAACCTTAAGCATAACACGTGATGATTAAAAAGCGCACAACCTGATAATTTGCAACAAATGAAATCTAGACCATGTTAATTGTTATAAGATTATATGCCGACATATGTCAGTAACGCAACAGCGACACGTTGTAGGTTGCCACTACCAACTAAGTACATGTAAAGAGCAAGGTGTGTTACATGGAATGCCCCACCTAAGTAGAAAACATCCTGATAACCTAGCGAAGGACACCTTCAGCGATGAATAGCACCAGAGAAATGATGACGTCTAGAATGAGTAATACACTTCTGTATGTGACAGGGAATGTCCCACCTAAGCAGAAAACATTCAGTGCACATGTTAGATGGGTTTTGGTTACATGCAATGCCCCACCTAAGTAGAAAGCATCTGGATAACCTAGCGAAGGACACCTTCAGCGATGAATAGCACCAGTGAAATGATGACGTCTAGAATGAGTAATACACTTCTGTATGTGACAGGGAATGTCCCACCTAAGCAGAAAACATTCAGTCACATGTTAGATGATTTTGGTATGTAACAAGTGGATGTATATAAGCATTGGTGTTCCAAATGCCCCACCTAAGTGGAAAACACAAGTTTTCGGATCTGCCGTCCGCAGTGTCATGGTCCGAGCTATCCAACGAGTCCGAGGTATCCAACGAGTCCGAGCTGTCCAACGAGTCCGAGCTGTCCAACGAGTCCGAGCTATCCAACGAGTCCGAGCTGTCCAACGAGTCCCAGCTATCCAACGAGTCCGAGCTATCCAACGAGTCCGAGCTGTCCAACGAGTCCCAGCTATCCAACGAGTCCGAGCTGTCCAACGAGTCCGAGCTGTGAGTCGAGTCATCTGTCAGTCTCGCAGGTATCCGAGTTGACCTCGTGAAGCATCGACGTGTAGATGGAGGGCCACATTACCTCACAGGTTTAACCTTAGGTATTGCAGAAATACGAAAACACAGCAGCGCAGTATTTCGTTCACACACAAGAAATATGAATATACGGGCACCATGCCGTGATGTCAGCCTGTGACAGGTAGCACACATATGTTTGTGGCCATGCCATAATAACCTGAGACAAGAAAGTGGCAAAGTGAATCCAATACACTGTATTAACCTCAGGTAATTGAAGTGTGCAGCAATAGCGCACCTATAAAAGTTAGAAAACACATTAACGTAAGGAGGTCAATACAGCAATGTAACGCGACCAACTATCATATGCCAAAATGTGTTATACAGCAACACCTGGTTCCATATAACAAGATGACATGTCCACAAGGAACCCTATTTGTGTGGGACATCATCAAGCCTGTTACATAATAGAAGGTGAGAACGTGGATGTGGAGACTCATCCTCACCGCTCTGGTCCAACAGCAGTGGATGTCCAAAAGGAAAACCTGTTGATGAAATCAGGCTCGAAAGAATAAACATCGTTTTGGAGTTGATCTGCCTTCCATATTTCCAAGGATTTTTCTAGTGCCTTGTCCACATTTTTGGTTGTTGTCTTTGACCAGTTTATAAGAAGACACCATTATATGTCTTCCACCTAACACGTAATTGTTTGGGTGTGACTGTGTACCCATTTAGTTTCATGATGTCTTCAACCCCCTTTCACATGCTATTGTGGCATGAGTTTTTCGTCATGTTCTCGTGGACGAGGTCAATCAGCTGTTTGGTTCCCGCACTGGTCCACACTGTGGATGCATGCAAAATAAATGTCACAGTGTTTATGTATAGCTAACACACTGTTAAAATTATGCATTTTTTTCAAAATGATCAGCATATGCTTATTGACAGAAAATTATGAAACATTCTCATATTTTATCAGATATTTCAAAGATGAGTTTATTATCCAAAAACTGTGCCTATAAATTGATACTCATTAACTACTTTTTCGTATTTTCAACAAATATGTTGTATGAAAATTACTTTTTAACGTACTGACATAAGCATAAATCATGTGTGTGTGTGTGTGTGTGTGTGTGTGTGGTGTGTGTGTGTGTGTGTGTGTGTGTGTGTGTGTGTGTGTGTGTGTGTGTGTGTGTGTGTGTGTGTGTGTGTGTGTGTGTGTGTGTGTGTGTGTGTGTGTGTGTGTGTGTGTGTGTGTGTGTGTGTGTGTGTGTGTGTGTGTGTGTGTGTGTGTGTGTGTACCTACCTTGTTGGAGCTGTTTGTGTAACTGCTGAAGTTGTGATCCATGGTGCAGTGATTTCCTGTTGCACATTGTGCAATATTTCTGCATCTACAGCATGTATATTGAAAATAAATACATTATAATCGTGCTTTTTAATGTGTTGTATATAATTTATGCAACAAGATATCATGCAATGAAAACTATTTCAAATTAATATTTTTTTTCGTACACATATATGTACTAATAAAAGCATACAAGCCATAAGTGCATTACCACATATTATAGAAATTACATTTTGTTGTAAACATTTATGTTTATGTAGTTTTAATTATATTGCTATAATTATACACTGTAAATAAAAGTAAACGTAACATTTTACAAAATGCCTGATAGTAAATAAGAATGTACATATTTTATAATTACCTCCAACTATCAACTGTTGCCCTTCTAGGGAACTCGGAACAACGTTTTCACCTGTCCATCAGGCATGATGACCTCATAGCTTCTCCAATATCTGAAATAGCCATAGCCAATACAGAAAGTGGAACAGTACACATAAGAAAGAATTTTTTAAGAATAATAAAAGGTATGGAATGGACAACTACATATTTTTAATAATATAATTTTAGATCAAAAAATTCATAGCTTTTAAATGGATAATAAAATACAAACAAATGACTGAATACAATAAGAAGATTTGTAATATTTGATAATGATTTGAAAATATTAAAATAAATATATGAAAATGTTATTTCTATGTATAAATAACAAAATACAATTTTAAATAATGTAGCATTTCGTAAGAAAAAAATCACTATACGTAACATATGTGTCATAAATATACATAATAATTCCTGATGTGTCTGGGGTGCGCTAACTGACTGGCCCGCTAACTGCTCACGCCCTGAGCCTGAGACATCGGATCGTTTACGAATTACGTCGAATCAACAGCATTAAATTTATCTGAAACACAATTAAAAAATAATAGTTGACTTCTTTGTATTGAAAGTGATGCACAGTGACATTCCGAACACATACACATCAAAAAACGGTGGTAAACGCGTTTTGATAAAGCCCTAATAATTTAGGCCAGTTAACTTAAAGATTACCCAACACTCACATTCACAACTTCACATAACACTGACAGTGTAGTGTGACTGTCTTTTGTGAGCGATAAATTAATAAATTCCTTATTTCACTTTAGGGAGTATTCCACTGACATGCTGACATGCATATATTTCATTGATAAAGTACTGATAATTGCGCTTTCAATTAGCAAAATAAATATATACTTATATTATTGTATTTCAAATGTTTTATTACATCGTACTCACCCTTTTTGTATTCTGCCATATTTGTACCACGTGACTGCGTCTCTCCGAATACGACATGCCACGCAAGCGGCGAAACCGGAGCGGTCCGGAGAGCCTCTCTTTTTAACGCGGAGAGGTCACATGACCTCTCCGCGTCAAAAAGAATGGGAATTTTCGGAGAGGTCGGAGAGGCAAATAGAATACGCCCCCTGAAATGCTTGATCACGTGATGCAGTATCACGTGAACACAAGTTGACGCCACTAACGCCACACCCAGCCAGGTGCACCACGAACGGACCATGGCGCTTTAAAAGTGCTACAAATCTGAAGAAAAAGACAGAAACACAAGCGTGACGAAGCGTGACGAGGCGTGACGACACGTGCACACATGCGAGAGATTTACCACGACGAGGGTTTGTTTGAGCACGCTCAGATGCTCCTGCAGGTTGTCCTTCTGGTCGTGGAGCTGCTCCAGCTCCGTGGCCATCTTGATGCGGGATCGCTCCAGCTCCAGCATCCCCTCCGTCACCTCCTGGACACACGGGCGATAGGGTTACTCACAGATAGGGTGAGAGTGAGATAGGGTGAGAGTGAGATCAGGTGAGAGCGAGATAGGGTGTGAGTGAGATAAGGTGTGAGTGAAATAGGGTGTGAGTGAAATAGGGTGACAGTGAGATAGGGTGTGAGTGAGATAGGGTGAGAGCGAGATAGGGTGAGAGCGAGATAGGGTGAGAGCGAGATAGGGTGAGAGTGAGATAGGGTGAGAGCGAGATAGGGTGAGAGCGAGATAGGGTGAGAGCGAGATAGGGTGAGAGTGAGATAGGGTGAGAGGGAGATAGGGTGAGAGCGAGATAGGGTGTGAGTGAGATAGGGTGAGAGTGAGATAGGGTGAGAGCGAGATAGGGTGAGAGCGAGATAGGGTGAGATAGGGTGTGAGTGAGATAGGGTGTGAGTGAGATAGGGTGTGAGTGAGATAGGGGATGAGTGAGATAGGGTGTGAGTGAGATAGGGTGAGAGTGAGATAGGGTGAGAGCGAGATAGGGTGTAAGTGAAATAGGGTGTGAGTGAGATAGGGTGTGAGTGAGATAAGGTGAGAGTGAGATAGGGTGTGAGTGAAATAGGGTGTGAGTGACATAGGGTGTCAATGAAGTATGGTGTGAGTGAGATAGGGTGTCCGGGGATAGAGGGTGACAGGATAATAGGATGTCTGGGCAATAGGGTGACAGGCTGATGGGGTGTCTGGTAATAGGGTGACATGTTGATATGGTGTCTAGGCTATATCCCAATGTAAAATCCCCCATTGCTTCAAAAAGTCACCTATTATCCCTGTTCCCAAATATTCTACAGCCTTTTGTTTAAATGCTTGGTCCTCCAGTTTCAGAATTCAATTATCGATCAATTGCTTGACTGATTTCGGTTTGCATATCGTGAAAATAGATCTGTCAACACCAGTGATGACAACAACACAAAAGGTAACAGCAGTGATGACAACAACACAAGAGATAACAGCAGTGATGACAACTACACAAGAGATAACAGCAGTGATGACAACAAAGTAAGAGACAACAGCAGTGATGACAACAACGTAAGAGACAACAGCAGTGATGAAAACAACATAAGAGACAACAGCAGTGATGACAACAACGTAAGAGATAACAGCAGTGATGACAACAACGTAAGAGACAACAGCAGTGATGACAACAACGTAAGAGACAACAGCAGTGATGACAACAACGTAAGAGACAACAGCGGTGATGGCAACAACGTAAGAGACAACAGCAGTGATGACAACAACGTAAGAGACAACAGCAGTGATGACAACAACTTGAGAGACAACAGCAGTGATGACAACAGCAGTGATAGAGAACAGAATGAGAAGTGTGAGCCGCGGACCAGGCAGATCAAGAGTGTCACTCACTGTTTTGATTTCGTCCTTGAGTTCTCGCAGTGTGTCCTCCAGTTCATGTTCCCGGCTGGACAGTTCCTCCTGGGATTGCAGCTGGAGGGAAGAGACGGGTGGGATCAGGGGACAACAGGGACAGACAGGTATATCGGGTCATTTGGTGGGCCACAACCAGCTGGGCCAGGAGCAGACAGGGACAGGAGTGTTGTCAAAAGTACATAAATGTGTTTTGTACATTCATGTATGTGTGTGTGTGTGTGTGTGTGTGTGTGTGTGTGTGTGTGTGTGTGTGTGTGCGTGCGTGCGTGCGTGCGTGCGTGCGTGCGTGCGTGCGTGCGTGCGTGCGTGTATGTGGTGTGTGCGAATGTGTGTGTGGCACCGCTCTACCCACTGGCTTGGCGTAGGAATAAGAGGTAACATACCCGCCGCACTATTTCCAAGTGTTCCGCTCTCAGATAGTTGAGTTCGTCTCCAAGCCGATTGGCTCGGCTGTAGTGCGCGTGGGCGATGCCTTCAAGGTCGGCAATCTCAGCAGCCGACTTCTCTCTAATCTGACGAACCTCCTGGTGAGTAAACAATGAATTACAAAGGTGGACCATTCAGCAGTGATTATTATAAAGTAATCTAATAATTGCCTACCGCGTAAAAGACCCGCAGTTAAATTGGTTCACGGTGTCATAAGGCAGCACTGTAAAAGGAATTATTTTTCATTTCATTCTTTATCAAAAGAAACATAACTTCAAACATTGTATATTCTCACCTGTAAATCTTGCGCGTTTGCTTATATTTAAATACTAAAGGAGAATTTGTATGAGCCGTCTCAGATATAATTTTGTAAGTTGCTCATTAGTTTTCTACAGTTGACCAGCTACATGATAAATTCAGACAGCTCCTAATAATAACTCATTATACGAAAAAGCTGGGTACAAACTTGTCTCTATACTACACTATCAACAAACACGTTTAGAAGACATGTCTCAGTCTCATCTGGTCTCCATACTACACTATCTACAAACATGTTTAGAAGACATGTCTCTGTCTCAGTCTCACCTGGTCTCTATACTACACTATCTAAAAACTTGTTTAGAAGACATGTCTCAGACTCAGTCTCACCTGGTCTCTATACTACACTATCTACAAACGTGTTTAGAAGACATGTATCAGTCTCAATCTCACCTGGTCTCTATACTACACTATCTACAAACATGTTTAGAAGACATGTCTCTGTCTCAGTCTCAGTCTCACCTGGTCTCTATACTACACTATCTACAAACGTGTTTAGAAGACATGTCTCTCTCTCAGTCTCACCTGGTCTCTATACTACACTATCTACAAACATGTTTAGAAGACATGTCTCTGTCTCAGTGTCAGTCTCACCTGGTCTCTGTCCTCCAGGTTGTGTCTGAGACTCGTCACTTCATCCTCCAGTTGCTGTATCCTCAGGACCCGCTCAGACGACTCCTGGACACAACATCAAGTATCACAGACAGCAGGGGCAGACTGGCAGAAGCAGTGTGACACCGACACCATTAGTATCATGGCGTCATGATGCCACGAGTATCATGGCGTCATGATGCCACGAGTATCATGACATCATGCTGCCATGAGTATCATGACATCATGCTGCCATGAGTATCATGACATCATGATGGCATGAGTACCACGACATCATGATGCCATGAGTATCACGACGTCATGATGCCATGAGTATCATGACGTCATGATGCCGTAAGTATCCTGACATCATGATGCCGTGAGTATCATGTCGTCATGACGCCATGAGTATCATGACATCATGATGCCGTGAGTATCATGACGT
>OZ024858.1:23661822-23739322 GCA_964017155.1 Oasisia sp. SBJ-2009
CGACGTATACAAAGCATATAATAAACTAAGCAATAAATAATAAACTAGTGAATGAAAACGTGATACCATCATAAAGATGGTAGTCGTTCATACATTTTACCACATTAAAGAGTCAGAAATTAAAATGTATACTAAAATACTGCTGCACTGATCCTGATGATAAATAAGTTGAGCTTCTATAAAACAGTTTGTCTCGCATGCACAGTTATGTAAAATATAAAATATAAATAAAAATTATGTGGAAGTATACAATACTATAAGTGGAAGTATGCAACACTATCAGTGGAAGTATAGAATACTGTCAGCGGAAGTATATATAATACTATCAGTATACAATACTATCAGTGGAAATACACAATACTACATTCAATGTATTCTGTTGGTGCTACACAGCTTTGGTTGAGGGTCAGAGTTCCATTTGTAGACTCACTTTTGAATATTCAAAGAAACAGTAGGTCCATTACAAAAGATCACAGTACAGACCCTCAGTCTCAATGGCCCCTCCCCGGCATATACCTCTGGAATTATGCAATTTTTTTCAGAATAAATTCATAATCAAAACTTGTAATTTACATCAGTTTGCATAGACCCGTGGCACTTCTTGGCAACATATTGGTCATAATGTATCAGGTACAGACATGAAAACTAACTAGTTTTAAGCTATTCCATTTACATGTAATTCACATGATTAATACGGCATTCGGCCGATGTTCTTAAATTTACCCGATGCGATTCAGCCCTTCTGCTGAAACAGTAAACTTGGTGAGAGATGCCATCTACTTCCGTCCACATGACCAACTTGGTTGTCGATTCACGACGATGGACCCTTTTCAGCAATGTTTGATGCACTCCCGGCTGAGTGCAGCCTCCGACTGCTGTGACGATTCGGTGAGTATGCTCGCTTTGGATATGCCCCCTCACTTGGATATGCCCCCTCACTTGGATACGCCCCCTCACTGGTCAGTCTGTCTGTGTCCTGTTGACCACAGAAGGGTAGCAAATCAGACAAGAGGTCATCATGGCATCAGTTTGGAATGCTATGCCAACTATTTTCACTTCTAAAACTTTACTTTGATCTTCTAAGGCATCTGTAAAGATGCTTATTTAATTCACGGAAGCATTTTTGCTGTAATTTATTAAATATTTAGTTTTAATTAATTTCTAAGTGTTATAACTGAATGAACTGCTTTTATGTATTTATTTTGCACTATAATTTGTTATTATAAACGAATGTCATTAAATTATGTATTTATATAGTTACATGTTTTCTTATTTCGTATTATATTTTATGTTAAGTACTAAATTGCTGTGGATATGGAACTATACAAAATAAATATTATTATTTCACATCACAAATCGTGTTTCTAGTTCATAGTGTATGAACGGATTAAAGTGGCTTCCTTGATTAAATCCAATTTTTTTGGTGTCCAAATATAAATATGTAATCTAAATAAATTTATTTAATATATGTCAGTGATTTAATGCTCTAAAGTCTTCCGGGTTTTTGAGAGAATAAGGAAGCCAACAACAGGAAATAGGACAATCACGTCGTGATGCAAGAATATTTGAACTGAATATTCTGCAGCAATTAAATAAGTAAGCAGTTTTTCAATTGATTTTATCAAAGCTACACTTTAAAATCACAGACACAAGCTTGCATGTGGTAATGAATACTTTGTAGATTTGCTTTTCTGTAAAAATAACTGAACACGAGGTGAAAGCAAAATAGATTACAATCGAGTCCACCTTTGCACCACTGCACTATTACGCCCCAGAATACCATGCTAAGATGTCATCACAAGCTGTCAGCTTGTCAGCACAACAAGCTGTCAGCATCACTCCCTTACCTGCATATCAAACTCTCCCGCCGGAGTCGGAGTTCGGGAGCGGTTCAACAGGACATCACTAGATGGCGTAGTAGGTCGATGTGAATCACTTTGGCACAGAACCTGTCGATAAACAATGTCATATAGCAACAACTGTGTCGATTATGAACACAGTGTCGTCTAGCTGTTGAAATACCAGACATTTGTCTCTCATATGTCAGCGTAAAGCAAATGTAACTTCAAGTCTTCAAGTATTTACTGCTAAAACGTGATGTTTCACTATACTGCAGTTGTAACGTGACTGTGTGCTAAAGTAGTAAGTTAATAAAATAAATATGACAAATAGACAAATACAATTAACTGTATATTTTAAGTGTTCATTAAAACGATGAGTAAATTAATAAAATAAATATAATAAATAGATACAAATTATTTGTACATTGAATTTCACGGTCATGCAATGTAAAGGATACTACACTGTGAGCTAAAATAATACGTTAATAAAATATTAGAATAAATAGATCAATAAAAGTATTAGTACATTAAATAAAAAAAACAGGTAGTCCATGAATGATTAACACTAAAACAACCTACTACAATGTCAATGTCTGAATGACTGGGATGGCGTTAACAGTTTTGCATTAAAAACAATTACCAAGAAGACACTCAAATACACAGCCACCCCAAATAATGCCCCATGAAACATTAAATGAAAACAATTGGCCCAATGATTTGAGAGCATAGAGAAAAATAACACCCAACGTGGCATAACTGACGAGGAAACCATCTTTGTGGGACGGAACAAGGGAAAGGATGTATAAAGCACTGAAGGTCAAGTGAAGGTCACCTGTTCAAGGTTATTCAGCTTCCGTTGCAGCTGCTGGATGCTGTCATGTGACACCTGTCTCCGACTCTCCATCACCTCAGCGTGACAACTCATCTTCTGCTCAAGCTCAAGCTGTAACAAACACGTTACAGTGTTACAGATGTAACACCGTTACATGCACTCCTGTGTGTGTGTTAAAGACATAATCATGTTACAGACACACTTGTGTTACAGACACACTTTTGTTACAGACACACTTGTGTTAAAAGACACACTTGTGTTACATACACACTTGTGTCACAGACACACTTGTGTTACATACACACTTGTGCTACAGACACACTTGTGTTAAAAGACACGCATGTCGTACAGATACACTTGTGTTAAAAACACACTTGTGTTACAGACACATGTGTGTTAAAAGACAGGCTTGTGTTACAGACACACTTGTGTTAAAATACACACTTGTGTTACAGACACACTTGTGTTACAGACACACTTGTGTTACAGATACACTTGGGTTACGCATGTAAGTGTTACATATAAACTTGTGTTAGACATTATAGACATGTTACAAACATGTTTGTCACACAGACATGTTTGTACACTGATACACGTGAACAATCATTGCCAAGTAATGCAGACAATCTCACAGGTTGTTTTGACACCTCTTGTGATAATAATAATAATTATGTGTGTTAACATAGCACTTTTTAAGTAATTAAATGCCAACCAAATCAAAGCGCTTCACATTAACATGATGTGTTGACTAATAATCTAAAATATAAATGAATTAAATACATAAGCTAAAATCAAATAAATAAACTAAGATAAATAATTAAGTAAGTTAAGATAAAAAAATAAATAATAAATATGTTAAGATAAGTAAATAAAATAAATAAAATAGGGTGTAAAAATACAGTTTCAAACAGAACAATTTAAAACCAGTCAATGCTATGAAATAAAAACCAGTGCCATCAAGGCATTTAATACAAATGAAATAGATAAGTTTTGAGTTGTTTCACGAAAGTTGCCAATGTTCCAGTTGACCACTTCACATATGTCTCTACACAAAGGTTCCACCATTGTGTCAGTGACATCTCTGAGACGTTGACAGAACTAGTCACCTTCAGCTGGTATTGTTGTTCTTCAAAGTAGTTAGTGTTTCCCTTTGCCGTTGCGACCTGTGGCACTGGGGTGTTGACGCCACTCCAGATTTGAAACAGAACACACCAATCATTGATCGGTTCGTGTTGTAAGTTCACAAAGACATTCCATTAACATGTTTCACTCTCAAGGTTTCACTCTCAGTGATTCACTCCCGAGGTTCTGACTTAGTGGCCATTGTGACAATGGATGACTGGCCGCTTGAGTGGACAGTGACCACAACAACAAACTTATAATTTAACAGAAATATATCTCAGCCAGGTCCAACAGTTGGGATCTGAACAGAAAACGAGATCCCCATGAACCTTGCCACAGAAAACATATAGTGTTCACTTAATAAAACAAGTAATGTTTAGCAATGGTGGTAGCTTCTAGTATTTCTTGCATCAAGCCTTTATTAATATTATTATTTTAACAAGGAGAATAAACCACGTTTTCAATAAAATATAAATTTCGATGACATTTTTCTTCATCGCTGGGAAATGATCGTTTAAAAGTGCGACAAATCTTAAGAAAAAGACAGAAACACAAGCGTGACGAAGCGTGACGAAGCGTGACGACACGTGCATGCATGCGAGAGAGTTACCACGACGAGGGTTTGTTTGAGCACGCTCAGATGCTCCTGCAGGTTGTCCTTCTGGTCGTGGAGCTGCTCCAGCTCCGTGGCCGTCTCGATGCGGGATCGCTCCAGCTCCAGCATCCCCTCCGTCACCTCCTGGGCACACGGGCGATAGGGTGACTCACAGATAGGGTGAGAGTGAGATAGGGTGTGGGTGAGATAGGGTGAGTGAGATAGGGTGAGTGAAATAGGATGAGAGTGAGATAGGGTGTGAGTGAGATAGGATGAGTGAGATAGGGTGTCCAGGCAATAGGGTGTCTCGGGGAATAGGGTGACAAGCTGATAGGATGTCTTGACAATAGAGTGACAGGCTGATGGGGTGCCTGGCAAAAGGGTGACATGGTGATAGGGTGTCTGGGTTATTTGCCAATGTAAAATCCCCCATTGCTTCAAAAAGTCAACTATTATTCCTGTTCCCAAAAATTCTACAGTCTCTTGTTGAAATGCTTGGTTCTCCAGTTTTTAATTCAATTATCGACCCATTGCTTGACCGATTTCGGTTTGCATATCGTGAAAATAGATCTGTCAATGATGCTGTCTGACAACAGCAGTGATGACAACAAAGTAAGAGATAACAGCAGTGCTGACAACAACGTAAGAGACAACAGCAGTGATGACAACAACGTAAGAGACAACAGCAGTGATGACAACAACTTGAGAGACAACAGCAGTGATGACAACAACTTGAGAGACAACAGCAGTGATGACAACAACTTGAGAGACAACAGCAGTGATGACAACAACTTGAGAAACAACAGCAGTGATGACAACAACATAAGAGACAACAGCAGTGATGACAACAACTTGAGAGACAACAGCAATAATGACAACAACTTGAGAGACAACAGCAGTGATGACAACAACTTGAGAGACAACAGCAGTGATGACAACAACGTAAGAGACAACAGCAGTGATGACAACAACTTGAGAGACAACAGCAGTGATGACAACAACTTGAGAGACAACAGCAGTGATGACAACAACTTGAGAGACAACAGCAGTGATGACAACAACGTAAGAGACAACAGCAGTGATGACAACAACTTGAGAGACAACATCAGTGATGACAACAACTTGAGAGACAACAGCAGTGATGACAACAACGTAAGAGACAACAGCAGTGATGACAACAACTTGAGAGACAACAGCAGTGATGACAACAATGTAAGAGACAACAGCAGTGATGACAACAACGTAAGAGACAACAGCAGTGATGACAACAACGTAAGAGACAACAGCAGTGATGGCAACAACGTAAGAGACAACAGCAGTGATGACAACAACTTGAGAGACAACAGCAGTGATGACAACAACGTAAGAGACAACAGCAGTGATGACAACAACTTGAGAGACAACAGCAGTGATGACAACAACGTAAGAGACAACAGCAGTGATGGCAACAACGTAAGAGACAACAGCAGTGATGACAACAACTTGAGAGACAACAGCAGTGATGACAACAACGTAAGAGACAACAGCAGTGATGACAACAACTTGAGAGACAACAGCAGTGATGACAACAACTTGAGAGACAACAGCAGTGACGACAACAAAGTAAGAGACAACAGCAGTGATGACAACAACGTAAAAGACAACAGCAGTGATGACAACGTAAGAGACAACAGCAGTGATGACAACAACGTAAGAGACAACAGCAGTGATGACAACAACGTAAGAGACAACAGCAGTGACAGAGAACAGAATGAGAAGTGTGAGCCGCGGACCAGGCAGATCAAGAGTGTCAAATGACATAGAAACATGATTTTTGTGTATAAATATATGTTTTTGGGGTCAACAAATGCAATGGGACAATTTTCAATTTTGAGTCTTTGGCGGCCATCTTGAAATTCAAGATGGCTGACATGTGACCTTTGTTTTTGTTTATCATTGAAAAAATCGTACTTGAAATCATCTACACATGCGCTCTAAATCAATATTTCAATACTTAAAACTGCCTAAATCTACTGCAGGTCAATTATATTGATGAATAATATACAGATCTCAATCATAAATCACATTCATTGCGACATATTGGGTCATCAATGGCGAAGGGGGTAATTTTAGAATTGACCGAATATGGACAAATCGGCTGAAAATTTGTAAAGTTTAGCATTCAAATATGCCAGAAACATAAATGTTGTTTCTTAATGAACATTTTTGGCATAAAATAAATCATGTAAATAATTTTTTTATTTTTATGTTATTTTCCACAATCATGATATTGTGTTCAACTTGCGAGGACTCAATAAGTTGTATATCAATATTCCAATCTCTTTAATGCACATTGTACACACACAATGAACAAATGTCAGAATTATCAAACAGTCAATCACCAGATTAAAGATCATCAGTCATCATCATTCGCATCATCATCATCATCATCATCTGATCCATCATCTGCTTGGATCCGTTCCATGGTCTTCTCATTGAAGCAACCATCACCACCTTGGCAGGCGCAGAATGAAGTACATGCCATGTTGGCATTGTGGCATCCACATCGCTTAGATTTGCATGGCGTTGTACTGCCACAAGAGCACTTGATCATCTTCAGTATGTCATCTGGAGCAAGAATTACCCCATCAGCAACGGTAGTTGGAGTCAGAGATGTGGATCCATCACGTCGCGTCCATCCATGGGTGAGAGGATCCATATTTGGCGGGTTCCGTTGTAGGGCCTGCTTCCAGATGGCTACCTGGAGATGTGCCCTGGCTACGTTTTCCACAAACGCTTCATTTGTAGGTGGCAGGGTTTTCAGCTTTGGTGCTGCACCGAGACTACGTGAGACCTTCCTAGACCATATCTTCTGGCGAGCATCCGTCAGAGATGCCAATTCCGGGTGGCCATAACAAGACAGAACAAAGGGTGTTGACTGTCCAAGCGCATCTTGTACTGAGCTGGTTATGTCACCAACCTTGGACAGAGAGAAACCACTGGATCTTAGGATTTTCAGTGCAACCCCTTTGCCAATACCATGATAGGTTGCAACTGTATCACAGCCAGTGATACCATGTGCAGCCAACAGATCACCCACGATAGCAGGGTTCTTGTCTACGCTAGCATTGATGTCAATAACTGTCCTACCCCGGATCGGGGATATCATTATAACATGCCCAGTGATATCGCCGCGGAACACAAAGTGACACAGAAGTACAAAGATATCTGTGTCGTCAGCTACTACGAGGACGTTGGTGGCACCCACATAAGCCACTTGTTGAATGATCATTGTGTCAGCTTCTTCGTGTGTGATGACCATTCCCTCCATCTTAGACACCACACCTTGATAGATCTGAATAGGTACAGGATCGTTACATGTGACAACGAATTTCCCATTCAACACATCCTTGTGGGCTTCAAGATCTGCCAGGATCAAGTCGATCAACTGTGTCTTGTTACTGCTCACAGTAAGAACTACCTTCTGTGCTGGTAGTCTGGCTGGAGGACGTAGCGTGTACACACGACTGGCCCCTTGATCTCTCTCCTTTCTGGTTGACTCCTTGATGCTACCAGCTGTGTATCTATCGAATACTAGGTACACATCACTGGATTCCAGATAACCTTTGATGTGACGTCGGAAGTTGTCCAGAAAATCCTTAACAATTCCACCTGTTGGCCATGGCACGACCCACAGCACTGCACATCCGTCCAAGAATGAAGCATCAACTGCTGCATGTCTCCGTGCTACTTCCACTTTCAGATCATTCTTGAGGACAGACTTGGTTTTGCCCACCTTCATGGCTCCACTATCATCAAACATTGATGCGGGTCTGGGAGACAGTTCATGTGCCATCAGATTCTTGGTATCATAGTTTCGTAGACTGCACTGTAGAGCCATAGCTCTGGCATATATCATCTCTGTGTCAAACATCTTCATGTCATTTACTTTGATACTTTGCTTCTGAGAGACTGCCATTGTAGTTACACGCCTGTGAATGGTTTCATGGAAGCTATCTGGCAAACCCCTTTCAAATTATGTTGTTCTCCGAGTTCAGGAGCATTGTCAACATTAACCGAAGAATGTGTCAATACTTGTCCAGTCACAATATTCACAAGGCCCTCTTGGTTGTTCTCGGTGTTAAGTGGATCAATACAGACCTCCAATTTGTCACGCAATGCCTTTCTGTCTTTTGCATCTGTCTGGATTCTAGCCTTAGCCTGTTCCTTGTGGTGAGTTTGGGAGGTTGGCTTGGATTTCTCCTGTGTTCTCATCGCATCCAGGTTACTGACGCCTGTGTTGCATGCGTGCAGGCTATAGGCCCATGTTTTGAGTGTTTCCGGTCTTAAAGTGATCCCTATGATGCCGCTCTGCCCGTGACCATATCTCATAAACGTGGTCTCGATCGCCATATCGCTCCAGATGCCGTTACAGAGCCCTGGATTGTGATGCATGGTATGCTCTCCATTCACGAAGTGTTGGCGGACATCTTCGGGCATTGCTGCCATTGTTCGTATGTAATAGAGTCCATATCTCGCATAGTTGCAGTGGGAAGCTGCGAGGAATAGGGGCATCATCTCGTGGACACAGGCCAGGTGGAGACACCAATCTGCTTCTCTCTCGGCTCTAATATACTTCATGATGGTGAAGACTGGCTTAATAAGACAATTGACCCAGAGTTTGGCTGTCCTAGAGTGTGATGCTGCATCATCCAATGCCTGGAAAAGATCAGCCATGCAACCCAAGTTTTGTGTTTGGAACAATGGCCGAATAATTCCACAAGCATACGGAGAGCTCGGACATTGTCAGGATATTTTTTGCCTGTCAGCATCTTCAATACCCCGGCAAATGCCTCACTCAGTATTTCTGTCATTCCGGATGCAGCAATCAGGGACCCTATGCTCCCCACATAGCTCATCAGGAGGTGCAAGCCACCTAATCGTAGGTAAACATTACTGAATAGGGCCTGGTTCTCCCACATCACATGTACTGCTACCTTATATAGTTGTTGGTCTGCGGTGAAAATGACGTACTCCTGACCTGTGGCTCCGGTCACAGCTTGGGCTTTTAACAAAGCAGACGTTATGGTTGCTGGGTCCGCCGGCGCTTTGTCAATGAGCGGTAGATATACTATCTGGGTCTTCTTTCTCAGCATGTGCCCTTGCTCACGACAAACCATGGTGTTGTACCCATTGTATTCTGGACAGCTGGGCAAAGTGTTCATATCCTGCATGAATTGGAAGTCTAGCTCTGCTGCTCTATCTTGAGCTAATTTAGAACATGTTACGATTAATAATGGATATCCAGTTTACAGAAGCAACTTTACAGCAAATTTCTATAAACAAATCAACGAAATCAATACCTCCATGGCAGCCATCTTAAATTTCAAGATGGCCGCCAAAGACTCAAAATTGAAAATTGTCCCATTGCATTTGTTGACCCCAAAAACACATATTTAGACACCAAAATCATGTTTCTATGTCATTTAGAGATTGAGATATCAATATTTGAGTATTTTGTGACCCATGAAATCTTGGGTGACGGTGCCCAAATTCAAACGTGAATATTTCAAATTGCTCAATGGTGAGAACTTCACATCAACCTGGATAGCATTACAGAGACCCTATACATTAATAATCAGCAGAGAAAAAAACTTTATCAGAGAATTTTGGGTTCTGAGCCATACTGCCGGACTATCACTGTTTTGATATCGTCCTTGAGTTCTCGCAGTGTGTCCTCCAGTTTTTGTTCCCGGCTGGACAGTTCCTCCTGGGATTGCAGCTGGAGGGAAGAGACGGATGGGATCAGGGGACAACATGGACAGACAGGGACATCGGGTCATTTGGTGGGCCACAACCAGCTGGGCCAGGAGCAGACAGGGACAGGAGTGTTGTCAAAAGTACATAAATGTGTTTTGTACATTCATGTATGTGTGTGTGTGTGTGTGTGTGTGTGTGTGTGTGTGTGTGTGTGTGTGTGTGTGTGTGGGTGTGGGTGTGGTGTGTGTGGTGTGTGTGGTGTGTGTGGTGTGTGTGCGTGCGTGCATGTATGTGTGTGTGTGTGTCTTGTGTGGTGTGTGTATGTGTGTGTGTCTGTGCGTGTGTGTGTGTGTGTGGAGTGCGTGTGTTGTGTGTGTGTGTGTGTGTGTGTGTGTGTGTGTGTATGAGTGTGTGTGTGTGGCACCACTCTACCCACCGGCACCACTCTACCCATTGGCACCACTCTACCCATTGGCACCACTCTTCCCACTGGCACCGCTCTACCCACTGGCACCGCTCTATCCACTGGCACTGCTCTATGCACCAGCACCGCTCTACCCACCGGCACCGCTCTACCCACCGGCACCGCTCTACCCACCGGCACCACTCTACCCACCGGCACTGCTCCACCCAGCGGCACCGCTCTACCCACCAGCACCACTCTACCCATCGGCACCACTCTACCCACCGGCACCGCTCTACCCACCGGCACCACTCTACCCACCGGCACCACTCTACCCACCGGCACTGCTCCACCCAGTGGCACCGCTCTACCCACCGGCACCACTCTACCCACTGGCACCACTCTACCCACGGGCACCGCTCTACCCACCGGCACCGCTCTACCCACCTGCATCGCTCTACCCACCGGCACCGTTCTACCCACTGGCACCGCTCTGCCCACTGGTACCGCACTACCCACTGGCACCGCTCTTCCCACTGACACCGCTCTACCCACTGGCACCGCTCTACCCACCAGCACCGCTCTACCCACCGGCACCGCTCTACCCACTGGCACCACTCTACCCACGGGCACCGCTCTGCCCACTGGCACCACTCTACCCACTGGCACCACTCTACCCACTGGCACCGCTCTACCCACTGGCACCGCTCTGCCCACCGGCACCGCACTACCCACTGGCACTGCACTACCCACTGGCACCGTTCTACCCACTGGCACCGCTCTACCTACTGGCACCGCTCTACCCACTGGCACCGCTCTGCCCACTGGCACCGCTCTGCCCACTGGCACCGCTCAACCCACCGGCACCGTACTACCCACTGGCACCACTCTGCCCACCGGCACTGCACTACCCACTGGCACCGCACTGCCCACTGGCACCGCACTACCCACTGGCACCGCTCTGCCCACCGGCACTGCACTGCCCACCGGCACCGCACTACCCACTGGCACCGCACTACCCACTGGCATCGCTCTGCCCACCGGCACCGCACTACCCACTGGCACCGCACTACCCACCGGCACCGCTCTACCCACCGACACCACTCTCTACCCACCGGCACTGCTCCACCCAGCGGCACTGCTCTACCCACCAGCACCACTCTACCCACCGGCACCACTCTACCCACCGGCACCGCTCTACCCGCTGGCTTGGTGTAGGAATAAGACGTAACATACCCGCCGCACTATTTCCAAGTGTTCTGCTCTCAGATAGTTGAGTTCGTCTCCAAGCCGATTGGCTCTGCTGTAGTGCGCCTGGGCGATGCCTTCAAGGTCTGCAATGTCACCAGCCGACTTCTCTCTAATCTGACGAACCTCCTGGTGAGTAAACAATGAATTACAAAGGTGGACCATTCAGCAGTGATTATTATAAAGTAATCTAATAATTGCCTAGCGCGTAAAAAACCCGCAGTTAAATTGGTTCACGGTGATACGAGGCAGCACTGTAAAATTAATTATTTTTCATTCCATTCTTTATCAAAAGAAACATAACTTAAAACATTGTATATTCTCACCTGTAAATCTTGCGCGTTTGTTTATATTTAAATACTAAAGGAGAATTTGTGTGAGCCGTCTCAGATATCATTTTGTAAGTTGCTCATTAGTTTTCTACAGTTGACCAGCTACACGACAAATTCAGACAGCTTCTAATAATCATTTATTATATGAAAAAGCTGGGTACAAACTTGTCTCTATACTACACTATCTACAAACGTGTTTAGAAGACATGTCTCAGTGTCAGTCTCACCTGGTCTCTATACTACACTATCTACAAACGTGTTTAGAAGACATGTCTCAGTGTCAGTCTCACCTGGTCTCTATACTACACTATCTACAAACGTGTTTAGAAGACATGTCTCAGTCTCAGTCTCACCTGGTCTCTATACTACACTATCTACAAACGTGTTTAGAAGACATGTCTCAGTCTCAGTCTCACCTGGTCTCTATACTACACTATCTACAAACGTGCTTAGAAGACATGTCTCAGTCTCAGTCTCACCTGGTCTCTATACTACACTATCTACAAACGTGTTTAGAAGACATGTCTCAGTCTCAGTCTCACCTGGTCTCTATACTATACTATCTACAAACGTGTTTAGAAGACATGTCTCAGTCTCAGTCTCACCTGGTCTCTATACTACACTATCTACAAACGTGTTTAGAAGACATGTCTCAGTCTCACCTGGTCTCTATACTACACTATCTACAAACGTGTTTAGAAGACATGTCTCAGTCTCAGTCTCACCTGGTCTCTATACTACACTATCTACAAACGTGTTTAGAAGACATGTCTCAGTCTCAGTCTCACCTGGTCTCTATACTATACTATCTACAAACGTGTTTAGAAGACATGGCTCTGTCTCAGTGTCAGTCTCACCTGGTCTCTGTCTTCCAGGTTGTGTCTGAGACTTGTCACTTCATCCTCCAGTTGCTGTATCCTCAGAGCCCTGTCAGACGACTCCTGGACACACAACATTAGGTGTTACACAGACAGCAGGGGCAGACTGGCAGGACCAGTGTGACACCGACACCATGAGTATCATGACGTCATGATGCCATGAGTATCATGGTGTCATGTGACACTGATGTCATGAGTATCATGGCGTCATGTGACACTGATGTCATGAGTACCATGGCATCATGATGCCATGAGTATCAATGCGTCATGTGACACTGATGCCATGAGTATCATGGCGTCATGTGACACTGATTACATGAGTATCATGGTGTCATGTGACACTGATGACATGAGTATCATGGCATCATGTGACACTGACGCCATGAGTATCATGGCGTCAGGTAACACTAATGTCATGAATATCATGGTGTCATGTGACACTGACACCATGAGTATCATGGCGTTATGTGACACCAACATCATGAGTATCATGGCATCACGCACAGTGTTTCTTAACCCATGGTAAATTATGTGTTAGCAAATGTAGTTTTCTTAATAAATTAAACTTACTTTGGCACATACTGTGTGAAGCTGATTGATCAAAATGTTGTGTTTCACATCCTTGTTTTAAAAGTAAGTTAATTTCTTACAAAACAACCAAATGTTGGATCCTTGAACAATTTGTTCCACAAATAAAATGTAATTTAAGATATTCCTGTCAAACAAAATATACACCCAAAATTGTCCTCAGTGTTGCTTTTTATTTTAGTAAAATTGTATTCTTGAGTTGTATAGTTGCCCATAATAAGTGTATATCACATTGTAGCTAAGTCTAGGACATATTCGCATTAGTACGCTTTCCTAATGCATTAGAAACAGCTTCCATGTTACATTGTGAAATAAAGTTACTCTGACTCTTACTGTCAGCTTTCAGCTGAATGTGTATTTGGTTACTAAGCAGTCAACGTTTTGTTACCATGGAGACCTAAACTAATGTATTTGGTTACCAAGCAGTCAACGCATGGAGACCTCACCTGAACTAATGTCTATGGTTACTAAGCAGTCAACATTTCGTTACCATGGAGACCTGAACTAATGTATGTGGTTACTAAGCAGCCAATGTTTCATTATCATGGAAACCTGTGTTCGTAAACTGGTGAGTTCCTCGCATGACCTTGACAAGGCTGTCATTAATTCATCCTTCTCAGCATCCCTCTTGGCAATCTCTCGCGCTGAGAACACAACAGACAAACACGTCTTTACAAGACTGTCAGTAAATAACCCAAAGTGACGATAAATGTATGAACAACCAGTCAATCTCATTGCCCCCCCCCCCCGCACTTCCCTCCCATTAACAATTACATGGTCTAGTGACTGGATTAACTGAAAAAAGAGGAAACACCTCGATATCATAAACGCAGAATGTCTGATATTCATAAATAATAAATTTTAGATATGCACCTAACCGAGAGTTGATTATGAATTTAAATGTAATCACATTAAACTGTTGTATAAAGTTAATGACTTAAATTAAATTAATTGCATTACTGAAGTTAATAAATAAACAAGTGAATTGAATTAAACCCGCGCCTTGTGTTAACCCACCAAGATTCTGGATTTTCTTGTCGAGTCCAACAAAGTTTTCCTGAGTCTTCTGTTGTCTCTCAGCCTCCATCTGAAACACACCAGTGATGCACAGGTCAGATGACAGGTGGTAACACTCCACACAGTATTACTATATTGAAATAATAGCCTCAATAAAAGCAAGCAAATAGAGCAAAATCACATATAAATTATAGAATACATAATTATCATGAGTTTGTGTGTGTGTGTGTGTGTGTGTGTGTGTGTGTGTGTGTGTGTGTGTGTCTATGGTGTGTGTGTGTGGTGTGTGTGCGTATATGTGTGTATGTGTGCATGAGTGTGTGCCTGTGTATGCATGCATGCATGCACACATGTGTGTATGTGCATGGCATCAATTACGTAAACTACCCACTGCAGTGATAACACGTGTTTGCAGGCTCTAATCATCACCTGCCTTTGTACAAGCGTGGGATATGAGTGAGTGGTTTCCCTAGCCACCAGGGGGACCCAGAGAGAGGAGTGGGGACCAGTGTCCACGCCACTAGACAGACAGGAGGCAGGGCCAGGAGAAGACAGACAGGTTCAAAGTTCACTCTTGGCACTTCAACGAGTAATTAGAATTGCACAATCTAATTTAAAACCTCGTCATGAGTGAATCTTTCCAACTGATTCATCAGACTGGACAGGTCAGTGAGGACACTTGAGGAACATCTGCACACACACGCATGCATGCACGCGCGCGCGCGCGCACGCACACTCACACACACTCACTCACTCACTCACTCACTCACTCACACACACACACACACACTCACTCACTCACTCACTCTCACTCACTCACTCACTCACTCACTCACTCACTCACTCACTCACACACACACACACACACCACACACACACACTCACTCACTCACTCACTCACACACACACATACACACACACACACACACACACACACCATTTGAGATTTACTTTACGACCTGAAAAAAACTAAAAACAGACAAGTGGCACCTATTTTCAAGCCACGACTGACACCTTTTTTGCTCTTTACTTCATTCTTTTACCCGTCGACCACCAGTCCACCCAAATTTCTACCCGTCCACAACAGGTTTTACCCATCCAAATGACGGGTGGACGGGTCTCTGCATAAAGCTATGATATCAGCGTGTGTTGGTAGCACAAGGAATACGTGTATATTAAAATCCAACGAATGTGGATGAATAAAGCGATTAACAACATATAAGCTGAACAGAAACAAGTACACATGAAGTTAATTCAATGTGTATTTAAATATAATAATTTGGTAAACAATGTTGATGTGTTATAAAGAAAGTGTACATCTAAATGTGTCAACTAAGACGTACTGAAGTATGCTGCAGCTTGTGAAGACAGAAACAGGTTGTGAAAGACGGCATTCAAGGTGCATTCAAGGCAGGAGGGATCATCGCCACAGATCATTTTCAAAACATAAATTCTATGTTTGTTGACAACGGAATCACAAAACCAGTTTCAAAGCAGTGCTAAAATCATCGAACAAACTTTGTTGTTAGGCCAAATATCTTGCGTGTTGATATTTTTATGCTGTTATATATATAGAGCCACTCCACTTTTACCATTGTTCGCCAATACATGACTGTACCCAGTTAAAAATAGGTGTTTGTCCAATTGTTTCACCAAAGTCAAATGACTTAGTTGATCAAATTACGCAGCTCAGCATTAATCTGAAATGCAATAGGTTTAAAGATGAAATTTAAGAGGGATCTTTAATTATGGCATGTATCCATGCTCTTATGTGCTTCCTTGTTACACTCGATGAAAACAAACACAAATATCTGCTTTGAAAATGATTAATGATTGGAGACAATGTGAATTACTATCGAGACTAGAGGGTGCCAAAGATTGTGGTAAATGACACGGCAGGCATGCACAGGATTAGTACGGACAAGCTACCTTCGCACGTTCAACATTGTCAGTAGCATAACACAATTCACACTCTTTCGCAGCAAGTTCTCTGGATACTTGACAAAAGCTGGAGTTAACTGTCGTTAACATCTGAAAGAAGTTGGTTCGCGTCACAAAAATTAATGACTGAATCAACATCATTATCTAAACCAACCACATGACCTAGCAACCAGATCCATGAAAAAAGGGCACCAGAAACATGCAGCTATGAGACATTCTGCTGTATATTTTGCCAACAATTTTGGCATTATAAAAACGTATATTTTACAGAAATATCTGTACGATAGTTTCAAATGTTTATCATGCAAGACTAATTTTTTTTTGTAATGACACAAAATAAATGTTGTAACAAAAAGTTAATGTTAGGAATCAGAAATGAAGTATTCCCAGAAAAAAGTTTGTATTAGTTATGAGTGACATTAGTACTAAATGTATAGTATGCATTAGTAGTTAAACATATATTAGTGATTAGACATAATAATTGTTATTAGTAACAAATATTAGTGATGAAACAAATTGATAAAAACATGCAGGTTTGTTTTTTGTATGGTCAGACAACTTCTTTTCCTCCTTACATCTGGTAAGTAGCTAAAGGCCAATAGTTTGCCAACATTTCGCCTTCAACCCATTTAAAAAAAAAAATGAATAGTCATCAACACCAGCACAGAAACGTATGCATAATTGTATTGTGTTTTAATGCAAAAAATCCACTTTTGACAGTCAATTAAATTATTTTCTGGTAGAACAATTAATTAAGCTAATGAAAATGAACTGACGAGACATTGCTAAGATAGATTTAGTAACATTGTTAGAGTTGAGACGAACACAGCTGAATTGGTGCAAAGACGAATTAGTTGCTGTCAATATCTTATGATATGTCAAGAGCATCTCATTGCTGGAGTCGACTTACCTGCTCCAGTAGCTCCACTTGGCTCTCAGCTGCCTGTAGACTAGAGTGGAGCTCCTCCAGCTCACCAGTGTGCTCTGAAATGTTTCGCCACAAAAACTCACGAGTCTGTTTGGAAATATTCGGGCTGAAATATGTTACAAACTGTCAAAGTGACATGTCTATAATAACAATCACATCTGTAGCAAAATATATAAAATAATACACTGTATGTATATTATGCACCAATTTGCAGATTACAATATAAAAATAATACAGTGCATAGCTAGTAATATTCAATAATAATGATGGATCTCACTTAATTATTTTTACAATATCAGTGACAATATATGTCACCTACACTTAGTTTTAGTGACAATATCTCACATGCACTTTGTTTTACACTATCAGTGAAGATATCTCACCTCCAATTTGTTTTACAATATCAGTGAAGATATCTCACATACATTTAGTTATACAATATCAGTGAAGATATCTCACATACATTTAGTTTTACAATATCAGTGAATATATCTCACATACATTTAGTTTTACGATATCGGAGAATATATATCACATACATTTAGTTTCACAATACAGTGAAGATATCTCACATACATTTAGTTTTACCAATATCAGTGAAGGTATCTCACAAAATAATTATAGTTTTTTATATAGCGCTAATTCTCGCAAGGCGGATCGATGCGCTGCACAAGAGATATACTAAATGTATATTAATAAATAGTAATATAAATTATATAAATTAATATAAATCATATTACTTTTTGGTTTTAAGATGCACTAGTAAACCTTTGTATGTAAATTATAAAAATAAATTAAAAATAAATTATACACTGTTTTTAAGATGTATAGTACTAAAACTTGGTATGTAAATTATATAAATTAATCTGAAATTAAAACCTTTGCTAAAACTCTGTATGTAAATTTATATATATAGATTTATATATATAGATTTAGATATATAGGTTTAGATATATATATATATATATATAGATTTATATATATATATATATATATATATATATATATATATATATATATATATATATATATATATATATATATATATATATAAATTAATCTAAAACATAAACACTGATTAAAACATGTATGACATTAAAAATAAATTCTTAAGCAATGCACATACATTTAGTGTTACAATATCAGTGAAGGTGTCTCACCATGTACACTGGCCCTGACTGTGGTCAGGTCCCTATCCACAGCCCCTTCCTGTCCCTCCCCTCATCCAGGGCAGCCTCAATCTGCCGCAGCTCTCCGTCCAGACGCTCCAGCTTTAACCTTCTGCTCTTCACTCTCTCCTCAATCTGCTGCTCCGTTCTGCAACCACAGAAGAAAAGGGTTAAGAGATGTGGTTAAAATTGATCAGTATGTTCAAGTTGACTGAATCATCTCAATTTGAAGTTTCACAGTAAGTGTTAATATGACTGAGATCAGCCTCGCATGCCGGGGAGATCACCCTTGCATGCCGGGGAGATCAGCCTCGCATGCCGGGGAGATCAGCCTCGCATGCCGGGGAGATCACCCTCGTATACCAGGGAGATCACACTCGCATACCAGGGAGATCACCTTCGCATGCCAGGGAGATCACCCTTGCATGCCGGGGAGATCAGCCTCTCATGCATTGTTTTACAATTATAAGTTTGCTTAATCCATTAGTTTTTTCATGCCACTGAGCTTGATCTTCGAGGATATTGGTGCAAAAGAAGTCATTATTACTATTATTAAACAAACTCAAGAATGTGTTGACTGACAGGTAGACGTCTCACTAAAATGACAAAATTATTAACAGAGGATATGAAATTACTTATATAAAGGAGCAGTGTAGACTAAAAATCGGAAAGTTCTAATTTTACATAGGACTAAATGAAAGGAATATATTGTCTGCCAATGGTGTGGGTGCTAGTAGCATGAATGTTTAGTTTAAAAATAGAATCAAAATAAACTTCAGAAAACGAGCGTTACACTTGGATAAGTTTAGCTGGACTGTTGATTAGCAAATGAGCTTCTTTGTCCACCTGCCATCTAGACAGGATTGTCTAGGTGGCAATCTTATTTTAATCTTGTTGACATTTCAGTCCCCGGATGAAGCTAAAATGTTTATATATTTTGTACTTTCATTTCAGTTCTATCAGTTGTATTAATTTAGAATTTGCTGCATACATGCAGCTGGTGCTCGCACACATACATGCATGTATGCACTCACGCAATAGTGTCGCACATACATGATAACACCAAATGTAATCGTATAGCCCTGTAATTAGTAGATATATAGCTGATTATGTGTGTGTGTTGACACACGTTAAAAAAACACTTTAGTTTTAATAAAATAGCTCGCTATGCAGTAGAATCCCAATAGAAAGTGCCATCTGAATAGAGTGTGACTAGTAAAATATAGAGATAAACCCTGAGATGGATAACAACTTCTGACATCTAGGTACCACTGATTGTTTTTGAGATTCTGAGCATAGACTATGACAGCTTCGTTGTAAAGACAGTCGGTGTGTTAATTGTCACTTTGATTGCATACATCCTGGTAATAGTATTGCTGCAGCTAAACTGGTGGACATTGGAATAACATATAGTAAGACACGAGAACACTTCAAGTTCGCTGATCGTCAACTGGTTTTGCTATTGACTATCCTTGTGTACTGTATAGTGGCACATGGCTAAATACCATAATCAATTATTAGATATAAGAATTCACTGGTAAACAACCAAGGTAATTCGAAGCTGCTATGCATTTCGAACATGTTTTCCACAAAAATAACCTCTTTTCTATTCTACAGATTTGAGACGTACTTGCACTACACCACAGCAATTTAAAGACGCTGATTGGCTGTCAGGTCAAATTTGAAATAGTAAATTAAATAAGGAGACCCTTTTTATCGTATAATACTATATTAAAAAACTATTCATTGTGATGGTATGCCAATGTAAATGCATAGAACGACATATGCAGTCCAAGAGATCAGTCTTGGAAGATGACGAGACTCGAGGTCGATCAGTGTTATCCCTCTCTCTGCTTGTAATTGTAATAAAGTGATTTGTTCAGTACTTCTGGTGTCGAATCAGATATGTATGAATGCGAGATGAGTCGGACAATCCGACTACACAGATGTCAGGCCAAGACGACACGTTTCATGGTGGCAGCTACGGTTGAATCCGGCGCTTTCGAGATTCGTAAATAGGTCAACACGCACGCGGCACCGTCGAGTCGATGCTGGCCAGCTCCGTTTTTTTGTTTCTCACTGTGTAAGTGATAGCCATTGCCATTAATAGGCAGCAATGGGTGATCTGTCAGGTATAGAGCCGCCCCGCATGAACTGGTTAGCCACTGATTTACCCACGGAGTTTCGTTCATTCCGTCTATATTGCGAACTGATTTTCAGTGGGCCCTTTGCTGAAAAAGGGCAGAGTGAACGAGTGACCTACATCCTGCTATGGGTAGGACAGGAGGGTCGGCGAATGTACAATACGCGGGACCTCAGTGAAACTGATAAGAAAGACGTTGAGGTCATTTGTGCTAAATTCCAGGCTTTGATAGAACCCAAGTCTAATTACAGGCTGAGCCGTTTTCATCTGCAAAAATTCAGGCAGTTGAGCTCTGAGACAGTTGACGAATTCATGACACGCTGCAAAACGCAGGCGCGTAAATGCAAGTTCCGTGATACTACAGAAACCGAGGAGAGGTTGATCGAACAGTTAGTAGTGGGTGTCCGGCACGGGAAAGTGCAAGAAAAGCTACTGTGCCGGGATGAGACACTAACACTTGACGCGGCGATGGACGTTGCTAGAACGCATGAAGCAACACTGGCCAACATGGAGCAGTTCTCAGGAGACGCTAGCAGCATCAGTCACGTCAGCCGGTCGCGGAGAACACATGAGCCAAGTGGACGTCGAGAGGAGGCACCTACGTGCGCAAAATGTGGACGTCATCATGCGCCCACAGATCGATGTCCAGCAGAGGGCAGTAGGTGTAACGCATGTGGGAAACTCAATCACTGGCAGCGAATATGTCGGCAGGCTACAGGTTGGACGTCTGGCGCCGGAGGAAGACCACACTCTTCTGGGCGACCAAGATCCCGAGCTAGGTCAAGACGAAGGACCAACCGAGATGAGCGCCAACGAGGTGGTGTCCACTCCATCAGTCAAGATGCCAGATTCGATCAGCTCAGCGACAACTTCGAGCCGCTTGCCTTTAATACCGTCAACATCAACGCCGTCGAGAGGGACGAAGTATATGCGACTCTCAGGATCACGCTGAAAGACAGGCCTGACACTCCGGCTACACTTCGTGTCAAGGTCGACACAGGTGCGCAGGGTAACGTAATGCCGCTGAGAACGTTCCAGCGCATGTACCCGTCAAACATCGACACAGAAGGAATACCTGTGCGAGGCAGCCTTGAGCATCGAGACACGATCCTAACTGCCTACAACGGACAATTGATCCGGCAGTACGGTACTACGCGACTGAAGTGTGTGCATGAGACAACCACACACGAAGCAGAGTTCTTTGTTGCTGACACGCCAGGTCCAGTGATCTTGGGACTACCTTCCTGCCGCAAGCTCAACTTGGTGACCTTGAACTGTGCAGTCAGCGAACATCCACCGCCGTTGAACTCGAAGGAAGATCTCCAGCCGCTGTATCCAGATTGTTTTAAGGGCATCGACAAGTTCCGCGAAACGTTCCACATCACACTAGACCCTGCTGTGACCCCTGTCGTACATGCGCCCAGACGATGTCCGATCCACATCAAAGACGACGTGAGGAATGAGATCAACCAGATGGTAGAACTCGGGGTGATCGAGAAGGTCGAGGAGCCTACAGATTGGGTATCTAGCATCGTATACAGCAGGAAGTCGAACGGGAAGTTGCGCATCTGCTTGGATCCCAAAGACTTGAACACAGCTATCAAGCGTCCGCACTACCCAACACCGACCTTGGAGGAAATTACCCACAAGCTTGCTGGGTCAATGATCTTCTCCAAGCTAGACGCACGTCACGGATACTGGTCCGTGCAGTTAGACGACGAGTCTAAGCGTCTGACAACGTTCAACAGTCCCTTCGGCCGGTACTGTTTCAGAAGACTACCGTTTGGCCTGAACCTCAGCCAAGACGTGTTCCAGGAGAGGATGGACTGCATCCTTGAGAAGTGCCCAGGAACGATAAGTATTGCTGACGACGTGGGTGTGTTCGGGAAGACAGAAGCCGAACACGACAAACATCTGCACAACTTGATAAGAGTAGCACTGCAGCATGGGCTGGTGTTCAACATTGATAAATGCGACATCAAACAGGCGAACATGAAGTTCTTCGGGTTGGAATTCAGCGCAGACGGCGTACGTCCAGACCCAGGCAAAGCCGCGGACATCCAGCGAATGAAAGAACCGCAAAACGTCGCACAACTTCAGGAATTTCTGGGCATAGCCACGTACATGTCGCCATTCATTCAAAACCTGTCGCAGCAAACCGCAACCCTGCGTGATCTAGTGAAGAAGGACGCCGAGTTCATCTGGGCGGAATCTCACAACGCAGCGTTTGAAGCGACGAAGTCTCTCATCTGTCGTGAAGTGACCCTTGCGTACTTCGACCCACAGGCTGAGAGTGTCATCCAGGTCGACGCCTCCAGCCGAGGACTCGGCGCCGTTCTCATTCAACACGGGAAGCCCATCGCGTTTGCTAGCAAGTCACTTAGTGATTGCGAACAGCGATACGCCAACATTGAACGTGAGATGCTCGCAGTCGTCTTCGGCTGCGAGAGGTTCCACATGTATGTCTACGGAAAATCGTTCGTTTTCGAGTCGGACCACAAACCTCTCGAGATGATCAACTTGAAGAACCTTGCAACAGCACCGCAGAGATTACAGAGAATGTTCCTGCGAGTACAACCGTATGACTTTGTGTTACGCTACAAGCCAGGAAAGCAAATGATGCTGGCCGACGCCATGTCAAGACAACCGAGTAGCGAGTCGACGCAGATCGACCTTGACATACAAGTGTCATTCGTACAGTTTTCAACACAGAAACTACAGTCGATCAGAGAGGCGACACAGGCCGACGATGAACTGTGTGCGCTGAGAGCCGTCATCGTGGATGGATGGCCAGATAGCCAACGCCACCTAGCTGCACCGTTGCGACCCTACTGGTCATGCCGAGACGAGTTGGCAGTTGAGGACGGTCTTATCATGAAGGGCGACCGTCTGGGGTGATATGCATGTCCTCAGACTAGCTTAGGCGCCGCACAGGCGCTACCCTCAGACTAACTGTGCCGTGGCCCAGCGAGTGATTCAGTCGGTATGCATGAACCGGTCGCAGTGCGATTTAGCCGCCGCACAGTTAGTCTGTGGACGGCGATTCTGAGAGTCAATTGAGGAGTATTCGAGGCTATTTGAGGAGCTTCGAAACAGGGATTCTCCACGAATTCTGCCGCATTGCGCACGCGCGCGGTGACGCACGGGGTCAAATAGGGGTTCATCGCACGTCGTGGTCAGTGTTTGTTTACATTAAGCTTGGCGTGGAAGTCGGCGAAGGTGGGAAGTGCATGGAGAAAAAAGTTAAGCGTAAGCCGCCCTGTCGAGATGACGAAATAATATGTTTAATTGAGGGAATCGGCAACTAAAAAACTATTTTGATGAGCAAGTTACAAAATTCGGTAACAATCAAGAAAATGGTAAGTTTGACGAGAGTTCACCGTTAAAGTGAATTCGCTCGGTGGCGCAAGAACGGAGGACAACCTAAACAAAAGGGGAAACATTTTAAATCTGCGGTCTTAAAACGCACTACGTGATCAAGAAAAAGTGAGAGGCAGACCACCAAATTGACCTCTGTATGTTGATGTATGCTGAACTAGTGCGTGATGCCCCAGTAGGGGTTTTGTACTACAAACCATCAGAATCAGAATATCATCATGGATACAACTGGTGAAGGAACCGATGTGACAACGGGAATTGATGGCGAGTGTTCATAACTAGTCAAATGAATGATTACTGTCTGTGGTGTGTGTTGTACTTTCAAGTGTCACCGTATTATGTACAATTCCTTATTTACTACAGTGACTTTTTTGGTAAAACAAATAATAGAAAATTAAACAAAGGAAATTAAATCCCAATCAGTGTTTTCTATTTAAATTTTATTATTTTAATTTGTGATGTGTGCTTGTGACATATTACAACAAAACTAAATGGCACTAAAGCGAGAACTGACTGTTTTCAGACTTGTTGATAGCATAATTATTATAACATAAAATTAATTTATATTAAAACATATACTGGTATATATGTAATTATTGTTGGAGTACAGTTGTCACAGCTATAATTCTCATTCCGATAAAAATGAACCAAATACATTAATGACACATATGAAACTTTATTTTATATAGTTCAATATCCATTAGTAAATCAAACATATGCCTATATTCAAATTTTTATAATGGTATGAATGCTACAGACAGTTGTATTGTGAAAGCAACTCTTATGCAGAACTGTTATACAGAAATAATTCTTATGTACAGTAACACGCAACTCATACATGATACAATGGAAATAATATATTAACACAATGCGTAAATATGTAATATTTACAAAACTTATAATGTTCACGTTTCAGTGCAAGGCACAGACAGCTTCTGTGCCTTGCACAGGTGATGGCCAGGCTATGTCGATGATGCATGGGGTGAGCAATCTCTATTTATCTTCGATTTTCATATCTAATTAGCAATGTCAAACAGCTTATGTAAACAATGTGGGTTGCATCAAGCATCCTATTAATGGAAACTTACCAGGAGAGAGAGAGAGAGAGAGCCATCATAAAAATAGCACAGTGGGGGGAACTCAAGTTACAGGCAGCCACCTTAAAGTGGCAGGCATCCATAACCAGGGCAATTATATTACAATAGCAATACTCAAGAGCATGGCCAGCCCTAGAGTTGGTGACTGGTAGAGTTACATAATAGGACAGAGGTCAGTATCCACACTTTGTCACATCTACAATGATCTGTCACCTTCTAAATTCTAAACAATAATCATACTTACATATCACACACAAACACACATACACACACACACGTTGGTGTATGGGAGTATATACACATTTTTGATCAATTAAATGAACATCTTAACTCTATATTATGTGAGTAAACAACATGTCGGGTAAGTCTGAACCATGGTAACATACAGGTATAGTGACTCTATTCTTCAGTTACAGAAAACAGGATTGACTATGTCAATAACAAAGTGCATGTGTTAATTCAAATAAGTTACTAAGGCAACATGTTTTGGCATTCCAGATGTATCATCATCTGTGATGCCTGCACCACTGCCAGAACCTCCACCACAGCCTGAGCCAGGTGCCAGCTGGTTTATGCAGGTGGAGTCACTAAAGCAGCAGTTACTGCTACTTTGACAGTTACGTTGACACAATGGGCATCTGTGTATGTCTGTTCGTGTTGATTCCACGTGTTGAGGATCGGTGAGAGAATATATACCCACTGTCCCCAAGAAACACATCAGTCAATGGTTTTCGTGGCGACTCGAATGCTGAAACAGCTGCTATTCCCTCAGGATTCTGGAATCTTGCACTGAACCCGGCCACTTGGCAAATGGCAATGCAGTTCATAATCCTCATGTCAGCATCACATATGAACTACAACAGAGACAGATGACACTCATTTAATGTGCATGTTTTTATACCTGAGTCGATGCATTTTTTAATACTTTATACTGTGTAGTTATTACTAGTTTGTGCATGAAACAAAACTGTGTCTTACATTTTATTTAGAAGTGGTCAATAGCACAGGGGTGAAATACAATTATTTCTTAATTATTAAGTGTTGAATTTGTAACTGATGCATTTCAAACAGCACTTTATTGTTAAGTTTAAATGACTACAGTAAAATAGTACCTGGACATTTTTGCATTTAAACACATTTATAGCATTAAACATGCAAATAAAAAAATGGTACATAGGTAAAAAGAACCAAGTATCCTACATCATTTTCTTGATCTATCATAATAAAAACAGCCTTTCCATTCAAGCAATAAACCCCTAGCATGCAGGCATCTATGTATGCTACCCTGTCCTCAAAGTGTAGCCATGTGTGATCAGCTGCAAGAAGCACTTGAACAAACAATAGTAGGAGCTGGTGGCTGGGGACAGATGTCTGGTGTTACTAATTGCAATTAAGTGGCATGTGCAAATAAGGTAGCTACAGTGTACTTTAATTAGAGGAAACATCAGTGACTGGCACAAGAGGCAAAATTAACTGTTTCACAGTGTAGAATAAATAAATAATAATAATAGTTTATTTCTTATATAGCGCCCCATCCAAATAATTGTTCTGGGGCGCTTTACAATGATTATTCCTAAAATAATAATAATAAAAATACATACTAATAACATAATATATATATATATATATATATAATAATACTAAAAAGTTAATACAATACTACTTTGATGAAATGTGGATATACTAATAAAACAAATATGATACTTTAAAATACAGACTTAAATTGGCACTCAACTGCACACTATATTAAAAATGAATAAATAAGTAAAATAGTATAAACATGTAGTAAATAAAAATAAAATAGTATACATATATACTATGCTAAACACATATATCCATAGGTGTTTCACATAAGTGAATAATAATAATAATTCAAGTACCCTGTATATGTGGTCAAATCAATACATCATCATATTTGTGATGATATATTCCTACATAGCTACAGTTGGTATGCTGTCAAATGTCAACAATATAGGCAAGTAATAATTTTTGAGGAACTTCTACCTTCCCTCAGACCATACAGAGCAAATATATGTTAGGAGTGTTATTAGCAACAAAACCAAGCTGCTCACAGGTGACAACTAAAAAATGTAACCTGCTTTCATTGGTATGACCTCAGTGATAATGGTTTTCGTTCTTACTAGAAAATGTGGTCAATTTTTAAATGATCTATTGAAATGTTTGACTGAAGAAAAGCAAATGAAATCTAACTAAAATAATAGCCATACTGAAATAAAAGTACTTGAAATATTATTTGAGAAAAAAATCAAATAATTTAGGGAAGTATTTCAATACAAATTTATACAACCGATTCATTTTACGTAGTGTCACATACAATTACAAATAGTTAATAAAATGTAATTACATTTTAATTATAAAGTTGTATTTAAATCTATGTTTGATCATGTATTCGCATCATTTAAAAAAATTGTGGTCATTCAAGTACTTCAAGAAGTACTTCAGTAAATACGTATTACCTAGTATGTTAAAATAGAGTCACATTGCATAAAGGTTTTGTGAAATTTAAACTATTTGATAAATCACGCGTTACCTGGACGTTTATCGAGTGAAAATTCTCCCTGTTGACATATGCTCGTGCTCGTGCGGACGTGGGTCCCGTCGATTCATGCCGCCGCGGTGGGGAATCCCGCTAGCCGGTAGCCTCGGTTACCCAGACTCCGTGAGGTGGCAGCACTTTTAGGCCCCCTCAACTACGCCTGGGACAGTATATATTCTTAAGTTTCTACATCCGGGCAGCCTTACCCCAGAATAGGGTAGAGACGCTGATTGGCTCTCAGGCCAACTATGAAATAAAAATTTAAATAACGATATAGTTTTACAAGATAATAATATCATTTGAAAAGTATTCACCATTGAACTTATAGTAACACAACAGTAAGTAAAAATTCAAATTTACCGTTGTTTATAAAATAAGAATTACGGCAGGATTAACCAGTATCCGTGAGGTGGCAGCATTGTCTAGCCCGACACGGATAGCATACAAATTAAATAAGGAAACCTTTTGATTAAATAATGCTGTATTATAAAAACTATTAAAAATTAAACTTATATTAACCCAAAATAAATAGAAATACAAATTTTCAGTTGTTTATAAAAAAAAATATTACGGCAGTGTCCGTGAGGTGGCAGCATTTTATAGATCACGCGGATACCAAACAAAAGCCGGCAAATGTCACCAGACTGTCTTCTCGGCGTAGTTCCGCAGCCGACCGACAGTCGGTTAAGCGAGACTAGCTAGCCGGAGGAACTCGCCTTCTGTCGGTCGGCTTGTTGTTGCGTCGGTAGCTGTACCCACTCATGCATCCGAGCGAACAAAGCGTTGGTCACACGGTGGATGGTTCGGGAAGCGGTTGACTGGTCGATACGGATGGTCTCAGCCACCAAGTTTTAGAAACAAACTCGCATACGTGTCTATAACTTGCAGAGTAGCCGGCAAGGTCCAAGGAGCCTTATCGCGTGTCGATCGGGGTACTCTAAGTCGTCTAGCAGTTCATCCACGATTGTTAGGATATCGTGACGGCGAAATCTAAACTTGTCGTATAACTCTCCGTCATCGTACATATCCAGTGGATTCTTCCTATCCCGGAATACCCGATTTCGCGTCAAATTCCTCCTGTGTTGACTTTTCCAAACTACTACGGCCGCCATTTTTATACCCACCTCCTAAGAGTTACACCTCCTAGCTAGAGGGCCTAGAGATAGGCGGTCGCAGTGCGGGCAACATCCTAAAATCGAGCCTATGCGGTGCTCATGCATACCGGATTAGCGAACTTGCGACCTCGCAACCGAGTTATACCCCGTTTCGCGACTTAGTCCCTGGCCATGCCTACGGCGCCTGGTGATTCCCCTAAGTCTACAGGCGGAAGTGTTGAGCAAACTGCACGAGGCTCACCAGGGCATAGAGAAGACCCGGCTACGAGCGAGGTCCTGTGTCTACTGGAAGTCGATCAACAAGAACATCGACGACATCGTGAGGAAGTGCGACGCGTGTCAACGGTTACAGAAACGTCAGGCGCACGAGCCGCTGATGCAGCATGAGTTACCGACACGTCCGTGGCAGATCGTCGGCACAGACCTGTTTGCCATACGAGAGGACACGTATCTTCTCATCTGTGACTACTACTCGAAATTCCCTTTTGTCTACCGCATCGAGGGGAAGGTGACGAGTGACCGCATCATATCGAAGATGAGTGAGGTGCTTGCGGAGAATGGATCGCCAAGCAAAGTTGTGAGCGACAACGGTGGACACTATAGCAGTCAGGCTTTTCGAAACTTCGCCGCCGAGTGGTGCTTCGACCACGTACCGTCCAGCCCACACTTCCCGCAATCGAATGGATTCATCGAACGTCAAGTTCAGACAGTGAAGTATACCCTGAAGAAGGCAGCGATGTCGAGATCCAACCCGCAGAAAGCACTGCTCGCGTTGAGATCCACACCAATCGACAGCCACTTACCGTCACCGGCAGAGATGGTAAATGCCCGCAAGTACAAATCGAACCTCCCCGTGATCATCAGAAATGAACAGTGGTCGAAAGACGAAATCAGACGTCGTCTCGCCGAGAGGCAAGACATCCAACGTCTTAACCATGATAAGCGAGCTATGCAACCACTTGCACCGCTAATACCCGGACAGGACGTTCGTGTGAGAGACACTCAGACAGACACCTGGCAGCCTGCCAAGGTGATATCAACTGATGTACAGCCGCGGTCGTACAACGTCTTGACTCCGACAGGCAATGTCATTAGGCGTAACCGTCGTCACCTCCGTGAGACGACTGAGCGACATACGTTCCAACAAGACAACGTGGACAATACAGACGACTTGACGCGAAGAGACGACATGCAAGTCGTACCACCTCCGTGTTACCCCAGAAGAAGTCAGTCAGTTTCCAGCTTCCACAATCGGAACAATACACTAGCTCCGGAAGACGAGTGAAACGCCCACAACGATTGGACCTGTAATTGTGTTCTAGTTTACACGAACATTATGGCTAATAGTTAGAATAATGATTTGATTTCTCTTACATACGGACATTAGTAAGTTAGTTATTTTGTCTTTATGTTTTGAAGAAAGAGGGATGTGATGGTATGCCAATGTAAATGCATAGAACGACATATGCAGTCCAAGAGATCAATCTTGGAAGATGACGAGACTCGAGGTCGATCAGTGTTATCCCTCTCTCTGCTTGTAATGGTAATAAAGTGATTTGTTCAGTACTTCTGGTGTCGAATCAGATATGTATGAATGCGAGATGAGTCGGACAATCCGACTACACAGATGTCAGGCCAAGACGACACGTTTCATTCATCACCATTCATCATTCATCAACAAAAATGCAAATTTGCAATTCCCTCCCAGATATTTGAATCAGTTGACGCAATCTAGTTTCTCGCCGTTGACCCTGATGTCAGTGCTGAAGCCATTGGTGTTGTTGGTCATCAGTTTGGTCTTTTCTGCATTGATCTGCATGCCGAAGGCTGTAGAAGTCTTGTCAAGGCGTTCCACCAAGTCAGCTAGCTCCTCTTCCCTTCCTGCCAGGCCGTCTATGTCGTCGGCAAAACGCAAGTTTGTGATATTTCTGCCACCAATGCTGACTGTCCCTTCATGGTCGTTCACTGCGTCAGTCATAATTCTCTCCAAGAAGATGTTGAAGAGGGTGGGGGAGAGCACAGAGCCTTGTCTTACTCCGACGGTGGTTCTGATCCAGTCCCCTAAGCTGTTGTTAAGGTAGACTGCGCTGGTGGCCTTGTCTATAGGTTCTGTAGGCGTACGCGAACTTTCATATTTGGACAACACTATGTTATCCGCATAAGGATGATCATGAATATTCGGCTCAGTTCGCCAGACAAGTGCACTTCGTGTAAAAGCAACGGTCATTGTGTAGTTCACTGCGCGTGCATGAATGTTCAGTATAATCGGACTACATAATCATCCACATGGCAGCAGTTAACACATATTAAAATAGCAAATTTCAGTACGATAACAATCACATTTCTTCGGTAACATATTTGTGAAATAGACGCTCTTTGTATTTAGATTAAAATGCATTTATGTGTGTGCTGGTGACACGGTCTCTCCCACCATTGGAAATATATATTATACTTCCAGTGTGGACCGCAGTGCCTGTGTGGAAGGGCGAGTAAAGTGGCCCCTCGGTCACAGCATTCCTGCCATGTCCTGGTATGCAATGCAGTCAAAACAACGGTAGTAGTATTTACAGACCCGTCACGGACCATAATTTAACATCGTATTTGTTTCTATGGCGCGATCGCAAAACGGTGAGTAGCAAATTTGTGTTTTAGGTACTTTTCTTAAAATAATCGTAAATTGTCAGGGTACATAAAAGTAAATATGACCCATGGAGCAATAGGTCATAGTTAGATGAATGAGCAATTTCAGTTTAAAGTGAATAAACGCATTAATCTCAAAATAGCGTCCGACCGATAATCTATGGCAGAGGTTAAAGTGGGCCCTATGGGGGCTACAGTTCGACAAGCTACAGAGGGACGACCTGGATCATTACAGGCAGCCCTTACAAGAAAGACGTCGAGGTCACGGCAAAACTGGCAACGTGCCTACAACCAACCGGTTCAAAGTAGAGCGAGCACCCAAGCTGATAACATGTTATAATGACATACAAGGAAGACGGTGACACTTCGCCTTGTCTGTGTTGTTCGGATTTTTGTATTCCAACAGCAGAAAATGCCAACGCTAGATGTATTGCGGGGAGTGTGGCCGGTGGACACACCATGCATGTGCCGGGCATGATCGTGGCTGGTTTAAGTTAGGGAGCTACAACAAAATTCACTAATAACTTTACCATGTCTATGAGGGTGCACGTTGATTGTATGTATAATAGGTAACAAGATACCGTTTACAGAATTTAAACACCTTTATGCATTCAAAAATTATGGTAATTTTAACTTTCAGAAAATGATACAATATTTGTGACCACTGCACAGCCTTTTGTGTAGCGTACGTTCATACCAGGTCTGGATCACTCAACTGAACTGCACCTGCAAACTGCTATAACCTTATAATTTCTGATATATTTATAAAAAACAATGTTTTGACCTCATAGTTCTCTGACATTGAGATGGGTATGACTTTGAAATAGCATTTTATATCCAATATTACTATCTATTTTCAGGATTATTTATCGGATATTTAGCAACTTTTTTCTAGTCAACTGTCTTTAAGGCCCAGTAATTTGTTCTGCACCCACGATAGAATCTAGTGTACTCTTAATATAATTTACTATTTTCTTGTGAGACTTTTCAGTAACGTATTTTATGTAAGTATTTATACAAGTTAACTGGCTCATTACAAATACCGTTTTGCGACAGGCTTAGATAAACTTTACATTATGCTTTATTCGCAGATTGACATAATATTATAATACATATTTCCATAGCATATTTGTTTGTCAACCTTGACATGTCTCTGGGCGATTTGTGTCTGTAAAATAATAAATTTAAAACGAACCTGCCACACAAGCAGCATGTTGACTGGCATAGGAAATCCTACACTAATGATATTGATAAGACGTTAGATTTTGCCAACGATTAAGTAGCATCGCATAGCATTGTGAGGACGCCCACTTTGGCCTCCATGTTTTACAAAAGGGTGTCTTTTTAAAACTCGTTTAACGTATTATATTTATTTAGACAGAGTAGTTAGACTGTGTATGTATTTAGTCAATATATATAGCTAGGTAGTGTAACAAAATGTACCATTCTTGTACATAAGTGTCAAATGAAGGTCGATCGGCGCTTAACCCACTTTAGTCTTTACCAGCCCTTCCCCTATAGTTTATGTAACACCAACGTATAACTATGAACAAACTCGTTGTCTTACCGAATAGACACATCCATGCCCAACCTTTGTCCTTGGGAACGGCGATCAATGGGTCGATTTTATCGGCCATATTGCGATGTTGCCACTCTCAAGTATGTTCTGGACCACTGTACAGAAATGTTTCTACTGCAGCTTGAAAAAAGCAGTGCGTCTTTCTGCGTGCATACTACTGAACATATCCGAGATAACTTTTTGCACTTGCTTCGCGGGTCAGTAGGTTTCCTATTATTCAACAATAAAAAAACATTGTTGTTCCCTTCGATCGATAAACATCCGGGGCCTTAGACAGGTTTTTTACCGCAGATGCTGCGCAACCCGAACGCATATATATGAACTTATCACATTTCCTTTGACTAGATCAGTACAACGTGACATGACCTAGTGGCAGTACTTAGGCCTACATGCTTGAGTTCTGTATAATCTCAATTTCCTTGACGTCATCAATGTATGCACTAGACATTTAGGTGCACCGATCATCAATGCGTCGCGCGATGTTTTGTGTACTGTTACGGGACTATGTCCAAGACATGCAACCACTAGCCGCGAATAGTAGCGCAACTATAAAATATAGTTGTGGGTTGGAGATGACGCGTCAGATGCACATGGCTGACTGCTGGAGACGCTTGGTAGTAAATTAAATACAGTTGGAGTCCAGTCACGTAGTCGAGTCATTACTATGGATAGTCGTGACCATCCGAAACGAAACATCTACATGGTAATATACACTCCGACATGCAATGGGCTTCCACAAATCCACGTTAGTCGCTAGAGGCGCTAATACGCAACTAGACCCTAGTTGCGTATCAGCGCCTCCAGCGACTATCGTGGATTTGTTTGCATGTTTTGCTGAACGCTTGTTTTAATCATCCTCAATAATTATTAGCTATTTACCATGTAGGCGCGTAGCCAGCGATAGTGTGTATGTGGGCATGCCGTATGCGTGGTCAATAGACAAAACAGCATGCCGTATGTTCAATAGACAGAACAGCCAAAACAACGCCATCTTAGCACTGAATTCAATCGAACGTCCCGCGACGTTTCATCGACTCTAAATGTACATTAATGTAGACATTATGCTTTCATATTGACATACATGTTATACGATATCAAAATTTAACTATGTGTGAAGACGTAGCAGTCTCGTGTGATGTATACGGCGAGCTGTAGATGATTTTTTAAACATCCTTTCCGGCATCGAGCCAGCACACCTGTCGTCGGGCCACCAGTCGACGTTCCATCGGTTGTAAATGTTCATTAATGTACATATTATACCTTCACATTGACGGACATGTCAGACTGTATCCATATTTAGCTATGTGTGAGGCTCCGGAGTTCAACAGCTGACTGTAGGATGATTTAAACAAGTGTTCCACAACATTTTTGCAAAATGGTGCCGCATTTTACACACGTCAAGAATACGTAAAAGACGGCGCAAAGACCCTAGTTGTGTCAGAGCGCCCTCTGTCGGACTAGTTATTGTGGTACCTCATTATAACTTGTGCCGTCATCTAGAGATCAGCAGCTCAAGTCTCTGACAACAGCAGCACATATGTCACACGAGGTAGTGTTATTGGTGCGGTGATGCTGAAGGTTCTCATGACAGTGGCTTGTTGAGGAATAGTCCAGTGTCGCAAAACCACATATTCACGTCTCGAAAACGTGAACACCAGCCTCCATATGCGCAACCGCAACTGAGCGCCATGTTCCGGTGGTGAGAAGTCAACGTTCAGCGGCGTGTCGTCAGCACACAGATGTAGGACGAGCTTGGCTGGTGACGTCATGCAGATGTTACACAGTATCCGTCCGCGGCCCTATCTTGTGGAACACCGGTGTACAGAAAGCTGCTTCTACCAGATTTCTTTCTGTCAAATCGGAAACAATATGTCAATTCTAATAAAAGTAAGTAATTCGCTTCAGCCGGACATCACATATCGTGGCCCGAAGGTGTCGATACTTGGTGCGCTAATATTTATAATGTACACAAATCACCTCCCTTTTTTGTGTAAGACATTGCAAAACTATATTATTTGCTGATGACACTACTATATACAAGACTGGAAAACAAATAAATGATATATGTGAAGAAGCCTTTCGTTCTGTTGCACAATGTATCAGATTGAACAAGTGGGTGAGTGACCTGGTTGTCAGTCTCTCTTTGTCTGGCTCCCTTCTGTTTTACCTCTTCCTTTAAACATTCTCAACATTTTCTATTTCACTTCCTTCCTGCCTACCCGCCCCTCGTCCCTCTCCCTCACATCATTTCTTTATCATCTACTATTTCGTTTCTCACTGTCCCTCTACACCCCTCTTCAACCATACTTTCATCCACCAATCCTTTTCACCCCTCCCGTCATTCTAATTAAGCCGCAATTCGATACGGACATGGGTATTTGCACATTCGACACGAACAGCGAAGCTACTTGTGCTATTTAAGGCAACATTGGTTTGTTCGCTGGTAATGCCTGTCATGTTTTATTGTCATTTTAACACAGACAATGCAATGCTTCACTTCCGTCCGTTGGACATTCTGTGCCTAACATGGGGCATCCGGCAACGGAATGTTCTTGGTCCCGCGCCAGAACGCACAGATTGACAACGTTTAATTAGCAACCTCTGTCGCGTTGCACCGGACAGTTGCTACAAACAAATGACTTAAGCGTTCGATCGAAAGCATGGATTCGTCGAAGTGCAGTTGGAGTCGAAATGGAGTTCCCCTGGTTTACAGGACAAGACCAACTTCACGTGTTTATGGTTGGTTCGTGTGGTATCGGATGCAGCGTATCGTATGATATTTAGCAAACGATACACATTTGACTCGCCACGTGTTTTGACAGTTGGTCTCCAGTTAGCTGCACAAGTTGCAGTTTGGAAGTCATCAAACATTGGGATATACAACTAGACGCCAAAAAGAGAACGACTGCTACAGTCAACTGCTTGAAGGCTGGCAACGATTATTGGTAGAACATTACATATATTGCCAGGTGGCACAGTGTCAGTGTCGACATTCTACATAGCTAACTTGCATAGTCAAACCAGCACGCATACGGAAGACAAAGATTACCATCATTATGCATAAATGTTAGCGTCGTTCTACTGTGAACGTAATTACATAGATAATGCATTTCACATAAATAATAAATTACGTGGGAATATATTTGATATTATAATAAATAGATTAGCTGATTTGCGTCGAAATAAATTTTAGGTAAACTAACTGTTTTAATTCACCTCTGTTTATTATCTTAATTATGAATTATCGTATATCAATGTGAGTTATGTTATTCACTATACTATACTGTACTGTATTATGTATCTGCATTTAAAAATAATGCCTTGTTTAATTTGATGAAGGAGAAAACGTCGGCGATATGTGCGCCATTGTGTGCGCCATATTGTTGTCAAACTTCCACTATAGAATATAACTATCCATGAGTCTGCATACGTAAATATTAATAATTGTAGTTAACATGTAACATGTTTGATGCATCATATGATATCACATAACATATAACCGGTATTTTAATGTAATGCTACAACATAAATAACGTCACTAGATAAAGATATATCAACGTACATGTCTTAAAAGTTGACACCACAATTTCACCACCTAAGGCTTGACATTGTATATAAGCAAATAAAATGGCTACTTTCATTGCAACTGAGTTTCGACCGCCTCGTGACGGGTGGGTCTGCCAGTGGCGCGCTCGCACTATGGAGGGTCGCATCCGGTCTGGCGCACCGGGCTTTTTCCCCATAGGAACACCGAAGTCGATCAGTTGCGAGAGATGTTCGTGACGTTCCTTGCCAGGAAACGTTGTACGAAGCAACCGATGCGGTGCCCGAGCCTTAGTAGTTACATTAGCTTGTTCTATAGGCGGTATTTACCCAGTGTATCCTACTTCCTGATCCCCTCTCGGTTTTATTTTAAAGTCGGTCATTTACTGTAATTATCGTATATCATAAATATTATCTAATTTCAAGGATTGTATCGTGTTCAAATGTTTTACCAGCTTTTAATGTATAAAACACATTTTATGTTGTTTTAATCGTACCCAACAACTCAGTTTTACGATAAACTAGTTAATTTGTTGTATGCTTTAATTGTGGAAATATTTATTAGTGAAAGATACAAAACTGCTTGATATTATAAATGTGGAACGTCCACGCCTAAGTATACGTCACCTTGTAGTGACTACATAATTATATTTTGGAATTATAAGTTGTCTTTAATGTATATATATATTCTCATGTTTAACTACCCTGGTATATGTTTAACTGAAGAGAGAGAGAGAGAGAGAGAGAGAGAGAGAGCCAGAAAATGAGATAGTGAGCTATAGATAGGTGAAGTGAAAGACGTGAATGTGACAGTGATGGCACAGATTATGAATATGGATTTTATTAACTTCGCTTAGACCATCTGCTGACAAACTTTTTAAACCGTGCATATGCATGAAGCTGTGAGTATGCATCATTTTTTCAGTGTGGATGTACGCTATTCCAGGCTACTAAGGCTTGATCACAATGTCAAACTGTTTTATGCATTTAATGATCTTTTTGCATCAACAAAGTAATGTTTGCTATTTATGAAATGTTTTGACAATTAAGTTTCAGTCAATTTGAATCTTTCTACCAAGGGAGTGGAAATGTTTTTGTGTTTTTGACTTAGGGCCTACATGTGAATATATTCTAGTGATATTAAAATCAATAAAGAATTTGCATATTTTAAATAATCCTGACTAACGGTGGCTTTTCAAAATAATTATCAATTGGAAAGTCACAATTAACATAGCAATATTAATGGCATGATCTTTGATCTGAATCAATTGTATTATCATGTACATTCCCCAAACAGAAAGCACTATGGATGCTTTAGTCATTTTTCAAAATGACAAGACATTCTAAACAAGTAAGCCATTCATAAGTCATATTAAATTTGCTTCTTATTCTGAATATAAAAACATACGAGACCACATATATAAATAAACAGAGCATATGTTGCAGAATTTAGCAACACAACAACACATATTTGCAAGTTTGCATGCAATTTTATTATTATCCATCACTAAGTAAACACAGCGATAGCAAAAGCAACTGTTGAATGTATGAAGAAAGAGAACACAAGCCATTGTTTTCAAATTCAGCAGTTAATGCAAACTAACAGTTTTACACTATACACATAAATAAATAGATAAAATAGATACACAAAACATACTGTAGATTTATATGCACAATAGTATTATATAAATATCACAGTCACAATATGTTTGGCCAGTTTACAATATCTGCTGCAATGGTTACAATTCATAATTTGCAAAAACACGGAATGAGCATTTTCTTTTTCATTACAATGTTAACAATATCCATGTACATAGTATTTACATATCACACTTTTATCATTTTCTTAAATCAAACATAAATTTCAATGATTTGGAACATCTTAATACATGAGAACATTTATTGATGGTTGCATTACATGATGTAAATAAATAGGGAATGTTCACCAACAAATGAGTGTAAATGCTTTACATATATGGCACAGAATGTGTTTTTATGTATATCTGACACTTTTTTCCATATACTGGACAGGGCCCTCATGGGGCATAAAAAGTCCAGCGAAGCTATAGCGTTTTGGGGAGGGAGTGTATGCCATGGTAGTTGATATTTTAAAACATTAAAAAGGTGTTGTAATATATAAATTACTGGAAAGTACTAAAACAATGCACACATTTATCTAGTAGATGTTGAGGCATTAAGGCCAGCCTTGAAAGCCTCTGGGCATGAGATGGTTGATAGGTTTAGCACACTACATTGTCTAATTCCATTGTATTCATGATGGTCAAAATAAAAACTGTCTGTTTGTCAATTATACAAAACTTCATAAATTCTCAGAAATTATTTGCTTTTCATTGTGGGATCAGCAAGTTCAAGGCACATGCAATTGATAAAAAGGTAAGTTCTTATATAGCACAGTGTCCAATCCTCAGGATTGTTCAAAGCACTTTACACTTTTCTTCCCTGACAGATCTGTTCAACCAGAAACGATCTCAACTTCTCTGGGAAGTATCCTGCCATATGGTACAATTAATGCCCGAAGGCTGTCCGTTCATATCCACCACTGTCTAAAACAAGATACTCATTTGTACAGCTGAGTGAACTGGAGCAATGTAGAGTAAAAACACACTTGCTCAAGGTTTTTCAACACCGTAGCACAGGATTTGAACCCGGGTCCTCTTAGAGTCCGAAACTGTACCCCTGTGCTCTACGAAAAACTTTCTAATTAAACTGAAGATAAATAAATAGCATGTATTACCAGCGACTATGAGAACTACTTTGAGTGTTGATCTTTACAACATCTTGTTGCACAGGAGCGTCACAGCTGCGAGGACAAGAATGACCGCCAGGTGGCCTTTTGGCTTGCCCGATGCTGAGCCGAGGGTGGTGGTGGGAGGGCGCTGCAAACAGAACAATCACAGGATAAAGCGACATAGTCCGTTTGTGGCTTTTTATTTTTATTGCAAAATCATGTTATACGGTATAAATTAGCGTAGCGTAAAGCCAGTCAAAATATGTTTTCATGTACCATTTAGGGGTTGAAAATAGACGCAGTAAGGGGTGCTTAACTTTGTTTACACATCGACCACGAGGCGTTTTCGAAACCGTTGTAGGCGTGGCTAAAAGCCCAGAAGGAAATGCATGATCATGTGATGCATAATCACGTGAACACAAGTTGACGCCACTAACACCACACCCAGCCAGGTGCACGGCTCCCAGTTGGTAAAGGTCAAAGGGTGGGTGTCACTCGCGGCGATTTGAGTGACAGCGTATATAAACATTCGACGTTTAACATTACGAAGTCAGTTGTGTTTCGTTAAAACATTTGTCAGGATGCTACAATAGTCATAACTTATACTGATTAACATGATTTTGCAATAAAAATTAAAAGCCACAAACGGACCATGTCGCTTTAATGTGTTATTGTCTTTCTGCTCATGATTGACACAGTAACCTACAAATAGAAGTATAGACCAAAACGAACAGATTACAATCCCAGAAAGCATATGGAACACAAATGTTACCACCAATAATATGTTGGTTTGATGAAGTGATATTAGCTCGCTTATATCTTCGTAGGCCCAACCAAATAAAGAGTCAAGGGTTGTAAGTAGCAGCATCATTCAATTCAATTTTAATTAACATGGTTTCTATGAAAAAAGAACATTTGTTAATTAATTTGTTATATCATAATTAAACTGACAAAAATATTCTATATGCCACTATGTGTGAATATAGTGAAACTATAACATTGTTCTAGGTTGTGTTATTGAATGCACAATTTGGTCATGCTTTTAGGTGGTTTGATCAGAAACGTCTGCCAGAACTTGTTTCGGCTTGTGAAAAATCAGTAAAAATGCAATGAATGTATCAAACGCAATTTTGCACATACAAGGGAACGGGTTGTTTTCCAAAAGATGAAACAAGAGTCTTGGAACCCATATATGTTTTGTTGACATTTTATATAAAGTATTGTATTACTGATCAATATAAGTTCATGTACTGAAAAAGGTGAATTAACCATCTGAACAGGATTCTTTACATGATAACCTATCTATATTGCATTCAGTGTGAATATTTGATTTAGGTATCATGATACAACCTATTTAGTGTGTATTCTAGGTGAAAACTAGCTAAAATAGTGCATCGGCTACGATTTCTTGCATTACAGATTATGGGGGTAGGGATAAACAATAACATAATTATGTCACTAATGATTAACAATTACTGTTACAAACATATAGATAATGTGTATAAATGGTAAGGCTATAATGTGGATGCTTATTTGTAAGATCTGATGTTTGCAACATATTAAAATGTCTCAGTTCATGCTTTAAGTGCCGTTTTCTCAGTTATCACTTTTTTCAGGTAAAAGTGAATAGAACTCAAAAACTAACCAAGTAGTGCATACCAACTTTACATATAGCAATAGTACCACAAATATCTACATTCCTGTGCATTGTCACATAATAGGGGGGTTCGAATATATGAAAAATTTGAGGATAAAAATAAAATATTTAAAAATATTGTTTAAATAAATCTAAGTACCGTAGACAAATGGCCATGCACAGAAAGTTAGAATGGTATATTACCTATATAGAAACACTTGAATAACGTAAATCACAATACGGGGGTTTCAGTGTTCTATTCATTTAAACATTTGCTATTTTTCGACTTTTTTGTTCGATTATTACCCCCTCCCGTGCCAAAATATTTGAAAACAAAAAAATTAAAGACACCATCTTCTTAGTTTCAATGTAGTGACTCTCTAAAATTCTTTATATAAGTGTTTTTCAAAAAAAAGTTGTGTCCTGTGACTCCTTAATGTGATACTGAGTTATTGATATGTTTGATCTGATCAAATTTGGTAATTATTCTGGCACAATCTAACTCCTAAATAAATTCCTTGAAAATTAATAAAATAATGTTTCCGAAAGGGGTACAAATGAAAATTCTTTAGCAATCAGAACAGGTAAACATAATGTACCGTAGTTGTGGTCTTTGATTTGGTGGTCGTTGCAGCAGTGGTTGTAGTAGTAGTAGTAGTGGCTCTTGTGGTCGTGCTTGGAGTGGTGGTGGTGGTCGTAGTTGGAGTGGTGGTGGTCGTAGTTGGAGGGGTGGTGGTCGTAGTTGGAGAGGTGGTGGTCGTAGTTGGAGTGGTGGTGGTCGTAGTTGGAGTGGTGGTGGTGGTCGTAGTTGGAGTGGTGGTCGTCGTACTGGGAGGGGTGGTGGTCGTAGTAGTGGTGGTGGACGTTGTTGTAGTGTCAGGAATGTTTCCGTCAGTGCGAGCGTACTTGCTCTCAGGCTGAGCAGCAACTGATGTCAGCTTAGCACACTCTGGATCTCCCGGAACCCCGGCAACAGCCACCTGGTGAACAACATACACACTAAGTATATCAACAGGAGCCACCTGGTGAACAACAAACACACTAAGTACATCGACAAAAGCCACCTGGTGAACACTAAATGCACTACATATATCGGCAACATACACCTAGTGAACAACAAACACACTATGTATATCGCCAAGAGACACTTGGTGAACAAAAATCATACTAAGTATCTAGAGAGCCACCTGGTACACAACAGATGCATTAAGTGTGTTGGCAACTGCCACCTGGTGAACAGCAAACACACTAATAAGTCTCGTGGCAACAGCCACCAGGGAATAGCAGATTCTTATACTGCACAGTATCCAGTCATTGGGATTGTTCAAACTGCTGTTTACTCTGTGTTCAATCAAAAACCATCTTTATTTCCCTCACTGGGATTATGTGCCACGACCACTGTCTATAGCCATGTAGTCATGGTGATTGAGTGAACTGGAACTGGGCAACACAGACTGAATGAACTCGCCCAAGGTTCTCTGCTGGTTATGATATATGTTGCTGGAACTGTTTCCTGAAGAAGTAATCCAGAAATATCTCGCTTGTTTTATTCAGTCAAATAAAGGACGGTACATCCAATACGTTCATTCCAAGGACATACTGTTTCAGGCTGTTTGTTTTATTTCCCCCTGCACCTATGCACAAAGATACATAGTTCCAAGTGCCACCTGTAGATGGAGCTTATCTGACGACCCGTAACTGTCTATGATGAGGTTAGCGTGGCACTTACCGTGACGTCGTGATTGAGGCTGTTTAGTCCCTTCTTCCTCTCGGCGACGTCGTTGTTGATCGCTAGCAGGATGTTGTAGTCAGAGACGTGGGGAGACAGTTTGTCCTTGATGGCCAACATCACCTGGGTAAACACAACCACATCTTGAATCATCTCAGTCATCTCAGTACAACAGTCACCTGGCTAATACAGCCATGTGGCAGTTATGGTAATCACAGGAGTCACAAATTATTTCCGTAAGGGAAAACTATAAAAAAAGAGAGTCACAGAACATCAGTGCCTGGTTGGAAGACGTACAGCATTATAAGAGCATGATGACTAATATTAGACACACCTGCTTATCATGGGATCATCCAGGCAGCTAACTCTCACAGAGATAAGCACAACTGAAGAAGAAGAAGAAAAAAGGAAAACTATCAATTAGGTGTCGAATTTATTACCTCATATGTTCCAGTTGGCAAATCACTTGGCAAATAAACAGCGTCGTCAATGGTGACGGTCTCCCCCGACAACCATGTCCTCAGGTCATAGTTGGTCAGATCCGCAGAGAACAGGTCAGCACTGGAAAAGAACAGCAACTATTTAATTTTGTCTACTCGAGGTATTGAGATGCATGGGAGAAAAAGGCATTCAGCTGCAATAATACATTTGAAAATTGAGGTACATTGTTTCAGCATGTCCCAGAACTATGTGTATGTTATTTGTTCATAGGTATGACGTAACGAAATGTTAACATGTGGCAGACACAGCTAGTGTCTGTGTTAAGTGGTGATGATGTTCAAAAGCCAATAAATAAAGTAAGCACATCCAGCGACATAGTTGTAGATTGCATGATTATTTTTACGATGTAGAAACACATGAAATTCCGCCGATAGAATTCCATGTAGAGCATTTTGAATAAAAAATTGCCTTCTAGGTTCTCCAATTCCTGGAAATGTTTTGAGAAAATCTAAATCCACAAACCATCCTTGCGGGCACATGCAAAATGTCACCTCAAAACAAGGAAAACTTATGGATATTTTGGTTAGAAATAAACAAAGAGAAACAACATTTTAGAAACTGCACTTTATATGCATTACAAAATATGAACATACAGCACTGAAATATGTAAAACGCAATGATCTATTTCAGGTCTTTTCATTTGTTTGTCGATAACAATATTTTCATCCCTTGTCAAACTGAACTAACATAAACTATCAGATTGTAATTCCTTTTTAAATTGAACATGGTCCTGTCATTACGGACCTTTCAATATTTCTGTCACTGACTCTTCAATATTTCCATCAGACCTGTTGATATTTCAGTGACTGACCTGTTCTTGTTGCGTAACATCACATGAAGTGTCTTCTGTTTGAAAGGTGCAGCGAAACCTGTGTTCTCCAGCTCAAGATGGAAGCAGAACTTGCCTCCCTGCTCAAGTCTCTCGGGCAGAATTGCCTAACAAACCAGATGCGTTCCTGTGCACGGTTGTGGCAAATGAAGGGTTTACAACGTTTTAGCAAGCAGTGTTTGCATTATTTTCAAAATGTATGCATTAGTATACGAAATGCTTAATACACGTTAATGATAATGTTTAACAACACTCTAAACACATTCCGCAATGTATATCTCATAAAATAGTTATGTTGCATAACAAGATAAATCTTCTCTAAGCAGATCAGATGAGGTAATAGATTAGGTGTACTTGTTGGTGGCATATTTAAAAGAAACTGAATAAAACTGGAAGCAGTGCATGTGTCCCACCTTTGATCTCCTTGTCATCAACCAACAAACAATGAACAGACATCTAGAAGTCATCTGTGCTAAGTTTGTCTCATTTTATGATATGCACTCTGGGTCCATGCAAGGGCACAAAATATACTGTTCAATACCTTTGCAGAAGAAATGGTAATTTAATGGAGAACATTGCACATATAGTTAAAAACTGGCTACCTTCTTGAGCACAAGGCGATATCCAAGGTGAAGGTCGATGTCGTGAAAGCAGCCACCATCTGTCCAAAGGTCCAGAACATCCTCGTTGTAGTCTTGGTTGAGGTAGGAGAAATGTAACTCTCTTAATTCCTTTGTCGCTGTTGGACACTCAGATCTGTAACAAGATGTGCAACTAAACTACTAAAGCCACCAATAATGTATTGTATGAAGTAATTACATTGAAACTAAGGATATTTCATAATTTTCTTTTTTGTTTAAAACATTTTCAGTGCAGGAGGGAGTTCAAAAAAACAAAAGCAAAAATGTAAATGAATAAAACAGTGAAACCCTTATGGGTTCTAACTAGATAATGCAGTATATTAACTTTCTGTGCATAGCCATTTTTATATGTCATCTGGATTTTTTTAGATCTGGATTTTGTGTGAAAATTGGTATGCACAGGTATGTGAACCTATTCACCTTTGTAACCAAAATGGTGACAACTGAGAAAATGGCACCTAAGTAAATTTCATGTTTCAAACATACCGGATGTTGCAAATAAGCAGCATCGCTCCATAACCATGGCACTCCTCCATGGACATGGTGACCCATGACCTTAGTGCCCCCTCTCGTAACTCACTGATTCCTTCCCTAACCTAGATGTCTTCCCCGTCTTACCATAAGGGCTCCTTCCCTTCATTATTGTGCCCTCTCCCCCAATAACAATGCTATCCCCTCAGCCCCTAAATTTGATGCCCCTCCTCCATTTCTATGCTGCCCCCACTCCCTAACTATAGTGCCCCTCCGCCATATCCGTGGTATCCTCTCGCCACCACAACCCTCCCTTCCCCCATAACCCTGGCCCCCTTATTACCTGTGGTTGTCAGCGACGGCACACGTCTCCCCTCCCACCACGGTGTACTTGGTGTCTGCCTGCAGGTATGGGTACTCCACCGACTTGTTGTCATACGTCCCAAAGTCTGTTCTAGATGCCAGGAAACAGTCATTGTGCTGACCTACAGACGGAACAGATCTCCATTTTAACTTTTCAAGGTAATACTCATGATCAAAGGGCCAACGTATTATATCTACATTAAAACAAAGTCAAACATGATATGGTATTCAATCTGCATAATGGTCACCATGATGATAATTCCTTAAAATTCTGACATTTGCAGTGGTGTAGTTTTGTGGAATGTTCAATGGAAAATTGGATTTATATGTACATTTCCATTTTACATTTTCTATTGACCCCTTTTGCTCATGAAACAGGACAACAGATCTGTGGCTTAAAGGACCTGTCATAAAGTGTCATTGTCACCTGTTCTCGCCTTCCGTGTCCTCTGCTTCATCTCCTGTTCTGTGACGGGGACCTTGTCAAAGATGACTCTCTTGAACATGGGCGTACGCACCTCGACAGAACTGACACAGCAAACAAACCATCAGGCACATGCAACATGCCAACTAGAACACCTAACTATCATGGTAACTCCAGATGAGTAAATGTTCACTGGCATTGCCCATTGTAAATCAGGTTTGTTGCTATTCGAACTATAGTGCGTAAATGATTCATATGTGCAATAGTTAATAAAAAATGGTGCAACGTTTTGGTAACATTTTAAAAAGAATGAATTTGAACAGTAGATCTACACATCTAATTTTCTAGAAATGAAGTGTTACTAACATGGAGCTGGGGACGCTGTCAATGAGAGCAAACAGGACTTCCTTCCTGTCCTGCCATTGCTGGGGAGTGTAACCATCGATGTTGTCTGGATTGTCATAGTCACGGTGGTGAGGGTCACCAAAGTGTGTCGTGTAGTACCATTCACCTGCAAACATCATCTGGATTTAGTAATATACCTCCCACATCACAAGGTGGCTCCCCGATAGCAACCAGCATGGTCTTAGAGAGTCTGCTGACTGTATGTTGTATTACTGTATTACAAATTATTATATTATATACTATTACCATGTTTATAATGATCGTTATATTTGTATTTGATTCTGAGTTGTTTTGACATGGATACAGTGTACTCACCCCAGACTCCAATGAACCCGGCCTGGACCACATCAATGACGTCCTCGAACTCGCTGAAGATGGGCCTGAGCTGTTCAATGTGTCGCAACATCCACTCCTTGGTAGCATCGCCGTACGGAGCCTCTCCGTCCTGGTGGGAACATCACGGATAAAACACATTTGAATAATACATGTGTTGATATATATCTTTACATTAAAAAGTAACAGCAATATCAAGTTTGTGACAGAAATATTTACAAATATATGATATAATTATTGAAACATTTGTGACAGGCCTATGTATATATCTGAAGACTACTCAATTTCCATCCATGAGTGTATAAAATCTCAGTCGATATCTCTGAGTGAGGTTCCTCTGAAATACCTTATGCGATATTAAATATGTCATGACGGGTTTTAATAATTTTCAAACGTTAAGTTGCATAACAATACCAAAACAATGACTTGACCGATTAAATATTGATATATATTGTACAAATTAAAAGAGTAAGCAATTTACATACCAAAAACATCATTATTTATTTTCTATTTGAACCCATACATTCAACTGTATGTTTGAATATACTGCACATTTACAAAAAAAAACATTGTAGTAAAGTAATGATCAACAGTCAACAATATTCATCTATATCAGTCCTGTTTTTAATGTAAATCACACTTGCATTATAAACTTAAGCAGGTGTTTTATTCTGTCCTTTTATCACCTGTGAGAATGTACAGACTGATATTTTACTATCTGACAATGATCTACATACACCATCTTGTTATTTCACCTTTTACACGTTGGTCTCCAATTGACCATTGGTCACTCTTTTACATGTTGGTCTCTTACTGATCACTGATCATTCTTTTATGAGTTGGTCTCCTATTGACCATTGGTCACTCTTATGCGTTGGTCTCCTATTGAACACTGGTTACTCTTTTACATGTTTGTCTCGAATTGACCACTGGTTACTCTTTTACACATTGGTCTCCTATTACTCACACTTTTATACATTCGTCTCCTAATGACCACTGGTCACTCTTCTACACATTGGTCTCCTATTGACCACTGGTCACTCTTTTACACGTTGGTCTCCTATTGACCACTGGTCACTCTTTTACATGTTGGTCTCCTATTGACCACTGGTCACTCTTTTACACATTGGTCTCCTATTGAACACTGGTCACTGTTTTACGCGTTAGTCACTGGTCACTTTTTACATATTGGTCTCCTATTGACTACTGTTCACTCTTTTACACATTGGTCTCCTGTTGACCACTGGTCACTCTTGTGGACAAACAACTCATATTGTGGACAAGCAACTCATTTGTTTCTGTCAGTTTCTGCTTTGGTTTAGAATTGCTCTCTTTCTGATTACCTCGGCGCAGTGCCATAATAAAAAATATGAGAATAATTCCAGAAAATGAGAATAATTTTAGAAATTAAATAAGAGAATAAATTTTCAAATAATAATACAAGAAATACACACTTACATCAGGCATGCGGTTTGTGTACATAATGCGTGTGATGGTCGTGAACTTGGCATTCCGAATCGTTTCTAGATCTGAACGGATGTTATCGAGAAACTCCTGTGTGATGTCACTGCTGACAAACTCATCCAGGACAAACTGGCGCCAGTGCATAGTGATCCCATCCTCTGATCTGTAGCGCTCCAGACTTGACACCTGTCACACCACAGAGGACATTGGTGACAAACAACAAACCAGGTATATCAAAGCATTTGGTAGCAAGTGTTGTAACGTTTCCTGCATACCTGTTTTAAATGTCATGAATTCCACACATTCCAAAGTATCATACAAACTGACTCTTGATGAAATGATTTTTTTTAAACACCTATTTGCTGACTGGTATTTTCACTTGACAACTTACTAATAGACAGTAAACAATAGATTACAATTATAAAAACAAACCATATATTACTACAGAATGAATACAGAATACTATAGAGAATTTTATTTCATATAGTATTCTAAAGTTTAAGGGGATTTTACTCTTGCATTATAACACTCCATCTTTATACTGACAATTTTTATAATAAATTCACAAATACCTTGAGTGGTCTGCTAGAAGATGACTTCAAAGAATTCTGCATCACGAAGCCTCTGTTTGGGTTCTGTAGTTCCTCTGGTGTCTCTGTGTAAGTCACCTCCTTGTACCTGCAGACACAAACAGGACAGTGAACTGAGGTCACAGGACAGTGAAATGAGATGTCACAGGACACCAAACCAAGATATAAAGTGTCAATGAATTAAGATGCCATGTGACATTTAACTAAGATGTCATAACATCTAACCAAGACACCATATGACATTTATCTCTAAGACATCACATGTAACTAATATCAAAGGAGAGCTGATATGCAACAGGATATAGAACTGAAATTAAACAAATACGTACAGGGCACTGAACTAAAATGTTACAGAATCATTAATAAATGTTACAAGATACTGAGCAAAGATATTCACTGAGTGCATAGGTTTTGATGGGGATGAGAAAAGTTCATAATTTTTATGAACTGTTACAATGTTAACTGCATTAGTCATTTAGCAGAGTAATATATGTAGACTTAATTAACATTCAATCAATACATTTCCAGCCAGGAAAACTCATCAGACCAATGGCTGCAGAAACCACGATTATGCCAATGGTGAAAACCAATCATGGTCTACTGAGAAAGCCCTGAAAACCAATCATGGTCTACTGAGAAAGTCCTGTCTTAACTTCATCGGTCCAATGAGATTAACTAGCTGTGTTTTAACTTATACAGGTGTGGTCTTCATTTTTAATTAGGCTTACGACTTTGTTTTACAGTATTTTACAAAGACTACTATTTAATACACATATATTAACTTGATCTCTAGTAGATTGAATGGCAATATCTCTTTGGAAAACTGATTGTGTTTGAATATGTAGCCACCATAAGAAGACTGTCATTTGACTTACCCAGGAGGCACTGAGGCAAGGTTTTCACAGGTGGAACAGGCTGAAAGAAACAAAAGCATCAGCAGTGTCAGAATTCCTATAATAATAATAATAACAGTAAAGTACAGAGGTGCATAGTAAGATATTTAGTATTCGCAAGGATGTTATAACTAGTTAATCACACATGCACACATCCATGCATTTACACACACACATTCACACACCCACTCACATACATATATAACATGTACATGTAACTTGATTTTGCTGCATCATGCATGTTCATTTGCAAGTGCATATTATCATCAAATATATACTGTAGTATTAATTTATGGATGAATTAGACGAAAAAAACATGAGGGGGGCAGGGTTAAGTTGATTTGGTGGTAAAAGCAGTAAGGGCATCAGTAGTTGTACTAACAGTGGATGTTGAAGTCATACTTGAAAGGGTTGTGGTGGTTATAGATCCAGTCTCTGGGGTGGTGGTCATACCTGGATTGGTGGTGGTGGTCGTAGTTGGAGTGGTGGTGGTCGTACTTGGTGTGGTGGTGGTCGTACTTGGTGTGGTGGTGGTCGTACTTGGTGTGGTGGTGGTCGTACTTGGTGTGGTGGTGGTCGTAGTTGGAGTGGTGGTGGTCGTAGTTGGAGTGGTGGTGGTCGTAGTTGGAGTGGTGATGGTCGTAGTTGGAGTGTTGGTGGTCGTAGTTGGAGTGTTGGTGGTCGTAGTTGGAGTGGTGGTGGTCGTAGTTGGAGTGGTGGTCGTCGTAGTTGGAGTGGTGGTGGTCGTAGTTGGAGTGGTGGTGGTCGTAGTTGGAGTAGTGGTGGTCGTAGTTGGAGTGGTGGTCGTCGTACTGGGAGGGGTGGTGGTCGTAGTAGTGGTGGTGGTCGTAGTTGTGGTGTCAGGAATGTTTCCGTCAGTGCGAGCGTACTTGCTCTCAGGCTGAGCAGCAACTGATGTCATCTTAGCACACTCTGGATCTCCCGACACCCCGGCAACAGCCACCTGGTGAACAACAAACACACTAAGTCTCCTGGCAACAGCCATCTGGTGAACAACAAATACACTAAGTATATCAACAAAAGCCACCTGGTGAACAACAAATGCACTAAGTATATCAGCAACAGCCACCTGGTGAATATATAGCAAGCACATTCAGTTTCCCACAACAGCCACCTGGTGAACAATAAAAACATTAAACAAATGGGCAACAGCTACTGGTGAACAACAAATACAAAGTCTCCCAGCTATGGCCATCAGATGAACAAGAATGTCACACTCCTTGCAATGAACACCTGGTGAACAAGAAAATTAACCCACAATTTATCTCTCCTGGCCCCAGCCACCTGTTGAACAACAGCTTCTGATACTGTGCAGTATCCATTCCTTAGGATTGCTCAGTGTTTCACACTTAACTCCCTGGCAGATCTGTTCAATCGAACTGAGAAGCGTCATTGCTACCTGTAGATGGAGCTTATTTGACCACCCGTAACTGTCTATGATGAGGTTAGCGTGGCACTTACCGTGACGTCGTGATTGAGGCTGTTTAGTCCCTTCTTTCTCTCGGCGACGTCGTTGTTGATCGCTAGCAGGATGTTGTAGTCAGAGACGTGGGGAGACAGTTTGTCCTTGATGGCCAACATCACCTGGTAAACACAACCACATCTTGAATCTTCATGGTAGCAATGATCATCACAGGGGTATAACGATTATTACCAATAATTTGTGTTATTCTAGAATAAAGCATAGTAGCTAATTGATGACATTAGTATTGCTTCTTTGTTAACTATTAAACTACTATAATAACAAATAATACGCTGCACATTTAGTACATGTTTCCACATGATCATCTATGCTTATGAAGAACAAATATAGTGACCTTTACACTTCACTACAGATATCTAAACAACATACATCATATTGTAGGAAAAGAAAGGTAAGAGAAGAGAGGAAGACGAAGGAGAAGATGTGAGCAGGACATCAGCTGAAGAAGAAAAAGGAAACATCACAGCTTTTTCGAAAAGGAAAACTATCAATTTAGGTGTTAAAATATTACCTCATATGATCCAGTTGGCAAATCACTTGGCAAATAAACAGCGTCGTCAATGGTGACGGTCTCCCCCGACAACCATGTCCTCAGGTCATAGTTGGTCAGATCCGCAGAGAACAGGTCAGCACTGGAAAAGAACAGTGATCATTTGATATTGTAAACTGCAATTTATATGCATTACAAAAGATGAAGATAAAACTAACTATATATATTATATATATATATATGGGTATTTTCATACATTTTGTCGATAACAAATTGTATGAAATAGTAGTTCAATTGTCAACACTTTTCGATGTGAACAAACATAAACTATTAGACTGTACTAACTCATTTTTAACTGAACACTGACCCGTTGATTCTTACCAATAACCATTGTAACTGAGTTGTTGCTGCATGCCACTGAATTGTCACTGCATGTCATTGAATGTTATTGCTTGTCATTGACTTTTCAATATTTCTGTCACACATTTCTCAATATTTCTGTCCCTGACTTGTCAATATGTCCATCACAGACTTTTCAATATTTCTGTCACAGACTTGTTGATATTTCAGTGACTGACCTGTTCTTGTTGCGTAACATCACATGAAGTGTCTTCTGTTTGAAAGGTGCAGCGAATCCTGTGTTCTCCAGCTCAAGATGGAAGCAGAACTTGCCTCCCTGCTCAAGTCTCTGGGGTAGAATTGCCTAAAAAAACCATTGCGTGATGTAATGTGTTGTTCATGGTTCCAACATTTGGTTGTTTTGTAAGAAATTAACTTCATTTTGAAATGTACAACATTTTGACCCATCAACTGAGTCTTAGTCATGTACAAGTGCCTGTATATGGCAAGTGGTATCTACATAAGTTAATTTCTTACAAAATGCTTGCGTTTTTTTTAATAGAAAATGTATTCATTATTACAAATCCTAATAGATGTTCACCCTAATATTTACTAGTGCATCATATTTTCTTAAGAGAGCCCATATAAAACATTCTCATGAGATTGGTGAACACGTCCAGACATCCTTATCAATGAATACAGTTTGTGAATGTTATCCTAGTAGTTGGGAGGTTGTTTAGCTGTTCCTGGTATAATGAACATCCCTCCCCAGTACCAGAAGAAGCTGTCACTCAGGAGGGGAGGTAAAAACTGGCTACCTTTTTGAGCACGAGGCGGTATCCAAGGTGAAGGTCAATGTCGTGAAAGCAGCCATCGTCCTTCCAGAGCTCGTAAACTCTCTTGTTGTAGTCTTGGTTGAGGTAGGAGAAATGTAACTCTCTCAGTTCCTTTGTCGCTGTTGGACACTCAGATCTGTAACAAGATGTGCCGTGTATCGAGAGGAGCCAAGTCCACTGCTTCTGGTGGTGCAAGTAAAGCACATTTCAACAGGTACAACTGGAGCCACTAGTTTCCCTAGACTTCTAGACATAGTCCACCACCCATTTGTGTGACTATATCAGACATTTCCTCCGAGTTTAGGGACATAGTTCCTTCAAAACTTGTGGGGTAGTAGACTATGTCTGCAACGAGCCAACAGTTTTTCCCGCGTTCTCAATCTACAGTATATCTAACTGCTGGACTAGAGCATCTGTGTAGCCATGGTGACAGTCAACCTTAACCCCCATAACCACTGTACCCTCTCACTGTGTTCACCCCTAACCCAGTGCTCTTCCCCATGACTATTATGCCCCTCCACACCCATAGTGACCATTTACTGTAACAGTGGTGCCCTAAACATAATACCCCCTAAACTTGGTGCCACCCCCAATGACTTCATCCAAGTTTACATATGGTGCCCCCTTGCTGCCTAATCATTGTGCCTCTCCCCCATATACAATGTGCCTTCTCAACTCCAGAACTGTTGTCCCTCCCTTCCGCTGGCTCCCCTTACCTATGGTTGTCAGCGACGGCACACGTCTCCCCTCCCACCACGGTGTACTTGGTGTCTGCCTGCAGGTATGGGTACTCCACAGACTTGTTGTCATACGTCCCCATGTCAGTTCTAGATGACAGGAAACAGTCGTTGTGCTGACCTACAGAAGGGACAGATCAATATTTAGCATTCAAAGGTCACACTTTCCATGAAATGTTATATTTTAATTAAACATTACATCTTAAAAACAATTTTTAAAACATCCCCATTCACAAGACAATAGATATGTGGCTTAAAGTGAAAAAAAAGGCAACAGTTTAGTGTTATGCACCTAAAAGAGTTTACACTAGCTAATCATTTGCATCTACAATCCAATTTTTCACCTTAGTGGTTACCTCAGAAAGTGGTCTTAAAGTGGGAAACTCTAGCTATAAATCACCGACACCATGAACCGGCCCATCTTGGACCTTGCAACCAATCACAACCCAGCAGTTTGGAAAAGTAATACGTCAGAGAGTCGTCTGCTGGTTCAGCTGTCATAACAGAGAGCCAATTTAAGCGGTACGCTAAAAGTTGCCTTACGTCGGTTTACAACGAAATCGCGACATCAATATGCCACACTGTTCCTCAAACGCTTATAGTAATAGTACAGTGAAAGACAGTATCAGTAAGATGTCTTCTTGTTAACCTATGAATCGAGCAGAACTGAAACAGTGGTTCGGTGGATTCGTTTGGACAGTCACAGACACAGCGCGGATCCTAGACGACCCGATTTGATTGACCTAACCATCAAAACGACCACCAACAGCCGCCAAACTCACATATCTTACATACATATGCATACACTATGTTATGTAATAAAATCTCTTGCATTCCTCTAACGAAGAAAATTCACACACAAAAACGCGCAGACCTCGAGTACAACTTGTTCGGCCGCCCAGCGGTACCGTAAAATCGCTTTTAAAAGCTTTACACAAAATACCGCTAGACGCCACGTTTCTGACTGCGAATATTTAATTGTTTTACTTCACACGCGCGAAATAGTTTAATTACTTATAAATAATATAATAACAATAATTAATTATTATCATCACTATGATTTGCAGGAAATTATAAGTTTTATTATTTTTATATTGATATTTTATTTTTTATAATTGTTCATATATGTTTCTAGTATATTTATGTTTTTTTTCTTCTGGTGTGTATTTGTTGTTTAGCATTTTAATGTATGTAAAACGCCATGAACAAGTTTAAATTGGATGTGGCGCTATATTAAATAAACAAACAATTTTTTTTATTATAATATAATATTTTATTTATGTAGCGCCACATCCATAATTGTTTGTGGCGCTTCACAAAATAATGCTATTAAAAATACAATAAAGAGAAAACTACCCACAGATAATATTATTTAAAAATAAATAATGAAAATACATGTTTCTATATCATTAACTAAGCTGACTTATCAGTCATAAATAAACATACAAATTACATAACAACAATTGTAATAAATGAATATAAAAGTATGGTTAATAGTAATAAATAATTAAAGTAGTAAAATAAGTACGACGTAATAATAATTTTCATTCAGCACATACACAACCATTATGCATAAGAACATATTACTGAGCTATTTGTTCTACTCATGAATGACATTTCCACCATCAGATATGTAATAATTATTATTTTTGAACAAGACACTTTATTAATTATCGGAACAATAAATCACTAAAATGTAAAAAGGAATATGAATATATGGGAAATATTATGGTGGTAGAAAAAGAAGGATTTAAAAACAGTAATATTAACATGTTATTGTTTTAGTTATTATTGTTAAAACATCGCTTATGTAATATAAGCTTGCATGCTCGCAGTACACGCGGGATGTTTATAGAAATATTGATAAAATAAACAATGTGACTTCATTGAAAAACACGTAATTTCCTTTTTCTTTTATAACTAATAGGCAATTTTGGATAATTATGCAGACACATGTATTTTTAATATTTATTTTTAAATATTACCTGTGGGTAGCATTCTTATTATTGCATATACTTTAATAACAGTATGTTGAATAGAAGAGAAGAGAATTGTGGATTTGGCGCTATATAAAATAAACTAATAAAATTATATATTTGTATATTAAATTGTTATTTTTTATCAACTCTATTAGACCCATATCACCAAAGCGTTGCCTTAGTTTGCCGTTTAACATTTTCAGCAGATCATAGTGATGCAGCTAATTATTATTATATTATTTATAATTAATTAAACTAATTCGCGCGTGCGGATGCAGTAAGGTTAATAAATATTCGCGCGCCATCTAGCGGTATTTTGTGTAAAGCTAACTTATAATAGCGAGTTTACGGTAGTCGAAGTTGTCGAGTTGCCGTTCGCCAAGATTTGCGTTTCTGTTGTGAATTTTCTTCGTTAGACGAATACAAGTGATTTTTTTGTAATGTAGTGTATGTATATATGTATGTAAGAAATGTGGGGAGAAGTTTGGCGGCTGTTGGCGGTCGTTTTCGTGGTTAGGTTAGAAAGTAACAGATAATAATATGCATGCACAGTTCGCGCCGACCAAGAAGACTCTCTGACGTCATTTTGTTTCTAAAATGGCGTAGTCTGTAGACTTTCTATGTCTATGTGTTTAAAAAAAATTTCCTGGTAAACCACTGACGTTAAAAATATGATTGTTGTTGGAAGTTGTTACTTTTTATTAACTCTGTTAATCCCATATGATCCAAACATTGACTTTGTTTTCCCTTTAAAGGACCTGTCATAAAGTGTCATTGTCACCTGTTCTCGCCTTCCGTGTCCTCTGCTTCATCTCCTGTTCTGTGACGGGGACCTTGTCAAAGATGACTCTCTTGAACATGGGCGTACGCACCTCGACAGAACTGACACAGCAAGCAAACCATCAGGCACATGCAACATACCAACTAGCACATTATATATAGATGTCATGGACAGGCATGTCGTACCTATATGATTTTGTGCTTTTAAATCTTATCGCCCCGGGGTAACGCCACCTGGTGGGGTAGTGGTCTTTATTTTGTTAATTAATTTAGTATTATAATTGTCGATAGGTGTCCCCATTTTTAACCGTATCCCCCTACGACTCAGGAGCAATGTAGTCCCTTGTTTTATGATTAAATTAGTGCTTTAAATTCAGTGGTAAAGTGTCTTTGCCCGGGTACCATCCATCTGTAAATGTTTATCCAACCATGTTAATATTGAAGAATCCCCACAGCTAGTAGTCATGTCAGAATTAATGTGCGCAGTCATCCAGTACTGCAGGGTGACTCGGGAAGTTTAAACTGAGGGTTCGCGGGAAATGCTCTGGGCACTACGATTTGATTCTTGAAGAAGAGAGACGTTAATTTCTGAAGTTATAAAACTACCACGAGGTTCGTTTAAATGTGAGTACCAACATTGTCTTGACACCTGTGTATGGTTATCTATGGCCATGTTGAATTATATTCTGTATAACAGGATAGATTTAAGATTGTATTTCAGTTGTAATTGGGTTAACTTTAAAGTTCCACGTGGCGGAGAGTAACAGCGTAGTGTTGTCGGCATTAAGCCCAGGTATCTGTTGTTTCAGTTACCAGTAAACTGTTGAAACATTATCCGTCTGTGGATGTATGCGGGGTAGATTGCATTGTCAGTTTCACCCTGAAAATAGGGAAATTGAGCGTGTTGTATAAACTCGATAACCGGTTACCAATCGCCAAGTGAGGGGTTGTGTGATTCTGAATCACACGGGAATAAGATTCCTCTATGGTCTTCTTCTATACGAGATATATGTTAGATGATGGTGGAACATCTGCGTTATGAAGTTATCACTGACCACTAAGATGTATAGTATAAGTATTAATAGTATAAGTATTAATAGTATAAGTATTAATAGTATAAGTATTAAGGAATGGTTTTACACGGAGGTCACGCATGTTGGTGGATAGGTTAGTCGCCAGAGGGCAGCACTGATGTGTATCATTAACTGGTTAGTCGCATGTTGGTGTCCGTTTGGTCACCAGAGGGCAACACCTATATATTATCGCCCACTTTGTTTACCTTGTAAAAGTAACGCATTTAAAACTGTATTGTATTTGCATTATAGTTACAACCAGTGCTACGGCACGAACAGCTTATACACTTGCTACCTGACATCTGGCTGTGGGCAGGTAATTGTCACCAAGTTACTTTTATACTTGAATGAATTTGTGAACGTGTTATGCCATGGCAGAGGCTGCCATGCAGCTATGGTCAATTTTTGGTTGTCACTTATTCTTAGAATAATCATGTAACCATGTGTGTGTAGTGTGATAGTTGATATAATATATTCAGAATGGCTCACCTGAATACAGGATATATTAAACTATCTAGTTTCTTTTCATTGAGATCCTCAATTATTTGCAATACATAGGTTTTGTGTTATTGATACAGTTGATTGCCCATGTTGGTTTAAGTGTTGAACTTAAAAGGAATTTCTTACCTAATATTGTTGTATATTGTACTGTAGGCTGGTTTAAGTATGGAACTTAAGCAGAGTATGTAAGTAGAGTATGCAGAGATGGATCTGCCTACGTGATGTTATTGTACATGGTACTGTATGTAATGTCTCACTGTGATTTGTGATTGTTACAGGGTTTTGTTTGTTCTGACTTGCAATAAAGACGATATTTGTGAAAGTTGACCGCTCGTGTTTGTCCGTCCCTGACATATATATATATATATATATATATATATTATATATATATATATATATATATATATATATATATATATATATATATATACATACTAAATACTAGACCTAAATACAGAGTATCGAAGTATGGAAGTCATATGTCAACAAACTATTTCTAGCTTTGTTTAAACATGTAAAAATTAATATTAAAAAACATGTCGACAGTTCATTCTAAACAGTGACCTCCAGCTAGTAGTAAAGAAATGACAAAATGCCACATTGCCAGAGAATTGCATAATGTAGGGAAATGTGATATATGAAACATTATAACTCTACACTTTTCTCTTCTAGAAATACAATGTTACTAACATGGAGTTGGGGACGCTGTCAATGAGAGCAAACAGGACTTCCTTCCTGTCCTGCCACTGCTGGGGAGTGTAACCATCGATGTTGTCTGGATTGTCATAGTCACGGTTGTGAGGGTCACCAAAGTGTGTTGTGTAGTACCATTCACCTGCAAACATCACCTGACATCAGCAATATACCTCCCACATCATAGAAATAAAAAACAACTGAGTACTTTTATTAAAATGACCATTATTCAACATGTTAGTATCCATTTCTAAAGGTATGTTCAATTTAGGAATAAGGTATCATACAGATATTGCCATTTGCATGACGATGAATTGTTGCTGTTAGGTTCAAAACCACAGTGCCAGTATGAGAGTACCAGTGCCAGTATGACAGTACAAGTGCCAGCATGACAGTACAAGTGCCAGTATGACAGTACAAGTGCCAGCATGACAGTACCAGTGCCAGCATGACAGTACCAGTGCCAGTATGACAGTACCAGTGCCAGTATGACGGTACCAGTGCCAATATGACAGTACAAAGTTCCAGTATTACAGTACCAGTGCCAGTATTACAGTACCAGTGCCAGTATTACAGTACCAGTGCCAGTATTACAGTACCAGTGCCAGTGTCACACTTTACTCTAACATTAATGCAACACAGTATACTGATAGAGTAATAACAATGAATAATAATTTAAGTATATTTTATATAGTTTAAGTAGTATATAAAGTCCCCTGGTTTGAGGAGACAACGTACCCCAGACTCCAATGAACCCGGCCTGGACCACATCAATGACGTCCTCAAACTCGCTGAAGATGGGCCTGAGCTGTTCAATGTGTCGCAACATCCACTCCTTGGTAGCATCGCCGTACGGAGCCTCTCCGTCCTGTGGAAATACCATCAATAAAACACATTTGACTTTTACATGTGTTGACATGTGTTCAAATTAAAACCCCAGTGACAGAAATAATGACAAACACGCGTTAGAAATATTGACAAACCCATAGTAGAAATATTGACAAATGTGTGACAAACCAAAATATTGACAAATCAGTGACAGATTGAACTACATAATTGAGGAGTACACAACTTCCATCCATAAATACATTACATTTGAATGGTTAAAATGTGCATAGTATGGCTCTTGTGGCACTCTAACTTGAATGCATATGGGTGAGGTGCCATTAAAACACCACGTTATTGAGTACCTGGTAGTACGTGTACTGCATTTACCTGGAAATTAGCACCTCCTATTTGCCAAAAGTATCATGAATTTTATAACAAAAGTTTACAAATTGCAAACATGGTTCCAAGCTTAATAAGGTAACCTTCAATATACATGTATGTTGTAGTCATAAGAATGTAATATTAAGCAAACCATAACACATAGCAGCAGACACCCTCATTGTACTCTCTCAACTAGTCACTCTTGTGGACAACAAATTCATTTGGGGCATTTTGCATTGTTTTTGTCTATTTCTGCTACAACCTACAGTCGCTATTTTATTACTACTATGCACACTGCAGTAATAAATAATACGAGAATAATTGCAGGAAGAATATGTGGATAAATTCAGCAACTATGAGAACAACTTAGGAAAATATAATATTTAAAATAATACAAGAATAATTTAAAAAAAATAAATACAGGATATATTAGATTGAATTTGTTTTTATAAATAAGCACTATACTTACATCAGGCATTTCCTTTACGTACAAAATGCGTGTGACTGTCGTGAACTTGGCATTCCGAATCGTTTCTAGATCTGAACGGATGTTATCGAGAAACTCCTGGGTGATGTCACTGCTGACAAACTCATCCAGGACAAACTGGCGCCAGTGCATAGTGATCCCATCCTCTGATCTGTAGCGCTCCAGACTTGACACCTGTCACACCACAGACGACATTAGATTACAATACAATTTTTTAGAGCTACAGTAGTTTGTGTTTTGTTGCTACAGGAACACTACTGTTGCATTACAAAACATGGCAAGCGTTTGATAGTGGATAAAGGTAATAACATCAAACATACCTTGAGTGGTCTGTAGGAAGATGACTTTGCAGAATTCAGTTTCAAGAAGCCTCTGTTTGGGTTCTGTAGTTCCTCTGGTGTCTCTGTGTAAGTCACCTCTGTGTACCTGCACACACAAACAGGACAGTGAACTGAGGTTGTCAAAGCAATATGTTATACGACAATGAATTAAGATGCCACATGATGTTTAATTATTATGTCACATGAGATCTAATGGTTACGTCATGATATTTTGTATGATGTCACATGATATGACTAATGTGACAGGAGACCGAGCAAATAAGCCACAGAATATAGAGTTTGGATGACAATGAACTAGTATCTTCAGGCATTGAAATAAGATGTCACAGGATGCTGAAGAATTAGTGTTTCAATAAGTAGCCACTATAAGAAGACTACAGAAATGTATGTAGTGTCATTTGACTTACCCAGGAGGCACTGAGGCAAGGTTTTCACAGGTGGAACAAGCTGTAATGAAAACAAAAGCATAAGTACAGTCACAATTGCTATAATAATAAAGTAATTTTACAGGTGTCAGCTACTTAGCTTTCTCAAAAGTTTAATGACTTGTTATGTATAAAAATTGCACAGACGGTTGAACTGGCAGTTGCTTGATTCTGCTGCATCACGCATGCTCATTTTCCAAGCACAAAATTATTATCAAAAACATTATGTATGGCAAGTGTATGGATCAACTTACTGTGAAGAAAATCTTATGAATGTAAGTATGTATGTATGTATACAAAATTATATACATACATTTATATATACATTCATATACATATATATATATATTATATATAAATTATATATATATATATATATATATAAATTATATATATATATATATACATACACATGCAGGAGAGTGGGAGAGAGGGAGAGATATGTCGATTTACTGATCGAAGTAGTAGGATCAACAGTGGTCATCACAGAAGTATAGTGGACGTTGAAGTCATACCTGAAGGGGTGGTGGTCGCAACAGTAGTGGTGGTTGCAGATCCAGTGGCCGGAGTGGTGGTCGTAGTTGGAGTGGTGGTGGTTGTAGTTGGTGTAGTGGTGGTCGTAGTTGGAGGGGTGGTGGTCGTAGTTGGAGTGGTGGTGGTTGTAGTTGGAGTGGTGGTGGTCGTAGTTGGAGTGGTGGTGGTTGTAGTTGGTGTAGTGGTGGTCGTAGTTGGAGGGGTTGTGGTCGTAGTTGGAGTGGTGGTGGTTGTAGTTGGAGTGGTAGTGGTCGTAGTTGGAGTGGTGGTGGTCGTAGTTGTGGTGGTGGACGTTGTTGTAGTGTCAGGAATGTTTCCGTCAGTGCGAGCGTACTTGCTCTCAGGCTGAGCAGCAACTGATGTCAGCTTAGCACACTCTGGATCTCCCGACACCCCGGCAACAGCCACCTGGTGAACAACAAACACACTAAGTCTCTTGGCAACAGCCACCTGGTGAACAACAAACACACTAAGTCTCTTGGCAACAGCCACCTGGTGAACAACAAACACTCTAAGTCTCCCGGCAACAGCCACCTGGTGAACAACAAACACACTAAGTCTCTTGGCAACAGCCACCTGGTGAACAACAAACACTCTAAGTCTCCCGGCAACAGCCACCTGGTGAACAACAAACACATTAAGTCTCTTGGCAACAGCCACCTGGTGAACAACAAACACTCTAAGTCTCCCGGCAACAGCTACCTGGTGAACAACATACACACTAAGTCTCTTGGCAACAGCCACCTGGTGAACAACAAACACACTAAGTCTCCCGGCAACAGCCTCCTGGTGAACAACAAACACACTAAGTCTCTTGGCAAAAGCCACCTGGTGAACAACAAACACATTAAGTATATAAACAAGAGCTACCTGGTGAACAACAAAAACACTAAGTCACCCTGTAATTCAGAATGCCACATATAGATGGAGCTTATCTGACGACCCGTAACTGTCTATGATGAGGTTAGCGTGGCACTTACCGTGACGTCGTGATTGAGGCTGTTTAGTCCCTTCTTTCTCTCGGCGATGTCGTTGTTGATCGCTAGCAGGATGTTGTAGTCAGAGACGTGGGGAGACAGTTTGTCCTTGATGGCCAACATCACCTGGTAAACACAACCACATCTTGAACCATCTCAGACGACAGATGAATCTGACTTTTCCTGCTAACTCAGACAAATGTCACTTTACAGTCGCCTCAGTGCAACAGTCAGAGAACAGTCGCAGCCACTAAAGTGGTCATCTCACTCTTTAGATCTGTTTGAATGAATTCAAAGGGTGACTGTAAGGTGACCATAATACAGAGATTCCTCTCTACCCTTTATGCATTCAACAGAAATGTTATAATATGGACATTATGTATTTAATTAACCCTATGTTTCCACATTTGTATTACATACCATTGTAGCTAATTGATGACATTATCAGCACGTTATTGTTACTTATTAAAATATTTTTATATCCCAATAAACCCAATAAATACTATGTTGCAATGCATCTTGTGTTCCTGTTTCGTTCATGTGTTTACTCTCACACAGAACAAAAATATACTGGCAGCTACGCCTAACTATCATGGCTTTTTCAAAATGAACAAATATAAGTTACGTATCAGACTATTACCTCGTATGATCCAGTTGGCAAATCACTTGGCAAATAAACAGCGTCGTCAATGGTGACGGTCTCCCCCGACAACCATGTCCTCAGGTCATAGTTGGTCAGATCCGCAGAGAACAGGTCAGCACTGGAAAAGAATATCAACCATTTTATTTTTCAAATTGCATCTTGTATATATTAAACACTATAGAGGATGAAGATATAGCACTGATAAAAGAATGTAAAACAGAAACAGCACAATACATTAAGTTGTCATCCATTGCCAATAGGAGCAAAACAATGACCAGACTACATAATATGAACTATCAGATTCGTTTTTAATCTCAAATCAACCCTTTTATATTTGTCACTGTCACTGATTTGTCAATGTTTCCTAGTGGTCTTAAAAAAATGGTCACTTCTTTTCACGGATCTGTCACTGGTCTCTCTGTCACAAATTTTTGAAAATATGTTACAGATACCTAATATTTCTATCACTGATTTTTCAATTGTTTTGTCATACACTTATCAATATTTCTATCCCTGATTCAACATTTTTATCAGACTTGTTGATGTTTCAGTGACTGACCTGTTCTTGTTGCGTAACATCATATGAAGTGTCTTCTGTTTGAAAGGTGCAGCGAAACCTGTGTTCTCCAGCTCAAGATGGAAGCAGAACTTGCCTCCCTGCTCAAGTCTCTGGGGCAGGATTGCCTAACAAACCAGATGTATTCGTGTGCAAGGTTAAGGCAAATGAACGGCTTAAAACAATGTTTTAGTTATAATTCATGTTTAAAACAATGTTTTAGTTATAATTCATGTTCTTTCCATTATGAATAAGTGCATATATATAAATCAAACAACAAGATATGGGGCAATTGTCATGCATTTATGTCTTTTATTCTGTTTTCTAATATTGCAAGTTGCAGCATGATTATTTAATTCCACAGAAGCTGATGCCAAATACATTTATCAACTTAAAAACTAAACACGGGAAAGCCAATATACAGTGCCCATGTGTGCCCTTGCAAAAGAAGTGGTCACTCCAAAACGGTGAATACTTTATTTCCACATAAAAACTGGCTACCTTTTTGAGTACGAGCCGGTATCCAAGGTGAAGGTCGATGTCGTGAAAGCAGCCATCATCCTTCCAGAGCTCGTAAACTCTCTTGTTGTAGTCTTGGTTGAGGTAGGAGAAATGTAACTCTCTCAGTTCCTTTGTCGCTGTTGGACACTCAGATCTGTAACAATTTCACATATATTTCATTTGAATTTAATTTGGATTTATTTGGTGCACATAGTACAGACAAATGTGCATGTGATAACAATTGCTAAGCCGCCAGTAAGAACTAAACAAGTTGAAGAAGCCAAGTACACTACTTCTGTTGGTATCACCAAAAGACTTTTCATAATTATTTTACATAACAGGAGCCTATACTTAATCCAGACTTCTAGACATATCCTATCCCTCAACTGAGAAACTATCAAGACATTTCCCCAAAAAGAGCTTAGGGACATAGTTTCTTCGCTACATACCCTTGTGGGGCATTTGACTATGTCCATGGACAGTAGTCCATTTTGTTAGACTACAGAACTTGTATAACTATGGCACCCCTTCCCCATATAATCAAGGGCCCCCTTATTGTGATGCCCCATAAACGTGGTGCCTCTCCACCCATATATACAGTGTGCCATTTTAAAACCAAAACTGTTCTCCCTCCTTTCCCCCATACCCTGGCTCCCCATACCTGTGGTTGTCAGCGACGGCACACGTCTCCCCTCCCACCACGGTGTACTTGGTGTCTGCCTGCAGGTATGGGTACTCCACCGACTTGTTGTCATACGTCCCCATGTCTGTTCTAGACGACAGGAAACAGTCATTGTGCTGACCTACAGAAGGGACAGATCATTATTTAGCATGTAAAGATCACACGTTCCATGTAATGTTATATTTTAGTTAACCATTACATCTTAAAAATAATTTCTAAAACCATCCCCATTCACAGGATATGGGTCTCTGGCTAAGGACCTGTCATAAAGTGTCATTGTCACCTGTTCTCGCCTTCCGTGTCCTCTGCTTCATCTCCTGTTCTGTGACGGGGACCTTGTCAAAGATGACTCTCTTGAACATGGGCGTACGCACCTCGACAGAACTGACACAGCAAACAAACCATCAGGCACATGCAACATGCCAGCTAGAACACATTTAACTATAATGGTGATTCCTCATTGGTAAAATGTTCAATGACCCACCATTGTTAATTCAACTTTTTTAATGTCTGAACTAAGTAAAATAAACATAATAAACAAACAGGTCATTGTAAACACTGACCTTCAACAATCACCACAAAACAAATGACAAAATACCACATAGGCATGAAAACATGAATGGATAGCACATGAACATGAACTCAAGGAGCTATACATATGTATGGCTGCCTCTTTACAAATTAATTTGAGCATTATTTTTCAAAAGTATATACTTTTCTAATTCTCTAGAAATGAAGTATTACTAACATTGAGCTGGGGACGCTGTCAATGAGAGCAAACAGGACTTCCTTCCTGTCCTGCCACTGCTGGGGAGTGTAACCGTCGATGTTGTCTGGATTGTCATAGTCACGGTGGTGAGGGTCACCAAAGTGTGTCGTGTAGTACCATTCACCTGCAAACATCATCTGACATCAGCAATATACTGCCACATCATACAAATAAAAAACAACTGATTATTTTGTTGAAATGACCATTATTAAGCACGTTACCTCCATGGGTTTCATATTATGTCTATTTTGTAAAGGTACATTTTCAAACCAGTAAAAGTGTCATGACAGCTGTTTCCATTTGCAGATGATCTGTTGTAGGTGCTTGAAAGCCATATTTGCAACATGTAAATCTTACATAATTAATCATACATAGATAATATACATTACAGGTATTAATAGTATTAAGAATTATGCACAATAAATACAGCATTATTTCTAAATAAGCAAATAACCTTTTAAGACCAAAATATTAGCTGTAATACTAAAAAGCATTAAAATGTCAATGCAACACAATGTATAGATAATAATTTAAGTATATAGTAGTTTACATAGTACTTTAATGCTTGAGGAGACAACGCACCCCAGACTCCAATGAACCCGGCCTGAACTACATCAATGACATCCTCGAACTCGCTGAAGATGGGCCTGAGTTGTTCAATGTGTCGCAGCATCCACTCCTTGGTAGCATCGCCGTACGGAGCCTCTCCGTCCTGGTGGGAACATCATGGATTAATTTTAATTTATTCATATTAATGTTAAAAAGCTACAGACAGAAATATTAAATAATAAGTGACAGATATATCTAAATATTTGAGGACAACACCATTTTCACACCTAATATTTGTTAAAGGCCATGATTTTCTTTCAAATAATATTGCGTAGTAACACCAAAACACTGGCTTGGTCTATTAAGTATTTGTATGTTAAGTATCAATAGGTATATGGCCCATTAAATATTATTAAGTATATGAAAATGGGACAAAGGATTAACATAATTGATAATGACCAATACATAAACAAATCACTGGTTATTTTCTCTATTAAAAAATAGTTCAACTGTAGAGTTGAAAATATTGGACAAATAAAACACTAGCTTCATTACCAACCCCAGTCCTGTTTTTAATAACATCAGCACGTAATTTATTCTGTTCATTGTGACAATGCACAGACCACTATCATAATATCTGAGATGAGATCTATACAATTTCTCAACCCATCATTCTTGTTAACAATCAATTAATTTGGGGCATTGTCATTTGTTTCTGTAAATTTCAGCTGTAGTTTACAGTTGCTCTTTTTATGATCACCATCGTACAGCACAGTATTTAAAAGTATGAAAATAAACCCTGAAACTATGAGAGCAATTTCAATTAGAAAATGTAAACAGTGTCTCCCCTCCTACATGACAAGTGACGTTGGCCACCTCGTTGTTTTTCTAAGCCACCTCACCTAAAAGATACCAATATTGCCATCTCTGCTATTGCCTGTGTCCCTGCTGACTATTTACAAGCTGCAGACATGTTTGTAAGCTAATTTGTAATGGCAGGGAATATGTAAAAACACACTTCATAATACGCTATTTTAAAGCTAGTTCTAAAAGTGTTTCAGGGGCATGCCTTCAGCACCTGCTCAACTTATCCTGCCACCTCACACATCATTTTAACCAGGGGAAACACTGATAAGGATAACTAAAGACAAAATAATGGACTATTCTCAGCTAGAAGAACGACAGATCTGAATTTCACACTTACGTCAGGCATTTCCTTTACGTACAAAATGCGTGTGACTGTTGTGAACTTGGCGCTCCGAATCGTTTCTAGATCTGAACGGATGTTATCGAGAAACTCCTGTGTGATGTCACTGCTGACAAACTCATCCAGGACAAACTGGCGCCAGTGCATAGTGATCCCATCCTCTGATCTGTAGCGCTCCAGACTTGACACCTGTCACACCACAGACGACATTAGATTACAATACAATTTTTTAGAGCTACAGTAGTTTGTGTTTTGTTGCTACAGAAACACTACTGTTGCATTACAAAACATGGCAAGCGTTTGATAGTGGATAAAGGTAATAACATCAAACATACCTTGAGTGGTCTGTAGGAAGATGACTTTGCAGAATTCAGTTTCAAGAAGCCTCTGTTTGGGTTCTGTAGTTCCTCTGGTGTCTCTGTGTAAGTCACCTCTGTGTACCTGCAGACACAAACAGGACAGTGAACTGAGGCTGCCAAACCAATATGTTATATGACAATGAATTAAGATGCCACATGATGTTTAATTACGATGTCACATGAGATCTAATGGTAGTCGTGAAATTTGTCTGAGGTCACATGACATGACTAATGTCACAGGACTGAGCTTATAAGCGACAGAATATAGAGTTTAGATGGCAATGAACTGATACCTTTAGGGCATTGAACTAAGATGTTACATGATGCTGAACAAATAGTGTTTCAATAAGTGGCCACTATAAGAAGACTTTATAAATGTATTTAGTGTGTCATTTGACTTACCCAGGAGGCACGGAGGCAAGGTTTTCACAGGTGGAACAAGCTGATATGAAAACCAAAGCAAAAGCAGTGTCACAATTCCTATAATAATACAAGTAATTTCACAGGTGTCAGCTACATAGCTTTCCCACTGGTTTAATGAGTAGTTATGTACACACATTGCACAGATGGTTGAACTGAGAGTAGCTTATAATAAATTACTATTGATTCTGCTACATCACACATGCTCATTTTGCAAGCATAAAATTATTATCGTAAAATATATGTATGGTAATTGTATGGATCAATTTAGCTATAAATGTGAATATAACCTTAAACTTATGAATGTAAGCGTATATGTAGGCATAAGTATATACAGACATGCATGCACTCTAGCATGAAAAACACAAATACATGCACAAGAGAGTGGAAGAGAAGGATTGTTGGAGAGAAGAAGACGAGAGGAAGAGTGGAACAAAGGGAGACTGGGAGACGGGAAGAATGGGGCAGAGGGAGAGTTGGAGAGAGGTAGAGAAGGAGGGAGAGAGGGAGAAGGGGAAAGAGGGAGAGCCGGAGAGAGGGAGAGCCGGGGAGAGAGGGAGAGAGGGAGGGAGAGAGTGAGAGAGGGAGAGAGGGAGGGAGAGAGGGAGAGAGGGAGAGAGGGAGGGAGAGAGGGAGAGAGGGAGAGAGGGAGGGAGAGAGGGAGAGAGGGAGAGAGGGAGAGAGGGAGGGAGAGAGGGAGAGAGGGAGAGAGGGAGAGAGGGAGGGAGAGAGGGAGAGAGGGAGGGAGAGAGGGAGGGAGAGAGGGAGAGAGGGAGAGAGGGAGAGAGGGAGAGAGGGAGATAGGGGGAGAGGGAGAGAGGGGAAGAGACAGGGAGAGGGACAGGGATAGGGAGAGACGTTGATTTACTTTTAGAAGAAATAGGATCAACAGAGGTCACCATAGAATTATAGTGGTTGTTGAAGTCATACCTGAAGGAGGTGTGGTCGCAACAGTAGTGGTGGTTGTAGATTCAGTGGCCAGAGTGGTGGTCGTACTGGGAGGGGTGGTGGTCGTAGTAGTAGTGGTGGTTGTAGTTGTGGTGGTAGACGTTGTTGTAGTCTCAGGAATGTTTCCGTCAGTGCGAGCGTACTTGCTCTCAGGCTGAGCAGCAACTGATGTCATCTTAGCACACTCTGGATCTCCTGACACCCCGGCAACAGCCACCTGGTGAACAACAAACACACCACGTATATCAACAAGAGCCACCTGGTGAATAACAATCACACTAAGTATCTTGCCAACAGCCACCTGGTGAAAAACAAACACACTAAGTCTCCCAGCAACAGCCACCTGTTGAACAACAAACACTTTAAGTCTCCTGGCAACAGCCACCTGGTGAACAACAAACACACTAAGTCACCCTGTAATTCAGAATGCCACCTGTAGATGGAGCTTATCTGACGACCCGTAACTGTCTATGATGAGGTTACCGTGGCACTTACCGTGACGTCGTGATTGAGGCTGTTTAGTCCCTTCTTCCTCTCGGCGACGTCGTTGTTGATCGCTAGCAGGATGTTGTAGTCAGAGACGTGGGGAGACAGTTTGTCCTTGATGGCCAACATCACCTGGTAAACACAACCACATCTTCAACCATCTCAGACGACAGATGAATCTGACTATACCTGCTAACACAGACAAACCTCACTTTACAGGCACTTCAGTGCAACTGTCAGAGAACAGTCACAGCCACTAAAGTGGTCATCTCAGTCTTCAGGTCTGTTTGACTGAATGTAAAGGGTGACCTTATTTGTAAGGTGACCATAATACATATACTACAGAGGTTCCTCTCTGCCCTTTATGAATTCAACAGAAACGTTGCAATATGGATATCATATATTTAATTAGCTCTATGTGTCCATATTTGTGTTAAATACCATTGTAGCTAACTGATAACATTATCAGCAAGCTATTGTTCATTATTAAGATACTCTTATCTTACAAATAAAACCCAATAAATACTATGCTGCAATGCATCTATAGTTCCTGTTTCCATATGATTCATATGATCGTTCATGTGTTAACTCTTACAAAGAACAAACATATACTGGCAGCTACGCCTAACTATCATGGCGTTTTCAAAACGAACAAATATAACTTTGGTATCAGACTATTACCTCGTATGATCCAGTTGGCAAATCACTTGGCAAATAAACAGCGTCGTCAATGGTGACGGTCTCCCCCGACAACCATGTCCTCAGGTCATAGTTGGTCAGATCCGCAGAGAACAGGTCAGCACTGGAAAAGAATATCAACCATTTTATTTTTCAAATTGCATCTTGTATATATTAAATACTATAGAGGATGAAGATATAGCACTGACAAAAGAATGTAAAACAGAACAATACATTAAGCTGTCATTCATTCCCATTAAGAACAAAATCAATTGTCAGACTACATAACATAAACTATCACATTGTGTTTTTCATTTGAAATCAACCCTTTTATATTTGTCACTGTTTCCTAGTGGACATTGGATTGTCACTTCTTTTCACTTATGTTACTGGTCTCTTTTTCACTAATTTGTTATGGATAGCCGATATTTCTATCACTGACGTTTCAATTATTTTCGCATACACTTATCAATATTTCTATCCCTGATTCAAAATTTTTATCAGACCTGTTGATATTTCAGTGACTGACCTGTTCTTGTTGCGTAACATCACATGAAGTGTCTTCTGTTTGAAAGGTGCAGCAAAACCTGTGTTCTCCAGCTCAAGATGGAAGCAGAACTTGCCTCCCTGCTCAAGTCTCTGGGGCAGGATTGCCTAACAAACCAGATGCGTTCCTGTGCAAGGTTATGGCAAATGAAAGGTTGACTAAAACAATGTCTTAGTTACAACTGATGTTCTTCCCCATATGAATAAGTGTATATATCAATCAAACAACAAGATATGGATGTACGAATTGTCTTGTATGTATGTCTTTTATTCTGTTTTCTAACATTGCAAGTTGCAGCAGGATTATTTAATTCCATAGAAGCTGATGCCAAATGTATTTACCAACTTAAAACTAAACACTGCAAAACCAATACAGTGCCGGTGTGTGCCCTTGCAGAAGATGTGGTCACTCAAAACGAGGAATAAACAAATAAAAACTGGCTACCTTTTTGAGCACGAGGCGGTATCCAAGGTGAAGGTCGATGTCGTGAAAGCAGCCATCGTCCTTCCAGAGCTTGTAAACTCTCTTGTTGTAGTCTTGGTTGAGGTAGGAGAAATGTAACTCTCTCAGTTCCTTTGTCGCTGTTGGACACTCAGATCTGTAACAATGTCACATATATTTCATTTGAATTGAATTTGAATTTATTTGATGCACATAATACAAAAAAGGTACATGTGGTAACAATAATCGCCAGGATGCTAGTAAGAATTAAACAAGTTGTAGAAACAAGGTCAATTACGTCTGTTGGTATAACTAAAAGACTGTTCAGTTATTTTACATAATAGGAGCATGTACTTAGTCCAGAGTTCTAGATATAGCTTATCCCTCAGCTGAGAAACTATCAAAAGACATTTCCCCAAAAAGAGCTTACGGAACATAGTTCCTTCTCTACACACCCTTGTGGGGCATTTTACTGTGTCTACAATGAACCAACAGCTTCTGTTAATTGCCCTCACTATCATCAGTAGTCCGTTTTGTTAGACTACAACACCTATGTAACTATGGTACTTCTTTCCCACATAACCTTGGGCCCCCTAACTGTTATGCCCCTTAAGCTTGGTGCCCATCTCAATGACCATGTTTCCTCTCTCTCTCCCCCATATACAATGTGCCCTCTCAACACCAGAACTGTTGTCCCTCCTTTCCCCCATACCGTGGAGCCCCTTACCTGTGGTTGTCAGCGACGGCACACGTCTCCCCTCCCACCACGGTGTACTTGGTGTCTGCCTGCAGGTATGGGTACTCCACAGACTTGTTGTCATACGTCCCCATGTCTGTTCTAGACGACAGGAAACAGTCGTTGTGCTGACCTACAGGCAAAATGTGATATTTTCAAACTTCACCTCACCAAGGTTCGCAATATACTGAACCATCAAAACTGTATTCCAGCATTCGCTGCTAAATTTAGTACAAGGCCCATTTTATGACATCGTTTTAAACTTATTATTGGAAAAATAGTCTAATACTAGATCATAGTGTCTGAAATATATAAATATGGTTATCTAAAGTCCGAATGATCCAGTATTTGACAAAAAACAGAATTTGTTTCTCTTCAAATAATGGGACATGGGTCTCTGGCTAAGGACCTGTCATAAAGTGTCATTGTCACCTGTTCTCGCCTTCCGTGTCCTCTGCTTCATCTCCTGTTCTGTGACGGGGACCTTGTCAAAGATGACTCTCTTGAACATGGGCGTACGCACCTCGACAGAACTGACACAGCAAACAAACCATCAGGCACATGCAACATGCCAGCTAGAACACACCTAACTATAATGTTAACTCCTAATGGGTAAATGTTCACTTACATTGCCCATCATTGTTAATTCAACCTTTTTAAAAATGTCTGATGGTTTCATCAAATCTAAATAAACTTAATAATAAACAAACAGGTAAATGCTGACCTTCAACAATGACCACAAAACAAATGACAAAATACAATATAGCCATGAAAATTCACAGCACATGAACATGAACTCAAGGAGCTATACATGTGTATGACTACATCTTTTAAAATTAAATTGAACATTATTTTTCAAAAGTCTATACTTTTCTAATTCTCTAGAAATGAAGTATTACTAACATTGAGCTGGGGACGCTGTCAATGAGAGCAAACAGGACTTCCTTCCTGTCCTGCCATTGCTGGGGAGTGTAACCATCGATGTTGTCTGGATTGTCATAGTCACGGTGGTGAGGGTCACCAAAGTGTGTTGTGTAGTACCATTCACCTGCAAACATCATCTGACATCAGCAATATACTCCCACATCATAGAAATAAAAAACAACTGATTATTTTGTTGAAATTACCATTATTAAGCACGTTACCTCCATGGGTTTCATATTATGTCTATTTTGTAAAGGTACATTTTCAAACCAGTAAAAGTGTCATGACAGCTGTTTCCATTTGCAGATGATCTGTTGTTGCTACTTGAAAGCTATATTTGTATTTTTAATATTATATTCTGTTTACAGGTTCTTATAAATCTACATATGTAACCCATCTTAACAAAATGGGTCGGATGTCGGTAATTTTCAAAATTGAGTGATTAGTACCACTGGAAAGAGCATCATATCTGCTTTCATATGATATATCATGCTAGAAGATATCTTGATTCTAGCCGAAGTTATAGCTTGACAAACATGTGTGGGGTAGAAACCTTCAAAGTAGAAACCTTCAAAGTTGATCCAAAATATTTGTTACGTTTCATGGAATGTACCTTAGTTACCATGGACCGATCTTTTTGAAACTTGGCATGTTGGAAGATAATGTCATTCTTAAGATACCGTGTTAATATGAACACAAAATGTTTATTAGAAAAACAATTGCAGATTAATTAATATTTTATGCAATTACCTCCGTTGTTAAGAAAAGCGAACAAACTCTGCTGCTGTTATGCCTTCGTTAGGATGGACATATCTAGCTGAAATTTGGACAACTCAAAGATAGTATCATTTTCATGATATTGCATTTGCTTTTCCCAATTCCTCATCCGGAGAATCTGACACCGTCTCTACGGATCGGTCAGCACAACTTGCGTAGCCGTGCCGTGTCATAATCATTCTCACGAAAGTCGAATTCAATATTCGTCTTCGTCAGTGATGTAGTTCGCAAAATTGTCATCCTCGTCATCGTCCGCCACGCTTTCATCAGTCACTTCCTCCAAAAAGTACTCCGGTCGCCTCAATCAAACTATCTATTTGTGCCCGATCACTTGCATCAGAGTTGAACAACTTCGCCACACTGAAAGCCATTTTTCGCTTCATCTTCACTCGCTAACTAGGTCAGCAGTGACGCAAAGTAAATACACGGTGCGCGCATGCGGTTATGCAAATGTTCCACGCTGGACCAATGAGAACGGTTGCCGGAGCTGTTGCTACCATGTGACCCCGGTTTGTTTACACAGTTGAGCGGATAGGGGTCTATTCCAAGCTTTCTGGAGGCCGGAGAATGCATACATTAGCATAGATATGACCATATATGGACAGATGACGCGTTAAGCTACGCGGTGATACCCGTTATAGGGATCGTCCCAAAATTAGCGGCAAAGAATGCGCGCAATTACTGGCATTTTCGGCTTTGTGTTATGGAAATGGAGCGGAACACTTAGCACAGCTCTATGCAAATGTCTTTAAAATACACGAAACAGAGTTAGTTAGATGATAACAAGTGTGGCAATCGATAAAACGAATATTAAAGAATCATTTTCAGGGAAAATATCAAAATTGACGAATGCCCGATTTTTTCACAAAATCGGCATTTACAGAAATTCTGATTTACCGACATCCGACCGCTTTTGTTAAGATGGGTCACATATAATTAATAATTAAACATATATAAGTAATATATTACAAGTACAACTAGTATTAAGAATTACGGAAAATAAATACAACAATATGGTGTATAATTTATAAATAATAAAAAATTATTTTATAAAACAAATACATTATCTGTAGTAATAAAAAATATTTAAATATTAACACAATACAGATGTTTAAAGTAGTTTAAGTAGTTTTTCTAGGTCCTCTGGTTTGAGGAGACAACGTACCCCAGACTCCAATGAACCCGGCCTGGACCACATCAATGACGTCCTCGAACTCGCTAAAGATGGGCCTGAGCTGTTCAATGTGTCGCAACATCCACTCCTTGGTAGCATCGCCGTACGGAGCCTCTCCGTCCTGGTGGGACATCACATATAAATTTGAGTGATTCTTACAGTGTATGTTGATTTATATCCATATTGAAAAGCTACTGACAGAAATATTAAAGCATCGGCAACATAATTTCTCAGCCCATCATTCATGTGAACAACCAATTAATTTTGGACGTTTTCAATTGTTTCTGTCAATTTCTGCTTCAGTTTACAGTGACTTGTTTTATGATCACCATGACTCAGTGCAGCATTAGAAAGTATGGCAATAATTACAGAAATTAGGACAGCAATTTTAACAAATATTACATTTAAGAAATAATAAGGTTAAGGAAAAAATCATGGCTTATCACAGATAGAAGAACAAAATATCTAAATTGCATACTTACATCAGGCATTTCCTTTACGTACAAAATGCGTGTGACTGTTGTGAACTTGGCATTCCGAATCGTTTCTAGATCTGAACGGATGTTATCGAGAAACTCCTGAGTGATGTCACTGCTGACAAACTCATCCAGGACAAACTGGCGCCAGTGCATAGTGATCCCATCCTCTGATCTGTAGCGCTCCAGACTTGACACCTGTTACACCACAGCGGACATTGGCGACAATTAACAGGTATTACCAAAATGGTTGTCTGTAAACGTGAATATATTTGTGAATATGAAATACAAATTTGCCCATTTTTGTCGGTATGTGAACTAAAATCAAACATTAATAAGATTGTTGCTAGTGGCTGCACCTCGAGCAGAAGTATTAAAAGCAGGGATATGATGGGTTGATGCCAAAAGTTGGGATGCATATTATACATGGTAATAAATTTGATCAGCATTTCACAAGTTAGGATGCGTTTTATAAAGTCATAATTATTAGAGCTTTATACCATTACCATCAAACAGGTATTTTGTATTTTTTTAATCATTTTTTTCATGAAGACCAGTATTTTTACCGTATTTTACATCAATTGTATTTTACACCACCAATTGACAATAGTTCGGAATCTTTCATAACCATGTAAAACCCATAATTGATCAAAAAATATGAAGAAAAGTCGGTACTTTTGCAGTTTAGGCCCACACCTCGAAAAAACCATCAACATGTTCACCTACGATGACCAAACTTCGTATGGTTTATCTACTACACCTGTACTACGCGTATGCATTTGTCACGTGATCAAAAAATAATAATTAATGCCTGAAATCGATCAAAATGTGTAAGTAAATAACGCGCTTTCCTCGTCGAGTCCTTACTGCCACAGTGAACTCCGTCAGGTGGCGCCTGGAAAGCGCGTTATTTACTTACACATTTTGACCGATTTCAGGCATTAATTATTATTTTTTGATCACATGACAAGTGCATACGCGTAGTACAGGTGTAGTAGATACGTCCTGCGAAGTTTGGTCATCGTAGGTGATCATTTTGATGTTTTTTTCGAGGTGCGGGCCTAAACTGCAAAAGTACCGAAAAGTCTTAGTCTTAGACAGTAAATTAGATGAGCAGTGTGCCAGTACACTGACTGTCAATACAGTATACTGACAGAGCAGGCATGTTATACCTGGCTCTCAACGTTGGGGACTATGCATCCTTCGTGAATCGGAGAATCATGTTAATGTCGGCCTAATCTAGGTTTCGGACACATACTAAAAGAACCACTGAAGTGTCCTGCCACTGCAACGGCACTCAGTCACACTACCACGGCACTGGCAGCGACTCCAGCATACGACACGGTCGGTTTGCCATAAATGTTCTGAAAATGGCTGACTAGTTCAATAAATCAATGAGATCTTAGTATATATAAATATATAGACTAGTCAGTTAATATAACTCCACCGAGTGTTGGAAACAACTAGAAACTAGCAACATAGTGATAGTCATAGATTAGGACCTGGCGTTCCCTTGCGTCCGAAAGGTGCACTTCCGGAAAAGCAGACGATTCGAGTCGATCAATGGGGTTGTTCCACTAATCCACAGTGGGGCGCTACTGTTACATAACCATAGATATCCCACCCATTCTACGGTATTGCGTGAAGTTAAACTGTCATTTAGTGCTTTTTGACCCGTGTTTTATTGACTCACGTGACAACTTATTAGCAATTATTAGTAACAGCGTTAGCCCGAGAAGGGGCTACAACGACCATATTATTGTGCTCCTATGTATACTTCTAGTCTTTGGTGCACATTCAAAAAATATAGCCTCAAAAGCATTACTGTCGCATACAATAATAGCCTCAGAATTTTACTAAACTTACCCTCAAGATGTAGTGCAAGTTTTATGTTTGCCACCAACTATATTAAATCCTTCAACGAACGCATTCGTTCATCAATATTCAGTCTTTTATGTCGTCTTCATCAGTCAGATAATATCCTTTTTATTAATTACCTTCATACTGAC
>OZ024858.1:23749322-23754322 GCA_964017155.1 Oasisia sp. SBJ-2009
TGGTCCAATCAGATTTACTGATTTGGTTTTGCCTTATACCTGCGATATACCAATGCCTTACAAAGACTAGCATTTGACCATATTACCGTGATGTTAATTCATTAGTACTATAAGAAAGACTGAATGACAATAATCATTTGTAACATATTTTGTGTTCCAAAACACTTGAATAAGTAACCACAATGAGACGACTACAAAAATGTCGTTGTCATTCGACTTACCCAGCAGGCACTGAGACAAGGTTTTCACAGGTTGAGCAAACTGAAATGAAGAATATAGTGTCAATATTCGTCTCATTAACAATACAAGTCAGTTCACAGGTGTCAGTTATTGAGCGATTTAAAATTGTTATTCGAGTAGTTACACAAATGCATGCGCATGCGCATGCGCACGCCCACGCCCACCCACACGTCCACGCCCACGAACACGCCCACGCCCACGAACACGCACACACACACGCACACACACACGCACACCAACACACACACACACACACACACACACACACACACACACACACACACACACACACACACACACACACACACACAACAACAACAACAACAACAACAACAACAACAAGAGACAAACAGACAGACAGACAGACAGACAGACAGACAGACAGACAGACAGACAGACAGAGAACATGAGGGAGAAACAGGGGGAGAGTTCGTACAAGAACATTGCACGGAATATTCTGGTTAACTTCAACAATATTCAGCCATACAGCTGGGAAAACCTAGCATGAAGCATTGGCAGCACGCAGATAACCAATAAGTCAAAGTTCGGGCGATATTATAATGACAATATGGATTAGAAGGCAACAAATCACACCGACTAGCTGAATGAGCTACATACAGTCATTACAATAACTCAAGGATTATAACTGGTATCAATCATTAGCTCAATGGTTTCTTTGTCACACTCGGTCAACACCGAATCACTCAAGCAGCACAAATGGTACACATAAGTCGTTCGAGAGGACATTATCACAATCCTATGTTGACCACCAAACCTCATTGCTTTAGCATGTTAGAACTAACTTACGTTGATCTCTGAGGGCGATCTCACCTCTGTCCGATAGCTTAAGATTAGGCACTTAAAACAACATTGGAGACAGACGAACATACCCCGCGACTATGTCATGGGGATTATGTTTACGTGTAACGGCAACTCCAGGTGACGTGTGCCATATTTTAACTGGCTAAATGGGGGTGAGCATGATATGATAATAAAACGATAACATTTATTGCACCTAAATCATTGGAACACAAGGTCAGAGACGCATCAATACAAAAGGGTTGACCAGTTTCAGAGTCAATAAAACTTTCGGTTGTCAACAGATAGATTGATACACCAGGGAACTATGGTGGATAGGCAAGATTATAAAGGTACGCTTTTAAATGACGGCGGATTTAGCAACATTTTCAACTAACCTAGCACTAGAAGGAATTATATTCCAAGGTGTTGATGCAGCTGTAGAGAAAGCCCTACTCCCCATATTGGTATTTATCCTAGGGACAAAAAGGAAATTATAACTAGATGGTCGAAGCTAGATATGTTTTCACAGGAGCAAGCAATGACAGTAAATACGCTGGTTGCTTACATGAAGGTGCCAGGAAAGTAATAGTACATATCTTGAAGATGATACGATATCGGACAGGGAGCCAACAATGTGATTTGGAAGTTGCATAGAACGAATAAAGCATGGAGACCTAGTCACACCCCTTGCCAAGCAATTCTGAACACGCTAGTTTCTCTCACCTCTGTGTTATCTTTGATCTTTCCTAATTAAAACGGTTCACCATTGAAGTATATGGTATTTCATATACCGATACGTCAACATGTACATTTCATAAAATGCTGAATGGTACGTTTTAAATAAATTTGGTAGATTTCGCAATTGAAGGAAAGAGGAACATATAACAATAATTATAGTCAATTAGAAAACATCGGCCCACATTATACTAAAATGTATTATATTCGTTCTCGTTGAATACCAAAACATTAATTCATCCGATAAATAAGTTATGTAACTGGGTAATAATATGCATTTGCAAACGAAAAACCAAAACTTAAAAGAGGTGCAATAACTATGCATAAATAAATACTACTTTTAAAATAACATATAGTTAACGTAGTTAACTTAATGCGTATTATAACATAGTTAACATAATGTTTTAATGTAGTGTTATACTAACCTGCATTTGTAGATCTCAGCGACACGTTGCAGACCGCAAACAGGAGAATCAAAGTATTCGGTAGCCGCGTCATCTTGTCCGAGTTTTGCTCCAACACTCTGGCTGCTTGGGATGGTGTCGTCCGCTCTTATAAGCAAGTCGTGGTCTAGTCTAGGGGACACTTGTTCACCTCCCGGGGCCAGACAACAATGTGCTTGGGGCTACATTCTATGAACAGGCAACAACAATTTGTGCTATTCACACACAGACGACAAGAGTTGTCAAACAATCTACTTAGGCGTGTCAACACACAAACACGAAAAATCTATATGTCATTGGGAACTGAGGCGTTGTCATACACAATTTAGTCATATGTGTACACGGACGACGGTGCCATTATAATTTATTTATATGAATCTGTGACCTTATTCAAGGCCGGCGGAGAGACCACGCCCGCGGCCCCAATAGAGCGCCCTACACAAATACTACGCCTGAATGTTGTTATTGTAGAGTCTATAGCTATTAGCATCCAAAATCAACCTTATGCTATAATGCACACAGGTAAGTGTCATTTATTAAAGTGAAATTGTCATGAGCCAGTCGAAACTCATTTGATTTCGTCCAGGGTCCCGCACTAAAATCGGGGTCCATAAATTAGTGCGTGGGCAAAATGTGCACGTTTGCTTGTTAGCACTGCTTTATCTACCGCGAAGTTTCGGCATGGAAATGGTACATATTGGTGAAACTGCCCCGATTAATACAATGGTACAATCAATAGGTAAATAAAAGCTTAACATACCATACGATAATATTGCAATACAGTTAAAAATAATAATAATGTTATAGCACATCTATCTATGAGACGTAGTAATTACTTGACGCCATTGGAATCTGAAGCAAATTGCTCGACGTGGCAAGAGAGTACTGCGAAGCCAGTAATTTAGCGATCGATAATCATTTTCTCACGCTCGACTAGAATTATGAAAAGAAACATACACTAATATTGCGACACACATCACTCGCCAAAACTTTAATTAACCCCGCACGACGCAGCTATATTTGATGTTTCAATCAGTCAAGGCCAAACAATAAAAGAACTCGTCTTGGGCGCGGTCGGTTCAGGTAGTCCCTGGCAACGGGCGTACACGTGGCTCGCACGTTAGGTGCACGTTTTGTGCACGTGTGTACGCGTTTAGACTACATTTGATGCATGGATATTGTTCTTTAGGTCAACACGATTAATAGAAACTCATAACACACGTGTTGTACTGTGCAAAAGACGATTGGATAAACATTTGACAGCACATCTGAGGTGATAGTCAACCTTGACATCGTGGTCAACCTTGACCACGATATCACGATTCCTATTAAGTTTGAAGTATATTTATGCACTCCAATTTATCATTAAATGACATATTGACAGTGCTTGAGAATGAGCACTGCTTTAAATACGCACCGCGACATTTCGCCGTGGAAACGATCTAGATTAAAGATTTATGAAACTGTCCCGATTAACATTGACGGTGGAAGAGTTGTAAGTGTAATTATCATCCGAATACTTATAATGTTCGACTGATCTGCGGAATATGATATACATAATTCTACTCTGTTATGGGTACAGCTCGGCAATTTTACATTAAAAGTAGTGATAAGATCTAGGATAGACAATGATAGTGCCTGTCAATTAAAACCAACAACCAACAGGGGTACGTCACATGGGGTGTGACCATTTGTCAACGATATACGTTCGATGTTTACAAACACGATTCTACATCGATACTATTGTGAGTAGGACGGCTATTTTGGGGAGGGCCGCAACCAAATAGGCGTGTCATTATACCGGCATTCATTACTGTGCCAATTGAGCCCAATGTACAGCAATCGTGTCTTTATAACATGACCGTAGTAGATCGTGTAAACGTCCCATCAAGTTTCTGAGAAAATGTATCGTTAATGTTATAGCACACCCATCTATGTGACAGTAATTACTTGACGCGAGAGCGATCTGAAGCAAATTGCTCGACAAGAGTGACAAGACTATGAAGCCATTAATTGAGAGAGAGTCAGTTTCTCATACTCGACTCGAACACACAGTGGCGATGCGACGCAATGCACTCACTGACCTTTAGTCAACGCCTCAAGATGCTGCTATATTTGACATCTCGAGGCCAAAGAACTCGGCATGGGCGAGGCTGGTCCAGATTTGTCATGGCCACGGGTGTACACGTGGGTTGCACGTGAGGTGCACATTTGGTTCACGCATGTACGCGTCGCAGACTACATTTGAGGGATGGATACTATTATTGTTCTTTAGGTCAACACGATTAATGGAAACGCATAACACAGGTGTTGTGCAGTGCAAAAGATGATTGAGTAAACATTTCACAGAAAATCTTAGTTGACAGCCAAGGTCGATCACGATGTCACGACTCCTTTAGAGTTTGAAGTATATTTATTCATCGACTTTATATATTTATATATTCTAATTTACTATTAAATGACAAAGTGACAGTGTTTGACGGTCATTATGGCAACATACGATATGTTTTGTACTATTGACATACCTAAGGCCTTGGCAACAGTTGTGAATCGGTTTTCGCGTTTGGTCTAAGCTACTTCTGAAGTCTGCGTTGGTTTCCTGTCCATTATTCTTTATGTGCCATTACGTACTAAGCACGTTCGTGTAAGCAGCTAACATATTTTACATTGACTGTTGACTTACTTTTTGTTCCTAGAGTTAACACCGGAGAGTTTTTAATAGCTGCACCACCTCTTTGAAATATTTGCGCCTTCTTTTATATATATATATATATATATATA
>OZ024858.1:23761822-23809322 GCA_964017155.1 Oasisia sp. SBJ-2009
TATCCCAAGGGTCACCGTCACATGTCACAAACACGCCCAAATTACTGTTTCTGTCAACACGGGCGAGTTGCTTTAAACGTCCTACAACATATCCGAAACGTTTCCCGAAATTGCGGGTTTTACCGGCCCCCTACCTAGACAATATTGGACAGATGTAGGGTGAAATCGGCTATTGCACGAGTGTGATTATCTAACGTTAATTGTGCGGTGTTTTATGTTAATGTTTTCTTCATAGACTGCTTGACCCTGGGGCGCCGAACTTTCAAGGATTATTCTGTCATCGTACAGGTACGAATGATACCGCTATCCTTTCCTCGCTCTAAATATTTAGGGCTCAGCCCTGTCTATCACCTTACAATGGGTGGGATGTAGTTAAATTGTGAAATTATTACGACGATATTGATAGAATATGTTCCTCAAATGGACATCATATGAGCCTCAAGACAGGTTAGACTAGGGTTCAGCACAATGGCTGAGATCGTGGACGTCTTTGTCAACGGCGTTGAGTGCAGACCTACAACGCGTGCGTTGTACGCGGTCACGTCGACGCTCTGGACGCACTCGACCGGAACAATAGGGAGATTTTGTAGTGATTGGGACGATATCTTACCTCAAGATCTTACCTCAAGTCTGGTCAAAGGTCGCCCAAGGTTGAGCATTGAGGCCGTTTCAAGGTGTTTTTTTGATGATGCAATTTCTCTATTGATGTTTTTGTATATGCTTTTGTCCGATTTGCATACCCATGGGTGATTAATTTGAAAAAAAATATAATTATATAGGTCTGGATGGCCTCTTTAATCTCTTCGGAGGCGTGACTTAAGTTCGTTTATTGACCTGGCCTGAATTGTGTCGTCTGACAAAGAATTGCACACTTTAACCACTCGGGTCGAGAACAAAAGTAGCGTGGGACTGTTGCACTCTGTGTTTGAAGTTTTTCACTGTGCCCTATTGTGATACCAGTGGTTTTTTGGAACATCAGCTTTGATGGACACTGGGAACATCTGCAGTCCTGGTTGACCGAGTCTATTCCTTTGACAATTTTGAAAGTCTGGATTACGTCTGTTCTCTGTCTTCTGTTGTTCAAGGTAGGAAGCTGTACTTCTTTTAGTCTGCTGTTGTTTCCGGCACAAGTCGTATGTATCAAAAATAAGAAATAATACGTAATCCGTGGAATTTACCTTTTACTCCTTTACGATATACATATTTAATACATTTGAGTACAATCTCTCTACTAACATTTCAGCATTTTTATTTTTATATCATATGGACATTTTAAATCATACTGTACTTATATATTTATTTATTTAAGTTATTTGTATGTTCAGACTTCAGACATACTTTTGCAAAGCTGTACCCTGTCGCAAGCGAAAGACATTTGAATTACACCATGTGTACAATTTGGAAGAGCTCGTAATAATAATAACAATAAATAATAATTGTAATACTGCTACTACTAATAAGAAGAGGCAGCATGACCGTTTCCAAATGATTGTGTCAACGTCGGGTTGGCCGGTAAACGTCTTGCAAGGCAGCAGCAAAGTAGACACACTGACCACCACTATATTTGTGGCAGCCAGAACTAAACCACAGGTTAAACACATATGATGAACACTGTTTGTTTTTGACAATGTCACACGGTAACACCGCGTACATAACAACAGCAATTTCACATCAATGTATAATGACGTTACCGAATGCTTGTAACAGAACGTAGAAATAAATAACACCACGTTGTAGAAAACAACACCACTTAAGGAATTAACGATTAACAATGGTATCCGTAGAAATGTAAACTACACACGTATGATAGTTTCTCTGCATACATCAGTTTGAGGTCGGACCTTTGATGAAAAGAACACACGTGCGTGTACAAATATAACTAGCAGACAACTAACGACTTGGTAAATAAAAAATATCACAGTTCCAACAGCACTGAACATTATTGAACAAACAATAAAGTTTAGATAACTAACTATTACTAATAAGTCAGTGAATAAGCACCAAAAAGCTTGAGAGTTTATCTCTACAAACAACTTTACGTGGGTGTCATTTGTTAAAAAAAAACCACGTGTGCACGCAAAGATAAATATCAGTCAATCAAGGGAACGTGCAGTAAATTCAATATTACTCGTTGTCAAGAGGGTTCAATTGTGCACACGTGCGCGGTTATACCAATAGACACATAACAAGGACAGATCTAAGCGCCGTGCACTCGTTGAAAGGTATTGTCCTGTCCGCACGCCATTGTTGTAACTGTTGAAGGTCTCCCAGACGTCACTGTGGCAGATAATAATCGCATCAGACACGTGTCAACAGCTAAGGTTATTGTCCCGCGCAAACGTGACCGGTCACACACATGTACGGTTATGTGGGGTTGGTACAGTTTGTTCCCGCATTACCTGAGGTCATTATGTCTCATACTCATTTGTAGTCGTAAGACTCTCAGACGTCGTTGTCAAACCTGACAACTCTCTTAGATAAACCGTACTACTTATTCAAAAGTTGAGACGCGCGACATTTTCCACCTTGTGAGTCAACAAAGCGTAATCCAAGCTTTCGTTCCTTATACATATTTGATTTTTAAGTATAACATAATAACTTAACTACATTTCAATGAAAAAAACAGGCAACAGTCAGTCGCTATTGATTTCTTTTTTAGTGAAAATTTAAAGTATGGTGCAATATGTAGTACTTTGTCTTAGTATATATTTATATATGAATAACTTCACGTCTTCAACAAATCTTCCAGCCGTAGACTTAACTTACTTAAGTTATAACTGAATGTCCCCGGAGTTCTCTAACGCGGTGTTTGTGGAATTGTAAAACTTAAAATAATAATGATTAACATCTCACTCCGAACGTGTCAGTAAGCTTGCCGGGAAATTTGCATTGACTCAATATGACTCATATAGGGCACCGCGTATACGCACAATTGACAATCGAGCATATATTTTAAGACGAAATATTTCAGTACAGCGTGACTTATGAGCGGAGGGCCCCGGATGCGGATGGTGGTGATGAGGATGATGATGGTGATGAAAGGACGTATTTTGTGGTATCGTCCTGCGACGTGTACAGTACGTTTTATCCATTGTTACGTAAACAACACGTCATAAACAGGCGATCAGAACAATCACGTGACATCGCTTCTTGTTTGGAAACGCCAAGTCGAGCCATCGGGTCAATCTAGTCGTCTATTCAGGCAAGTTCCATAGTTCATACTTGTGCATCACCATTAAAATTGTTGATAGGTTAAGCAGAGCATATGTGTGAATAGAGGGTGACTGCAAGTGCTCTGGTCTAAATTCCTAACTCCATATTTTTCGCTTCACGCGCTCAATGTGATTGTATCGTGAGGGGAGCCGAGATCGGGGCGATTGAAAAACCTCCCCAAAGATGCATTTCCTCAGCTTGGAACGCTAATTCGTAAATGGCATGGGGTGGTTTGTTTTATAGATTTAACAAGATTTAACAAGATTGCCACCTAGAGATTCAACTCTAGATGGCAGGTGGACAAGGAAGCCGTTTGGCTTATCGAGAGTCCAACCTATCTATCTAAGTATACCCAGCCCGTCTTAGGTATATGACGATTATATTTTTAAACATATTAACACTACTAGCACCTACACAATCTGCTGATAATCTGATTGGGTAGGTAATAATAATAATCGTTATTGTACATGATGGTTGTAGTAGTAATAGTAGTAGTAGTTGTTGTTGGAGTAACGGCTGTATTCACCGTGGCCAGAAATAAACTGCCACTGCAGCCGTGGCTCAGGTATCATCGACCTAGTGGCCATATAATCATGGAACGTGTCCAGCACGTTTGTAAGGGGATACGGTCATCTTAATATTGGACGCATTCAAACCCGGTTTCAACAGGACTGTGACATATCGGTTCATTCGAAATACAAATGGATCGTAATGTGGTCATAAAGATACTGAATCTTCAAACTTCCACCAGAAGATTCCACACTCCAATTGCGCGCGTTTGGAATACATCTTTTTTCTGACAGTGTCACACGGTAGCAATCCATGCATTAAGTTTGTTTCGTATTCTAAATATAAAACACATACCAGAACACAGATGTAGACACAGCATAAATGTTTAAGCATTTAGCAACACACTCCCACGACAACGACATTTGTTTACGTTTTGCATGTAATTTTATTAATATTCACCAGTACGAGTCCATAACAATTATGGAAAATGAATAGTTGAGTATATGAAGAACAGTGACGTATGGCTTTCAAATTCACCAGCAGATGTAAACCAGCAGTGTTTTCTTATAAACGCGCATCAGTACAAATCAAACACATACACAAAATAGACTGCAGGTATACATGCACAATGGTATTGTATAATTACCATAAACACACTATATTTGGCCAGGTAACCCGCTTTAGATTAGTATCCGCTGCAGTGTTTCAAACTTCAAAATATACCAAAGATTAAATGGGCATTTTAATTACAAAGTTGACAACATCCATGCACATAGTTTACATATGACACTTTCGTAATTTGTTATCACACATTAATGTAATTGGTTTGGCACATCGTGATACCTGAGAAAAATATATTGGCAGCTACATTACTCGGGGAAATAAGAGAAAATATGTGAAGTTCTCCGACAAATTGTAAGAATCGACCCGCTTAGGATCGCGTCCGTGCGAGAAGAATATCTCACAAGGTGGTGTGTGAGTCGAATGTTTGCGCTCGCCAAAATCGGAATTGTAACCCCATTCAGGGTGAAGGAAATAACTCTTGTTCCATGGTTCGAGCAAGGTTTTATTCATACAGAATAAAGTTCACGTCCGTACACAAGAATAACATGACAAACATAGCATTCGCAATATAGTTTACACAGTAACATCGAAGTATCTGAGCGCCCTACTCGGATTCGAGACAACTACAGTACCTCTATATTTTACATGTTTAAAATGTGCCGATAATTTTGAAGTTCGTGTATAATTTGAGCAACCGTCTCATATTAGAATTGTAAGCCCCTTTATAACCAAATATAATTTACCAGTATCGTGCGCATGGGTAATTGACCAAGTCGTAGCTTGTCCAAGGACGCTAGTTTGACACAGACACATTTCAACGTTGCACCTGCGAAGCACCTGCAATATCTATTGAAATCCAACTTAGATTTGTAGAGGAAACTTCTTTGATAAGTCTGTCTAAGCTCAGATTTTGTCAATGCCAAATAAATGAGTTTCGTCCGGTGGTCGTCTAGCTGGTAAAATAAATGGCCGTCGGTGTGGTCCGGGATGAGTTTCTATTGAACTCCTCCGGCGTGGTAGACAGTGTTGTCCACTTTTATAATTAATCGGATTCTTGTTCGTGTCAGCGTTGCTCTGGTTTTACCTCTCTTAAGTAGTAGCTCTAGACTAACTTGTATATATCTTAAAATCTTAACGGGTGGTTTCTTAAAACATGAGCGTAAGCACTTTACATGTATAGCGCTGAATGTGAGTTATGTATATCCAACACGTTATGTTATGCAAACACATTATATTCTTTATAATATTATGTCCACGACGATCAAAATTAAATATGTGTGTCTGTCTGAATCATCAATTCCCTCAAATTATTTTTATTTCGTTGTGGGATCAGATTCCAGACACATGCAAGAGAACGTCCTTTTAAGCAGAAGACAAATAAATAACACAAATTATCAGCGACTATAAGAACTAGTCTGAATGTTGGTCTTTACAACATCTTCTTGCACAGGAACGCCACAGCTGCGAGGACAAGAATGACCGCCAGGTGGCCATTTGGTTTGTCCGATGCTGAGTCGAGGGTGGTTGTCGTGGGAGGGCGCTGCAACCAGAACAATCACAGGTAAATGTGACATTGTCTTTCTTCTCATGACTGACAATGTAACATACTAACAGTACCTGTCAATTAAATTTAACATGGTTTCTGTTAAAATTAAACTTTCATTAACATATGACGGCAGTTATTCAACACATTGAACGTCCTGCTATTATATGGCGCACTTGGAAACATCCGTGAGACCTGGTGAAAACATCTTTCAATGCTACAAATGTATTGCAAAGCAATTTGCCGGGCTTAAATGAAAAGATAGTTACCCAAAAGACGAAACTAGGGTACCTAACCCCCAATAAGTAGATATGTGCCTAAAGTGATGTATTGGCTGATATAAGTTAACGTAACGAACAAGATCAAATACACGTGATGCTAATTTATTAATTAATATGTGTCAGGTGTGATCACATTAGTTTGGCACAATGTAACACTTGAACAAACTCACAAGAATTATAACAGGTAAACGTTCTTTACCTTAGTGGTAGTCGTAGTAGTCGTAGTCGTAGTGGTCGTCGTTGTACTAGTGGTGGTAGACGTTGTTGTGTCAGCAATGTTTCCGTCTGTGCGAGCGTACTTGCTCTCAGGCTGAGCAGCAACTGATGCCATCTGAGCACACACTGGCTCTTCAGGCACCTCGGCAAACGCCACCTGGTGAGAAACAAAACACATTAAATATACAGGCAATTGTCACCTGGTGAACAATACACATATATGCTAAGTCTACCGGCAACGGCAACAAAAGCGATGATGGCTTTTCGCCACCCCTCCACGTACAAATCAATCAATTAATCACTTTATTGTCCTTAGAAAGGATATGCATTGTACAACTCATGATCTACAATATGTGGGATGGTCACAACAAAATGAATTCCAGATGTATCCACTATAAGAACAGTTCAACCGGTTGACAGCAATATGAATCATTTAGCATTCAACATTCTAATGGCCACAGGCACAAAACTCCTGCTATAGCGAGATGTTTTACATTTTATACAACGGTATCTCCTTCGAGACGGAAGTACATGGAAGAACGTAGAGAGCGGGTGATCAGACTCAGTAGCGACAGCACGAGCTTTCTTCAAAATTGCATGGTCAATTATTTCGGAGAGCATTGGTGTAGGCAAGCCAATGATCTTGGCGGAAACGTGTGAGATTTTCAGAAGCCTGTTACGGTTTTTCACCGAAAGAGCAGGGTAGTAACAAATGCTGCAGTAGGTTATGAGAGGTTCAATTATGCTACGGTAAAGACGTAGAAGAAGTAGTGGATCAACGTAGAAAGCTCGTAACTTTCGAAGAACGTGCAGTCGCTGCTGAGACTTTTTCTGCACGGCTGTAACATGATTTGTAAATGACAATTTTTCATCTAAGATAACACCGAGGTACTTGAAAGAATCAACCTGTTCCACAGGTTCACCGTAGATGACAATAGGACTATTGACAGTTCTATTTCGACGGAAGTCAATGCACATTTCTTTGGTTTTGGAAACATTCAGATATAGAAAATTGTTACTGCACCAACTCGAGAAACGTACCACTGAAGAAACATATGACTGGTATGAGCCAAAATCACTCAAAAGAGCGAGCATGGCTGTATCATCAGAAAACCTCACATATTGGGTAGATGGATCCACACTCCGACAGTCATTTGTATACAAAGTGTACAAAAATGGGCTCAGGACACAACCCTGAGGCGCACCTGTGTTGCTAACAATCACTGGTGACGTTATGTCACCCACTCGAACACACTGCGGGCGATTACTTAGGAAATTGAAAACCCAGTGAACAAATGCGGCTGGAACTTCTAGTTTCTGTAGTTTACCAATCATGACATGCCTTTGTATTGTATTAAATGCTGAACTGAAATCTATATATAGGATTCGAGCATAGTTACCAGCTGTCTCCATGTGTTCGAATAGTTTGTGTAGAAGACAAGCTATTGCATCGTCAGTGCCTCTTCTTGAACGGTAAGCGAACTGATATGGGTCCAGTTGAGATTGAACATGTGGGAGAATGTGAGACAAAATAAGTCTTTCAAAACATTTCATGACGATGGACGTTAGGGCCACAGTGCACTGTTATGGTTGTTCTAATATGTAAAGGAGCGCTTATGTAGATTTCGGACCCATCTTAATGTTGCCCTTATAACTGTATATTTGTCTATATTGGATAGCTCACACAAACTCTAATTCTAAATATGATCAATCAACATTTGCGGGTATATTTATGTTTCACAAATATTGCATTTTAAGACCCAAGTAGCGGTCCGATTTGTGCCAGTCGCAAGCGCTGCGATGCCTGTGTTACTGCGCCGTGCACACCGAATGGGCGATACACAGTTTGTATATACCGACTGCGCTGTCTTTTCGACCTCAACAGTCTGCTAAGACGCGCTGTTTATAAAACATAATGCGCGAGATGACGTTAAATGATTGAAGTAACAAAATCAAATATCAAATGTTGGCAAAGATACAGTTATAATGGCAACATTGAGGTGGGTCCAAATTCTACCTAAGTGCCTGGAAAGGGTTAGGATTAGGTTAGTGGTTAGGCAATTAGGGTAAGATTGAAGGTACTTTCGACAAGACTAAATCTTAGAATAGCTTAAAGTGTTTTACACCTTTCTTCCTGACCCCGTCAGACCTGTTTAGTCAAACTTCACAGAGAAACAGTCAGCGATGCTTCAGTTTATGTGCCCAGACTATTTATACTCAGATATCCACCAGTGGGTATAACCATGCACCCATTCATAGTAACCATACAGCTGATTAAGCTGGAGCGCCATACATAGAGTGAATGAAGGCTCCACACGGCGACCAGAGTCCGGTGCTCTTGCAGTCGTTGCCAGTAATATATTGCTGTAATATATTGCTGTAATATATTGCTGTAATATATTGCTGTAATATGTTGCTGTAATATGTTGCTAGGGATGCTTCATGAAGAACTAATCAAGAAATATCTCGCTCGCTAATGTTGTTTTATTACGTCCAGTAAAACAAGGGTTGGTCTGATTGGTTCAGGTAAACATAATTCGTATCTTGCGGATTTTTACTTCCAGATGCCAACTATTTGATGGAGCTTATCTGACGACCCGTAACTGTCTATGATGAGGTTAGCGTGGCACTTACCGTGACGTCGTGATTGAGGCTGTTTAGTCCCTTCTTCCTCTCGGCGACGTCGTTGTTGATCGCTAGCAGGATGTTGTAGTCAGAGACGTGGGGAGACAGTTTGTCCTTGATGGCCAACATCACCTGGTAAACACAACCACATCTTGAACCATCTCAGACGACAGATGAATCTGACTACAAGTGCTAACATAGTGACACTTGGCAGTACGGTCACCTCAGTAAAAAGACACCTTGCTAATACAGCCACGTCACAAATAAATTTCGGTATGGAAACGTATAGGAATGAGTAGCAACCATTGATGCGGTCATCTCACTGTTCAAGTCAATTTGGTCCAGTCCAAAGGGTGATCATAATAGTGTGACTAAACAGGACACTGAAATAAGTCACTAAAACTGCAGGGATATGCACACTGATAATACTAAATTAACTGTATTTTCAAAACCAACAATCATTCTACACAAAATAACTGTAGCTAAGTGATAACATCATTAGTTCATCATTGTCATTATTAAAATAGTATCATGCCACCAAAATCAAATAATGTCCTGTAGTGCATATTTATAAATTGTTTTCACATGATCGTTCATGTGTTTTCGCTTATGCAGAACATATATAAGAACATCATATAATAAATATTTAAACTAAATAACATATCATGGCTTTTTCAGACAGAAAAAATTACTGACGTATAAATGATTACCTCGTATGTTCCAGTTGGTATATCAGTTGGCAAATTAACAGCGTCGTCAATGGTGACGGTCTCCCCTGACAACCAAGTCTTCAGGTCATAGTTGGTCAGGTTGGCAGAGAACAGGTCACCACTGAAGAAGAACAAAGATCGTTTTAGTTTTCAAACTGCAATAAGTTGTTACAAAATATGAAGATAACAAATAATATAAAACTAATAACTGTGATTTGAATCATGTGAATGCTGGTCTATAACTCTTTTAATGAAACAGTACTGATACTGTCACCCCTTTTCGATTTGAACAAGGGTAACTTATCAGGTTGTAATACGTTTTTGAATTTATTACTGACCTGTCGATACTTATTTAAATAAGTATTTAAACCTCAAACAGACCTTTCGATATACGTCAATGACCAGTCAAAACATATCATTGGAAAGTCACTGTTTGTCACTGATTTGTCATTGAATCTATTGCTCTATCGCTGACTTTTTCAATGTTTCGTTCACAAACATTTTAATTATTCTCTCACAGTTTAGTCAATGTTGCTTTCATAAACGTGTCGATATATTTCTGTCACAGACTTGTTGATGTTTCAGTGACTGACCTGTTCTTGTTGCGTAACATCACATGAAGTGTCTTCTGTTTGAAAGGTGCAGCGAATCCTGTGTTCTCCAGCTCAAGATGGAAGCAGAACTTGCCTCCCTGCTCAAGTCTCTGGGGCAGGATTGCCTAACAAACCAGATGCATATATCGTATTTGTGTTGCATATAAACTATTCAGTAAGCAGATCAGATGAGGTATAATATCTGCTGTTGTTGGATGCATAGTTATGCAGAAACAGGAAATACAAGCAGGTCAAATATAAAAATATTGCTACCTTCTTGAGCACGAGGCGGTAGCCAAGGTGAAGGGCGACGTCGTTGTAACAGCCAGCGTCCTTCCAGAGCTCGTAAACTCTCTTGTTGTAGTCTTGGTTGAGGTAGGAGAAATGTAACTCTCTCAGTTCCTTTGTCGCTGTTGGACACTCAGATCTGTAACAAGATGTGCCGTGTATCCACAGGAGCCAAGTCCACTGCTTCTGGTGGTGCAACTAAACTATTAAATTCTACATGAGCTAAGTCCACTGCTTCTGGTGGTGCAACTAAACTACTCCAGCCTACAGGAGCCAAGTCCACTGCTTCTGGTGGTGCAACTAAACTATTAAATTCTACATGAGCCAAGTCCACTGATTCTGGGGGTGCAACTAAACTACTACAGCCTACAGGAGCCAAGTCCACTGATTCTGGGGGTGCAACTAAACTACTACAGCCTACAGGAGCCAAGTCAACTGATTCTGGTGGTGCAACTAAGCTACTACAGCCTACAGGACCCAAGACCAGTGCTTCTGGTGGTGCAACTAAACTACTACAGCGTACAGGAGCCAAGCCCACTGCTTCTGGTGGTGTAACTAAGCTACTGAAGCCTACAGGAGCCAAGTCCACTGCTTCTGGTGGTGCAACTAAACTACTACAGCCTACAGGACCCAAGTCCAGTGCTTCTGGTGGTGCAACTAAACTACTACAGCGTACAGGAGCCAAGCCCACTGCTTCTGGTGGTGCAACTAAGCTACTGAAGCCTACAGGAGCCAAGTCCATTGCTTCTGGTGGTGCAACTAAACTACTACAGCCTACAGGAGCCAAGTCCACTGCTTCTGGTGTTGCAACTAAACTACTACAGCCTACAGTAGACAAGTCCATTGCTTCTGGTGGTGCAACTAAGCTACTACAGCCTACAGGAGCCAAGTCCATTGCTTCTGGTCGAGCAACTAAACTACTAAAGCCTACAGGAGCCAATTCCATTGCTTCTGGTCGAGCAACTAAACTACTAAAGCCTACAGGAGCCAAGTCCATTGCTTCTGGGGGTGCAACGAAGGCACATTTCCATAGCTATATTGGTTGGGTGACTGCCATACGACATTTCCTTCAACTGGTCTAGGGATGTACAGAATATTGGACTATGTATGCAATGAACCAACGGCTTGTGGTGTCCTCTCGGTCGATAGTAGATTGTTTTACTAACTGGACTACAGTACCTGAGCAATGTTTGTGCTCCGTCCATCTCCTTAGCCATTGTGCCCCTAACTGTGGAGGCCCTAACATTGATGCCACTCCGCATAACCACGATGGCCCTCCATATCCATGTGCCATGTCCCCACAATAGCTAAACCTTCCCCAAGCCATGGGCCGCTGAGCTTTAGTACCTTGTAACCACGGTGCCCCGTCACCCCTGTAGTCTGGTTTCTCACTCACCCCTAATATGGGTACACTCTCCACCACAACCATAGTATCCACCATATCCGTGGTCCCTCCTTCCCGCAATAACCCTGGAGCCCCTTACCTGTGGTTGTCAGCGACGGCACACGTCTCCCCTCCCACCACGGTGTACTTGGTGTCTGCCTGCAGGTATGGGTATTCCACAGACTTGTTGTCATACGTCCCCAGGTCTGTACTAGACGAGAGGAAACAGTCGTTGTGGTGACCTACAGAATGGACAGACACTCAAGGGTTATATATTCATTATGAAATATTCTCTGCATTAAGTATATTCAACGGAAAATATCAACAATGACACTATGTGTAATGATAATATAATCCCAAAAAACATTTTAATTTTATAGTATATATATTATCAAAAGACATATATATATATATATATATATATATATATATATATATATATAAATATATATATATATATATATATATATATATATATATATATATATATATATATATATATATATATATATATATATATATATATATATATATGTATATGTATATGTATATGTATATGTGTATATATATATATATATATATATATATATATATATATATATGTATATGTATATAAAATATATATATTATATATTTATATATTCCATAAAACTGAATTTATACACTTCCGGTTTTTTTACTTTTTAAATTACCCGTTATGCTCATGAAATAAACAAAAAACAGTGATCTAAAAAACTTTCTTATAATAGGACTCGCATCTCTGGCTAAGGACCTGTCATAAAGTGTCATTGTCACCTGTTCTCGCCTTCCGTGTCCTCTGCTTCATCTCCTGTTCGGTGACGGGGACCTTGTCAAAGATGACTCTCTTGAACATGGGCGTACGCACCTCGACAGAACTGACACAGCAAGCAAACCATCAGGATCATATAACATACCACCTGATGGGTAAACTGTTCACTGACAAATCCATCATAATTCGTGTGGCATCTATGATTAGTAATACGTGGTTATTAATAAGGTGTAGTCAACTTACTAGACAGGCGCTTACTGTTTAAACCTTTCAGAAGAACTCAGACAGATCAGGTAATTTGCTAATGTGAGCAATCATGAGAATATATTCACATATAGTATATTTATATTACAATATTTTGTTTACGAACGAATTTTATTTGTTACTTTATGACTCATTTCAACTGAGCTCAGTCAAACATATTTTATTAACTTGTCTCAAGTTGTGTCAAAACTAAATAATAATATAAAAATGTTCAACGAGTTTGCGTGCTGTTGTCGACCCTACACCCTAGGAATTGTGTAGGTTCGTTTATGAGTATTAAACTAAAAAGAGGAATACAGGAGAAATAACAAACCACTGTGGCATAAGGCCATCCAAGTTCACTATACTTATACTATATCTAGTAAGTAACTAATTCAGAGTGTCAACATATCAACCAAATTTGTTAAAACCTTTCTGTAGTATGCAAAAATTAACATCTTAAACAAATAGTTAGTTAATTATACTCACAGATTTCCAGTGATCAACCACCAGTAAACGGATTACGAAATACCGCGTTACCACGGAATTACGTACGTACGAACATGCGATACATGCATATATACATATGGATGACTGCCACTTATTTTAATTTGAAAGCAATATTTTAAAAATAATTTTACATATGTTGGATTTTCTAGAAATGAAGTGTTACTAACATGGAGCTGGGGACGCTGTCAATGAGAGCAAACAGGACTTCCTTCCTGTCCTGCCACTGCTGGGGAGTGTAACCATCGATGTTGTCTGGGTTGTCATAGTCACGGTTGTGAGGGTCACCAAAGTGTGTTGTGTAGTACCATTCACCTGCAAACATCACCTGGATTTAGTAATATGCCTCACACAATATATAGATGTAGACATTTATCATGACCGTTAGCTTTCATATCATATTTGTTTCTGATGGTCCACATTGAAACCAACAAAACCCATCATGAATTTGTTTCTTTTGTAAATGGCAGATGAAGTATAGCAACTTGGTTGAAAACCAACTTCATTTTCTGTTTTATATGTATTTGTAGTGATTTAAATTACGAAAACCACCTGGTGATATCGTAATGTCAAAACATATTACTTTAAGTATATCTTAAGTAGTATAACATGTTCCGTGGATGGAGGAGATGACGCACCCCAGACGCCAATGAACCCGGCCTGGACCACGTCGATGACGTCCTCGAACTCGGTGAAGATCGGCTTCAGCTGGGCGATATGTTTCAACATCCACTCCTTCGTCGCGTCACCGTACGGCGCGTCTCCATTCTGTTGGAAACGTCATGGATCAATATTTACAGGTTCTAACTGTGTCACGATTGTTGAATTTGTGTTAAAAAGTTTTGAACAGCTAATAGCATAACGCACCAAAACATTGACCTAGTCTTTCAAGTATTGCCACATTTGTTTCGTAATGAAAACTGAACAAAGGAACCATATAACTAATACATGAACAAAATCCCTGTTTATTTTCTCTACTGTTAAAAGTTATGCCACAAGTTAAGACATTAAAAGAATATTTCAGTATATGTAACATGAAAACATAAATCCAGTTTACGAAAAATAAACAATGGACTATTGTAGGATAGATGAACAGAGATGTGAACTGCACACTTACGTCAGGCATTTCTTGTATGTACAAAATACGTGTGACTGTCGTAAACTTGGCGCTGCGAATCGTTTCTAGATCTGAACGGATGTTATCGAGAAACTCCTGTGTGATGTCACTGCTGACAAACTCATCCAGGACAAACTGGCGCCAGTGCATAGTGACCCCACTCTCTGATCTGTAGCGCTCCAGACTTGACACCTGTCACACCAGAGCTGTCATTAATGACAAATAGCAGGTACTATCAACAACGGTTTTAAGTAAACACGACCATATCCGTGATATAAAAATAAAAAGTCAAGCATTAATTATTTTAATCGAACTAAAAACGAAAAGTCCATAGTATTGTTGTGGCACTGGGCATGCGTGTGGCGTAGCGCACTTCCTTGTCTTACGTGATCACCAATCTTGTTTCTGATTCATCTGAGTTTCTACCTCATTTATCATTGGATCTCATGTTAATTAAGAGAAATAATACAGAATAAAGTTACTCTTAGAAAAAAGTATATATATATATATATGTATATATGTACATTTAGAAAATACTACAGGAAATATGACATTGCATTATTGTGCATAACAATATAATTTTTTATAGAATATTCTACAGAAAACTGTAGAAAGTAAAGTGGATTATTTTATTAGAGTTCTAAATGGTTATTAGAGTTCTAAATGTTACATGTTGTATTTTCTCTAGCGCATTTCCATCTTAAACATCTACGCTTTTGCTAAGAGAGAGGACTTGCAGTAAAGAAAACCAACAGGACCTGGGTAGTGAGTAACTTTGTAGTAACTTATGTGTACCTTGAGTGCTCTGTAGGAAGATGACTTTGCAGAATTCAGCAACAGGAAGCCTCTGTTTGGGTTCTGTAGTGCCTCTGTTGTCTCCGTGTATGTCACCTCTTTGTATCTGCAAACCCAAGACAGTGTACTGAGGCCACACGACAATGAACAAATATGTCATATAAGTATCAGTATAAGACACCGAACCAATATGTTGAATGACAATGAATTGCAATGCCACATTATATTTAGCTAAAAAAATCACATAACATCTAATAGAGACGTCACATGACATTTATCTAAAATGTTACATTACATCTAAATACTACAGGACTGGACTTATAATGTCATCACGTTGAACTAATACCTGTAGGGCACCGAACTAAGAATTCGAGGGATGCTGTGTAAATGTAGCAGGGTACTGAACTAAATATTATTAAGCACATGCGTTTTCATGGTGACGAGGAAAAGCTCATCACATGCTTACGAATTGCTACAACATTAGTTCATATAGCAAAGTAATATCTGCAGTCATAACTTCATGTTCAACCAATTTCTTCCCAAGTAGCAAGACGTATTGGACTTGTGTTGGGTACAGAAAGCATAACTGGACCAATGATTTCATTATCATCTAATCTCATCCAAACATTGGGCCAACTTACGGTCAATTGTGTCATCATTGGCATTATACTAGAGCTAAACTTATTATAGGCCCAATGCGGAACAAGCAAAAATCACGAACCAACGGAAACGTCCTGACTATGTATTGGTCAGTGCTATTTGCTAGCTGGGTTTAAACTTATATATAGGTAAGTTCTTGATTTATATATACGTGTGACTTAGCAATATTTTAAGACAACTGCTATTTTATACAAATACCTTAATTTAATAACCAGCAGTATTGTGAGAAATAAGGAATGGTAGCATAACCATTGTACAACTGGCTGTGTTTGAATAAGTAACCACCACGAAAAGACACAGAAATGTAAGTAGGTAATTCGACTCACCCAGTAGGCACTGAGACAAGGTTTTCACATGTTGAGCAAACTGAAATAAAACATAAAACAATTATTATAATTCCTGTAATAAAACAAGTACATATATTAACAGGTGTCAGTTACTTACTACTCATTTCCATTACTAATTAAGCCATATGACATTTCAGTTTCCTATAAAACAGCAAAAATGGAACATACAACAATACAGCCAATTATCAAACATCGGCCTACAGCATTCAAAATATACTGAGTTCGTTCTTATATCATACAACAAAAGTAATACTTCTGATAAAAGTCACAACGAACATCTAGCCGTATACGTAGAGAGAAATGGAACAATAACATTTGAATTTTATAAATAATACCCTTAAATGTATCATAACATAATTAACTTGATTTATCTACATAAAATACCGAGTTAATTTGTAATTACACTAACCGGCATTTGTAGATCTCAACGACACGTTGCAGACCGCAAACAGGAGAATCAAAGTCTTCGGTAGCCACGTCATCTTGTCCGAGTTTTGCTCCGACCCTCTGACTGCTTCGGATGGTGTCGTCCGCTCTTATAAGCAAGTCGTGGTCCAGTCGCACGATGGCACGTGTTCACCTTCCGAAGACAGACCACAATGTCTCGCAAATATTTAATGTATAGACACCAATAGTTCGTGCTATTCACACACAAACGCCAAGATTTGGAAAAGAAATCTACTTAGTTGCGTCAACAGAAACGCGAACTGTCTATATGTCATTGGAACTAAGGCGTTTTTATATACAGTTAAGGTATATTTGGAAATGGACGAAGGCACCAGTATAGTTACATAAATTGTATCCTCAATCAAAGTCACCGGGTGCACTACGCCCAGCTGTGTCAATGGAACGCTCTACACAAATAACAATGATGTTGTTTTGTAGCTATTAGCTATATCCCGAATCAAGTGTGTGCTGTTGTAATTTATATACACAAGCAAGTAACAGTTATTAACTTGAGCCAGTCGAAACTCATGTGATCTCTTCTAGGGTCCGGTTCTAAAATGGGGGTCCATGAATTAGTGCGAGGACAAACTTTGCAAGTTTGGCACAAACACACTGTTTATCAGGACCGCGAAGTTTCAGCGTGGAAGTGGCATCAATTTTCGGGTGGAAACTGCCCGGGGTGCATGAAATACTGCAAGGACAAACTTTATTAAATTTGCCTTTTGTAATTATGTAAATGATAATTGATGTCCCAATTACTGTCTTATTATTTTATACGATGCGATATAATGTCTGCATACACACACCCACACACACACACACACACACACACACACACACACACACACACACACACACACACACACACACACACACACACACACACACACACACACACACACACACACACACACACACACACACACACACACACACACACACACATATATATATATATATATATATATATATATATATATAGAGAGAGAGAGAGAGAGAGAGAGAGAGAGAGAGAGAGAGAGTGAGTGAGAGAGAGAGAGAAGTATTGATATTATAAAAAATAACTATATTATTAAACGTTTATGAAAAAGAGACGTTTTGATCTGACAATGCGACAGAGAGAAATGCACTCACATTCAAACGCGCACGTGCACACGGGAAGGAGTAAAGGCCGGAAAACAGACAGGGGAAGAAGTAGCAGACCGAGACTGACAAACCAAACAGACATAGACAGAAAGTCAGAAATACTACACATTTTAATATATAAAATGACAGGGCGAAACAAACTACAGAGCGACAAAGGAACGGAGACATAGACACCGACGGAGAGACAATGGCGACGCTATATCGACTGCCTCTAAAGCAAATACAACGGCTTCAGAAAGTGTAGAACTGGGCAGCCCGCTTAATCAACGGTGCCATGAAATGTAGCCATGTTACACCGCTGCTGATAAAGTTGCATTGGCTGCCGATAGCAGCGCGAGTGGAATTCAAGATCCTGCTACTCACTCATCGAGCACTGACCGGCCATGCACCTGGGTATATCGAACAATGTGTAACCCGAGGCCAGCCGGTTAGGTCGCTCGCTGCGCTCCAGCGAACACGAGTTATTGTGTGTGCCACGCACAAGGCGTCAATGGGGTGACTGAGCTTTTAGCGTGGCAACCCCAAATCTGTGGAAAGCGCTACCGCAGCATGGCATTAACTCTGACCACTGCTGCTTTTAAATTTAAACTAAATACCTATCTATTTTTAAGAACTTTCAATACAACGCTGTGAACAACGGATTTTGGAACAGCGCTATGCAAGTTTCACGATTATGATTATGATGTAGAGACGGCATATAGAGACCGGCATAACGGCCATGTATTCACTTCAGTTATGGCGGGCACTAGGTCACTGGGTTATGTGCCAACTGCCAATAAATCGCATAGAAACGACATCAATTGTTGGAGGGAAACTCCCCCGATTCACGGCTGGTGAGTGCACCGTCAAGTAAGCATAAATGTAACATACAACATACCATATGAATTCTTACGATATCCCACTGTTCTGCGGAATGAAGGTACGATGCAGTCCCTATACGCTCGACGTAAACAGAATTCGACGCAGGTGTGTGAATAGCGCGGCATGGAAGGTCGCGAGAGGGTATCCATGACAATGCCGGCGCCTGTTGATTAAAATCTAGAAAGGTTATAAGGCGAGTGACCATTCGTCAACGATGTTTACAAACACCGTTCTATGTCGATACTATTGTGAGTAGGGCGGGTATCTTCCGGAAGGGCGCAACCGAATAGACGTGTCACTTAGATAACTCAGAAGTGCTTCTGTGGACATTATTCCTTCGTCCAGAGAGTTAACTTACAGTGTGTCGGAACTATTCCATATGTTATTGGTTTTGTGAAATTCTCTTTCCTGAGATTGTGCTGTTGCGTACTCGTGTCGTACCCCATCACTGCGTGGTCGCATCAGAACCATATATCGGACAATTGGTTTTGCTGGCGAAAACATTATATTTGCAACAAAAGCTACAACTTTATTAGTACAATTCAGCATGCATTATAGACCTACGTTAAACATAATACTGTGGTAGTGAAAATAATATATATAAAAAATTGAGACAAAATACTTCGATATACATGTCTTTATAATATAACCTTTTATGATAGTGTAAACATATGACCATGTTTCTGAGAAAAGGTTTTTAACGTCTGGTAGCAGGGACAACATGATGTCGTAATTACTTGACGCGATTTAATTGGGATCTATCGCAATTTGTCCCACGTGGCCAGTGCATTGTGAAGTCATTAGAGTAGTGAGAGTAATTTTCACATACTTAGCCAATAATGTGTATTGCGACACAATGCTCTCCCCGAACTTTGGTCAACGCTGCGTCGTGCAGCGTTGACAAAAGATCGGCGAGACAAACCTCGAGGTTAAATATAACGGCGTCGTGCAGCTATCTTTTACATCTTAATCAATGCCACACAAGAGGCGTGGTCCGGTGCGGTCATGAATCCAGGGCCGCGGGGCAAACACTTGTGGTGCACGTGGGGCACACATGTGAGATACACGTGGGGTGCACATGTACAGGCGTCGCCGATTTATTTTGAGGGATGTGCATTGTTTTTTACGGTCAACACGATTAATAGAAAACCATACCACACGTGTTATCACATGTTAATGAGGACCATGTAAACATTAAAAAAATCTTTGAAGATAGTCAGGGACTAAAACAACGTACCTATTAAATTTGAAATACATTTTTGCAACGACTTTATATAATATAATGGTTATAATACTGTTTGGTATCAGACAAAAAAGGTCATGTATGTGTATGCATAAGTAATACTATTACTTATACATATAACAGATGTATTAGGGTTCGATTTTATGTATTAGGGTTCGATTTCTGTTATTCAGATTTTGCAACGGATTACCAGAATTGACGCTATGGGGATCCGGCTGGATTACCACTAACAAATTATTTTGGAGTTAACCCTGGGGCCTGTGTCGATTTTCACAGTTATTTCGAGCACATATCTATTAAGTTCACTCGGTGCACAGGGTGTGACGTGACAGTCGGGCCGCTGGTCGTTATTGACTAACGTCGTCTAAAGGCGTAACTGTTAATTACAATTAAACCGATCCGCTACCGCAGCAGCACGCACGACTTTAGTTTCGAAGACACCCTCCTTGATTGATTGATTGATTGATTGGTTGGTTGGTTGATTGATTGATTGATTGATTGATTGATCGATCGACCGACCGACCGACCGACCGACCGACCGACCGACCGACCGACCGACCGACCGACCGATCGATCGATCGATCGATCGATTGATTGATTTTATTCAATACAAAATGTAAACATTGTAAAAAGTGCAAGCACTTATTTCCATAGTGGACCTTATGGAATGGTTTATTGTATTTACTGCAGAGAGACGTGCTATGACGGATTACCAACGTTATAGACGGATTACTGCAATGCATATATTTTGTTGGTAATTTCGGTGGGGATACCAAATGTTTACTTTAAAATCGAACCATGCGTGTGTGTGTGTGTGTGTGTGTGTTTGTGTGTGTGTGTGTGTGTGTGTGTGTGTGTGTGTGTGTGTTTGTGTTTGTATTTGTTTGTGTGTGTGTGAGTGCGTGCGTGCGTGTGTGTGTGTGTGTGTGTGTGTCAGTGTGTGCGAGCGCGCGCGCGCGTGCGTGCGTGCGTGTATGTGTGTGTGTGTGTGTGTGTGTGTGTGTGTGTGTGTGTGTGTGTGTGTGTGTGTGTGTGTGTGAGAGAGAGAGAGAGAGAGAAAGAAAGAGAATGTGTGAGAATGTGTGAGTGTATGAATATGAGTGTGAATATGTGTTAGTGAGTGTGTGGGTATGTGTGTGTGAGCGTATGACTGTGTATGAGTGTGAATATGTGTGAGTGTGTGTGAGTGTGTGTGAGTCGATGTGAGTGTGGTGAATGTATGCATGTGTGAATGTGTGCATGTGTGCATGTGTGCATGTGTGCATGTGTGCATGTGTGCATGTGTGCATGTGTGCATGTGTGCATGTGTGCAAGTGTGCATGTGTGCATGTGTGCATGTGTGCATGTGTGCATGTGTGCATGTGTGCATGTGTGCATGTGTGCATGTGTGCATGTGTGCATGTGTGCATGTGTGCATGTGTGCATGTGTGCATGTGTGCATGTGTGCATGTGTGCATGTGTGCATGTGTGCATGTGTGCATGTGTGACGGTGCCTGTGTGGTTGTGAATGAGTGTGTGAATGTGTGTATGAGAGAATATGTGTGTATGCATGCATGTATGTGTGTGCGTGTGTGCGTGTGTGCGTGGTGTGTATGTGTGTGCGCGCGCGAGCATTTAACTTCATGTTTACTTTTTAAGCCCCGATGTATATAGACCTGCCTTTAAAAAATTATGTCACGATAACAATCATTTATAAAAAAGGGATTTTAATACCCTAAAGACGACAAAATAAGAGTTTTAATATGTATGATATATTACTATTAAATTATACACTGGGTGTATTAGTGAAGAGTTTCCCATTATTACTAGTCGCCAGTCTAAACTAGGCCTTTGTGAATCCGTAGTAAACAACACGTTTGGTTGAGTTCTAAAGTTGTGGACATAGCGTAGCTGACCGGCGGTGCCTCTATTACAATGGCACACAACTGAACGCCTTTATGGGACAAAACAGTCACAATACTATAATAATACAAACAGGGGGGTCGATCCGGTTTTAAAAGTGGGGGGGGGGGGACGGGGCACCAATTTATATAGACATATATATATGCATAATATATATATATATATATATATATATATACATATATATATATATATATATATATATATATATATATATATAAGCCTAAAGGCAGCTTATGTCGACCAGTGCCTATAGGACCGGCTTATGTAGACCAGACGTATTTTTTTATTTAATACATTTTCCAAAAATGTAAAACTGGAACATTGTTTCTAATACTAATGTTTATCACATAATGAAAGTTCATCAAAATATTTCAATAAATAAGGTATATGCAAAACAATCGGTCTACATAAAACCGCGTAATGCATAGATGCCGATTTATGTAGACCGGAGCAACGCCGGAAGCTGCATATATTTAGTTAGCCTTTTTTGCGATAGACGCCGAATCTAGCTATGTTGTGACACATATTTATGCAGTAAATTTAACAATTTAGTGAATGCTGTAAAATTAATTGCCGAATACCAGCGGCAACACCAACATTCGAGGGATCTATCAGTCCGCAACAAAGACAAAATGCAAGTTTTACTAATTTACACATAATAATATAGCCTTTTGCATCAGTATGAAGCATATCATACACTGAACACGAAACTCCAACCCTTCGTTCGATATATACCATAAATGTAGATTTATAAGAACTTTGACCCGGTACACTTAGCCCGGCACACAATATACTCAAAAATATGCACGGCGCTGGAGAAAACATGCTCAAAATCACTTAAGATGTTGTTCATTTAAAAATTAATTACGCACAGTATTTCACTGTCATATGAACTGTGTGCACAAGCAATGGTACTGATCAATTCAATTGTGTTAGTTGTGAACTAACACGTCGAATCTTTATGTAGACCAGTTTTGGTCTACATAAAACAGCGGTCTACATAAGCCGGTCCTATATGCATAACCGGTCGACATAAGCTGCCTTTAGGAGTATATATATATATATATATATATATATATATATATATATATATATATATATATATACTCCAGATATATATATATACTCCAGATATATATATATATATATATATATATATATATATATATATATATATATATATATATATATATATACTCCAGATATATATATATATATATATATATATATATATATATATATACTCCCCTGAAATACACCTAAGTATTTTTATAATATGAAACATAATTCATTGTTGGTCTGGTGCTAATTCAAAACTAAAAAAGCCTTCATGTTATGTTATTTATAATAGTTATGTTGGCAACCTATACTTGAAAAGAGGCCATGGCCTACCCCAATCAGTGAATATTTGTGGGTAGACTTTGGAACCGGGCTTTATGCAGGATACACTTATTGCCAGTCACACATGTTTTGGTGGACACACGGATGTTAATTGTTAAGCTGGTTTACAAACTTTCAAATGTGCCTGATGATCTTAAATGGGCTAAAAACACACATGTGACACCAAAGCGCAGTCGCTCAGGGGCAGAGCTTCGGACTCTCGACTACGAGAACCCGGGTTCGAATCCTGGCTGCGGTGTTAAAACCTTGGGCAAGTTTTTTCACTCTACATTACTCCAGTTCACTCAGCTGAATAAATGAGTACCTGGCTATAGACAGTGGTGGATATGTGTACGAGCAGCCTTCGCGCGTTAATTGTAGCATATGGCTGGATGCTTCCCAGAGAAGCTGAGATGGTGTCTGAGTGAACAGGTCTGTCAGGGAAGTAAAGTGCAAAGCGCTTTGAGCGGTCCTGGGGACTGGATACTGCGCTATATAAAAAATTGCCTTTACTTTTTTTTTCATTTACACTAACTTTCAAGGAAGGCATAACTAATGATATATATGGTTTAGGAAGACCTTTTTTGCTTTTTTTACCCCGTCCACCACCCGTCCACCCACATTTCTACACGTCCATATTCGTTTTTACCCGTCCAAATGACGGGTCGACGGGTCTATACACAAAGCTATGCTTTGGACCCAATACTGCTTGCCTGATTCAAGAGTGACAAGATGCAGAGCTTACAGGGGTGCCTGTGTAGGACTTCCCAATCCCGCCTTTTGGCAAATAAATTTGTCATCACTAAAATGAGATCAAATTACACAAAGTGCATAAATCCTGTGGTTCCGCCGTAGGCGATATAAAAATCCACCAGGGCGACCAGGCTGCAATCCAAGGGGTGACAGGGCAAACAAACATTAATAATCTATTATGTGCTTGATGGCTATATATAAATACAAGTGTGCAAAATGACAGAGCCAGGCATGATGAATATTTACTGGACTTAGATCAAGTTGCGGGCTGGCTGCTGCCAACCAAGCCATTTATCTAGTGCTTTTCCACTAGGTAGTCGGAAGTTTAGTTCTTATTATTAATTTTACTACTAGACCGATGTAGGGTTTTTAAGAGACTCGCTATATATGCCTATAAATTTGTTTTATGAACTGAAAAAGTATGAGGAGATTTTCTATGCTGACCCCATCAAGCAGTGGGGTGGTCAGCGTCCCCCTCGTCCCCCACTGATCGACGCCCATGCTGTGCCTGTATGTTACACAAAGTCAAGCAGGCGAGGGGTGGAAGTTCAACACAAATGCCATCATTTAAAATGTACACGATGGCTAGAGCCTATTAATAATATCAACATAAGGTTGATAGAGAGCCCGGCTGCGGCTTACATTTTTATGGTAGTTATAAACTTTCCGATTGGCCTTTCTGGGGCCAGTTTCATGAAGCCGTGTAACATTACCCGCAATTACGCGGTCTACTGGTCGTAGCTAACAGCGAATAGACAATGCAGCGTACGGCCGGTTTCATGAGACCAATTTAGCATTCGCGCCAGTAGCATTGACCCCCTTACGTCGCGGTGGGGAATCCCTGTATTTGTGATGTGTCTGAGCATCCTTTTTTCTTTCTAGCTGTGCCTTTGTCGTTCGTATAGCAAATGGGAAGCTATGATGAATGTAAAGGATATCCAGTGTATACATTAAAAATAATAATGTTGAGAGTGGGCGTGTCGGGAGCATACCGTACATTTTCAACTTCGGGAGCATACCGTAAATATTTCAACCAGCGTAAAGTTACGCCTACTAAATACATGGTGCAGTTAAGTGCAACTATGGAGCAGACTCATGAATCGCAACTAGTGTAACTTGACGACGTCTTAGGCTTACGACGGGTTATCGCCCGCTACGACGTCGTAAGTAGCCGCTATGAAACCGGCCCCTGGGCGACAAATTTAAAAGCAACAATGTGCAGCGAAATAACAAAGCCTTTTTGATATAAATGCCACGGATTTTTCGATAACTCTCCTATGATGACTATTGTGAACAGTTGTCTAAAATTTCGTTCAATACATTAAAATATTACGTTTGTTTAAATAACTATCACGGATTATGGCGCACGAACAGCAAAACATGCCTGAAAACTTGTTTGCCTGTTAATTTGCGATAAATAACTTTGCTGAACTTCATATCGCGAGTTTATTGTCTAGCTAGTCCTATGTAGTGGCTTTTAAGAGAGAGGAGTGTTGAGTCAGGCTATATGCCTCGCAATGTTTCTGAACTGAAAAGTGGGGGGGGGGGCAATTCCTATGCTGTCCCCCCCCGCCCTGAAAAGTGGGGGGGGGGGAGACGCGTCCCCCCCGCCCCCACCGATCGACGCCCGTGAATACAAATACATTCAGAGTTAGGTGTACTTAGCGTTCTTGATAGCTCTACGAAAGATCTCAATTACAAAATGACCGCGCGCGAACCAGGAGACGTCGGTTTTTAAAAATATACCGTGTGTGTGCGTGCGTATGCGTGCGTGCGTGCGTGCGAGTCCATATGTTTGTATTTGATATGGGTGTATGAGTGTGTGTGTGTGTGTGTGTGTGTGTGTGTGTGTGTGTGTGTGTGTGTGTGTGTGTGTGTGTGTGTGTGTGTGTGTGTGTGTGTGTGTGTGTGTGTGTGTGTGTGTGTGTGCATATGTGTGTATGTGTTATGTGTATGTATGAATGTCTGTATGTGTTTGTGTTTGTGTGTGTGTGTGTGTGTGTGTGTGTGTGTGTGTATGTGTATGTGTATGTGTATGTGTATGTGTATGTGTATGTGTATGTGTATGTGTATGTGTATGTGTATGTGTATGTGTATGTGTTTATGTATGTATGTGCATGTCTGTTTGTATGTGTGTGTGTGTATGTCTGTTTGTATGTGTGTGTGTATGTCTGTTTGTATGTGGGTGTGTGTGTGTGTGTGTGTGTGTGTGTGTGTGTGTGTGTGTGTGTGTGTGTGTGTGTGTGTGTGTGTGTGCATGCGTGTATGTATTAGCGATAGACGTCGCAATGTCCTGGGGCAATCTATGTAAGTCTTGCTGACTATTAAATATACGTTATGATTATCTTCTCATTTAGTTAGCACGGGGGGCGTCTATCAGCGACCGCCAAAAACGATAAGCACATCCGTTAAACGATCGCCGTGTGACTGCACTAGGGGGAAGCTTTCTACACAGAACAGGTTGTGGCCTCTTGTGTGGTCACGCTGAATGAACACAGCGCGTTCTACACAAGACGGTCAACGAACGGACGGTTACTCATTAATACTCGGCGCCAGAGAATAATAATTGGTGCTAGACACGGGCGAGTCGGGGGGGGGGGGGGGGGCGGGGGGGGCGAGGTGAGAACGGGAGACGATGTATACATTCGTACAATCATACGCGCACACACACTCACACGCACGGCGCGCACGTGCACCCTGTCTACACGCACCACCACTTTATTCTAGTTAGCTATAATGTATATGCATAATAGGGGAAGGTATTATGAGCCACCAGAAAATATGAGCCACCTCTCAAACTCAGAAATGGTACAACAAGCGTTATCATTTAATGTTTATTTGTAGCGTTAAGGAAGTTAGCGGAGCAGCCCGCCTACATATTTAATGGTAAGGCAATAAAATATTGAAATATTTACGTGAATAACAGTTCGTAAAATTTCTTATGATTTCCGCATGTTGAATTAATGCATATAAATCATATATGTGTAGTCTGTATCAAGGTAAATTATGTGTTAAGACCAGACAGTTAATGTGTCGATCTGCGTAATAGGTGACAATGCATTCACATCGAGTAAATTTCCCGCCTGTTGCAAAAAGGGAAGTGACATGCCTTGTGGACAATATGAGCCACATGAAGTTCAGGTAATATGAGTATATATATTCATCCACGAATTATATCACAGTGACAAGCTAGAGACTAGTGTAATTCAGGTATGTTTTCACTTTCCAATTGACCATTATGTTTATAGTTGACACAGTTGTAATTCTTCGTGTCTATGTTTGTATGTATGAGATGGTAACTGAAGCTTTAAATAAATATGTTATGGTTGTTCATAAATTCGTTTGGTAATGTTTGGCGTGCGTGCACGCGCAGGTGTATGTGTACGTTTCTATGTACTATATGTGTACGTGTGTGCGTGTGTGTGCGTGCGTTTGTGCGTTTGTGCGTGCGTGTGCTCATATTACCAATGGGGCATGCTCATATTATCCACACCTGTTTTAATATGAGCCATTTGAAGAAAATATTATCCTCGTTCTCATTAAAAATGTAAACAACCTATGCAAGCAATAATGCTCACAACAACAGTCAATCACGGTACCTTTAATGTCACAATTTCATAGAGTTCTACCTAGTCACACGGCTCCAGAATATCGATGTGAAAAAAGTGGCTCATATTACCAGACCTTCCCCTAATACAGTGCCTGCCTGCCTGCCCGCCCGCCCGCCCGCCCGCCACGCACATAGTATTTACATATCACACTTATCAAATTTTGTCGTACCAAATTTATATATAAATGGTTTGGTACATCTTGAGAGGTGAGAACATTTATTAATAGGACTACTTTACTAGGTAACAATGCAAAGGAAAATAGGTGAAATTTCAACACAATTGGAATAAACAAGTCTAAATGTATGTTATCTATTACTAACACTTTATAGTTTCTAGTTGCATTTTATTCTATATAATAATAATACTAATAATAGAATAATAACTACATCTTTTGCGCCAATATCCTCGAAGATCAAGCTCAGGTGGCGAGACAAAACAAAGGGATTAAGCAAACTCGTAATCGTAAAACAATGCGTGAGTCGTCAATGGATGAATGGAGATGCTAGGAGGCTAGGGAGGATAGGCAGCATTACAGCGATAGGTTTTTAGACGTCGGCGGAATGAAACTATATTACCTTCTGATTTAACACTGGCAGGAAGCGAATTCCACACAGTTGGTGCGGCAACCGAGAACGCTCGGGTCCCAGCTTTCGTTTTCACCCGAGGAATGTAAAGAGGGTTACTACTGGTTGAGCGTAGCTGTCTGGCATTTCTTCCTGGAGTTAGCATCGAATTTAGATATTCTGGTTGGGTAGATGAGAGTGCGTGATAGGCTATTGTACATATCTTGAAAATAATGCGATAGTGCACAGGAAGGAGAACGCGTGACTACCCTTGCTAAACAATTTTGGACTCGCTGAAGTTTTGCTATATCCTTGTTTGCGGTATTGTAAAGGAGAGAATTGCAGTAGTCAAGTCTGCTGCTTACTACAGCTGTTGCAATGGTTTTAGCAACGGAAAGTGATATAAACCGTCGAATACGAGGAAGATCGTGGATATGGTAAAAACAGCAACGACATGTTTATAATGTTGTCATGACAACAAACTATATCTGTTTGTCAAATAACAAGGTGACGGAATAATCAATTCCCAGAAATTGTTTGTATTTCGTTGTAGGATCATATTCCAAGCACATGCAATTGATAAATTACATGAACTATCAGCGACTATAAGAATTACTACGAGTGTTGATCTTTACAACATCTTGTTGCACAGGAGAGTCACAGCTGCGAGGACAAGAGTGGCCGCCAGGTGGCCATTTGGCTTGACCGATGCTGAGCCGAGGGTGGTTGTCGTGGGAGGGCGCTGAAACCAGAACAATCACAGGTTAATGCCTTTCTGCGAAGCATATAAATAGCAGCACCTATCAGTTCAATTTAACATGGTTTTGTAACAAGTAAACATTCGGTACCATACGCCAATATTATATTACAAACTGGCGTAAAATGTCCCGTTTTCACTGTGTTTGTAAAATGAATCTTGTTTTGGATTGTGTAATTGAATCAGAAACGCCTGTCAGAGATGGGTAACACATTATAAAACATGCTACAAGCTTATTAAAAACAATTTGGTGGGAAAAGGAAAGGATTGGTTTTCAAAATACGAAACTAGGCTCTTAATTCAAAACAAAATCTGTAGACATTTTGTGAACAATTTTGTAGGTCTTTTTACTGATACAAGGTGACATAAACGTGATGTTAATTTATTCATTTATGTCTGGTCTGACCAAATCAAACAATCACTTTGGCGTTGTTTAACTATTGAACAAATCCTCGGGAAATTAGTCACAACACATAAAAACAGGATTTACCGTAGTTGTGGTCGGCGATTTGGTGGTCGTTGTAGTTGTAGTAGTAGCAGCAGTAGTAGTCGCAGTAGTAGTAGTTGTAGTAGTAGTAGTAGGGGCAGCAGTGGTTGTTGTTGTGGTTGTTGTGGTTGTAGTATCAACCTCCGGAGTGGTGGTTGTAGTATCCAAGTCCGGAGTGGTGGTCGTAGTAGTGGTGGTGGACGTTGTTGTAGTGTCAGGAACGTTTCCGTCGGTGCGAGCGTACTTGCTCTCAGGCTGAGCAGCGACTGATGTCATCCCAGGACACGAGGAATCTCCAGGCATCCCGGCAACACCCACCTGGTGAACAACAAGCACACTAAGTATATCGAAAACGCCACCTGGTGACCAACAAACACACTAATTCTCTCCAAGAAAATCGACCTGTTGATCAATAAATACATTAGATATCTCCGCAACATCGGTCTGGTGGCCACCAAAACAAATTTCCGCCAGATTTGCCCGGTAATGACACTGCAGGTAACCAAACCACAACGTGATTGTGAGCTACGTGAGCTTTACATTGATATTGAAGAGTATAAAATTTGCAATGTCCTTGTACCAAGTAGAACTGATTCGATTGTGATGTCCTGTGCGACATGAAACAGCCAAACAGTCGTTGCTGATATTGCGTCATGTAAACTGGACTTATATACCAGGTATTCATGTTACATGGATGGCACGGGCAGGTATATATAGCGCAGTACCCAGTCCTTAGGATTCGTCAACGTGCCTTACACTTGCAACGTGTCTTAGACCAGTTCAATATATCCACCTTCTGAGTTCCTGGGAGACATTTAGCCACGTTGCAATTACGTGTCAAAGCTATTTGTATACAAATGTCCAAATGTCTATAGCCACTGCTCGTTCATACAACTGAGTAAACTAAGACAATGCAAAGTGAACGAACTTGCAAAATTCTCAAACTCCCGTAAGGATACCATTCTCTGTGTCGAACATAACCACATAACAACTTTATTAAACATAGCAGACGACTACGCGGGAACTAGCTCAGTTCCGGTGAGGCGTATACAAAAGATCAAATCGATCTACGACACATTATCACACATGTTGATGGAGATACGTGATCACCAGTACGTGTCTATGACGAGGTTTACCGTGGCCCTTACCGTGACGTCGTGATTGAGGCTGTTTAGTCCCTTCTTCCTCTCGGCGACGTCGTTGTTGATCGCTAGCAGGATGTTGTAGTCAGAGACGTGGGGAGACAGTTTGTCCTTGATGGCCAACATCACCTGGGTAAACACAGCCATCTCAGATGACAGATTAATCTGACTACATCTGCTAACACAGACACACCTCACTTTACACTCACCTCAGTGCAACGGTGACCTGGCTAATATAGCAACATGACATGTATGGTGAGTACAGTAGTCACACATTATTCATATTATGATTGTGTCATCTCACTATTCATGTAAATAACAGTGTGGCTGCACAGGAACCCTACGTAATAAGTAAAACTTCTACAGTACGGACAATTCATATTTAGTTAACTCTATTTTACCGCATTTGTTTTATTTTGCAATATCATTTTATCATTTTGCTAACTATTAAAATGTTATAACACCTCCAACAAGTCCTGTAATCCACCTTTTTACCTGTATATATATTCTTATGCAGCACAAAATATAGTGCCATCTATACCTACCTATATATGACAAACCCAATAATAATTTACCAAATCGTTTTTCAAAAGAACAAATATAACTTAATATGGTTTCGCTACCTCGTATGTTCCAGTTGGTAAATCACTTGGCACATAGACAGCGTCGTCAATGGTGACGGTCTCCCCCGACAACCATGTCCTCAGGTCGTAGTTGGTCAGATTGGCAGAGAACAGGTCACCACTGAAGAAGAACGAAGTTCGCTTTATTTCCGAGACTATACTATACATGCATTACTCACTTTAAAAGATGAAGATAAAATATGCCAATGACAAAGAGTGTAAAATACATCTATGACAACCTGAATGAAGTAATGGTGATATTGGCAATCACTGTCTTTCTGGATACATCTAAACTATCAGACTATTAAACCTTATTTAACTTAACCATGTTGATACATGTCAATGAACTGTCAATACCTGTCACTGTTTGTCAATGATCTGCCATTGGTTGTAAGTGACCTGTCAATATTTCTGTCACAGACCACTCAATATGGATATTTCTGTCGCTGACTTATAAATTATTGTCTCAACGTTTTGTTAATATTTATATAACTGACATTTCAATAATTTCATCAGAAAACCTATTTCTGCCATTGATATTTCTATCCCTGATTATTCAATATTTCTGTCACAGACTTGTTGATGTTTCAGTGACTGACCTGTTCTTGTTGCGTAACATCACATGAAGTGTCTTCTGTTTGAAAGGTGCAGCGAAACCTGTGTTCTCCAGCTCAAGATGGAAGCAGAACTTGCCTCCCTGCTCAAGTCTCTGGGGCAGGATTGCCTAACAAACCAGATGCATACGTGTGCAAGATTATGGCAAATGAAATGGCTTCAACACTAATGTTTTAGTTAGGATGTATGGTGGTCTACCCGATACTAATGTTTTAGTTAGGATGTATAGTGTTCTACATAATACTAATCATGGTAAATATCAAGCATTGTTTGTAGTAGTTTCATAGTTTATGCATTGTTATAAGAAATCCTTTCTAGGTGTTATCCATCATTTTAGCAACTTAGTCAACACGTACAACAGTTCGCATCTCGTACAATATATACATGTATACTGTATGATAACTTAAATATATACTAAGCAGACTAGAGCAGACACATGATTATTGATACGTAGTTTTCTAACATTACAAATTGTTATTAAGTTTTGGAAAACTAATACTCCGATTCCAAGAGAATTTATATATATATATATATATATATATATATATATATATATATATATACATATACATATAAATATATATATATATATATATATATATATATATATATATATAATGTTCTGTTTTGTTTTGTTTGCTGATGCTATCAAACTACGCTTCGAATGTAAAGCCACATTACTAATAGTCCTAACGTCCAACACATTTTCCAACGAATCAAGATATTCCACATATGACACATAGGCGTCCAGCAGAGATTGCCACATTTTTGCATTGTTAAAGCTATACAAGTTTTCTTCCGGAGGTTGCCTAGTTGTTCCTTATAGAATGATCATCCTTACAAATGGCCACAATACCTTAATTGCAGAAGCAATTGTCACTTAAGAGGGGGGATATTCCATATGTGCACAGTTACAAATGGCTACCTTCTTGAGCACGAGGCGATATCCAAGATGAAGGTCGATGTCGTGGAAACAGCCACCGTCTGCCCAAAGATTGATAACGTCCTCGTGGTAGTCTTGGTTGAGGTAGGAGAAATGTAACTCTCTCAGTTCCGTTGTCGCTGTTGGACATTCAGATCTGTAACAAGATGTGCCGTGTATCGACAGGAGCCAAGTCCACTGCTTCTGGTGGTGCAACTAAACTACTAAAGTCTACAGGAGCCAAGTCCACTGCTTCTGGTGGTGCAACTAAACTACTAAAGTCTACAGGAGCCAAGTCCACTGCTTCTGGTGGTGCAACTAAACTACTAAAGTCTACAGGAGCCAAGTCCACTGCTTCTGGTGGTGCAACTAAACTACTAAAGTCTACAGGAGCCAAGTCCACTGCTTCTGGTGGTGCAACTAAACTACTAAAGTCTACAGGAGCCAGGTCCACTGCTTCTGGTGGTGCAACTAAACTACTAAAGTCTACAGGAGCCAAGTCCACTGCTTCTGGTGGTGCAACTAAACTACTAAAGTCTACAGGAGCCAAGTCCACTGCTTCTGGTGGTGCAACTAAACTACTAAAGCATACAGGAGCCAAGTCCACTGCTTCTGGTGATGCAACTAAACTACTAAAGCCTACAGGAGCCAAGTCCACTGCTTATGAGAGACTAGAATAAGACATGTCCCCAAAGTAGTTCCTTCTCTAGCAGAAGCATACGCTAGTGGGGCATTTGACTAACTCTAGCTTCGGAGCCCCCTCTACCTACAAACTTGGTCCCTTCCTCCTCCCTAACACTGCTGCCCCACCCTCATGCCCAGGGTCCCTCCTTTCCCCCATACCCTGGAGCCCCTTACCTGTGGTTGTCAGCGACGGCACACGTCTCCCCTCCCACCACGGTGTACTTGGTGTCTGCCTGCAGGTATGGGTACTCCACCGACTTGTTGTCATACGTCCCCACGTCACTGCTAGACGACAGGAAACAGTCGTTGTGGAGACCTACAGAGGGAACAGACACCTGTGTAACATTTTATGAGCTACTAATCGTGAAATGTTATATTTCAGTTGTAACATAATATGTATTCCAATTTGTCTAAATGTCTATTTTATGTCAACAGTAAGTAAACTGTTCTCTTTATGTCTATAGTAAAATAAAATAAAATAAGAGTCGGTAATCGATTTGTGAATCATAATTTCTTAAAGTTCTGACATTTATAGTGGTAGTTTTATGGAATATCCTCTGACAAAATGAATTGTTACATTTTCTTGTTCACAATTGTTTACCCATTATGACCATACAACATTTTCCCACAATTTTCCACAAGCATAGTTCGTTGGATTTGGAACGTGGTGAATATTCATGTAGCCGAGGCTGAACGAAAACCGCCCAATTCAACTCTTCTAAGGATGTGCTGAAAACCTCCAACTGCTATCAATATTGTAAAACATCATGCTACGGCCTTGCAAATTACAATCTCTGTCAAATTTAATACAGTACCCATTTATGACAATGCATCGACTATTTTGACATTGTTATTATACCAAAACCACGTTGTGCTCCAGCGCAATATCAAGTACCTGCACAGTGCAATTCCAGTTATCTAAAAGCCAAATCACCCAGTATTTGATAATGACAAAACATAGCGATTTTCACAAATGCTTTTCCAATAAAAAGACCTTGTCAGAAAGTGTCGTGGTCACCTGTTCTCGCCTTCCATATCTGCTCTTTCATCTCCTCTTCTGTGACAGGAACCTTGTCAAAGATGACTCTCTTGTACATGGGTGTACGCACCGCGATAGAACTGACAGAGCAAATAATTTATCAAGAACTTGCAACATAGCACCCAGAATACACTCACCTCTAACTATGTTTCCTGATAAGTAATATGTTCGCTGGCATCGCCCGTCATAACTTAGGGTTGCTGATGTCCAAATTGTTTTGCAGAAATTATTAATAATACATGTAGTCAAATTATTAACAATGGTGTATAACTGTATAAAACTGATTAACAAAATTCAGTTTCATCTGCCAGTTTGCAAAATTATTGACATCTTCTGTCACTGACTGCAGACGCCGCTATATTATTGATAAGCGGCTGTCACACGACTGCCTCTTTGGCAAATTAACTTGAGCAATATTTTCACAGATAAACATTATACACTCGTCTAATTTTCTAGAAATAAAGTTTTACTAACATGGAGCTGGGGACGCTGTCAATGAGAGCAAACAGGACTTCTCCCCTGTCCTGCCATTGCTGGGGAGTGTAACCATCGATGTTGTCTGGATTGTCATAGTCACGGTTGTTAGGGTCACCGAAGTTTGTCGTGTAGTACCATTCACCTGCAAGCGTCATCCAAACACAAGCATTATACTTCCCGCATCATAATTCACAACTAATTATTGTGACGAAATGACTATTACTAAGATTGCTAGCTTTATGTCCTTCATATCATGTCAATTTGGTTCAAAGATTACACTTTAAAGCCAGCTAAAAGCATCATGACAGTGGATATCTTTGGCAGGTTAACAACCATATCATTGTTCCTCTGTACATAAGTTCTGTTAAAATTATTTCTGATTTTCACTGGGTTATCTAAATTAGTTTGAAATAACAGTGTGTAATAAATACCGACCTACTAGATTACTACACGTTTGTTTGAATTCATTAGTTTGTGACGCGTCCATATTAAAATTGAAACAAATGACGACGCACCCCAAACTCCAATGAACCCGGCCTGTACCACATCAATGATGTCCTCATACTCAAAGAAGATCGGACTGAGCTGTTCAATGTGTCGCAACATCCACTCCTTGGTAGCATCGCCGTACGGAGCCTCTCCATTCTGTTGGGAACAGCACGAATAAAACACATTTGAGAGACACACGTCTTGATATTAAAGTTCATTTTAAACGTCAGTGACAGAAATATCAGCAAGGCTGTGACAGAAATGTTGACAAGTGTGTGACAAAAAACCGAAAGGCTTTTGAAAGGTCTAACTGATGCTGCGTGAAGTGCAATTAAATACCCTATGTTATATTAAATAGTGTTTTTGTATGCATTGAACTTAATACCTCACACATATTCAATGTGTTATGATTTTTATGAGATAAGTTGTTATAATGTTAAAGAAATAATTCCATAACAACACCAATACATTGAATTGGCTTGCTAATTATTGCTAAAATTAATACATATGAAAACGGCTAAAAGGATTGATATAATTGTTACAAGAAAAATATTTCAGATTACTTTCTCTAATGGAAAACAAAAAATGGAGCCATTAGCTCAACCATACAGTTGAACATATCGTACGTTTACAGAGAATACATTACATTTATTATCATAGGTCAATAATTATTCATCTATGCCAATCCAGTTGTTTTATTATATAATACAGTATCGATTTATTGTATCTCTTTTTATGATGAACATGGCACAGTGCAGAACCACTATATGTGAGAATTATTCCAGAAAATATGATAACAATTTAGGAAAATATAACATTAAAAAATACATAAGAAAAACAATTAATAATTAAATATTTGCTGATAATAATAACATAAAGTATGTATCGCATACGTACCGCAGGCATTTGTTTTGTGTACATAATGCGCATGACTGTCGTGAACTTGACGCTCCGAATCGTTTCTAGATCTGAACGGATGTTATCGAGAAACTCCTGTGTGATGTCACTGCTGACAAACTCATCCAGGACAAACTGGCGCCAGTGCATAGTGATCCCATCCTCTGATCTGTAGCGCTCCAGACTTGACACCTGTCACACCACAGACGACATTGGTGACAAACAACAAACCAAGTATATCAAACAGTTTGCCTTGTTTAGTTGACTGGTGTGTTCACCTTCAAAACCTTGAATTACTGTGCAAAACTATGTAACCTACATAATATTCTACATAACATTATAGAGAGAAAAGTTTTTTCATGAACAATTCTATAGGAAACATACTCTAAAGTTTGTTTTGTTAAAGTAACCTTGCCCTAAAAATCACTCCAACGAGACATTGAATAGTGTTACTATAAAATGAAATGTACCTTCAGCGGGGTGAAGGAAGAGGCACTCCCAGAATTCTGCATCACAAAGCCTCTGTTTGGGTTGTGTAGTTCCTCTGGTGTCTCTGTGTAAGTCACCTCTGTGTACCTGCACACACAAACAGGACAGTGAACTGAGGCATAGGACAGTGAACTAAGATGTCACAGGATACCAAACTAAGGTGTCACTTGACATTTAGCGAAGATGTCACGTGACATGTGATAGATACGTCACATTATATTGCTCTGAAATGCCGCAGAATAAAGAACGTGGATGTGGTGACAATGAAGTAATTCCTATGGGGGACTGAGCTCAGATGACACAGGATGCTGCATACATGTCATACTATACAAAACAACTAACATGTTCACTAAGCACCTGTATTTTGATGGTGACGAATATTTTATGAAGTATTACAATATTAGTTTCACTGTTAATTTATCAGAGTAATGTTTGCAGTCATAACTTAATGTTAGATCACGATTTTACCTTGTATAGGTATGCTCTTAATATACAAGTTGCAACTTGGCTGTCCTTTTACAAAGACTACTATCTGATACAAATACTTTTGTTTTATCCCAGCGGTACTGTGAGAAAGATTGAATGGCAAAGATCATTTGAAAAGCTTCATGACTATTTTTCAATAAGACGCCACCAAGAGAAGATTGTGGCTTGTCATTTGACTTACCCAGGCGGCACTGAGGCAAGGTTTTCACAGGTGGAGCAAACTGAAAACAAAACACTATTACATGTGAGTAATTATTGTCATTACTAGTAGCAGAGAATACATAAATTGAAACAAGATGACAGGGGGATTTTTGAAGTATATAGAAATGAAGTAGAAATGTAGGTGGCAATACCGGACATAGTTACTATTTATCAATCCTTTGAGACAGATCTCTACTTCTATTTACATGTGCAACATCAGTATTACATTCTCTCTGCTTAGTTCCTAGCTGCTGGTTACGTCAGTTCATCGTGCTGTCGGTCGCGAAGCGACAAAGACTGCTTCCATCACTTGACTCTTGCTCTCCATTTGTCTCTCTGCTGTGAGAGTGATGTCCATGAGTCGATCTTTATGTCTCTCATCTTTAGGTTTCTCTTGATGGTATCTTTGAACCGGAGACGAGGGCGCCCTCTCTTTCTCTGACCAGAAGACAGTTGAGAGTAGAGAACCTGCTTCGGTAGCCTGTCTGGTGACATCCTCATGAGGTGTCCAGTCCACCGGAGATTCTTTCTGATCAGAAGATCTTCCATAGATGGCAGCCCTGTTCGTTCTAGTATTTCCTTGTTTGTCACTTTGTCCATCCAGGTTATCCTCATGATCGAACGCAGATGTCGCATCATGAAGGCATGTAGCTTTTTAACCTGTCGTCTGTACACTGTCCAGGCCTCAGCTCCGTATAGGAGGGTGGACAGCACAATTGCACGGTATATCTTGCCTTTAACCCGCATGGACACATGGTGGTTGTTTCAGAGTCTCTGGCGTAGTCGGCCGAAAGATGCACTAGCCTTGGCCATCCTCCTCTGTATTTCGTCGTCAATGCATCCGTCACTTGATATAGTGCTTCCGAGGTAGGTGAATTCTAGAACAGAGTTCAGCTTGTTTCCATCAACCATGATATCCTCCTCTCGGGTTCTTGTAGAGTTGGATTGGTACAGCACCTCGGTCTTCTTGATGTTAATCTTCAGGCCGAACTTCTTTGACGCATCGGAGAAAGCATCCACTATTTTCTGCATCTCTTCAGCAGAGTGTGCAACCAGTGCACTGTCATCTGCGAATAGCAGCTCTCTCATCAGTATCCGAGTAGTCTTGGTCTTTGCTCTGAAGTGTGCGACGTTGAATAGGTCAGCGTTCTGTCTGGACTGTATGTAGATGCCATCCCCCATGTCTCGGAAAGCCTCGTCGAGCATTGCTGATAGGAAGATGGAGAAGAGCGTGGGGGCCAGTACACAACCTTGCTTGACCCCATTTGTGACACTGAACGATTCCGAGACTTCTCCTTCAACACTAACTTTTGCCATCATTCCAGTATGTAGTGCCTCGATCATTGTTGTGAACTTCTCTGGGCAGCCATACTTCCTCAGTAGCTGCCATAGCCCGGTCCTCCCAACTGTATCAAACGCCTTGCTGAAGTCGACAAATACCATGTACAGTGGTCGGTCCTGCTCAATGCACTTTTCTTGTAGTTGTCGGAGACAAAATATCATATCCACGGTGCTCCGGTTACCTCTGAAGCCACATTGTGTCTCCGGAACTACCTCTGGTGTGATGTGGGTAGATAGTCTGTTGAGGAGGATCCTCGCGAAGATCTTGCCCGCTATGGAAAGAAGAGAGATTCCTCTATAGTTCCCACAGTCTGTTCGATCACCTTTCTTGTAGATGGTTACAATGCTGGCATCCTTCCATGCTTGTGGTACAGAACCCACCTCCCAGGCATTGGTGATTAGTTGGTGCAGTCTGCTGAACAGATTTTCTCCTCCGTGCTTCCATACTTCTGCAGGAACGTCAGTAACAGTCACTAATTACCCCGACACGCCCTTTGCATAGCTCCTCTTTTACGTTCAGCCAATGAAATCGCCTACGAGGTGTTTGGTTGGCCCCTGTCATGTTGTATAATTTTGGTAATTTCGTCCTCCCACTGCTCGTGTTACATGCAATGTTTGGTATGTAGATACATATATTCGAATACACAAGAGCGTTTAGCAGCTCGTGCGATTGGGCATAGTACGTACGGGTTTTTATAATGGAATTTCCAGAAATTTTGATCCATCTTCAGATAGGGGTTCTCATGGTTGAGGCATTGGCGACTGGAGAAGTCAATAAACTACTTAGACTAGGCTAACGTCCGTACGAGATTTGCCAGGGGTAGTTTGCATTGCAAAAGGTCCTGGCTTGCTAGGGTGATTTATCATGTGTGTCAGAGAAAGGCGTGATATTCATCCACCTTTGATGATCTTTTCTTCATATGATGGCACATTTAGTGTATATTAACTGCGTCATCGAGAATATATTCACCTTGGATGTCATGTATAAAACATATAGAGACTTATGAAAATTTATGTGAACATGCCTTTATTTCTACGCTTTGTAATACATTATACAGATCTTTCTTTTCTTGTTCTTAAAGCTTCACAGGTGCATGCATACGTGCACACACGCTCATACATATAGACCTGCAGAACTACATAACATACCTCCACTCTTAATTACACGGGTGTAGTTGCTGTCAGCCTGTATAGCCACTGGGTTCAATTGCGGACACGAGGAATCGCCCGGAGTGCCGGCTGGCCCCACCTGGCGGATACAAGACACATTAAACTATACTCGCTGAATACTCAACAATGTTGTCCCAATCGAAATTAAGTGATAACACTTTTTATATACGATATTAATTAATTAATTAAAAAAAATGTTATCTAGCAGGTCTGAACATTGATGTAAAATTATGTTCATGATTTAGACACAACTACGCTATTTTATTATTGCTGCTCATATAGCATAAATTATATTTAGTAAGCATCAGAAAACATGTCATTGCGAAATATGTGGACAATGAGTTTCGAAATAACACTTTGAATCACTAGGAAATATCGATATCGTTGTGATGGGTTCTTATTTATTATCATTAAATGCATTCTCACCACAAGGCATACATGTTATTTGGCAGTAACTAATAAACACGTGAATACAGTAAACCAATAATGAAAATGCTTAGAACAATGACTAAAACGTTAATTAAAGAAATTGATATTAAAAGGTAATAAATGTGTAAATAAACATATCCTAAATTACACTAGCCAGCTGTTATCACCGTCTGTGGTCGAATAGGCGGAGACTATTTTGATGACCTGTTATCTAACTGTCCCGTCCACAAGTGAGAGCAGAACAGATGGTCGCCAGACATACCGTGGTGTTGTGCATGAGACTGTTGAGACCTGTCTTGTCTTCTGGGACACCAAAGGCCGCCAGCAAGATGTTGTAGTCTGATACGGACGGAGACTGGACGTCCTTAATAGCCATCATCACCTACAAGAGATACCTGTACATCAACTCGACGTCAACAGTTAAGTTCTTAAAGGATATGGAGAATTTTATTTTTATTCAAGAGGCCATATTGAACTTATTCGTCTTTAATTTCACCTATAATTCAAATGTTCAAAACAATGACTAAAACGTTAATTGGAGAAATTTATATTACATTATTAAATAAACATATTCTAAATTACACTAGCTAGCTGTTATCATCTTCTGTCGTCGATAGACGATGAATCGCCTGGATATAGATATATAATCAGTGAAATAATTGTGATGTTTGGTCGTGATCTACCCAGTGAGATAATGTTATAAACTTATATACTCAATATGAGGTACGTTGAGAAAATACTGTTGTTTTAGCCTGAACAAATTTGAACTGAACAAAAGATAGCAATACCTCATAGGATCCCTCGGGCAAATCGTTAGGTAAATATGCGGCGTGGTCTACAACGATTGTGGCGCCCGGCAACCAAGTCCTCAAATTGTAGTCTAAGCTAGCAGAGTATAATTCTTTGCTGAAGAAGAAAATGTCATCATTACATCAATTATATAAAAACAAAACTGTGTTGAACTACGTGAAATTGAATATTCGTAACACTGTTGTGATAAGTACGAAGGTAAATGTTATACTATTGTGAATTAAACAAGTTCTCATGGATGATAACCTGAAAAGGCACAATACACAGTAAATAAAACTGTAGTAACAAAATGAGGCTTAATTGATAAACACCAAAGAAATAGTACCTCTGAGCAACAAATGGTTGTTGCAAGAGTAGGTTGGATGTGTGTTTACAAGGTTATATGAATAACAATTGACCATAAGTGTCATTCTGTGTTCCAACTAGTCTGTCTCACGTAGACATGGACATATTTATTACACTTCTTGCTTACTTTTGTTGTCACGCATGAATTACGTTTCATTTTTCTGAACTGTTTGCAATATTTCTGTCACTGAATGTCGTCGCTTCTGTCACTCACACAAGAAGTGCTGTCTCTCTGCGCAGCATGATACTCAGAGTCTTCTCTTTGTACGGTGCAGCGTATCCAGTGTTTTCAAACTCCAAATGGAAGCAGAATTTGCCCCCTTGTTCCAGAGTTTTTGGCAGAATTGCCTGACAGACAAAAATATCCTTGTCACAATTCAAAGTGTACTGCAACTTGAGACAACTAACAACTATTCCGTAACTCAAAATGTTCGGTATTTATAACTAGATGGCAAGATAAGTATACATAATGAAATACATTTGCATGCAGATAAATAGTATCTAATTCATAAGAATTAAAATGTCTTACTGTCATTAAGTGAATATCTGTATATATATATATATATATATATATATATATATATATATATATATATATATATATATATATATATATAGAGAGAGAGAGAGAGAGAGAGATATATATATATATATATATATATATATATATGTGTGCGTGTGCGTGTGCGTGTGCGTGTGCGTGTGCGTGTGCGTGTGCGTGTGCGTGTGCGTGTGCGTGTGCGTGTGCGTGTGCGTGTGCGTGTGCGTGTGCGTGTGCGTGTGCGTGTGCGTGTGCGTGTGCGTGTGCGTGTGCGTGTGCGTGTGCGTGTGCGTGTGCGTGTGCGTGTGCGTGTGCGTGTGCGTGTGCGTGTGCGTGTGCGTGTGCGTGTGCGTGTGCGTGTGCGTGTGCGTGTGCGTGTGCGTGTGCGTGTGCGTGTGCGTGTGCGTGTGCGTGTGCGTGTGCGTGTGCGTGTGCGTGTGCGTGTGCGTGTGCGTGTGCGTGTGCGTGTGCGTGTGCGTGTGCGTGTGCGTGTGCGTGTGCGTGTGCGTGTGCGTGTGCGTGTGCGTGTGCGTGTGCGTGTGCGTGTGCGTGTGCGTGTGCGTGTGCGTGTGCGTGTGCGTGTGCGTGTGCGTGTGCGTGCGCGTGCGCGTGCGCGTGCGCGTGCGCGTGCGCGTGCGCGTGCGCGTGCGCGTGCGCGTGCGCGTGCGCGTGCGCGTGCGCGTGCGCGTGCGCGTGCGCGTGCGCGTGCGCGTGCGCGTGCGCGTGCGCGTGCGCGTGCGCGTGCGCGTGCGCGTGCGCGTGCGCGTGCGCGTGCGCGTGCGCGTGCGCGTGCGCGTGCGCGTGCGCGTGCGCGTGCGCGTGCGCGTGCGCGTGCGCGTGCGCGTGCCCGTGCCCGTGCCCGTGCGCGTGCGCGTGCGCGTGCGCGTGCGCGTGCGCGTGCGCGTGCGCGTGCGCGTGCGCGTGCGCGTGCGCGTGCGCGTGCGCGTGCGCGTGCGCGTGCGCGTGCGCGTGCGCGTGCGCGTGCGCGTGCGCGTGCGCGTGTGCGTGTGCATGTGTGTATTTATACTTGGCAACGTAAAAAGTATATAAAATATATAACAGTATATTTCAAAGGTGTTTGTTTCTTGAAACTGGTGAATATATTACATATTTACCACACCTTAGACCTGGTGCCATCTACTGCATTTTGGGAATTTCGTTTATTTAGCTGCCTGTTTTACAGTAAAAACAATACCTTCTTCAGCTCTAGTCGGTAACCGAGATTTTGATAGATTTCGCCGTAGCAGCCGTCTGTCTGCCAACTGCCGAGGACGTCTTCGTTGTAGTCCTGGTTGAGGTAGGAGAAGTGGAGTTCACTCAGCTCCTTCTTGGCCGTCGGACACTTGTATCTGCATTAACAATGTGCAATGTAGAATTAATTACATTAAATGCTGTGGAAAGTTCACTACTGGAAAATTAAATTCTTCGTGCATTCACAATGAAAGCCAAATTTGGAAGTTTCTGTAGTTCCTAGTGTGTGAGTGTGTGTGTGTGTGTGTGTGTGTGTGTGTGTGTGTGTGTGTGTGTGTGTGTGTGTGTGTGTGTGTCTGTGTCTGTGTGTGTGTGTGTGTGTGTGTGTGTGTGTGTGTGTTTGTGTTTGTGTTTGTGTTTGTGTTTGTGTTTGTGTTTGTGTTTGTGTTTGTGTTTGTGTTTGTGTGCGTGTGCGTGTGCGTGTGCGTGTGCGTGTGCGTGTGCGTGTGCGTGTGCGTGTGCGTGTTTGTGTGCGTGTGCGTGTGCGTGTTCGTGTTCGTGTTCGTGTTCGTGTTTGTGTTTGTGTTTGTGTGCGTGTGCGTGTGCGTGTGCGTGTGCGTGTGCGTGTGCGTGTGCGTGTGCGCGTGCGCGTGTGCGTGTGTAAATTATAAATATATATATATATATATATATTTATATTTGTATGCCATTTGCTAAATCCCGCGTGTTTCTGCACATAGCGTTTTGCCTTTGAATTATTAGTGGGACGTTAGACGGCTAGGTGGCGCCACGTGTGGAATTAATGTGTCCGCTGGGGGACGCCACGTGTCCACTGATTTCGCGGATGAAATTTCGCACCCACTCTAATACATTTTCATTTCTGAGTCAATGGTTGTTTTAGACTTACTAAGGTGACGCCGATATCTACACTTACGAATCAATACAGAATACAGCGGTTTTATGTCAGAATAATAGCTATTTAATTATAGAATTGTTAGAAAGTTGCCAACGAATTTGGAACAGGAAAGTTGGTTAAGAATTATATCGATATTCACATATGGAACCTTATGTTAAATATATATATTTTAAAGAATCCCGTCCCAGAGATTTGCATACAGATACATAGTATTTAAATCATGGAAGCAGAATTTGCCAACATCCACATGTGATCTGTATATTTAACAAGAGTAATATTGGAGTGTTGCACGATATTTTATTCATATAAAGTTAAAAAAATTATTGGGGAAAGAACTAATTCTTTCATGATTTCGTTAAACACAGTTTGTGCACAGTCGTTGTCCGATCTTATAGAAACCGACAAATCTACAGAATAAGGTCATAATTTACCTAAGCGTTAAAACAACGTTATTAGAATATGGGTGTGAATAATGTTGTAGTTAAAGAAAGGTAACCTCTTTCCAACCTCTCCAACGCTCGTATTCCTGTCTTCACGCCATCTTACAGCAGTAATGGTAACCTCATTTGCCCTCCTGCTCTCAGCTCCTCAGAGCTTCCTCACCTGTCCCGCGGGTCATCCGCCGAGACGGCACACGTCTCCCCTCCCATCACCGCGTACTTGGTGTCGTCCTGCATGTACGGGTACTCCACCGACTTGTCGTCGTAAGTGCCGAAGTCGTCTGACGACGCCAGGAAACAGTCGTTGTGGTGACCTGCAGGTCGTGTGGTTATATTTATTTTTATTTCTAATATCACCACTCAATATACTAACATCATAATGACACACGTACAATTTACGTTCATACTGAAGCTCATTGTATACATTTGTATTCCCTTAAAATTACTACAATCGTGTTCAACCCTGAAGTATTGAGTTGATTATCGTGACTAATGCCAAACAATACCCTGCTTCTGGCGTATGAGATTTCACACGGTGTCCCACTTAATTGAATGCTGACACCACTATTGGTATAGTAATTGTTTGTAAGAACTGGAATACGATTATGCTATGTTATAACGATTTACATTATTTAGGATTATAATGTTAAGTATTAAATTTAGATGATGTGTTGTTTATTTGTCTGTCTGTCTGTCTGTCTGTCTGTCTGTCTGTCTGTCTGTCTGTCTGTCTGTCTGTCTGTCTGTCTGTCTGTCTGTCTGTCTGTCTGTCTGTCTGTCTGTCTGTCTGTCTGTCTGTCTGTCTGTCTGTCTGTCTGTCGGTCGTCCGGTCGTCCGGTCGTCCGGTCGTCCGGTCGTCCGGTCGTCCGGTCGTCCGGTCGTCCGGTCGTCCGGTCGTCCGGTCGTCCGGTCGTCCGGTCGTCCGGTCGTCCGGTCGTCCGGTCGTCCGGTCGTCCGGTCGTCCGGTCGGTCGGTCGGTCGGTCGGTCGGTCGGTCGTCCGGTCGGTCGGTCGGTCGGTCGGTCGGTCGTCCGGTCGGTCGGTCGGTCGGTCGGTCGGTCGGTCGGTCGGTCGGTCGGTTCGGTCGGTCGGTCGGTCGGTCGGTCGGTCGGTCGGTCGGTCGGTCGGTCGGTCGGTCGGTCGGTCGGTCGGTCGGTCGGTCGGTCGGTCGGTCGGTCGGTCGGTCGGTCGGTCGGTCGGTCGGTCGGTCGGTCGGTCGGTCGGTCGGTCGGTCGGTCGGTCGGTCGGTCGGTCGGTCGGTCGGTCGGTCGGTCGGTCGGTCGGTCGGTCGCAATGGATAATCATTAGTATAACCCTCCTAGAAATATATACATTATCTACTGCACGTACTATACTAACTGTTATGACATAAATAACATAGTAAATGATCTAAAAATCATATTAATACATGGTGTACAGTGTAATGTCCAATACCACAGAAACACAGTGTGATTGCCCTGCAGTGACCGTATTCGCGAGGTGACATTATCACCGAAGTGACTGTGAATACTGTATTTCCCTGCCTGTTCTAGATTTGTTCGTCCTCTGCGTCACATCCGCCTCAGTCGTTGCCGCTGTGTCAAACATCACCCTCTTCATCATCGGAGTACGAAGCTGCACCGTTCTGCCAGAAGGGTTGTAGATTGGTAAAGTTAGAGTTGCTTGGGATACAAGGCCCACTTTTGGGGTATAACGCTCACCCCATCTTGTTACAAGGTTCGAAAATAATAATTTTGATATCGCGAGAAGGAACCAGTTATATGAACTTTCGGATGTTACGCAACGGAGCATAAGTCTACACCGCATTTAAGGTGTCGCACTATAATATTAGGTTCAAGATAATAAGTTGTTCCAACCAATGTAGGACGTTATACAGTAATCGCGAAACCTGTGAAAAAGAGGATAATACAGAGAACAACCAAAGGTGGATATGATAGTTGTATTTGTATAAATGTGTACGTTATTGGTGATAGATGAGAATAATATTCAAATAAAGACGGGAGGTGGGCGCCAATATTTAGAGCCCCTCTAAATCGACCACATCCCTTTCTTTGAGACATGGTACACACACAAAATAAATTACGAAATGTGCGTAAGATAACAGACTTGATCATAAAGAGATGGTAAATATTTTAGATCCGATGTCCCAAAGCTTTATGCACCAAGCTATTCTGTTTTTTGAATGGAACCTAATATTTATGAGAATAGTTTCCTGTTCGAATAATTATAATTCTCCGGGTTTTACGTTCAAACAATTTATAAAATTATAAAATAGTATATTAATGAATGAAGTAATGTTATAACTGTTTTACCACTTTGCCAAACGTAATAACACAATAGTTGGAATAATCATAACATTATACTTGCTCACGCTCTCACAGATAATACATTAGGTGTATCAAATAGTCTTAATTTTAATTAGCTATTTATTACAACAAGATGCTAAAATAAACCCAACGATCGAAGAATATAAAGCACACTAACATGGAGCTGGGTAAGCCGTTAAGTAACGCCGCGAGAACGTCCTTCCTGTCTTGCCAAATGCTCGGTGGAAGACCATCGATGTTGTTTTCGTTGTCGTAATCTCGAGTTTCAGGGTCTCCGAAGTCGGTCGTATAATACCATTCACCTGTAGAAGACGGTTGATTACACAACGTCCGACGTGTGACATCTCGTCGTAATTCAAACAGAGTGTCTGAGGACTGTTTAAGAAGG
>OZ024858.1:23811822-23816822 GCA_964017155.1 Oasisia sp. SBJ-2009
ATATATATATATATGTATATATCAATAATCTATATATATGTAAATTATCATTACCATTTAAAATATGTAAATATATATATATATATATATATATATATATATATATATATATATATATATATATATATATTATATTGCTTAAATAAACAACATTTCTTACAAATGCATTATATATACACACATGTATTATGTATAATATATTATATAAATATGTATATATATATATATATATATATATATATATATATATAAGTTTAAAATTATTATATACAAATATATTTCATATTATGTGATATATATTAAAATATATATTAAATATTAAATATATATTAATATATATATATATATATATATATATACAATATAAAAACCCAAACAAGTGCTGATGTGGGTATAGGAAATGGGGGGGGGGGGCTGGGGAGGGTGCATAATACCGGCCAACGTCAGCCACAGGTGTGCAAGCAAGTAAATAACACGCTATAATATGATGTAAAAAAAATTACTAATAGGCCTGTCTAGTGTCTGGACAGTGAGAAAAGATGTTGCTACGTGCACTATTGCAAGTTTACGTGCTTCAGTGTTTATGAAGTGCTTCAAGTGCAATTTCAATAACGTATGAATAATTGAACATATAATTTGTACTGCAGTTTCATCTGGCAGTCTGCTAACACGGCACATTCGTCCGCTAGAGGCGCTACTGTCTCAAAATTCAAAATGGAACTGCCGAAGTGACCCTTCTCTGTTAGATCTTCTCTGGTATAAGTACACCAACGGCAATGTCGCTTGGTTTGCGACCGGCTGCTGTTCACAGGAAGTGAGGTAACTGTCGAAATGCGTCATTTCCGCCCACAACTCGCAGTGCGGATGGAAATGCTTACCGAATGTGCCTCTGGATTAACTTGGAATACAATTCAACTGCGCCGTAAGCAGCAACGGTAACACACAGTGTCTTTGAGCGGCGTGCAATGAGAGCGTCAGTGCGGTAAGTTGATACTTTAATAAGTATTTAGGGTGTATTTATCGCCGTACTTTAGCCTCGTATTTGTCAGTGCCGAATCAAAGTCCTTTCAGGACAGCTGAATCGTGGTGTCCGCTGTAGTTATGGCTCCGACATGTTTACTCATTGTCAACGTCAGGAAACTGTTGCTTGTGACGTTCATTGTGGCCGAGTAAGGCGGCAGTGTTTACATTACGTGAATCAGACCTTCGCGCACCAAGAAAAATGTCTTAATGTACCCATTCTAGTCCTAATCATTTATATTCCGAGCGACAGGTAGCATGGAATGCTGCGGACTGAAAATATGTGTTGATATTTTGTTTTAGACCTAACCATGAACCTGGCGGTCTGTTCTTTCGTCCCACAATGCAATGGGAAGGTGCTCTTGCGTTACATTGGCCTCAGGCAACGATATGACCCCGTCGGGATTAGTGTGTTTGTTTGTAGAAATGGATAATACTACTATTGTGCTAGTAAATATCTTACATTAACTGCAACAATTGCAAACATATCAAGTCACGTTTTACGCGCAATTATAAACGACAAACACTGCATCCACAAGCACGTACTGGAGTCAAAAATGCAAAATGAGAATGGTAGAGATATTAAATATAACGAAGGTCAAGTGCGGAATATTATACGAACATGGTCAAAAAGCGGTTTGCATAAAAATTCCATCGGACTTGTTTTAAAACAACCAGTGACCTTACTTACCCCACACCCCGATAAAACCAGCCTGGATGATATCGATGACGTCAGCGTAGTCGGTGAAGATCGGGCCAAGTTGTGAGATGTGTCGCAGTATTACTGTCTTAGTGGCGTCTCCATAAGGCGCCTTCCCGCTCTGTGGATGAGACAACGATGAGATAGTGTATCGTCACCACAGTAACAGGAAACACATCATTTTACAGTATCCCCCAAACAAACGATAGCACGTGATTCGTGGGGGAACCATCTACAAGCTGGGGCATATCCGTGTTACCTACCTCTGTCACAGTCCTGTTAGTTTGGGGGTCAACCTCTCACTAAACCCTCCGTCCATAAATCGTTGGCTCAGACTCGCATGTCCTACTGCTTGTCTTCAGTACAAATACACATGGTGAATTTACTAAGTGCCATTGTTCACGCGAAACGATTATAATATACTTATATCATCGGTTGAGAGGTGGATGAAGAAAACCTCGGAGATCAACCTTCTTCAGTAAAATACCCGGTATGTATATGTTGTCATCTTGTTTTGATCATCTTTTAAAAATAGACAACTTGCCCACTGTGGGATATTCCTCTCCATACAGGTAGTCACATTAGTACTGAAGAAGAAGAAACGGGAAAGGAAAATAGAGCAGGAGCAGGAGCAGCTGGAGAAGAGGACGGGGCGTGGCCGGGGCCGGGGCCGGGGCCGGGGCCGGGGCCGGGGCCGGGGCCGGGGCCGGGGCCGGGGCCGGGGCCGGGGCCGGGGCCGGGGCCGGGGACGGGGCCGGGGACGGGGACGGGGACGGATAAGGGGAATGCGAATGCGAGGGCGAGGGCGAGGGCGAGGGCGAGGGCGAGGGCGAGGGCGAGGGCGAGGGCGAGGGCGAGGGCGAGGGCGAGGGCGAGGGCGAGGGCGAGGGCGAGGGCGAGGGCGAGGGCGAGGGAGAAGGAGAAGGAGAAGGCGACGGTTGTTTTTATCATGAAAACAACCCAAACAACGCTCCAGGATATCGACGCCATATAACAATAATTTAACATAAGAAGTGGACATTGGTCTGTCTACTCACGTCGGGCATGTCGTCGGCGTACATGAACCGCAGGATGACGGTGAACTTTGTTCTGCGGACCACCTCCAGATCTCCACGCAGGTTGTCCAAGAACTCCTGCGAGATGTCGCTGGTCACGAAGCTGTCCAGAACGTACTGACGCCAGTGCATCGTCACATAGCTCGTCTGTCGGTCAGTCTCCAGCTTCTCCACCTGTCACGTGACAAAATACGTGTTATATATGCCAGTGTTCACTCAATGACCATTTCAGTTAATGCTTAGTTCTTAGTTCTTAGGTGGTTTTCTCCAAACAGCCCAAATTGGGATAATGCAGGAGTTGTCCTTCTCTAGAATTAGTGAGTCCACTACAGGTTACACATTTACCCCCTTGGGGGGATCTTTTACTTCCCCTGGCTTAGGCACCAGATAGAAGGGACCACCGGCTTTTAGTATCTCTTCCGAAAGATACAGGCAAATGTGGGGTGGACGAAATTGCCCAAGTTTCGAAATGGCGGTAGGTGGGATTGAACCACCATCCCCTTGATTGACAGTCCGGCGCTCTACCGCGCGACCACCGCTCCCCTGCTCACTTGATTCAATGTTTACTCCAGTCTATGTGTTATACAAGAACTCTTTGTTTGTTTGTTTGTTTGTTTGTTTATTTTGTTTGTTTGTTTGTTTGTATTTTGTTTGCTTTGATTGAAAATGAATATTACTTACAGTAAGGGGGTAAAAGTCAGACGCATATTCCGACGTCATCGTGACGAAGCCTCTGTTCGGGTTTCCCAGTCCATCGAGTGTCTTAGAATAAACAATTTCTTTATACCTAGAACACAAACGCTGATTAAAACCAACCAGGGTTTCATTTAACTCATGGTATACTAGTACATGCATGAGAGCCCGTTCACAGGTGAATGCCCGTGGTGCTATACAACCACCGAAGGAGGTGAGAGGAGACAGAAGAGTATTAAGGCACCGATTTGATTTTGAAGCTAACATGTAGCAACATAGTATACAATAAGAACACAATATACAATTGTTGTCCTGGAGTGAGGGTGACACCAGGAATTGCAACACCCGAGGAAGTGTTGTTGCCCGAGGGCGAAGCCCGAGGGCAACAACACTTCCGAGGGTGTTGCAATCCTGGTGTCACCCGAACGGAAGGGCAATAATTGTTTTGTTATACCAAACTGTCATTAAGTAACAGCAACACGTAACTTATGGTACCAGTACCACCAGTTTAATATTTGTAAACTTCAACAGTTTCCATTCAGAACATGGAATTCTAATGTCCGCCATGTTGACCCGCTTGACAGTTCTGATACGCAGCGCCGCCCAGCGAATGGGCCGATGTAACGACCGCAGCGCCGCCGCTGCGGTGAACAATTGGGATATTGTGCCCCTCTCAGGCTATTGTGCACCTCTCGGCCTATTGTGCCCCTCTCGGCTCATTCATCAGTGTATTACGGTGATTTGCGTCATTCGCGCTTACCATTGAGTGTATTACAGTGAGGTATAACAATAGTTATTGTTCATATGGCCATGGCCCCAATAAGCTACTGATACATGCATATTGTTTAGCACTACCAGGTGCACTTAGACATAGCACTGGATCTACGTGTGTTCTTGAAACGCGGCAAATGGACTGTTGAGTAAACGTACATATTATTAATAAGCGTTCGAAACAAAACATAGCTCTCGGCTTATTATATGGCAATATTAACCAACATCTCAAGACTGCAGTTCTTTCCCTAGTATATAACAAAACAGACATTCAACCCAGAAAAGGCCACCACGGAAACAATTCAAAAAACGTTTGACTAGGCCTAATTTATCCGTTGGACTAAGACTACTTACCCCGAGGGAAATGGTATTTAATACAATGGCAAAGATACTTACCCCGCGGGCAAGGGTATTTAATACAATGGCAAAGATACTTACCCCGAGGGCAGTGGTATTTAATACAATGGCACATATATTTACAAGGGTATTTAATACAATGGCAAAGATACTTACCACGAGGGCAAGGGTATTTAATACAATGGCAAAGATACTTACCACGAGGGCAAGGGTATTTAATACAATGGCAAAGATACTTACCCCGAGGGCAAGGGTATTTAATAAAATGGCAGCAAAGATACTTACCCCGAGGGCAAGGGTTTTTAATACAATGACAAGGATACTTACCCCGAGGGCAAGGGTATTTAATACAACGACAAGGATACTTACCCCGAGGGCAAGGGTATTTAATACAATGACAAGGA
>OZ024858.1:23819322-23834322 GCA_964017155.1 Oasisia sp. SBJ-2009
ACATAATGACTACCTATACGAGCAGCAGAAAGCCGCTTGAATATCGCAGCTACGAAATCGTATAAATCTCGTTTAGTTCGTTCATTCAACGGTGTCTTTGTCACAGACACTAGAGGCCAAGCCACTCAACACGTACAAGTAGCACATAAGTCCTCCAGGAGAATACAATTATCATAATACGCTAGAAACTAAAGCCCATTATTTATCGGTTTAGAACTAACTTATCGTTAATCTCCAGTCATGCAGTTCAACTGTGATTTATTAAGCTGTTCATCATTGTTCGATATTTTAAACTTACACAGTTAAACCAGTATTGAAGAAAGAAGAAAATGCACTGCAACTATGTCATAGGGTTATGTTTATTTGTTATGATGACATAGATTATCGTAATAACGTGCGCTTCGTGGACCAAGTATAGTCATGCTTTAGTTTCTTCCTTTCAGAGCAACTGAAAAATAGCCAGTGTTATATAATTTATAATAACTAAATGGATTGCTCTCTGGTTATATAAAAAATTCAGTTAAAATTCAATTCTGTTCACTACAAATTCACTTCAAATGTAATTAAAATTCAACTTAAATTCATTTCAAATTCTCTTCCAGTGTTACACAAATTCAATTCGAGTTCAATTCGAATTCAATTCAAATTGAAATATTGTAAACATACATTTGGCTACATTTTATCTTTTTGTTTCTCTGTTGTTGAAATACCATTATTGTGTGGATATTAAAAGTTGCGCAAGGGCATGAAACCAACTACCCCTTACAGTGCGCCAGTGTACGAGTGTTAACCAGTTTAAGGTTGCACTCAAGACACATCTTTTTACAGATTGTTATTTTGACAATCGACGATTGTAATTAATTAGTTAGGTATTCATCCATTTATTTTAATTTATTTATTATTGTAATCATTACATATGAGTACTATTTTATTTATTTATCAAATATTTATGCTATTTTATTTATTTATTATTAGTATTATTTTAATACACTGTATAGTTGTGTGCTAATTTATGTTGGTATTTTAAGAGAACATGATTGCCTTTATTAACATATGCATATCCTATCAAAGTAGTATTGTATTAGCGTTTTATTTATTTATTTTATTATTATTATCATCATTTTAACTCAATTAGGAAGAATCATTGTAAAGCGCCCAAGTACAATTATTTGGATGGGGCGCTATATAAGAAATACATTATTTTTATTATTATTTCAGAAAAGCAGAATTATCTTTTCCGTGGAAAACCATTGTAAGCGTACATAAAATGAATGAAATTACAGTCTTAATTAAATATGGTATGTTTTGCAGTTGAAACAAAAGAAATTGTAAACATAAAAACACAGCCAATTACAAAATATTAGTCCACAATAATTTTTTTTATTGTGTTCGTTCACATCGAATGTTACAAAAATAGTCAATATGTTAAATGTCCATAATACATCAAAACAAAAACAGTAACGTGTACAATTTGTAAATAATACCTATAAACATATAATATAAATAACTTGATTTGTCTACGTAAAATATAATAGGTTAATTTATGATTCTTGACAGAATTAACGTCGGAAGAATTGTATCATCTTATATGAGTCATTGTTTTATTACATGTACGTATTGTACTGATTTAATTATTTATTTCCCAATTTTACTACATATTATTAATATTATTGTACTGTGTCTTACCAAATAAACTTTAAGAAATATTGCCTCCTTATTCATTTATTGATTATATATATATATATATATATATATATATATATATATATATATATATATAATCAATAAATGAATAAGCAGGCAATATTTTTTTATTGGTAAAACAATACAATAATAATATTAATAATATGTAGTAAAATTGGTAAATAAATAATTAAATCAGTACAATACGTACATGTAATAAAACAATGACTCATATAACATCATACAATTCTTCCTACGTGAATGATGTCAAGAATCATAAATTAACCTTATATATATATATATATATATATATATATATATATATATATATATATATATATATATATATATATATATATATATATATATATATATATAATTATATAATTATATATATAATATGTTGCTTTAATTTATTAATTTAAAAAATGTTAGTGTATTATCATTTTAACGTGTCATCAATTGTGTCTGGATGACCGATCTTATTACTGGCATCTTAATATGTAACTGAAGAAAAACGTCCGTTTTTAATGTGATGTTTAAAACGAACAATAAAGTCTTTTGAATTATTAATTTGACCGTTTACACTAACCGGCATTTGCAGATCTCAGTGACAAGTTGCAGAACGCAAATAGAAGACACAAAGACTTGGGTATCCACGACATCCTGTCCTCCAAGTCTTGCACTGACGTACTCAATGGTTGAGATGGTGCACTTATAACCAAGTCGTTGTGCCAGCCCACGACGCCACTTGTTCACCTTCTGTGGCGTGACAACAATATGTACAGACGGCAATTGTTCGTGCTTTTCACGCATAGACGCCAAGAGTTGGAAAATAATCTCCTTACTTTGTCAACACATACACACGGGCTGCCAGTGTGTCGTTGGGGCGTTATCGTATAGAATTCAGATGTTTGGAAATGGACGATGGTACCGCTATGATTACCTACAATTATGTCCTCATTCAAGGTCAGTGGATACACTATACTCTGTGGGTCAATACCTCGGACCGCACTGCCCAAGTACACAGTGGTGTTATTGTGTAGCTATTAGCCTAGCTATATACCAAATGAAGTGTACACTGTAATCGTCATAAGCAAATTTTATGAGCCAGTCGGAACTAACTTCATTTTGTTTCGGGTTCGGCACTAAAATTGGGGAACCTATAAATTTGCGATATAGTGTGGGAGAAAAAGTGTAGAGTAAGAACGAGAGAGAGAGAGAGAGAGAGAGAGAGAGAAAAGAGACAGCAGAGAGAGGCAGAGAGACAGACACATACAGACAGACAGACAGAGAGGGGGGGGGGGTAGGGAGAGAGAGACAGAGAATGAGAGTGTGTGAATGTGTGTGTGTGTGTGTGTGTGTGTGTGTGTGTGTGTGTGTGTGTGTGTGTGTGTGTGTGTGTGTGTGTGCGTGTGTGTGCGTGTGTGTATATATAACATAGACAGACAAATAAACAGACATACAGACAAACATAGACTACGTGTCGTAATCAAAAACACCTACAGGACATTTTTACGTAGGTTGAAAACATTCTGTGTTATTTATATAAATTCGCAGGCAGTGTTTTTCAACTAACTTTGTAGTACTGAGAACTTGTCTCGATGGTCGTCTGAAGCATTGCTCCACGTGGCAAATGTTTTATGAAACCATTGTTATAGCATGAGTAACGTTCTCATGTATACTTAGCCAGAATTATGAAAACAATCACACACTGTAACTGTTGCAACACACTGTACAGCCAGACCTCAGTCAACGCTGATTGACATGGTTGTGTTTGATGTGTCAGTAACGTCCAAATGAAAGTTTTCGCCTTGGCCACATTCCAGCTCGGCATAGGTCAACACTGTAGTAGTGGACGTGGGTTGCACGTACACGCACGCAGATTGAATGTGAGGGATGGGCATTATTCTTTCGATAATAAAAATAACGGAAACAACATAGCACACGTGTTACATTGACTTCAATCTCAACGGAACCGTTACCAATTGAATTTACAATCGGCGTGACTGACACAGAGACAGACGTTAGTGCGGTCAAAGACTCAAAGTGAACACAGCCATGTGTCCAGACAATACATCACCTTGGGCTTTGAAAAGCTGTTCGCGACCTTCTTGCAGCATCGGTCATTGCAACATTCGACAGCTCGCTCGGGAAAGGTATATTGCCAAAATTATGGAAATCAGCAACTGTTATACCGCTGTTGAAGAAACACCCCGGTTACAATTAAAAGTCACATTAGACCTACTGTGCTTATTCTAATTCGAGCTAACGTGTTCGAGTCTCTTGTGTTAAAGTGGGTCGGGCGATGGGTATATCAAATCAAAAAAGACGTCAACGATTTTAGAAGTATGGCATGGACTGATACAACAGACGCCCATGTTGGAATTAACCATGATGTATTAATAAAGAAACTGAGTGCAATGGGAGTACGCGCGCTAGTCCGAGGAATTGCAGCGTTTCTACTAGACTGTGAACACAGAGTAAAACTGCCGACCCTGTGTTAAGACTAATATGGGTGTTCGCTAAGGAACTTTGTCAGGACGAAATCACATTTTTTTTCATATTACTGAATGATACGAAGACATATTATCCAATGTTTAAATTTGAGGTATGCAATCGAAGTATGTCAATTGTCACATTAAGACCAACGTAGGCATCTATTAAATGGTGGACGAATGGTGTGTCAATGTTCACATTACGGCCAAAGTGGGCATCTAGGTGGATGAATGGTGTAAAAGTAATATAAATACCAATAATAATATATTTTATACAATTAAACAACTCAATTAACTAATTCGTGATAATAAGTACTTACATTATACAAACTGCAAATGTGTGTGTGTGTGTGTGTGTGTGTGTGTGTGTGTGTGTGTGTGCGTGTGCGTGTGCGTGTGCGTGTGCGTGTGCGAGTGCGCGTGTGCATGTGAGTGTGTGTGTAACATAGACAGACAAACAAACAGATATACAGACAAACATAAACTACGTGTCGTAATCAGAAACACCTACAGGACATTATTACGTAGGTTGAAAACATTCTGTTTTATTTATATAAATTCGCAGGCAGTGTTTTTCAACTAACTTTGTAGTACTGAGAACTTGTCTCGATGGTCGTCTGAAGCATTGCTCCACGTGGCAAATGTTTTATGAAACCATTATTATAGCATGAGTAACGTTCTCATGTATACTTAGCCAGAATTATGAAAACAATCACACACTGTAACTGTTGCAACACACTGTACAGCCAAACTTCAGTCAACGCTGATTGACGTGGTTGTGTTTGATGTGTCAATAACGTCCAAATGAAAGTTTTCGCCTTGGCCACATTCCAGCTCGGCATAGGTCAACACTATAGTAGTGGACGTGGGTTGCACGTACACGCCCGCAGATTTAATTTGAGGGATTGGCATTATTCTTTCGATAATAGGAATAACGGAAACAACATAGCACACGTGTTACAGTGACTTCAATCTCAACGGAACCGTTACCAGTTGAATTTACAATCGGCGTGATTGACACCGAGATAGAAGTCAGTATGGTCAAAGACTCAAAGTGAACACAGCCGTGTGTCCAGACAATACAACCCCTTGGGCGTTGAAAGCTGTTCGCACCTTCTTGCAGCATCGGTCATTGCAACATTCAACAGCTCGCTCGGGATAGGTATATTGCCCAAATTTTGGAAATCAGTAACTTATCCCGCCGTTGAAGAAACACCCCGGTTACAATTGAAAATGACATTAGACCTACTGGGCTTAGTCCAATTCTAGCTAACATGTTCGAGTCTCTAGAGCTAAACTGGTCAAACCAAGAAAAAAGACGGCAATCATTTTGGAGGTATGACATGGACTGATACAACTGGCGTTCATGTTGGAATTAACCATGATATATTAATAAAGAAACTGAGTGCAATGGGAGTACGCGCGCTAGTCCGAGGAATTGCAGCGTGTCTACTAGACTGTGAACACAGAGTAAAAACTGACGACCCTTCGTTAAGACTAATATGGGTGTTGGCCAAAGAACTTTGTCAGGACGAATTCACATTTTTGTTCATATTACTGATACGAAAACATATTGTTCAATATTTAAATATGTTGACGACAGCACTATATTTGAGGTATGCAATCGGAGTATGTCAACTGTCACCGTAGGCATCTATTAAATTGTGAACGAATGGTGTGTCAGTGTTCACGTTAAAACCAATGCAGGCGGCTACTAAATGGTGGACGAATGGCGTATGTCAATGCTCACATTACGGACAAAGTATGAATGAATGGTGTAAAAGTAATATAAATACCAATAATAATATATTTTATACAATTAAACAACTCAATTAATTAATTCGTGATAATAGGTACTTACATTATACAAACTGCAAGTGTGTGTGTGTGTGTGTGTGTGTGTGTGTGTGTGTGTGTGTGTGTGTGTGTGTGTGTGTGTGTGTGTGTGTGTGCGTGTGTTTGTATATATCAAAGATGTTTAAAAAATGCATACACTGTATTAATATAATAATAATACAATAACAATAATAATAAAATAATTAAAATGAATATATGAACAACTAATTGTTTAAAATATGAGCCACAGTACAAGGTTGAACAGTTTCGGGCAGTACAAGGTTGAGAAGTGTCGGACAGTACAAGGTTGAGAAGTGTCGGACAGTACAAGGTTGAGTAGTGTCGGACAGTACGAGGTTGAGAAGTGTCGGACAGTACAAGGTTGAGAAGTGTCGGATAGTACAAGGTTGAGAAGTGTCGGACAGTACAAGGTTGAGACGTGTCGGACAGTACAAGGTTGATAAGTGTCGGACAGTACAAGGTTGAGAAGTGTCGGACAGTACAAGGTTGAGAAGTGTCGGACAGTACAAGGTTGAGAAGTGTCGGACAGTACAAGGTTGAGAAGTGTCGGGCAGTACAAGGTTGAGAATTGTCAGGCAGTACAAGGTTGAGAAGTGTCGGACAGTACAAGGTTGATAAGTGTCGGACAGTACAAGGTTGAGAAGTGTCGGACAGTACAAGGTTGAGAAGCGTCGGACAGTACAAGGTTGAGAAGTGTCGGACAGTACAAGGTTGAGAAGTGTCGGACAGTACAAGGTTGAGAAGTGTCGGACAGTACAACGTTGAGAAGTGTCGGACAGTACAAGGTTGAGAAGTGTCGGACAGTACAAGGTTGAGAAGTGTCGGACAGTACAAGGTTGAGAAGTGTCGGACAGTACACGGTTGAGAAGTGTCGGACAGTACAAGGTTGAGAAGTGTCGGGCAGTACAAGGTTGAGAAGTGTCGGACAGTATAAGGTTGAGAAGTGTCGGACAGTACAAGGTTGAGAAGTGTTGGACAGTACAAGGTGGAGAAGTGTCGGACAGTACAAGGTTGAGAAGTGTCGGACAGTACAACGTTGAGAAGTGTCGGGCAGTACAAGGTTGAGAAGTGTCGGACAGTTCAAGGTTGAGAAGTGTCGGACAGTACAAGGTTGAGGAGTGTCGGGCAGTACAAGGTTGAGAAGTGTCGGGCAGTACAAGATTGAGAAGTGTCGGACAGTACAACGTTGAGAAGTGTCGGGCAGTACAAGGTTGAGAAGTGTTGGGCAGTACAAGGTTGAGAAGTGTTGGGCAGTACAAGGTTGAGAAGTGTCGGACAGTACAACGTTGAGAAGTGTCGGGCAGTACAAGGTTGAGAAGTGTTGGGCAGTACAAGGTTGAGAAGTGTTGGGCAGTACAAGGTTGAGAAGTGTCGGACAGTACAAGGTTGAGAAGTGTCGGACAGTACAAGGTTGAGAAGTGCCGAAATACAAGGAGATGCGAGTCCATGAATGCATTTGAAAGTGAGAAGCAAAATTTAAAACTAATGTGTCTCTTCACGGGAAGCCAGTGCAGCGCCGAGACTGTGGGCGTGACATGGTCTCGTTTAGAGCGGATCATAATAACGCGAACACAGACATTGTGCACTCATTGTAATTGACCAACTGTAGTCGCCGGTAATCCATTAGGGAGGTTATAGCAGCAGGCGTGCACAACGTGTCTCGAGTGTTCTTGACGTAGACAGCGACGTGTGCGTCCAAAACTACTGAGGTGGTAATACGCTATTCCATGTATATTTGCTACGAGTTGCACGAGGGACATATTGCGGTCGAATGTCACCCCCAGTTTTCTGGCGTGTGATTTTGGTGACACTTGCTTACATATTCAGGAAGAGCGTGACGGTGTGCTTACTTCGGATGGATTATAACGATCTGCGTTTTATCATAATTGAATTCCAACATTTCGTTTTGATGCACTGGTGGATACTGGCGACACAGAATTTAATTTTCTGTATGGCCGTCTCATGTGAGTTGCTTTCATTCATGCATGATTGCATTCATTGGTAGAGTTAGGTGTCGTTGGCATATAGATGGTTTTCATGGTGCTTAATTAGCGACGCGACAGAGGTCATGTATATAGTGAACAGAAGTGGTCCAAGAAAAGACCTCTATTTGACACCCAGGTCAGTTTGTCAGATTCGGACCGTTCACCGCCAATCAACACCGTGTATTGTTTGTATTGTTAGTATGCAGCGAACCACCGGTACAGATTATGATCGTTGACGCCGATGGGTCTACTTAGCGTATTAAAAATAATGGCATGGTCAATGGTATCAAACGCTGCGCTCAGATCAATTACCTAGAAGTACAATCACACCTTTGCAATCACACATGCACGGATGTGTGCGTGTGCGTGCGTGCGTGCGTGCGTGCGTGCGTGCGTGCGTGTGTGTGTGTGTGTGTGCGTGCGTGTGTGTGGTGTTATAGAAGGCACTGATCTCGTTGTTCCTGGTGTCATTACGTTCCGTACATAGTTATAGTCGTAGAACCTTCAAACGTTGTCAAACTTAAGAACTGTCTATATATATATAACTACATTACTGAATCAACGAAGAAAGGTTAGATGTGTGACAATATCCCAAGATTACATAGACAAAGTGTACTCCAATTGTTATTGTCGTACAACAAGTTTGGCATACATACAATACATACATTATTTCTAAATAACACATCCACATGTATATATATATATATATATATATATATATATATATATATATATATATATATATATATATATATATATATATATATATATATATATATATATATACACTTTATGTCATTGAAGAAAAGGAGCAGTACTTTGCTATTGTGTTTTTATTTCAATGAATATGTATGAAGTACACATGTATAGTGCAAGTCATGTGTCATAGTACTTTAACTTAACAAAATTGTAACGAACATTTATTGAATGACAGTTGAAGCATAACGCCGTTTGTAGATTGTCACGGACACCTGGCATAGTAATGTTCTTGGTTACATGTCAGTTCTTTTTAGTCTTCACCTGTTATTAATATAAGACATATCCGCGGTGACCGTATATGTAACGTGTGTTAACAAGTGCTGGACATGTGGAATGTGGCGTAACGAAGTAACGGGACACTGGCAGTTGATGCGTATCTGCGCCACCTGGTTTATTAGTTCCGTAGGTGCCCCGTTGTGACGTATTTGTGCACCCCGCATAGACGGGTCGACTACGTAATAATGCGCAGTTACGTACACCACACATCACCAACACACAAACAGTCACGCAGAATCGCGGCATGCCTGGAAACGCCGGAAATTGACGCACGTTAGAACGTCTGACTCGAATCCTCATGTCAAACCCAGTCTGCTCAGGTAAGTTCGTCATAATTGGTCTACTTAATATGTTGATTGGGTTAATAGAATATGTTGGTACATCCTGGGAATCTTTGGGATATAAATTAGATAAAAACGATTAAGAAATACAGGCGCTCTTGGTTCTCGTCCATATCCGCGTCGCGATAGCATCGGGAAGAGTCGAGATGCTGGCGCTGGCGCTGGCTCTAACCATGTAGCACGCACGTCAGGATCTGCCTCGAGGCAGCGCAAGCTGTCTTGAGACACTTTGCTCTTTGCTCTTTGTAGGATCTGGTTAGATCGTAACGTGGTTATGAATAACCCACTAGAAACATTCTTCAAACTGCCATAAGATCAGAAGATTCGACCCGCCAACGAAAGCCGCGACTGCACATACCGTGCAGTCGGAATTAAATGAGACAGACACGTGTGGAATACATCGTTCTATATTTTAATGTCACACGTATCACTAAGAGTAGGTTAACATTAAATGCTGATAAGACAATCAACATATACACATAAACAAAATGATGACATCCCGTTGATTTCTTCTTCATCGTCTTCTTCTTCCGAAAATGACGTCATCTCATCATGTCGACGGTTACAATGTAAGCGCGACGCAAGTAATAAAACCGAAATGGTAAATAAACGTATAGTGGAGACATTAATGTAGATGAAATGAAAATTTATAGTTCGGTTTTGTATAAGATAAAACAACAGCGAGTTAAGGACAGGAGCAGTAAATTAAATATCACAGTCCAGACGATTCACTTCTGCGAACTTTCACGTACACACGTGCTCGATTATATAAATAGACACAACAGCAGACATGCGCCGTGCACTCGTTAAAAGTTTCGTCCTGTCTCGCACACAGCTGTAGAGACTGTTGACGGACTTTCTGACGTCATTACACCTGACGTCATTGCACGCGTCAATTGCGAAAGTGATATGTGGTCGAACGCATGAGCAAATATACATAACGATTGTTCTTTCTGTGCATGTATTTTTAGACAGTTCAAACTGAGAGTTTAACTCAGAATGCCACACCGGTTAAACACAATTATAAATAGTTATCGTTCGTAGGCGATCTCCGGGTGGATATCCACGATATCCACCGTAATCGTGGTGATCAAAGGTGCTTAAATTGAAGCTTAGAATCTGCAGAAATGTCGGTGCGTTTCCATGGCTGCACATCCCAGTGAGGCAACTCCCTTCGTGAAACCTACAAGTAAAGTATTCAATGTGAAACTAGTAGTACTTTCGTTTTTGCCCTACTTATATTTCAGCAATTTTTTTCCGAATCTCTAAAACCTCCAAATGCTTCGATACATTTGAAGTTCACCAAGGTTTGTCTCCCCCCCCCCCCCCCCCCACCAGCTAATGGAAAAGATCAAATAAGCTGTCAACTGATGTGACCAAAACAGTTGTAAGCCTCTATGTGACAGACACGATGTTCCCCGACGTGTTAATTTATTCTATCGTGTTGTTGAGCTATGATTAGTGTGAGACATTTCTCTATCGGCGTCACATTTCTGTGCGTACCAGTGAAAATGCCAGAAGGTGACTCGCATTTTAAGTTCCTAACTGAAGCCATCGGGATTGTTCACTGATCTGTTATAGGGGTAATTTTAAAGTGTATATGCATTTGATGTGTATTGTATCAAAACGTGATACTTTCGCATAATTACTTTCTCTGTTACTTTTGTCTTGTAAATCTACGCATAACTTGGGTGTTATCTCCGCAACACCCCGATACATAACTGTGTTTATGTGAATCACTTTGAGCGTGCAGCTGTCACGTGGGTGCTTAATTATGCAGCCCAATTGTAATAGATATTCATACACGCGCTGTGAACCATACGATGAAAGCTGACTTTAAACATAGTAAACTTGTTGGATAACACCGAAGTCTGGCAACTGAACTGAATATTCACGACCTTGCCTTATAAGGATAGCAAAGGCGGAGCCCAAACTAGAAACTCCGCGTATGCGAGTTGTTTTTCCGATATGTTGTCAGGGTTATAATAGCTTTAGCGTTATAATAATAGCTTTATTGTTGCATACTGTCATGTACAGATAATAATCAGCAACAGAAAAGTAATAATTACATGTTTAAGTACATTTTACAATGTAACAATTGGACTTAAGTAATAGTGCTTATTTTCCTTATTCACTTATTTTAACAATTACGAAACAATTATAATTCATGAACATAAAACAAACACCTCTACAGCAACATTCTAATAGTGCAACTAGTTAATTAAAATAGTGAAATAGTGAATTACAAGTGTACCACAAAATTAAATACACCTATGCACGTGTGTAACTAGTAAAATTGTTGAATTGTATTTAAATAAATGTTTAATAAAATTATAGAAAAGCAACATTTAATAACAATACATACAGAACAGAAACAACATATTACTGATTTTTCAGAAGCAGATATTTGACACTTTTTAAAGATCTGTAAAGTGGCAGAATATTGTAAACAGTTGCCTAAGATAAGGGTGTTCCATATTTTTGGTCCGACATAGGCCAAAAATAATTGTCTGCACTTTGTTCTGCAGAACGGTATTTCATATGCGAGTTTTGCCTTGTGCTATATTTATGTGTCATGTGTGACAATACAAATACAAGTGATTAATCAAACGCGTACAGAGTACAATATGTGACGGCCCCAACGGCTCACCTCTGGACGTTAGCGCAGATTCATGGTGTAGTAGTAGCACACTCATGTTGTGATGAAGTTGTGCACACGCGTGTAGTTGCTGTCGGGCTGGGCGACCACCGTGGCGATGTAGGAGCAGCCAGCCTCGGCCTTGCCTACGGTGTCGCTCACCTGGTAGACACGAAATAAAATGTTCACGATGTTTTTTTCAAGTACGGTTGACAGAAGTGCACCTTTATACCGGGTCGTGCGTAATTATAAATATTATTTTCGGGGACGTTTTTTTTTAAATTAGGCTACCACGTGTACGGTTTATTAAGCATATAGAAGCCTGCGATCCCTCAGCCAGTATACATGTTGTACGCTTCCGAAATATTGACAATTGCGAACGACCACAAATGCTCAATCTCAGTTGTAAAATATCCGCACTGACTGATCGTGTTTTGTCGCGTTATGGTCAGGATAAAAACAATTTAACTGTGCATCAACGTAAGCAGCTAAACATTGCAGGCCCACGTGCGTTTGCTGTTGTACGGGACAACACGTAGTTTTAAACCGTCCTTTCGTTTCGTGCAATGCATTTTTAAATCGTACCCTTATGCATGTTTTTTAAATGTCGATTATTATGCAAAAGTAAAATAAAAGAAATCTAACAGTAATTTTTCCAGGATTCTTTATAGTATCCCTAAATCCTAAGTCGATCCTTTGGGCTACTTCCCATCCCCAGAAGCGATCAGGAATATCTTTAATGAGGTTGCGTGTTTAAGTACATAAAACGGAACTATTCATTGCTCTACATACGGTCACCTTGGTATTACAACTACCTCGCAATTACGGTCATCTTATGATAACCCAAATTTGTTCCATGTACGGTTAAGTATAGAAAACCAGTGCCGCTGATAGGTTCGTCACGTAATCGTGCACGTTTGTCGAGTTCCAAGGGTGATATTAAAAGAGAAGTTCCGCCGTACATAAAATCACGTTCCACCATAGAGTGAGGTCGTGAGGACTGAGGCTTACCACGAGGTCGTGCTTGAGGTTGTTGAGGCCCTGCCTCGGCTCAGGGACGCCGTCGCTCGCCAGCAGGATGTTGTAGTCGGAGAACTCGGGGGCCGCCTTGTCCTTGATCACCAGCAGCATCTGTCGGGACGCACACACATGGACTCAGACCACAGTTGCATTTTCCATAGGCGACCATTATAACGTTTCCTTCATTTTCTACTAATCTCGCGGTGCTCTGTTATTGACAATTTCACATTTCCATAGATACAAGTTATGTCCAAAATTGGTGAACTTTTAATACCTCAGGCTCCCACAAACTTCATTCAAACCTTACATCAATCCATTTCTGCTTGAACCACCCACGGATTGACCCTGATTACATCACCAAGCAAAATGACAACTGTATTAATACGCAGAAATGCACCGAACGACAGCTGTCATAATTTGACAGCTCTGATGCCACGCTGCACTAAAACATTATTTATAATCACTCCACACTACATATGTGCTCACAGAAATTCAGACAACCTGCATACTGCTGTTTTTATAGGGTACTCTTTTGTTTCACGGGGAATGGCGGATGAACACTTTATTGTGGTCTTACATCACATGTATACACGTACAACGATGTGTCGTAAGAGGGTTGAAGGACGTTGAGCCGTATGTTTAAGTTGTTCTACTATTGTCGTCTAAGGAAGAGTTTTATTTGCCTTAAGTGGTACAGGTATATTTCAAGAGAACAGAGCACAGTACATTAGAAGTGGACTTAATTAATTTTGCAAAACAGCTATACACGCGCGCGCGCACACACACACACACACGCACCCACACACACGCACGCAAACACACATACACGCGCGCGCGCCCACACACATACACACACGCATACACGCACACACGCACACACACACACACGCACGCACGCACGCACGCACATACATACACATATGCACGCCAGTATAATATAAATATATACATGCATTGTATATATGCACGCAATCACATATATAACATCAGGTATTTACACCAAAATACCGCACACAGCGGTGAACGCAATAATAAAAACAGTAACAACTTCAACTTACCTCGTAGGTGCCTGCTGGTATATCGGAGGGCATATTGGCCGCGTTGTCTACCACGATGGTCTCGCCTGGCAGCCAACCCATCACGTCGTCGTCCATTTCCACCGAATACAACTGTCCACTGAAATATTACAAACCAGGACTTGTTTTAATGAATACATAAGAGGAAACAGTGTTTTTAACTTTTAAGTGGCCTGTATATAGCGTTTGTCAAAGTGTATATTATTCAGCTGTTGCTGCATTAAGCAGTTTTAAAACAAATATCTGTCTTCACATACACAACCTTGTTTTGGTCGGACGAAAAAGTTTCTTGTGTTTTCACACTTGCAATAATATTTTCCCAGTCGTACCATTTCGAAATTTCTTTAACAAATTCGTCCCTATTAAGTGAATTGTCCACTGACCTGGTTTTGTCGCGCAGCATGATGTTTAGGGTCTTCGCTTTGTAGGGTGCCGCGTAACCCACGTTCTCCAGCTCCAGACGGAAGCAGAACTTGCCTCCCTTCTCGGCGCTCACGGGCAGGACGGCCTCAACACACATTACTCTCAAATGAAAGCAGGCGCACGTGCTGTCTAACAGCCAGATTATGAACAGTTTGACTTTCTGAATAATTTGACTACTACTAACTATTGCTGTATTACTACTACTACTACGACTATTACTACTACTACTACTACTACTACTACTACTACTACTACTACTAATACTATCTATCTATCTGTCTATCTGTCTATCTGTCTATCTGTCTATCTGTCTATCTGTCTATCTGTCTATCTGTTTATCTATCTATCTATCTATCTATCTATCAATTTAAAGGTGGAATTATCGTTGCGTAAGAAAGGTAACTGGCGCAGGTAATGTGTTAACACCCCCCGAAAACCACTGCA
>OZ024858.1:23839322-23844322 GCA_964017155.1 Oasisia sp. SBJ-2009
TGTACAATAGGCCTACTATTGTTTGCATTGGAAGCATAGCCGTGATATGTGTATTAATATTTGATACATAAATATATATCAAATATAAATAAGATAAATTAAGATGGTTATTGTAGCATTAAACCTAGAGGATCATATTAAATACACTGTTACTATTACATTGTGTGTGGTTTATATATTATTAATTATACTAAAATAAATATATTGGATGTGCACTGCCCGACGAATTGCGTGCAATTAATCCGACAAGTTGTTAGCACACTGAATGTGGCTTACTTCGATTTATATATAAATATTATATAACTGTGCATCCTCTGCGCGAACATAAATAATCCCTCAGATCGTCCGATTCCCATCGCTATTATAATTAAATCTTCTGAAACTATAGCCACCTTGCGTAAAAATAAACTCATAAAACATATGTGTTTGAAATTGCTTTTCCACTATAAAGGTTCGGCAGTTGCATGCCCTAATGACGAGTTTTTTCTGTCCGCGTTTATTATTACGCCAAATGATTTTGTTTGTTGCGCCTCAGAGCTTGAATTTTTAAGGATCTCGGTGGTATAGAAGTGCTACAATAATTAGTATTAAACCTGCTAGAGTATGTACTTAGTTCTTATTTCTTAGGTGGTTTCCTCCAAACAGCCCAAACTTGGGCTAACGTAGGAGTTGTTCTTCTCTAGAATTAGTGAGTCCACTACAGGTTACACATTTACCCCCTGTGTGGGATCTTTTACTTCCCCTGGCATAGACACTAGATAGAAGGGACCACCGGCTTGTAGTGTCTCTTCCGAAAGATACAGGCAAATGTGGGGTAAACGAAATTGCCTAAGTTTCGAAAGGGCGGTAGGTGGGATTGAACCACCGTCCCCTGGATTGACAGTCCGGCGCTCTACCGCGCGACCACCGCTCCCTAAAGCTGAAGTAGTTACACACTTACGGCGGGCATTTTGTCTGTGTACATGAAGCGTATGATGAGGGTGAACTTGGCCGTGCGGGTCGCCTCCATGTCGGCGCGGATCTGGCCGAGAAACTCGTCCGTCAGGTTGGTGGTGACGAACGTGTCGAGGATGTAGGATCGCCACATCGACGTCAGACCCTGGGACTCCCTGTACCACTCGCACTCATCCACCTGACCGGTACAGAGGACACTCACACGCCGTCACACACATCTACACATGCGTCGTTGGATTTATACGTAATTGCAAAGTAGAGGGAATAATAAGAGAGAGAGAAATGTCGTGAATACACAAGCTTCACTGTCCACTGTGTCATGTGTGTGTGTGTGTGTGTGTGTGTGTGTGTGTGTGTGTGTGTGTGTGTGTGTGTGTGTGTGTGTGTGTGTGTGCGCGCGCGTTCGTGTGTGTGCGTGTGTGTGTGAGTGTGTGTGTGTGTGTGGTGTGGTGTGTTTGTGTGTGAGGGAAGGGAGGTGCGTGTATCTGCCTGCGCGTGTATCTGCGTGCGTGTGTGTCATACTAAAGATCGTTAATGCAACACGAATTAAACAACTGACAACTGTCGTAAAGTTCGAAATCACCGGATCACCTCATAATAACCACGAATGATAATATGACATACATGCATTTATGCACTATAACAATTCATGAAAAGTATCATGACAAATATTCCTGTTTACATGTATCAAAGGTCATGGGTCAACCACCCCGCCCTCTACTAGGGTCTAAGTACGTACGGTGATTGCTACCCAAGCCGACGCTCTTCCTTCGAAGATGGCGGTGAAACCTCTATTTGGATTCTCCAAATACTGACTCGACTCGTTGTAAGTGACTTTTTCATATCTACAACAATGCATTATAGTGTATAGCAAGACACAATAACGCAATACAAAAACTTCTACATCGCCCAAATCCTCACGAATCAGATCCCAGCACACCACGCAACAATCACAAGGTTTAGTCGTGAACAGATACGAGCAAGAATCATCCTTAGAGTAGAGGGGCCGATGAAAGCTTAGGGCAGGAATGCAATTTAAAATACATAAGTTTTGAGTTATTTTAAGGTAGATTGCTGACTATTTATGGTGAACTAGAAGACGATGCAATTGAAGATTTGTCGACAGATCAGCGTCGTTATCAGTCTCATAGAATGGTGCCGTTGAAGACGACAAATGGGATGCATCTAGAGATGTTGGTCGTCCTAACGGGAGGGTTGTTAAGCGCGAATACTTTAGTCAGACACAGCGAGGTACAGTGGGAGGTTTATGGTAGATATACATTTCTCATGCAACTAGGGTCTGCTGTTATGGTTTCAGGTGCCGTGGGGGTGTTTCACTCTGTGTAAGGGAAACATTTGGAGCATTTCGGTTAAATTTAACCGTGATGAGAGTTATCACAAACCGTCACACGGCAACATCCCGCCATGTCTTCAGACGGCATGGCCCGACCGCAGAGTGACGCTGATGAAGGTCTGAGGACCATTCCACTAAGACAAGGAGGTCTTAAGGAAAATTTATCATTACACAACATCCTTTGTTAAATTTAATAATTTTGTTTCAAATCGCATGCCTTGCCATATTACCGGGGACACTTTTTCTGTCACACACCAGTGACAATGTCCCGATGGCGTGTCGTAGTGGCGACAGCTTCATGTATTCCAGAACACAATAAAGGATTAAAATGTATCTTTAAAATATAAAATCGCGTATAAGAGTTCTTAAGAACGTGAAATGGTCCTCCGGCTCCCAGAATAATAATTTCGAACCGACGGAAGTGAAACAACATCGTACATTGACATGACACAACATAATTCACAATGACACACTAGGTGATACGTTGAATGGGAGCGACTTACCCGTCAGGCACGGTGGCTAGGTCTGAGCACGTGGTACACGCTGCAACATAGACTGAATGATACATCATCACACCGTTGTGTGGGTTTGCATGTATGCATGTTCTGTGGGCGCGCGCGCGCGCGCGTGCGTGCGTGCGTGTGTGTGTGCGTGCGTGCGTGCGTGCGTGTGTGTGTGTGAGTGTGTGTGTGTGCGTGCGTGCGTGCGTGCCTGCCTGCCTGTGTGTGCGTGTGCGTGTGCGCGTGTGTGTGCGTGCGTGGGTGTGTTTATTTGCGTGCGTGCATGTGTGTGTGCATAAAGAAAAAGAGAGAGGGGGATGGGACAGAGAGAGAGAGAGAGAGAGAGAGAGAGAGAGAGAGAGAGAGAGAGAGAGAGAGAGAGAGAGCGAGAGAGAGCGAGAGAGAGCGAGAGAAAGAGAGCGAGAGAGAGAGAGAGAGAGAGAGGAAGAGTGGTGTGGAGGGAGGGTAGAGATAGAGAGAAGGGAGCGAAGATCGAAGGGACGGAGGAAGGGAGACACAAAGGAGAGAGGGAGCGATGGAGTGAAAAGAGGGCAGGAAGGCGTGAAATGAAGGAAGGGAGAGAGAGGGGGGATGGATGGAGGGAGAGAGGGAGGAGGCAGGGAAGAAGAGGGAGAAACATTCCGATCATGTGAACACGTGGTGCGTGTGTGTGCGTGTCTGTGTTGTATGTGTGTGACAATATTATATTATTTAATTGTTTCAATTTTTTTTAAAGGAAACAACGTTTTCAAATTATCAATGCAAAATGAATCTCTTGGTGATAATTACAGCACAATTCCGTATGAATATTCTACTGTAATACTTCTGCCGGTGACCTTGACCATATATAGACGCGACGCAATAGAATTACTGTTTATTAGGATTACCTGAAATAGCCGGGTTTCCTTACGACACTATACGACCAAATAACCGTATGTGATTGATGTCAGTTTGTTTTACAGGGTGACCCAAAAAAAACAGAACCCATAAAAATGTTCATTAATCCTACATAGGTCAATCAAATTTCTTCAAATTTTGTCTATTCAAACGTCAGTCTATGGATGATGTGTCCACAAAGTTTTAGCCACCTGAGTCAGTTTGCATAGTTTTTATGTTCTTTTCAAAAAAATTTGCTCCAAATGTTGTCCTCGGCGTTGAATGCACACTTGCACACGTCGCACATAATTGTCAATGACTCTCACACATTTCTCCTTGGGGATTTGCCTGATCTTTCCTGTGATTGCTGCCTTCAGTTCACCTGTTGTTTGAGGATTGTTCTCATACACATTGTCCTTGAGATACCCCCACAGATAAAAATCTAGGGGGTTCAAGTCTGGTGAATGCGCTGCCCACTCAACATCACACCTCCTGCTGATCAGTCTGTCATCAAATCGCTCTCTAAGCCAGGCTAGGAAGACATTTGATGTGTTGGGGGTGGCCCCGTCTTGCTGGAACTACTGTTGATCTCGATCCATTCCTCTGCGTCGTCCCAATGATGCCCAAACCTTCCTCAGTACTGCCACATAGCACTCCATGTTCACCATTTGAGGTTGCTCATTTTCATCCTCAAACCAAAATGGGCCGATGATGCCATGTTTGGAAATGGCTACCCATGCTGTGCACTTTTTTGAGTGTAACGGCCTCTGTAAGACATCCTACCCTACACAATAGGTGAATTGAAGGCAGCAATCACAGGAAGGATCAGGCAAATCCCCAAGGAGGAATGTGTGAAAGTCATTGACAATTTTGCGCGACGTGTGCAAATGTGCCTTCAACGCCGAGGACAACATTTGGAGCAAATTTTTATTTTTTTGAAAAGAACATAACAACTATGCAAACTGACTCAGGTGGCTAAAACTTTGTGGACAGATCATCCATAGACTGAAGTTTGAATAGACCAAATTTGAAGAAATTTGATTGACCTATGTAGGATTAATGAACATTTTTATGGGTTCTGTTTTTTTTGGGTCACCCTGTACTATGCGTGAAATAAACGTTGTTTTTATTATTAGTCGTTAGTCGTAATGGCATATTAGTATTAACCGATTTTTAATAGTACGATTTTAGTAAAAACTATTATACAACTAAAATGGTTTAAAATGTACATGTTTTCCAAGTAATCATACCACCACAACAAATTGTGTTGAAATAAACTGCTGTATAATGTCAGGTCTTGTACCCGATTTAACTGT
>OZ024858.1:23849322-23869322 GCA_964017155.1 Oasisia sp. SBJ-2009
ACATACACACACACACACACACACACACACACACACACACACACACACACATGCACGCACACACAGACGCGCGCGCGCGTAACACGCATAAACACGTACGTACGTGCGCACCTATGTGCTTGCACACATTACATAAACACACGCACACACAGATGCGCACACGCAAACAAACACACATGCGCACTTACATGCTCGCACACTCGCCCACACACCATACTGAAGTTTGTAATTCCTGCAGTGTTGCCATTTAGTAACAAATGGCTTACTGATAAGTGGTTTTACCTTGACCGTGGCCTTAACTAGGCTTGTGTCGTGACCAAGTGCTCGATCACTGGACCGTGAAATTGCGTACGATCCAATTAACCACAAACCATTGTGGGTCGGTCTTACGAATACAACTGAGACAATGGGAATAAACTAAACTCGTCACATAAAGACACGGCTATCACTTAACACTCACACGTGTCCGATTAAGTGTTTACAAGATTATTATTGTTATACAAGTGTTGTTGCTGGTTTGTGTCTGTGAATGGTGTATTTAATTATAATCATGAATTAATCATCGAGACGCTTTTGTTTGGCTTAGAATATTATACCCGTAGTCATAGCAGCAGGCGCCGCCGCTTACACAGGTTCACACGCAAACACACGTGTTTGTGATTTTGACAGAGCATTGATGGAAGGAGATGAAAAAACATAATGCACAAATATAATATAAGGAACGAAAATAAGGCGGAATCCTCAGTGAATTGAACGGTTATGAAAAACAAAATAAAAATAAATGTGTTCCCTATGGTCCACATGTGTAATGGATGAGTAATTTAAGAAATGCTTGAAATCGGTGTTAAATACAGAAATGTATAAGGTTGCTTAAGTCATCAGAATAAAAATAAGGGGGCGCGATAGTACATTCGCTCGGCATCCCAGCGGCCCGGATTCAACATCCGGACAGATATTTTATGAATATCAAATACCAATGATTACCTCCATTCTGGCAAGCTCCAAAAGGCATTCTTTGTACACAATGCAGAATGGTTTGCCAGTGACGTCTTCCGCTCTTGTCATCAGTGTCATGTCTTCATCGTCTGTACTCATCAGTCACAATTTCTTCAATGTCATGCACAAAAGTTCACATATAGTAACAGGCTGCAGAGTGGCAACGTCTTTGCGACATCTGAAATAAAACATAACCAAACCAGTGAGCATTACTGTAAACACCTCAAAATGGACATTTAATCATCAACACTGGCCCAAGAGGTCCTCAGGTCCTTTGGACTATACAGCCCTGAATAGTTAATTTGTAATATTGAATGAAATATATTTTTGTTAATCTTAATCACTGCTGAGTTTTTCACCACAAAACACAGCAAATTGTGTTTGTTAACTTGCACAGGACCATAACATGTCATTAGTGGTTTTAGGCAAAATAATATTACAATAAACTTACTAAAATCAGTTAATTTTAATGCCATGAAGACTAAGTGAGCTGAAAACCTGCTTAGTGTTCCTCACAACTGCACTGCAGGCATACTACTGAAACTTCATCATGACGAAATGTACCAGTCTGTGAGACTAACAGTTTTTCTTTAATATTGGTCATAAACAAAGGTTGCTAGTATTAGCGCAGTGGTTCAGGGGTAGAGCATCAGACTCTAAAATAAGAGGACCCGGGTTCAAATTTTGTGCTGCCATGTGAAACCTTGGGCAAGTTTTTTTCACACTGCATTGCTCCATTTCACCCAGCTGTATGAATGAGTACCTGGCTATAAACAGTGATGACTATTTGTGTACAAGCAGTCTTCGCAAAATTGCTACATGGCTGAATGCTTCCCAGAGAAGCCGAGATGGTCTTCGATTGAACTACCAGGGAGTAAAGTGTAAAAAGCGCTTTGAGCAATCCTTACCTTTACCTTTAAATCATGACAAAAGTTACAATTTTGTGTCATAGTATATCACGAGCAATTTATTTTAAAAATTGTGGCACCCAGGCGTATGCCATTTTTGTTGTGAAGGAAGCTCGGAAGGATATTGAGACTTATTTTACTAGTTATTTGAGTTATAGGAATGAGCTTACACATAGAAAAGGTTTTGTGACAATACAAGCTACGCCTCATCGAAATGTTTGGGTCGGAAGTTGGTCATATTTTAAGAAATATAATAACATACCATCTTTGCATATACATGTATAGATTCATAATTAAGGCAACCAGACCTGCCATATTCCTCCGATTTGCACATTTATATACCAAATATGTACAATTTATCAATTTATGTCTAAGGTATGTGTATTCTGCTCACAATCAGGGTCTGAAAACCCTATCGCGAGTGATATTTTGAATAAATCTTAATCATGATTTGTATCACCTAGCTGTACATTAACCGTACACTGTATTTATATTCTAATTGTAGTTATGTAATCTCTATATTATATAGATCAACTCACCACAATTTCACTGACACAGGCTCAAGATTGCAGAATATATTGACTAGTGAATTAAATGTAAATACAATTATTTATTTTTAACAACCTGTCAAATGTCAAAGTGCCATAACTTGAAACCTATTTAAGCTACAACGTTCAAATTTTTGATTCTTGCTAATCTTACCAAATGCAAAACTGGAAAGGCTCTTCTCATACTGTATTAGTACTATTCAAAAATAATCTAAGACTAAGTCCAAGACGTCGATGACAGCAACCAATTTATGGAATTTTATTTGCGTTCACTCGGAATGACCCTAAATGGCCTAATACCGTCGACTAATTTAATAGCAAAACAATTTTGTCAGCTGGCACACGCAATATTAAAACAATGTGAAATGGTTGAAGCCGAGTAATTTATAGAGTACTAACCTGTCGTACATGTCATTTGATTCCACAACTTGCACAAGTCTATATTGACTATAACTTTTTCCAAATACACGTGTGCGCACGGCCGCTGTTTCTGTCTTTCTGCGGCTCTTTGTGCACTTCCCTGTTTCCTTGCCGATTCGGTCGCAAACATACGCGGGCGTCCCATCGTTGAACAAAAAACAGCAAAAGAACGGGAATATTGCGACTCTATAAATTATAGTAAACAGTCTATCGAAGGACTGACAGCATGGACGGGTCAAAGGTCGATCTCACTGCTCGTTTTCGCTCACGCGAGATTTTCAAGCTACAGTCTTTTCCGGATGTCACGGTAACACAGGGTGTCCGGTTCGAGTTTCGGCTATGATAGCAAATACTCTTTTTCTGAGTTTTCTGTTTATTTAAAAAAAAACGAAGCCACACATTTGCACAAACGAGTTAGCATGTCACAGGGGATACTTCGTAGGTTTGCTTTTTCGTGAAATTAGTCTGAAACGCGAGGAGCAAAAACAATCGAACTGATTGTACATTTTTAAACAAAGTGGCTCTTAACATTGGGGACTCGGAAGTCCCGTCTCAATTTGGGACGCAAAACAACCACTGAGGACGACAAGCACCCTGGCAGTGACCACCCTCAGTGTCAGTATGAATGGGTCGGCTTGGCTAAATGTTCTGAAAAAGACTGATTGTTGAATGAAACTTCGAAAGATCATAATATTCTAATCACAATATACAGACTAGTCAATTAATATAAAGTTGTACAGTGCTGGAAACAACTAGGTAACTATTATTTTGTTGTTAATACATCTGATAAATTGCACAAAAGTCCAACCGACACTTTGTGAAATGTTGATAACTACCAAAGACTCAACATGGCTCAACTTAACCGTGGACGGTTTGTTTCTCATGCGATGTTTTCAGCCGTTGTCACTCATAAAATATACGTGGAAAAAGATACATAAGATAGATACTGGTACTCTTGCAAGCTTCATCTACGGCAGACGTGTTACCGACGGAAAAAATGACAAAAACCTAAGATGATATTATGTAGATCTGTTGATTGCAAATCTATGGACTCGTATATATGCCCCTTGCTGTATTCTAAACATAAATTCGTTCCCATGATAATTTTAGTTTCTGCGGTCGCCAAGTATGGCGTGGCATGACGCAGATGATCCACAGTGTCGCCACCTGGTGAATGACTGTCAACCCACATAGAAAAGTGATTACATTCAAAACGACTATCTTCGTGGTTTGTTTTTAAGCACGTCGCCCATCGTGGAACAACAAAACCCGTGGTTGAAGTAAATCATTAATAATTCACTCACGTAGGAAAAAAGCCCCCAAGCAAAACAGAACGCAGCTAAATAACCATAAATTACTATCGTTACGATATTTCTGAAATACATTCGTCAGAAGCGAGTACATTCGTCACCAATTTACACCTAACGAACATGCAATATCATATTTGAAATTGGACTTGACATTAATAAATGCGTTACACAAATGTATATTTGCTACGTAGTCCTACATTAGAATATTTGCTGCAGCTGAACCTGCATTCCATTGGTCGACATTCGTAAAATAACTGTAACAACACTCTCAGGCTGGCGTGATTGCTTCGTTATTAATTAAGTAGACAGCATAAGCAATACAAGACAGTCGCCGGGGTTGTGTACCTATATATAGAAAGAAAAAAGTGACATGCCAGAGTTAATTAAAATTTCTCGCTACAAAATGTAGTTACTAGTTACACGCGATCAAATTTGACCTTTAACGAGATTCGCATTTCTCAATTTAATAAGCAGTAGGGGAGACCGGGGCTAGTTGTAACAAAAACAACACATTTCAAGATTGCGGACGGGTTTCTTAACCGATCGAAACTGTTTTATGCCAAAGAGTCCACACATATCTCCCGCAGATAATCAAGGCATACTTAATTGCCTGGAGTATTACACGTTTGTAGTATAATGAGTTATATGAGGTGTGCTAAAATGTTACAAGTTACCCCGGTACGGGGTAACTTGTAACACTTTAGGACACATTTTAGGATTGACGGTGAGTTTCTTAACCGGTCGAAACTTTTGTTATGCCGATGGGTCCCCACATATCTCCCGCAGATAATTGGTGCATAATTAAATGCATGGCTTATTACATATGTGTGGCATAATTAGTTACATAAGGTGTCTTAAAGTGTTACAAGTTACCCCGGTACGGTAGTGCCTCTATTATTTTAAAATGGCATAATTTTATGCCGTGTCGACAGATTCACGCGATATTACACACGACATGCTCAAATCTATTGATGAACATGCTCTCGTCTTGCAGAATAATTTGCGTTAGCAGATTTGTCCACAAGCCCTCTGTTACAACTTACCCGTGTTAAAACTAGCCCCGGTCTCCCCTACGCTTCAAAGTTAACTGTTGCGACTATGGATTTGCAAAGGCGCGAAAGATGACCAGTGCAAGCCTCACAAATCGTGACATCGCGGTATGTCTTCTTTTCACCGTCTTGTTTCATGTTCGCATGTAGGTTTGAGATGTAGTGCATGTAATTTGTTTGAGGGATTCTTTTTATTCACCTGCGATTGCAGGTTACAAAACAAACTCGAAAAGCTTCATTGAAATTTATAGTAATACCCCCTTGAGTCGAGACCTCTTACTGCACCTCCCCAGGACTACGATGAGCTTTCATAAGCACCTCTTGATAGTCCAAATGCGTGCCGAGACCTTAAGTTCGGAAGAAAAAGAAAGAAAACGGAACTCTTTCTCCGAGCATAATCATTGCCTGCGCTCGCTGGTGCGTAAGAATCGAACCAATGCTTACCTCATTTGTCCGTGGTAGTGGAGTCGCTTAAAGATACTCAATCCACTCATTCCCGTAAAAATCGTTTGCTCCTAGCGATTATTAGTCATTTCACAAAAAGCGGATGTATCAAATACTCCTTAATGATTGCTTAGTTGGTTTATGCATGCATGTTACTTCTTTTTTCTGAAATAAATTAAATAAATAGGAACTATTTCGATTTTCGTTTCGATCGAACCCGGTCGAAACTCTATACGAAACGTAACTATGGAAATGGAGCTTTGAGCGGCATACGCTTTAGTCTTCACGCGAACGAGGCTTGGGCGAGATTGACGGCTTCACCCTGTCGAGTTGTTTACGTTTAGAAACGGCGATCGAGTGTAGGCACGAATTATTTTTATATGCCATCAACACGGCAAATTAAGCAGACAAAGACAGCATCGACGCATGATTGGGAAAGAATATGCAACTAAGCAGTGAACAGAATGACTTCGCCTTCAGAACAGTGAAAGTGCCCTTTGCAAGCTACGGGCACCGTAGGCCGGCGGCGAGGGACAGCGTCAGCGAACTGTCACTGACTACAATCCAGACACAGTCCACATGCAGCGTTCGCACAGATGTTCTTCCAAATAGGTTAGTAATTACGAATTGCTCAGCTATAATCACGTATATATTTAGGCGTATGAGTATATACGTCATTGATATTTCTGTTGTTTTTATTAAATTTATGTTATTGTTTACCTTCAACCTTGGCGCTTATTCAGCCAATGGCAATGACAGCTAGGCCCATGGTACGACAAAATAGCAAGCCAAGGTTGAAGGTATATGGCTATGCTATGCCTATGAGTATGACTACACCAGGCATAGACTATGGCCTATATGACTATGACATGTCAGTGATTTATTATAATACTGTAACTATGTAATGTTTATGTCACATATGGTAGTCCTAAGGCTAAGATTAATTAACTAGGCTTAATTAGCCTAATAGTAGCTAGGCATAATGTACATGCACCATAACTATAAGTGATCCGTAACAGTTATACTTAGGCCTGCGTTATACATATTCATAATGACAATATTTAATACATTTATAATAATAATAATTTAATACACTAAGCAAAATTGTATGATCATTTGATACATAAAAATAGGTATATACATATTATTTTAATTTATTAGTAACATTAATGTAATAAAATAACAAGATACAGGGTGTATTACTTGCATTTGGAAGCCTGGGAGGTGATCATTCATAACATTGCAAGTTTTTCAAGTACATTAAAATTTAAATGTGTCACATTTTCAGAACTCGAGGTGTCATCACCATAGGGCATGCAGAAAAGCTCTTCATCTCAGGTAAATGAGTGTTGTAATATACATTAATTTACTCTCAAAAAAAAACTTTTATAAAAATTGTACAGATGTATGTCATTTGTGAATCCAATGGTCCTGGGGTCCTGTGGATGTGCCTCCTACACTGTAGGAATTTGGTATTCCTAGGAACGTTTTATAATAGGTCAATGCTAATGTGCCTCAATATTGTTTGAAATATGACCCAGTTTAAGTTATAATAATAAGTTGTGGCATTTTCCGATATCACTACTCCAGATGAGACAGTGGAAAATGAAGCTATGCGGTATCAACAAAAATGTAGACCTCACAATTTGGTTCAAAGGCCAGGAGGTTTTTGTGCCCTCAAGACGATTTCTGAATCTGCCCCTCTATGTGATATTTTATTTGTCTGTATTAATGGGTGGGTGTACTTGTTAAATTGTATATAAGTAAAGACATCATAAAGTAAAAACATTTTATCAAAACTATTTCATGAAATTAACTACAAATTAATGGCAAGCACAATATAAGTATAACTACAGGTACAATCACTGCACTTGATATATTTATTTATTTCATCAGATAACAAGCAAAGCAACAATAAAAAAATTAGGACAAAGTTGAAAACGTGTTCTAAAGGTAAATGTAAAAAAAACAGTTACTTTTATAAATATTCGTTTCATCGAGCATCCAGCACATGGTATATCAAATACTAATTAGTTCAAAAACATTAATCCCATTCAAATTATGCCTTTCACAGAGAAGACATTAGCTTTAGCAAACTTGTGCTTAGTGATACATGTCATGGGAAAGTTGTTCAATATTGTGAAAGAATTGTCATAGAAAACATATTTCTGGAAATTTACTACAATTTACTGCAATTGCTATATGTTACTCAATTCTATGAAGAGTACTGGCTAGAGATAGTGGTGAATACTTTTCTTTTGTACAATTAGTATTTTCACATATTAATTTCAGTGTGGCAGAATGTTTCCCACATTAGTAGACATGTTCAATATAACAGGTCTGAGTAATGTATATATAACATGTGGGCATGCAAATTTTATAACATGAATAAAACAATTATATTACCCAGAGATGGAGTAATCATACTCGTGTACTCGTACTCATGTACTCGTATTTGAGTAAGAGTACTTTTTGAGTACGAGTACTTGAGTATGAAGGCAAGTAATCGTACTCAAGTACATTACCAGTGTAATCGTACTCATGATTACTTCTCACGATTACATATTTTTCATATGAACAGTTGCAAACAAATATATTAGACAGATAAAAATAGCAATATTAGAAGTAATCTAATAAATGTAATAATAATCAAGGTATTCATTTTCTATTACTGTTGAGCATTTCAGTTAAATAAATATTCAGTCAGATTTCCCTAATTAATGCCTTCTCTTCCCAGAGAAGCCACATCTCCTCACCCTCCTGCTTACTACAAAGTACAAGTTATATTGTGACAATCCCAGGGAAGCACTGCATGAGATAAGCATCCCCTAACATCTTGTTTTGTAATTTTAGAAGCCATGCCACAGCCCCACTTGTACTGTTTGCTCTTTCAGTATGGTGTGAATGACTGGGCAGTTAGCTGCTAAATCTCTGTCCATTATGTTTAAGTAAGTGTAAAGTGTAAACCTGTCTAAGTGTAAACTATTCTGTTTGTCTCATCTGATATATGACATATTTGAATTGGATATTATTGCTAATATGATCCCTGGGATTTGAAATGTTGCTATTGTATAATTTATATTTGATCATGTATATTTGACATTTAAAAGGGGACATTTGAAATTCTTAAATGTATCATATTTGTATTTGATTCAGAAGTTTAATATTTTCCTCTTGATACTTCAATGACATAATTGAACCACCACTAAATTGACACTCATAATAACACTTGTATGCTATTTGCTACAGTATCACTATGATACCTTTAATTTGTAGTATCATGATATATGGACATCCAGTATTAAATGGTTCATTCAACACATGATAAAGTCATCTGATGATTAATAATAATAATAATAACATCTGGACAGTGGATAGCAGTTAGCAGTAATCAGTTAGAACACTAGATATTGGCACAGCAACATAAAATTAATGACACCTGATTCCATGGAGGTCGCCTTGACGGTAGAAACAGGATATTCATTAAAGGAATCGTGAAAGTACCAGTAATCATGATTACATTCTAAAGTAATCGTACTCGTACTCGAGCACATCCTAAAGTAATCTTACTCGAGTACATTTGTTTTCGGAGTACTCATACTCATGCATGTTCAAAGTAATCCTACTCGTACTCGAGTACATTTGTATTGTACTCACTCCATCTCTGAATTATTACCATGATATTGACTTTGGCTATGCATGTCGTCACATATAAAATATAATACATGTCAGAGCCATGCTAATTGTCACTTTGTTTCTTGTATAGGCAGATGTGGATGTGAATGTACAGCAACATGCCAGGCAGCTGGTATGAAGTATCATCAAAGAGAGTGAACTCACACAATGTCATCGATATCCAAGCTGATGTAGTTCACCAAAGAATTTCGAACCTGTCTTACAGTGTCGAGAGAGGTTGACCAAAGGCTCATGCCATATTTGACAGACCGTGGCAGCCACCGTTCCATCACCAACTGCAAAGCTAGTCAGGCGCCACCATATTCGCATATCATTCTACATTCTAGTCAGCCAGGGTACCTGACTGGCATGGAAGCCAGTGTACACACCACTAGTACTGCAGAGTCTGTCACAATGCAACACACAGTACAACTGGGATCACTTCTGGTTGACATTCGAATACTTGACATTTAATATGGAGCATCTTGCACGGCGCATTTTTTTAAAGTCCTGTCCACAAATACAACTGTCCTGCAACTTGTTGAACTAGTGGTAGTAAGCATTGTTCAGTTTCTTGTTGACCTGTAAAGAAAAGCATGTATTCAATTTCAGTAAACGAACAACATGGTAGTGGAGTTGGGAGTAAATAATGATGCCATGCAATAACTACTACATGGTGTACACATATTCATTTTTGACATTTTATGTCAAACATGAATATGTGAGGTTGTCTGGTCAACGCAAATGTTGAAAATGACAAAATAAGGTTATTGTGATGCCAACACATTCCCTCAGAAAATATTCAAGCATTCATAATATGTATGTCTACCTTCTTCAAAACTGTATTATTTATTTCTTGAGTCAGTATTTCCCCTGCTATATGATGAGTGAGGTGGACTACCTCAGTGTTTTTCTAAGCCATTTTGCACAAAATATGCCAGGATGGCCACCTCATAGCTATTTCTTGCTATAAACATGCTTACACTTGTAGCTATGCATTTGTTTCCTCTCTATTTCCCAGGGAATAAGTTGAAACATCCTTAAAAATGCACCATTTTGAAGGTAATTTTTAAAATTGATCTATGTAGCCATGCCCCACGACTCACACAGTGTATGTGCATTAATGTCTGTGTTGACACACTGGGTATAATATGCATTATACAAGAGCTAAGGTTATTCTAATTTTCCATGTTCAAGATAATATGTTAATGAAAACAAATGTATATTTAAATGGATATATTAAAATATTTTGATAATTTACACATTGTTGATTGTTAAAATGTTTAAATTACCTGGATTGATCAGATGTGAGCCTGCCCTGGCTGTCTTAATATTAGCCTCTCCTCTGCCTTGTCTCACTTTTGCATTGTATTATGACCTATATATTATGCATTCATATACTGCTGTGATGAAAATGTTGATAAATATTTGAAAACAGCTGTTTAAATTACCTGGATTGATAAGATGTGAGCTCCCGCAGACTACGTATCCTCCCTGCATCTGCCATACCCATGTGACTGCCTTAATCTTAGCCTCTCCTCTGACTTGTCTCACTTTTGTATTGTAGTGTGGCCTGTAGCAATATTATAATTCGAATATATTATGCATTCAGATATTGCTGTGATGAAAATTTAGATAAATATTTGAAAACAGCTGGCATGTGTGAATTGAAAGGTACCAGGTACATAGACAACAGCCAGGCATTGACTACAATGGAAGCAAGTTAAAGAATGTTATATGTAATAGTTGCATGATATAATGTACACCTACTGTATTAACATTTTATTTTCATGTTTATGTTTTATTGAAAAAAATCATCACCATCAATCATCGCTGTTATAAAAATTTAAATTATTTTGCATAACATTATAATAGAAATCAACAACATTCAGTAATAGTACTGAAATGTGAGTCGCAAAACACTGTTTTCATAATTGTGAAATATAATATAATTCTCCGTTTGACGTTCTGTTACACGAGATAACGGATGCTCCCCCTAAAAATACAACATTTCTTGCCCGACCGACAAGAGCCTATATTAATTAATATAGCAGGCTCTTGTCGGTCGGGCAAGAAATGTATATATTACCAGTCCCCCATGTCAATTTTATTTTTAATTTCGTCCCTCACGTCATCTATTCTCTCTGGATATGTACTTTCGCAATTACTAAGTTTATTAACAAGATCCTGCGTAATCAAATACAATACCGGTACATATCAACACAGGTTGTGATGCTGAGCCTGACTGCCCTGAGCGATATCGATGGTGACTGTCAACTCAAACTGGCTTGCCTTGTCAGTGACAGGGGGTGGGGGGTGGGGGGGTGGACATGTAAAGATAAAACAATTATATTTTTATGCGCCAAATATATTGATTTTCAAAAATATATAATATTTTATGGTCATTTCACGGCTACATTATGATAGGATTCATGAAATCTCAGATATGATCATTATGCCTGGTTCTTTCTTTACCATGTCCCCAGACAACCTCTCTCTGTCAGCTGAAGATATGCTGCAGTCAATAATTATGTCCATAGCCTGAAAGTGCATTTTAAAATTTGTTGAAATTTTCAGGTTTTATATATACATCTTGATACATGTACTGCCTATGGACACACAACTGGTTCATTGTAAATTTGAAAGGATGTATGTACAGTAAATTATGATGTAGCCCTAAGTGTCTTTTTCTACTACTTTCAATCTTTGTATTCTAGTCATATTTACTTCTTGCTTTGGTACACATCTCACCTAAACATGCTAAACCTACACCCGCCCAAATTGCCAACACCATCATATATGCCTCCCTGTGGTTTATGTGTTCCTCTATTTTAACACTTTGTCATACAGATGTGTGTGCGTTAAATTATGTGTCTATTCCTAGTCATATTCATAACTTGTTTTCATGATGTTTAAATTGTATTTTTTTACACCATTGCATACTTTTGTATTTTTAATGTCTGAAGGCTTCACCTCAACAGTTTTATTACTGAACGTGGATTCCTTAATAAATCAATCAATCAATCAATCAATCAATCAATATAATTCAGTTCAGACAGTTACTGTCCAATCCCAATTTTTAGAAATATTTCATTCCTATTCTGAAACAGATCAAAAACATGAAAAAAAAGACATGGGTACAATAATACATTTATTGTAGGCATTAATAGCATGGGTACTACTATTGAAGTTAGTATACACTTCAAATGAGCCCAAAAACATGCCAATTTGGTTTGATTTGCCAACATTTGCAGAAAGTATTCAACATCATCTTTCATTTATCAAATACATATCATTTTGTAATCAAGCCACTTCAAATGAGTTTATTTTTATTTTTGACACACACGTCTACAAATAAATAATGTCTGCACATGTCCATCTATGTTTAGAATTAATGTAATTTCGCAGATGAAAGATGCATATGATACATACAATCTGTGCTGTATATTGATACATGATAGTCATGTGCCACACAAAAAGTAAAAGAATATGTGCCAGTATTAAAATGTCAATACATTGTTAGCTACATGTACATTTGTTCACAATATTCATTATAGTTAGTCTTCAGTTTAATTGAATTTGCATAGTTTGCAATTCATATCGTGTGACTGCAAAATATAGCCAAAATGTTGGTTGCCATTTACAATATTTAGTGTCCAAATGACATACAGAATTATTTCGGTGTTCTCACAAAAACGTTACAATTATTGAAACATACTAATGTTATCAGTTGATTATGTAAAACACCTGTACAACCCCTCTTATACCTTAGTCCAGCCAGGTCTATATGTATACTGTATGGTGATGTACTATAAATCTAGTCAACTGTCTCAAGCAATTTACAACAATACAATCATCTGGTCTGACATGAATATAATCAAGAACATTGATTTTACCAGGACTGAAGGATCTTGCTCAACTACATGCTCAGAAGATTAAGTTCTATCCTTGGGGGGCTTGCTTTCTTTCTGGCGATCTGATTGATTGCAGCTGAATAACGTGGGAACTGCATCCCATACCAGCTTGTCACGGCTGTTGGCATTCATAAACTGTGACTCGGTGAAGTGTTTAGCGCACATCAGGCAGTTGTTATAGAGATACCCGCAGTATCTTTTCAACAGATCTTCCCTTCTAGAGTTTATAACCCATCGCTTACTCCTGAAATAAGAAGTGCAAAAACATTGAATTACAGCCAGCATTACACATTTATTGCTAATATTTTGCCAAGGCACCTATTCTATTATCTAGAATTTAGATACACCATGTACATGAACAAGGACAAGTAGGCCAGTCTGGACACATGATACAGTGTCAGTGATATTTACTCTTAGTTCAGCCCACCACAAGATCCGTTGGGACATACTGTTAATTTATTGTCATTGATAACCACCCCACCCCCCCCCCCCCCCCGCCCACGACAGTACTATTACTTGGCCCAACTACTACTAAACCCGTCCCAGCCATACGGAGTGTTTTTGTTTACATCACCAGCTGACATCCAGTCTGACACTGACTGGGGGGGGGGGCGTGTCGAGGCGTTGCATTTATGCATTTATGTGTGTTATGCATGGTATTTCTTTTTAGTTTGTATTGATTTAATGCCTACCTGTCTTTATCTTTCGGGAATCTGAAGAATGAAAGCTCTGCGTTGACGCTTTTGTTGTTGCTGCAGCCAAAGGCTGAGCAAAACGAACCGCCGTGCCTGGCGTACGCCATGTTGATCTGACTTTTGCAACCCAGCCGCTTGGTTCGCTGCGGTCTATGTTTTAAAAATGGCGTCCAATGGGAAACAGCGCATGTGATTGGTCTTCCTTTAATTGTCTTTGATTGTGGTGCCGTAGTAAGTCGATCTCGCATAAAACACGTGACCCAAACAGCACAGGGCGTCGGCAGCTGCTGATTGTTTCGCCAGTTATACCCGGTGTAACGGCGATTCTTTTTTACAATTATAAAATGACAAGTACGCATTTTAAAAATTAACTGACTGTGCATACTAGTTAAACTATTAACACATAACACATCTGGTAATAAAAGAACCGGTTTGGCGATTAGTCCAAATGTTAAAGGAATCGTGACACGCTGGGCCCAAACACCGAATTTGGCACAGTTTACCTTAGGACCATATAACACTTTTTAGAGGGGGCTACCCGATTTTAAAGGTCAATTGTTAAGGTCAGGTCAAGGATCAATAATTATATAATCATATTGTCCAATATCTCGAGATTGTAATGCTATGTTTAAATGTTTTCAAAAGCTCATTTATTTACGGACCCATATCTTTCCGTGGGATGATTATCTAATTTGCAAAAATTCAAAATGGCCGACGAATGAGCAAATATATAAATTTATCTTATGCTGAAGTAGTAAGCGAGACGGTGGTGCCGCCGCCTAGCGGAGTAGGCCAATGTTATCCTAGCGGGTTAGCTAGTACTAGGCACTTAGTTGTGTGTGTGCGCGTCATGATATGGCGAAATAATTAGCCCTAGGAATTTATAAACCGGTTACATCCAGTTATTCTGCCCCATTCGCTGTTCGTCGTGAACAGAGCTGAGCGTGGTTTATCAAGCGGTTTTGCTTATTCACAATTTCAGTTATTTGGTTTTACGGTTATATTTGTTATTGTTATACGTGTTATTTTGTTTCCCACCCACCTCCCTGTGCCACACGTGCTGTACACTATAGGTTCTTGACGCTTTTCCCGTTTGCTTATTCGGTACATGAGGTTTTGCCTAGGCTTTTTCCTCTACATTATGTACGCATGGTTTTTAGAGCGGTAAATAAAGTAGGTGTTTTTTTACAGGAGGTGGCGGAGTGACCCCCACCGATATGGTGTCGATGTTAAATATAGTGTAAAGAGAACTGTTAATATTGGTAATGTGTTAGAATGTGTAGGTCTTCTTAGCAAGACCATTGGGGCCGGCATGCTAGCTGCGTTGATGTATTGATGTATGTGTTGTATATGCTAGTACAATAAAAATGTCATATATTTGGCCAATTTCAATCATCACTTGTCTTGCATTGCTGCTTTGCATAGGAGTTTGTATGTGTAGCGGGTACATACATATCGTTATTCTTTGTCAGAGCAATTTTCATATTGCCATATCCGTAACTATAGCTCTACTGTCACTCGGCGACCCAATATCAGTGTTTGTCTGAAATTGCGTTCAGTCCTCGTGTAAGCAAAGACGTGATCAATCACACGAGTCGAAGGCGCCGTTCGAAACATATATCAGAGTGTCGTCTGCCTTTGCGTCGGGTGTCAACCAAACAGGATAGACCACAGCGTGACTGCGCACCTCATCACGTGTGTGTTCACGTCAAAAGTTCGTTGCAGAGTTCAAGCCTCGTAGACTGGGCTGTATAGACTTTTTTTCAACATCAGGGGGTGCTTGAGAATTGATTTTCGAGCATCAGTGTATGGACGATAACTAGAACGGAATGTTTTAGAAAACTCTGTGGATATACAAATAGAGGTGTATGTGCAAAAACACACACGCCCATGTCACGAGCAATTGAATCACCACTTTGTGTATCAAAGAATTGCGCAGTATCATGGAAATAATTTAGGCGACAAAGTGTGGCCCACGTTTGACTTTGACATGTCCTAGATCGCCGACACACCTGTGGATACAATGCATGGCGTCGGCTGAATTTACCTGCATTACTATATTTGTCTTCAGCCACTGTAGTAATGACCTCCTTGATTACATGTTACACGCTACGCTATTGCGTTCAGTGTGTGTCAGCAAACAACCGTATCACGGCGAACGAATTTGCTTGCCTAAAATATCGCGAGAACAAAACAAATTTTTCATACGTGCGATTGAATCAGCAGCACAGATTCTCGAGGATCTGAATTTGGACAAGTGTAATAGAAATACTTTTGTGGCATTGCAGCAGCCGGCCCCGGTCACGGTTAGACTCCACTCATCAGTCGGTGTTTGTCGGCCGAGCCCGAGGTGACATTGGAGTAATATGAACGACGCCCAGAACAACATAGGGCGACCCCCATCATTGGTGTTTGTCGGTCGAGGTGACACTGTCATTGGAGTAAAACGTCCCACGCCCAGTACAAGACAGAACGACACGACCCCTTAGTTGGCGACAGTCACCTGACAAAAACACGGACATCGCATCCAGTCCTTGTTGCATTTATTCAATCAACTGTTTTAATGGGTGACAGTAGACATTGATAAATCCTGCGGTAGAGGTCAAGCACCACGAACGAGCATCTTTCGAACACTGTCAGTGTGACTATATATTCAGACCCCGTAATTCATGCGGGCCTAATTCATGCCATGCCAAAAACCGCGCTAGAAATGTTCAAACGTGCACAATGTCGATTTCTCCGCGAAACGTTTAGTCACCCTGTAATTAATGGGCGGCGACTATTCGTACATAAATACCCTCTACACCAGTAACACCACTACAAGAGCTAATCCATCAGACCATAGGCTCTTCAACACACAGCGCCCTCACACGGATGGTATGGAAACTTAAAACAGATACCGTACTAAACGACGAGACGTCCGAGATTGAGTGAGACCTGTGTGCGTTTGATTCCACGGTAGCCTCGGTTACCCAGACTCCGTGAGGTGGCAGCACTTTTAAGCCCCCTCAACTACGCCTGGGACAGTATATATGCTTAAGTTTCTACATCCGGGCAGCCTTACCCCAGAATAGGGTAGAGACGCTGATTGGCTCTCAGGCCAACTATGAAATAAAAATTTAAATAACGATATAGTTTTACAAGATAATAATATCATTTGAAAAGTATTCACCATTGAACTTATATTAACACAACAGTAAGTAAAAATTCAAATTTACCGTTGTTTATAAAATAAGAATTACGGCAGGATTAACCAGTATCCGTGAGGTGGCAGCATTGTCTAGCCCGACACGGATAGCATACAAATTAAATAAGGAAACCTTTTGATCAAATAATGCTGTATTATAAAAACTATTAAAAATTAAACTTATATTAACCCAAAATAAATAGAAATACAAATTTGCAGTTGTTTATAAAAAAAAATATTACGGCAGTGTCCGTGAGGTGGCAGCATTTTATAGATCACGCGGATACCAAACAAAAGCCGGCAAATGTCACCAGACTGTCTTCTCGGCGTAGTTCCGCAGCCGACCGACAGTCGGTTAAGCGAGACTAATTCCACGGGGGAGTGTTCCAGCTCCGATCTAATAGCTCTGCTACTCGCTGTATCCAGGTCATCCGGCTGAGTGAACTGGGTCAACGTAACGTGAATGAACGTTCCCAGGGTTCGGGACATGATTCCATTTTGATTAAAAGTCACATGCTCTAGACATTGCGCAATTAAATGAAAATCTCACCAAACAGGGTTCGGGCTGTTTAAAAAAGACGAAGAATTACGGAAAGCCGGTCAAATTGTGGATAGCTGATAGCACAGCGAGCAGTTTTGTTGAAATGCATAACATCCCATGTGCAAATGAAGCAAAGTACGTGTTTGCAGGTGTAAGTGACACGCAATTAATTAATGTCAGGGGTCATCTATTTGTGGATTACTCGTCTCCGTCTAGTGAGACACAAGTCGGCGTAATCCATTTAACTAAACTATCATTGCACTTCACAGAGGCAAGGGGATGGCCCATTACACTGTCTAACTACATACGATTGTTTACGTACAAAGCTTAAAAGTGGATTTACAAATAGTGATCGATCTGGTTTGACGATATCTACCATAACAATTTATTGCAAACCTAAATGAGTAAATACTGCGTTTATTTAGAGGTTTATTCATACGAAGCCATAGGGAATGGTGGGAAACGTGTACATATTTCTAATGTATTTAATATCAGATTTCACATCAAGTGAGTCTCATGAGTCACAAGATACTGATTCATGATTTAGTTTTGGGAGAAGTGTGTTATCATGACACCTAAGACTGATTCATAATCTGCGTCTGTCGCTCCGCATGATGGTGGTATATTCAGTTTCATCGATCTATAGTCTATGGTTATTTATAATTACGCTCCTCATTTTTAGTTTTAGTTTTGCTTAGTTACCATAGCTCCCTGGCGTATCAGTACAACTGTTGACACGTGGAATATTGTATAATGGTTCTGCGACTGACTATCCTGTTCGCCTTTGAGCTTGGTTCCAATAAAAGGTAGTTTATTGTCTAAATACACACAGTAAAATACACCCATGACGACTGCTGATGTATTTATTATATGACCGATAAAAAGTCGAACTAGATTTTGCACGCATTTGTGCGTGTATGCCTGAACGTGCGTGCGTGCATGATTACGTGCATGCATGCCTGCACGGAAGCCTACGCGTGTGCCTGCTTACATATTTGTGGTCGGTTCACACAAAACAGTCCAAGCCAGATTTGCAAAAGCAGCTAAATTAGGCATGGCGAGTAATATTAGTTCAATAAAGCAAATTGCGATACTATTATTTCTTCATAATATAGCCTGATACTGATTATATCGAGTCAGTGACCGTATCGTAATATTTCCTGCGCTTGCTTCTGCAGTATTTTGTTCTCTTTTGTCGAGGTGACGCTGTATGAATGTCCTGATCCAGGCAAGTTTCTTCCATATATAGAAATATCATATTAGCTACCAGTGAACGTCAAACTAGGCCATAGAGCAATTATGGGCTGCATTGACATTGACCTTACTCGCGTGACATTCGCTAACATAACCATATAATGCGCTGAACCTTTTGTGTTGAACCAGTCTCACAATATCGGTTGCGTTTGCCTTACAATGTCGGTGTTTCATACTATCCAAAAACCGTGTTGTAGTTTTTGCCACGATGTCCAAAACTTACTCCCTTACCACGAAAGAGTTCCTGTACCATCCTCGACGGCAACATATCCGCAACGCGACCGCCGTACAGACTGCAGCTGAAATCTGCACATATTTGTTGGAATTCTTCAAATCCACGGGGGAAAATGTGTTTGCGTGTGAGTGTTTATGCGTCCATGTGTGTTCGTGTGTTTGTATCTGTCCGTTTGTTGATTTGTTGGAGTGTTTGCTTTGTTCGTGATTGTGTGCATGCGCGCATGTGAATGCGAGTGTCTGTGTGAATAGTGCGTGAATGCTAGAGTGTGTTCGAGAGAGAACGTATGTGTGTGGTGTGGTGTGGTGTGGTGTGGCGTGGCGTGGCGTGGCGTGGCGTGGCGTGGCGTGGCGTGGCGTGGCGTGGCGTGGCGTGGCGTGGCGTGGCGTGGCGTGGCGTGGCGTGGCGTGGCGTGGCGTGGCGTGGCGTGGCGTGGCGTGGCGTGGCGTGGCGTGGCGTGGCGTGGCGTGGCGTGGCGTGGCGTGGCGTGGCGTGGCGTGGCGTGGCGTGGCGTGGCGTGGCGTGGCGTGGCGTGGCGTGGCGTGGCGTGGCGTGGCGTGGCGTGGCGTGGCGTGGCGTGGCGTGGCGTGGCGTGGCGTGGCGTGGCGTGGCGTGGCGTGGCGTGGCGTGGCGTGGCGTGGCGTGGCGTGGCGTGGCGTGGCGTGGCGTGGCGTGGCGTGGCGTGGCGTGGCGTGGCGTGGCGTGGCGTGGCGTGGCGTGGCGTGGCGTGGCGTGGCGTGGCGTGGCGTGGCGTGGCGTGGCGTGGCGTGGCGTGGCGTGGCGTGGCGTGGCGTGGCGTGGCGTGGCGTGGCGTGGCGTGGCGT
>OZ024858.1:23871822-23911822 GCA_964017155.1 Oasisia sp. SBJ-2009
TTGATCCGCATTCTAACTTCTCACCTATGTCATGCCACATGTTATTCAAATGTCATTAGACAAGGTGGTTCTCGTGAAATTGAATGCAGAGTTTGACATAACTATCAATGGTATACGCATTAACAGAGTGGGTGTGGCTAACTTTCTTGGAGTATTAATTGATGAGAAATTGAATTGGAAAGATCATATAGCAAATGTTAAATCAAAGCTCTCTAAGAGTACAGCTATATTATATAAGTGTATCCAAGTCATAGACTCACAGTCTATGCATATTCTGTACAGCTCATTATTTTTACCATACATTAGTTATTGTTCTGAAATATGGGGAAACACATATCCTTCTAATGTCAATTGTCTTGTTGTACTTCAAAAGAGAGCAATTAGACTTCTGTTTGGGGCAGGTCGTCTTGACCACACAACTCCTCTTTTCTACAGGTCGCATATATACAAAATTCCAGATCTAGTGAAATTCAAAACAGCTATGTTTATGTATAAAGCATACTACTACGTGTTACCAGCTAATATACAACAGCATTTTGTGAAAAAAAGATATCTCGGTAATAACACGTCGCAAAAATCAATTAGTAAGGCACTGTGTCACCTTGAATGTTACAGCCATGTCTCTACCTATGTATGGCATAAGTCTTTGGAATTCCTTGCATGTTGATCTAACTAACATAAAAACAATAAGGTCTTTTAGACACAGGTACAAGTCAATACTCATGAATGAATATATATAATTGCAACTTTCATTGCAACTGTTTCAGATTACTAATGTATCTGAATTCTAAGTACAATTCCTTGAATGTGGATAATGAACTAGGCGTTGTATCACTAATTCTGTTTATGTTGTTTTGTTTTCTTTCTTAGTCATGTATTTAGGATGTGTGCAATATTTACATTTAATAATGATTTCTTATATTATGGTTGTGCCCACAAATATTGTGTGCGGGGATACATACTACTACAAGTTTTTAACTTCTTGTGTATTCCCTTCAGATAACATTACCTGTATAGCATGTTTGTATAGTCTTAAATTGTATTGTTGTTGATTGTTGTTTGAATAAATCATATTGAATTGAATTGAATTTAAAAAAAAAATACTTGCAAGTTTCGTACGACGAATCACTGCCATGCGTAAACATTGTTATCATGCACAGGCGGAAGACAAGGTGCTGATTGTCGTTGAAGTAACCTTTAATTGTAGTAAGTCTTAGAGTGACTGCATCGGAACTTGCGGTTAGTTCTCGCGAGATTGTGCTGACACACGCAGATGACGTGTATGACCGGCTGATTAGAACATCCATTATCTTACGACATATCTCTTTGTTGTATTTTATATGGCTCCGCAAGAGGTGTCATTTCTAAAGAAACAAGCACTGTTATTTGTGTATTTTGTTCTCAATTTCTGTACTGTTCAGGTGTTGGTGTGCATGCCGTGTTTGTAAATAATTTCAGTCTGGCGAAACATTGCACAAATAAAAAAAAAGGCGAGGTCACATTGACATAATATATAAAATAAATGTAGTTAACCTGTTTACACACTTATATGTATTTCGTGTTTGTGAATAATGTCGTTCTCTGAAATAACATTGCGTGATTATACGTTATGTCTCGTAAGCGATGTCACCACGCCATTAAATGTAACAAGTATGTTAAGCACACTGGTGCGTGTTTAATGATTGTAAATTATTTCTTTCTAGACATACGAATTTTGTAATTAAACGTTTTGCCTACATACAAGGTCACCATGACATAAATGAAATGAATTATGACAATACAGACAGGCAGTTTTCCATCTTACAAGTTTTAAAACATGAGGCTAAACTTGTACACATTTTAAATGGGTAGGTAACTGAAACTGCTCAAAGCTCTCTCTCTCTCTTTCACTATTATCCCTCTCGATATATATATATATATATATATATATATATATATATATATATATATATATATATATATGAGAGAGAGAGAGAGAGAGATAGAGCGAAAGAGAGCGAGAGAGAGAGAACGAGAGAGGAGAGAGCTTGACCAACGCGGTTATATGTACAGTGCGAAGAAATCTGTGACCGGATGCTTTGGCCAACACTTTTTCCCTTCGTGTAACTAGTTACTTGGGTATGTTTAATCTTAATGGACTCTTTGTTACATTTAGTGCAATAATTAAAATGTAATAAAAGGAAGAGTGAAAAGTAAAAAAGTTAAACAACAATATGAATAATCATTCCATGCAGTCTTTATTGGATAGTGATAATTCATGACTCCAAACCAAACGTGCGTTGGTGTAAAGTGACCATAAATACGGCTCACATCAAACGAAATATAAAGTCCTTAGTTTGCGCAATTTGACACGCCCTTTGGCATATGTGTGCGTCATATGATAAAAAGGGAGAACATGTTCTGCAATATATGAATATTAACGATTCAATAACTTACTAGTCCGTTTAAAACAGTGCATTAAAAACTGAACTATTTCATTACATACACATTGAAATGCTAGCAATAAAATTGGTAGGCCTGTACAACATAGAATATTAGTAAAACACAGTAAGAATGTATTAATATCGAAATATAAAGTTCTATATATCTCTAATTGATGGTCACCTATTGCCGTCGAAAAAAAATGATGAACATACTTGAGTCTCATCAAGAACGTATCGTAAAAGTCCCTGCTTTAATTAGCTATAAAACAGTAACTATCTTGATTCGTAATAGCTGGTTTGGTGGAAGGAATTGACTAATTGTTGGTTGCCGGTATGTCGGGTTCTGATTGTTATTGTTGGTTTATGACTATTAACTGTTTGTCCCAATGTTTGCTCCATGCAGTAATAAGTAAAGTCCCATTAAATCACGCAGGTGTGGACACATCCGATTCGACGCGGCAACAATTACCAATAACCACTTATAGTGGCATGGTTTAATCGCTTCACAAATCATTAACTGACGATATACGGAACACCATTGTAGGACACCGATATGATATGTCCTTGTTTATTATTATTATTGCGTGGTCAATCAATTAATAAGATGCACGTGTGCATTGCCAATTAGCGAGACATTGTATGTCCAGTTGACCCCGAGATGTGACTACGTGGTGATGGTTTGATGTGTGAACTTAATGGGCGAAAACAACACTTTAGTTTGAAAGGAAATCAATCTATGTACGAACTGCACGCGACTACAATAATAAAACCTATCGTGTACCTTGAATGAGGTCTTATGTTACTAGTATTGTAAGAGATCCAGGCGTTAAATCGTTCTGTGGACAGTCATGTAAAAAATGTACCTGACTTCTCAAGGACAGGTCATGGAGATGCTTCACGTGTGCATACAACATTGCTTTTGCCTGGGATAAGATATCAGGATCACTCCACACGAAAATCGAACGAAAATGTACTAACATATTCAAAATAATCACACAATATATAACACTAACTTGTAATATTTAAATTGCGTTTTGGAATGCGTCAAATATCTTTTATCTGTTTATACTAAAAACCAACCTATCTCTTGATGTATACAATAAGCGTATTATGTTTGATAAACTGAATGCAGACTAAGCCTCGCAAAACAAATGTAAACTGTGTTTGAAGCAAATCCGGGAAACGATTTTAACAAAATTATGTATATATGTATTACAACAAATGTGTTTATGATATATGTCCACATGTGATAATGTAGTACTTCTACACAGAGGAGGGCGCTGCGTTTATAGTCTTGGTCTAGGAACTGAGACTCGCGTCTCGGAGACAGGAATTTCCTTTGTTATTCCACGTCGAACATACATCGACATTGCGAAGACATGATTTCAAATTAGACTTTACTTTCTAGACTTACGTGGCACTCACACCACATTAACATATATATCATAACACTTGTCATTACTACTACTATTTTGTTTTTTACTACTACTATATTACTTAAATTTGTATTTATTTAATAACATGTTATGGTATATATTAGTTTGATTTGCTTTTACACTTAAATTAATTTAGTTTGGTTTATACTTTTACCAAATTAGTGTCACTTTATTTATTAATATTTTATACAGGACATTCATAGCCAAATCTTCTAACTAAAAAAAACGTCTCTCAAGCTAAATTTCAATTTGCTTCATTAAGTTGTATTTATGTATACATATTTTGTGTTATTCTGACCAAGACGTTTGTTTCTGAATTTCCGTTTGTTAATTACGCTTCATCCGTTTTGATGACTATGTCCTCGTTGAACAAAATAACACTTCTGCCACATTGGTTGCCCTTGTCAAAACATATCCGTCTCAGTTAAGGCACCAGCCTTCACAATCACAGGTCACGGTTGGTCGAACCACAACCGTGTACACGCGTGCGTTCATATGTCCGACGGGTTTATATAAATAACCTATCGACGTAAATCGTTCGCTCACCACTTCTGATCATGAGAAATGTCTCGATGTGATTCAAGTAACTGTTTTTTTCCATTAAGAAACCACGCCGATTGTTTAACGCGACATTTGACGATGTGTCACGTAGCGTTGCCCTGTGCCTAGGATCCAGGCATCTGCTCGAAATTAAGTTCACGTGACTAGCTTCCAAAGGAAAAAACTAGAACTGAGTGTGGCGTTAGCGACAGTAAGTGTAATTATCTATCGGTGATTACACCTACCGTGAAAAGCCACAATTCACATATTATTTAAAAAGATACAAAACAACTGCTCAAGCATGACGCTTTGAACTCGGGTGCATGTTTTGGATCGAACATTTGTAGTTTAGGCAGATATTACAATAAAAATCATCGCTTTTTGGACATCTGTTGGTTTCTTGACGCCGCTCTCAGCTTTCTTCACAACACAGCCGCCTCTTGTCATAAGGGCAATGTCACAACTTCAAAATCAAGCAAATAAAAAATTGTTGGCTGGCAGGGTGAAATATGCGATTGGTGCATATATGTCTTTGATTCAATTGTTTGTACACTGCTACCAGTCATTTAGCACATGAAGACATCTATATATCAGTACAAAAAGCGGCCATCTTCACACAAAACGCTATGCACCATCTCCAAATGTGTGTAAGTGCAAGAGAAAGTCGAATGTCTCTGAACGTCGTCGTCGTCGTCGTCGTCGTCGTCGTCGTCGTCGTCGTCGTCGTCGTCGTCGTCGTCGTCGTCGTCGTCGTCGTCGTCGTCGTCGTCGTCGTCGTCGTCGTCGTCGTCGTCGTCGTCGTCGTCGTCGTCGTCGTCGTCGTCGTCGTCGTCGTCGTCGTCGTCGTCGTCGTCGTCGTCGTCGTCGTCGTCGTCGTCGTCGTCGTCGTCGTCGTCGTCGTCGTCGTCGTCGTCGTCGTCGTCGTCGTCGTCGTCGTCGTCGTCGTCGTCGTCGTCGTCGTCGTCGTCGTCGTCGTCGTCGTCGTCGTCGTCGTCGTCGTCGTCGTCGTCGTCGTCGTCGTCGTCGTCGTCGTCGTCGTCGTCGTCGTCGTCGTCGTCGTCGTCGTCGTCGTCGTCGTCGTCGTCGTCGTCGTCGTCGTCGTCGTCGTCGTCGTCGTCGTCGTCGTCGTCGTCGTCGTCGTCGTCGTCGTCGTCGTCGTCGTCGTCGTCGTCGTCGTCGTCGACGTCGTCGTCGTCGTCGTCGTCGTCGTCGTCGTCGTCGTCGTCGTCGTCGTCGTCGTCGTCGTCGTCGTCGTCGTCGTCGTCGTCGTCGTCGTCGCACGGACTGTACGTAGGCCTACAGTGATCTCACAGTGTACGTGTCAGTAACGGTGTCGTAGGTGCCATGATATATAGTTTTACACAGGTCGGCCATCACAATACTTAAGGTGTCTCGATCACGCGTGATATGTCGAATGATTCATTATCCTTGCTGTTCGCTGCTATTGTGCACACATCACAGTTCTGGCCTTTCTTCTCTCCTGTCCTCCTCATAAGAATGTTTTAAATATAGTATGTATTCACTGTAGTTTTTCATACCCACTCGCTCTTTTTGTCGAGACAAGTACAATGATGTAATCTGATCTTTTCCATTTCATTAAGAACAACGGAATCGTTACATTACATAGCAAGTTTTCACGCAAAGTGGAAGTAAGTTTAGCAATTCATGGTTCGAATATAAAACTAACCATTGTTTTTCGTATTCGTTGCAGTTGCAGGGTATCGCGTCAAGATGCCAGCCTGTCGTATCTTCGCCGTTCTCTGCTGTTTTTCCATCGGTGGGACATTCGGTAAGTGAATATTTTAAACGTTACATGTTTCACGGTTTATTTGTGAAGCACGCGAATAATTCATTTGATTACTTCTTGCAACATGCATGTGTTACTTGGTGTACACAAATCAATCAGTCATGACTGTTTTCGCCACCGACCACTTAAAGTTAGAGTCTGAACTTCGATGATGATGGTATTATCTCCAATAAAACGTTTAAATGTACACTTGCTGATGCGGCAAGTAGAGGAGAGTGTCAAATATTATGAAACAGCGAGGTTTTTTACAGCTTCAACAACATCGGCATTCACATTGTTACAGCTTCAACAACATCGGCATTCACATTGTTACAGCTTCAACAACATCGGCATTCACATTGTTACAGCTTCAACAACGTCACATTCTCGGGCCAACGATGTTGGTTGGCCATTGAGATTTGCGCGCACCCAGCAATTCCTTTACAGTATCGGGCATCATTTACATCTAATGACCTATTTAGAATATTCGGTTCAGTTAAAATAGAAACGCGTGCGTCTTGTGAAGTAGAAACGCGTCAGTCTTGTGAAGTAGAAACGCGTCAGTCTTGTGAAGTAGAAACGTGTCAGTCTTGTGGAACGGCTCGACCCCCCACGCTGCACTAGGTTTGACCCAGAACGACAATGAGACTACACAAACACTTGAACACATTCAGCCATGGCACGTACTACCTACCAAATACCCAGGCCATGTACTAACTGTACTAAATACGCAAGCCATGTACTAGCTGTACCAAATACCCAGGCCATGTACTAACTGTACCAAATACGCAAGCCATGTACTAACTGTACCAAATACCCAGGCCATGTACTAACTGTACCAAATACCCAGGCCAAGTACTAACTGTAACAAATACCCAGGCCATGTACTAACTGTACCAAATACCTAGGGACAGTGGTGGATATGTGTACGAGCAGCCTTCGCGCATTAATTTGTAGCATATGGCTGGATGCTTCCCAGAGAAGCAGAGATGGTGTCTAAGTGAACAGGTCTGCCAGGGAAGTAAAGTGTAAAGCGCTTTGAACGGTTCCGATGACTGGATACTGCGCTATATAAGAACTTACCTTTTTTTAACCAACCGTCTTCAACATTTTGAAGATCGTTGATGGTATTTGTAGAGGATGCGCATCGGAATAGAAATTAAAGAAACAGAGTTTGCGAACGATAATAACAAGAACAGAGTGATACAGGAAAATCTTCCTGCTCACGCCATACTAGACCACAATGCCAAGTCATTATTGTTTGCGGTGCTATTGTTTCCCAGAATGTAGTTATGAAATATTAACAACAGTTTTGTGTGAAACCAAGGATACTTGATGCATGTGTTTGCACATGTTTATATATTATGTGACAATGACACTGTCTATGATGTCATTGTGTATGCAGCATGTTCTCCTTGCTTACTACATGTCTAGCTCTGATAACAAACACATTTATTATTGTTATTATTATTAATAATATTATTATTATTATAAAAAAAACTCGCAGTTGAATATAATTAACTTGACTAATGAAGGGAGCAAGTACATTTGGATGGGAAGGGGGCAAGGAAGGTGCTAGTTTTGTTTTCTGGGAACTAAAATGGCCGGAAACCTTAACCACCAAGCAGCCAAGCATGGGACCTCATACAACTGGCTGAAGCCATTCTACGACGGCTCTGGGAAAGTATGACAACTTCCTATACTTTGTTCTGATAAATGGTAGGGTAGTTGGAATCTATTGCTGTCGTGATGTTTAGGTCTACTGGTTGTTTCTATCACGTGATGTCTACGCGGCTTTTTGGGATCTTGAAACCACCGTGAGGCGGACGCTGTTCTTTATTGGTTTTAATGTTAGCGATGTCAGTACCGCTAGCGGGGTGTCAGCGCTGAATGTGTTGTCAAACATGTCCCAGGCAGAACCTGGTCCAACATCTTTGCACTGCCCTGATCCTTTTGACAGACTGTGTTAGCAAATTATATGGCGCCTAAAATGTTGACTATTTGGTCGTTGCCAAAAAGGAGTCGGCATGATGTAATAACCGACCGACCGACCGACCGACCGACCGACCGACCGACCGACCGACCGACCGACCGACCGACCGACCGACCGACCGACCGACCGACCGACCGACCGACCGACCGACCGACCGACCGACCGACCGACCGACCGACCGACCGACCGACCGACCGACCGAACGAACGAACGAACGAACGAACGAACGAACGAACGAACGAACGAACGAACGAACGAACGAACGAACGAACGAACGAACGAACGAACGAACGACCGACCGAACGACCGAACGACCGAACGAACGAACGAACGAACGAACGACCGAACGAACGAACGAACGAACGAACGAACGAACGAACGAACGAACGGCCGGCCGGCCGGCCGGCCGGCCGGCCGACCGAACGAACGAACGAACGAACGAACGAACGAACGAACGAACGAACGAACGAACGAACGAACGAACGAACGAACGAACGAACGAACGAACGAACGAACGAACGAACGAACGAACGAACGAACGAACGAACGAACGAACGAACGAACGAACGAACGAACGAACGAACGAACGAACGAACGAACGAACGAACGAACGAACGAACGAACGAGCGACCGAGCGACCGAGCGACCGAGCGACCGAGCGACCGAGCGACCGAGCGACCGAGCGACCGAGCGACCGAGCGACCGAGCGACCGAGCGACCGAGCGACCGAGCGACCGAGCGACCGAGCGACCGAGCGACCGAGCGACCGAGCGACCGAGCGACCGAGCGACCGAGCGACCGAGCGACCGAGCGACCGAGCGACCGAGCGACCGAGCGACCGAGCGACCGAGCGACCGAGCGACCGAGCGACCGAGCGACCGAACGAACGAACGAACGAACGAACGAACGAACGAACGAACGAACGAACGAACGAACGAACGAACGAACGAACGAACGAACGAACGAACGAACGAACGAACGAACGAACGAACGAACGAACGAACGAACGAACGAACGAACGAACGAACGAACGAACGAACGAACGAACGAACGAACGAACGAACGAACGAACGACCCACCGACCCACCGACCCACCGACCCACCGACCCACCGACCCACCGACCCACCGACCCACCGACCCACCGACCCACCGACCCACCGACCCACCGACCCACCGACCCACCGACCCACCGACCCACCGACCCACCGACCCACCGACCCACCGACCCTCCGATTGGATACATTTGGAATAACGGGGCTAAGGTGGCTATATGAAAAACATATCCAAATGACAGACGCCTGAACGTATTAAACCAACACTGTTTATAGAAAACATGATGGTTCCTGTCGCGTGTAACAGCATAAAAACAATGATATATGACACCCAAATGAGAACCTTAATTGGGTGTTGTGTTTCGGTCGGGTATTATTTTGAGGTTGTTGATGAGACTACTTTGTCGCTGCTGACACATCGGTTCCTTTTTATGCATTACATTTACGTGACACTGGTAGCACTGTGTACATTCTAGAAAAAAAAAACAATCGTGACATTGATCTATCTGTTCACACCAATTTTGTGAAGACATCACCAGTTGCTTTTGATCAAGTGTGGAGTGTTATTAGAGGAATCCCACAAAGCAATATGTCACGACTCGAAATAGGGATGGGTGGCTAACGGCCGCATGCGTGCTTTGCAATTCTTGCGATAAGACGCAATATCTCCTATTGAGATCTCTTTTTTAATTTGACGCTTCCCAACATATTTTGTTATGCTTTACTCCCTTTTAATTATTTGTTTTGTAGTACTGGACTATTTAGGTTAAAGGGCGTACGTGTACTTTGCAATTCTCGCGAAAAGGCGGGAGATCTTGAGTTATATGATCATTTTTGGAACATGTTTGCGATTAATTTAATTATTTTATCGTAAGGAATATTTTCAGTTATTTTATGTACCATTGTACAAAGCCGGTGTCACTTTCGATTGGTACTAAAATATTCTGGGTGGAGATGTAGAGTTTAGTTACATAGTGCATAATTATGTATTATAAATACTTGTTTACTATTTCGAATCTGGTTGTTTTGTATCCAAGTTTGTAGCGTGATAATAGCCTATGTAACGTGTCAGTCAAGTCTATTCATTAAATGAAAATGGCGCTGGAGAAATAGATAAAATATACAAAAACGTGAAATTGTTTATCACATCGATCGATTTACGTACTGCCAAGTACTGTAGCGTAGGAACGTTGAGCGACACATATAAATAATTATAGGTGCATACTGAAATTATAATAGTAGGGGAGACCGGGGCTAGTTGTAACACGGGTAAGTGGTGGTGGTGGTGGTGGTGGTGGTGGTGGTGGTGGTGGTGGTGGTGGTGGTGGTGGTGGTGGTGGTGGTGGTGGTGGTGGTGGTGGTGGTGGTGGTGGTGGTGGTGGTGGTGGTGGTGGTGGTGGTGGTGGTGGTGGTGGTGGTGGTGGTGGTGGTGGTGGTGGTGGTGGTGGTGGTGGTGGTGGTGGTGGTGGTGGTGGTGGTGGTGGTGGTGGTGGTGGTGGTGGTGGTGGTGGTGGTGGTGGTGGTGGTGGTGGTCTTGATCGTGGTGGTGGTGGTCGTCGTCGTAGTGGTGGCGGCGGCGTGGGCGGCGGCGGCGGCGGCGGCGGCGGCGGCGGCGGCGGCGGCGGCGGCGGCGGCGGCGGCGGCGGCGTGGTGGTGGTGGTCGTAGTGGTGGCGGCGGCGTGGGCGGCGGCGGCGGCGGCATTGGCATTGGCAGTGGCAGTGGCAGTGGCAGTGGCAGTGGCAGTGGCCGTGGCCGTGGCCGTGGCCGTGGCCGTGGCCGTGGCCGTGGCAGTGGCCGTGGCCGTGGCCGTGGCCGTGGCAGTGGCAGTGGCAGTGGCAGTGGCCGTGGCCGTGGCCGTGGCCGTGGCCGTGGCCGTGGCCGTGGCCGTGGCCGTGGCCGTGGCCGTGGCCGTGGCCGTGGCCGTGGCCGTGGCCGTGGCCGTGGCCGTGGCCGTGGCCGTGGCCGTGGCCGTGGCCGTGGCCGTGGCCGTGGCCGTGGCCGTGGCCGTGGCCGTGGCCGTGGCAATGGCAGTGGCAGTGGCAGTGGCCGTGGCCGTGGCCGTGGCCGTGGCCGTGGCCGTGGCCGTGGCCGTGGCCGTGGCCGTGGCCGTGGCCGTGGCCGTGGCCGTGGCCGTTGCGGCGGCGGCGGCGGCGGCGGCGGCGGCGGCGGCGGCGGCGGCGGCGGCGGCGGCGGCGGCGGCGGCGGCGGCGGCGGCGGCGGCGGCGGCGGCGGCGGCGGCGGCGGCGGCGGCGGCGGCGGCGGCGGCGGCGGCGGCGGCGGCGGCGGCAGCGGCAGCAGTAGCAGTAGCAGTAGTAGTAGTTTTTACCCTAACTCATCAGATGGACTTTGTCACAGATGTGTCACTGAAACAGTACCCTCGGTAACATGGCAATGGTATTTTTTGCAACTGCATTCAACGGAATGTATTATTTCCCGTGTATATAACGCCATGTACAATTTTCAACGGATTTCTCAAGAAAAATGGCAATGTTGGGTGAAGGAAATTGTTTATATTTCTAAACAGAAGTTGATTGATTCGAACAATCGTCTTTTTGCTTCTTGATAGGCAGTCGGGCTAAAGAGTGGAAACTTCACCATAGGTTAGCCATTAGAATCATACACAAATGTGTCGGTTTGAATTAAATGATTGCGATTGCGAAAGATATTGGGTGTCGCTATTTTCGGACAGACTGCTACGTAGATGGGTTTGCCCAAGGTTGCTCAGATAATTAATCATGTCGTACAGATTATTACGGAGTGGCTGTGATCGGTGACATCTACATGTGTACCTTGGTCTGTCACCGTCGGTAGGCCTGGAAAAACAGCCGGTGTGTGACAATAAATTTACATATGCAAATATGTATAAAAATAGCCTACTGAAAATTTTCCGCTAAGCGTTTAAACTACACAGACCGCCCGGCGTTTCTCATATAAGACACTGTTAGCGTAGCGACAACAACAGTTTCTCGAGGTTGTATTGACACACGTGAAAGATGAACTTGGCGACGTTCTTTAGATTTCTGGCCAGTTACCTATTGGCGTTAACACAGAACCAGCAGTCGGCAGAAGGTGGTCAGTAGACACGTTTATTTTTCTCTTAAGACCTTAAGACAGAACCAGCAGTCGGCAGGAGGTGGTCAGTAGACACGTTTATTGTTCTCTTAAGACCTTAAGACAGAACCAGCAGTCGGCAGGAGGTGGTCAGTAGACACGTTTATTGTTCTCTTAAGACCTTAAGACAGAACCAGCAGTCGGCAGGAGGTGGTCAGTAGACACGTTTATTGTTCTCTTAAGACCTTAAGACAGAACCAGCAGGCGGCAGGAGGTGGTCAGTAGACACGTTTATTGTTCTCTTAAGACCTTAAGACAGAACCAGCAGTCGGCAGGAGGTGGTCAGTAGACACGTTTATTGTTCTCTTAAGAGAATATTTATAAACAATTTGGTTAGGTTTTACAGTGAAAGCAATTTAAAACAAATGTTTACGAACTCTATTGTTCGTGGTTCTTAGTGTCTGACAGAATGAACAGATGTACACTTACTTTGCAGCACTGTTCGACATTTGCAAGTTTGTTTGTTGTGCGGTATTTTATCTAACGTTGTGTTTAATCTAACGTTGTGTTACCGGGAGACCTTGTCGCGATCACTACAGACTCATGTTGTTGCCCATTCGAAACGTGGTCAATAATTTGTTCATTCCATCTTGCTCGAATTAGCACAGTTTTGTGTGAATGAGTACATATTTGACATTGGAGGATGTTTGTGAAAGAATAATGTTTGCACATTAACCTCAAAGCAGGACATGGAAATGATGACTTTTATAAATATAATAAAAGTGGTGCGAACTATGCTCGTCTACTAACTCCAGATGTAACACGGTTCGTTCGTTCGTTCGTTCGTTCGTTCGTTCGTTCGTTCGTTCGTTCGTTCGTTCGTTCGTTCGTTCGTTCGTTCGTTCGTTCGTTCGTTCGTTCGTTCGTTCGTTCGTTCGTTCGTTCGTTCGTTCGTTCGTTCGTTCGTTCGTTCGTTCGTTCGTTCGTTCGTTCGTTCGTTCGTTCGTTCGTTCGTTCGTTCGTTCGTTCGTTCGTTCGTTCGTTCGTTCGTTCGTTCGTTCGTTCGTTCGTTCGTTCGTTCGTTCGTTCGTTCGTTCGTTCGTTCGTTCGTTCGTTCGTTCGTTCGTTCGTTCGTTCGTTCGTTCGTTCGTTCGTTCGTTCGTTCGTTCGTTCGTTCGTTCGTTCGTTCGTTCGTTCGTTCGTTCGTTCGTTCGTTCGTTCGTTCGTTCGTTCGTTCGTTCGTTCGTTCGTTCGTTCGTTCGTTCGGTCGGTCGGTCGGTCGGTCGGTCGGTCGGTCGGTCGGTCGGTCGGTCGGTCGGTCGGTCGGTCGGTCGGTCGGTCGGTCGGTCGGTCGGTCGGTCGGTCGGTCGGTCGGTCGGTCGGTCGGTCGGTCGGTCGGTCGGTCGGTCGGTCGGTCGGTCGGTCGGTCGGTCGGTCGGTCGGTCGGTCGGTCGGTCGGTCGGTCGGTCGGTCGGTCGGTCGGTCGGTCGGTCGGTCGGTCGGTCGGTCGGTCGGTCGGTCGGTCGGTCGGTCGGTCGGTCGGTCGGTCGGTCGGTCGGTCGGTCGGTCGGTGCAAATAAAGTGCAGTGATATCCATTTGTTACAGGATGCACATCGTGTGATGACATCACAGATGTACCCACGGGGTAAGTTCTTGTACATAGTGATATTTTGGTTTAAAAACAATAATGTTATTTTATAACGGAATCATAATCAAAAGTGTCTCAGTAATATTAATTTGGCCAAATTTCATTATTTACTTGTGTCTGTATGTCATATCTCTGTTATTAAACTGACGGTTTAATTTACCTTTGAACATACAATTATTTAATGCTATAACAATATGTAATCATATCAGTTCTCTTCCTTAATTTCGCTTAACGAGTGTTACTTTTTACGCTTTTTGTTTCACTAATACATTCCAGTCTACGTCGACTTACGCTAGTTGATTGACGCCATCTTCACTAAATGTCTTAACTAGAACAAGTTTGTGTCGTCTGTAAATGACCGAATTCGATTTGAATGCAACACAGAAATATCATGTTAGATGTACTATGATGTATGTGTTAACAGATTCACGCAGCTGACTTACACCGAGTCGAGCGAACACCTGGAGAATCCGAACAGAGGGTTTGTCATGCAAAACTCAGGAAGCGTTCACACCGCTGACTGTAAATATGATGCTAACTATCTGTTTTAACAACGAAACACATTTATTTAAATACATTTCATAGATATGGCTTAACAAATCTATATGTCTCAGTAATATATACGTACATACATACATGCATGCATACATGCATGCCTGCATGCATGCATACATACATAGATACATACATACATACATACATACATACATACATACATACATACATACATACATACATACATACATACATACATACATAAATACATGCATGCATGCATGCATGCATGCATGCATACAGACATACATACATACATACATACATACATACATACATACATACATACATACATACATACATACATACATACACAGTATTACACACATACATACATATATTCATATATTCATACATTCATACATTCATACATGCATACATACATACATACATACATACATACATACATACATACATACATACATACATACATACATACATACATACATACACACATACAAACATACACACATACACACATACACACATACACACATACATACATACATACACACACGCATACACGCATACATACATACATACCATACATACATACATACATACATACATACATACATACACACACACACACACACACACACACACACACACACACACACACACACACACACACACACACACACACACACACAAGTCACATTAACAACACGTTTCACCATGCAGCTTGCGGAGCTGAACGGCTACCGCCAGAACTACGGCATGACGATGCACTGGCGTCAGTACATCCTCGACACTTTCGTCAGCAGTGATGTGACGGCGGCCTTCAAAACCCAAATCCGAGCCGACTTGGATGTCGTTCGCAAGGCAAAATTCACCATCGTCTTACGCTTCATGTACACTGACGCCATGCCCGCGGTAATTATGCAAGTTGTTTTTAATATTGTTTTATACGAAAAACTTGAACCTAAACAGTATTATTATGATCTACGTAAGATGACTTTGTAGTTGCCAACAGTTCGTTATCCAGGATTCATGATAAGCTCAACAGTTCGGTCGTGCTGGAATGAAAATCATAATAACATGAAGTGGTGCTGTTGAAGATATGTTGTGGTTCTTAACAGTATAGGTCCTGTTGGATTTGAAATACCAGTTTTGTGTGTTGTTGGAGATCTGAAACGAAAACCAGGAAGATTCATAAAAAAAATCGGAATGACTGGCATGTGTACGAAGCTGTTGAAGAGCAACTCAACTACACACAACTACCCCATTCAATTATCAAATCGTGCTATTGAATTTCTTTGTCTTCTGGTCAAGTTATTATTTCTGCAACAGTTGATCTCGATTAAATGTTACTTAGACAGGTTTGCCGTTACGTTAACGTAGGCCGAAGTCACTAAATATCTGACCATTGCTCCCAACATTCAACATATCGTTTTTAAACCGTTCATGTCAAATTCCAAACATCCTACATTTTCGACGTGTACAAATCTTCCAAATGATCAAATAACTATTAGTAAATAAGTCGACTGAATTCGTGACAGCCAATTTACCAAATAACGTATACACTATCGTTTCTATCAGAATAGCGCGGCCCCTTACGGAGACGCCACCAAGAGTTGGATGATCGATCACACCGATCAGCTGACATCGATCTTCTGTGATTATGAAGACGTCATCGATGTGGTTCAAGCGGGATTAATTGGCGTCTGGGGTGGGTTACGTTGTTATTTCTTCAGTTATTACTCAGCTACCCAATCTACATTTCCTGTGACAGTGGACAAAACTACGCTGTTCTGCAGAGACTACAATGCAATGATGAGTAATATTGTTGATGTTTCCAGTCATTTACCAAATAATATCATAAACACTTTCCAAAGAGAGGCATTTCTACGTGTAGTTGCTCAATACTGAACCGCTGTACAAGTTTCCGTCCAAACAAATAATGAACACTTAGTAAGCGAGATTTACATTATGAAGGACACATCGTGGGGCAAGATAACAAAGACGTCAGTCGAAAAAGTCAGAATTCGAATCGAACGCTACCTCGGCTGTTCTGGGAAGCATCTAGCCACGCTACAATTAATGCGCGTACTTCTTCGTATACATATCAACCACTGTCTTTAGCCAGGTGCATGTTCATTCAGCTAAGTGAACTGGAGCAATGTAGGGTGACCAATCTTGCCCAAGAGTCGATACGCCAGGGTTCTCATAGGCGATAATCCGAAGTCGTAACCACTGCGCCACAGCGCCACTGCAACCCTACGTAAGAACGTACCGTTTTGTAATCTCAGGAGAATGGTACTACACGACGTACTTCGGAGACCCGGCCGTGGAGGACCCCCTCACCCAGCAACACTGGGACGACAGAGCCGAGGTGTTGCAGGCCCTACTAGACAGCGTGCCCAGCTCCATGTAAATACAACAACCAGCCAATAACTGCGAGTCGTTTATGTTTAATTTATTATTTCATTTACGGGTGGTGCTCAAACAAAAGTACATATATACGTACGTCTGTACAAATAATAACTCAGTTTTGCTGAGTTTTTAAATCAGAAACGGTATATTGTTCAGTATCAGTACAGTTCGTTGACGTTTACACGGTGATTAAAAATACAAAAGAGCTTGATAGTGAATTCTAGGAGTAAGGATATATTTCTTTACCTATTAACATCGTGTCGACACAATACATTCATGGCTGTTTTAAACGATCGTTGTTGTTGCTACATTTAGAAAATAAATCAGGGGATTCGCTGGACAGTTATATTATCATAATCAAACTAACACTATTGTACATATTCAAATTATTTATTGCATTCCTCGTACGAAACGCATACCCCAGTTGCAAACACGATAGAGGCTTCTTTGCGATTGTTCTGTAGAATCTATAACCACGTATATGTAACCTCAAACGACCAGAGAGACTAAATCCATGTATGCGTATCAACACACCTTAGAATGAATTTCATCACGTCAAATGGTCATAGAGATCACGTGTATTCAACCTGTTCAACAGATCGGTGCAAGTGCGAACTCCGAAGTACAAGAGAACGATGTTTGACACCGTGGCGACTACTCAAGCCGAGATGGAGGATGAAACTAATAAATCGAGAACTGGTAAGAAACGAATGAACGTATTATTTTGGCGTATGCAAATTCAAATGTGGTTCCAGTGGGCTTACGGTTAACATAATAAATGTTTTGCAAAAACGGCGTCCCATACAGCCTCACACTATTGTCAAACAGCGGTGTTTCATTTTGTCACCAACAAACAAAGAAGAATGTCCAATCGTTCGATAGTATTAGAACATATGTTTACAATACTCTTATTTAAAAAAACGATCAGACATGTCAAAAATTATTACCAACTGCGATATAAAACTCCAGGTCTTTTCGTGTCCACGTCCATGTCAAAGTCACCCCGGCTGGTGTTTTGAAGCCGTTTCTTGTTCTTCTTCCTTTACAGTTTTTACATGAAACATTGCCTTTTCATATTAATTGTTTGAATTGTTAGCAATACAATGTTGTCAGTGAGACGTTTCGTCGCCCTCGTCTGGCTGCTTCAGATCAATCATTCACCGCACAGTGTACGGTCATAGAGATCTCGTGTATTCAACCTGTTCAACAATTCGGTGCAAGTGCTGGGACGTTTGCTTTGTAGGTCACCACAACGACTGTTTCCTGGCGTCGTCGGACGACTTCGGCACTTACGACGACAAGTCGGTGGAGTACCCGTACATGCAGGACGACACCAAGTACACGGTGATGGGAGGGGAGACATGCGCCGTCTCGGCGGATGCGCCGTTGGACAGGTAAAGAATTCAGGAGAGCTGAGGGCAAATGAGGTCAGCATTGCTGTTCTAAACAGTGTTGTTCAAAACAATTTCATGAGTCAAATTTCTCTGTAGGAAATAACACACATTATTCTGAGGGTAAATATCTAACCCAGTTATTGTGTCACTTTACACTATACACCACACACACACACACACACACATACACACACACACACACACACACACACACACACACACACACACACAAGCACGCACGCACGCACGCACGCACGCACGCACGCATGCACGCACGCACCGCACGCGCGCATCTTAGTCGTGACGGAGGCGTTCTTACCGTGGTTCAAGTAACTCTGCCAGATGCTGTCACCTCACGTAATGATAGAATTACACCATAGACAACCTTCACTGGATATGTTACATAACAGCTTTGGTCAGCTGTATTTCTTATGTGTTCTAAGAATAAAGATTTACTTTCCCTCAACTATATTTCTTATGTGTCCTAGAAAAAAAAGCAATTACGTCTCAGCTGTATTTCTCATGTGCTCTAAGAATAAACAGTAAGCATGCATCTGTTGCAGATACAAGTGTCCGACGGCCAAGACAGAGCTGAGTGAGCTACACTTCAGCTACCTCAACCAAGCTTACCACCCTGACGTCATCAGCAGCTGGAAGACTGATGGCTGCTTCCAAGAAATTCACCGATACCTCGGCTACAGACTGGTGATCAAGAAGGTACTACACACTTAAAATACCCTTGTTGAAACCATACTATCAATTATATATGAATTTTACATATGACGATGAAAATTTCATTAGTCTTTTTTTGTGTAGTCTGTATTATAAAAGAGTGTTTTTTTCTGTATCCCACATTTGTGTCATGTTTCCATGTTTCGGGCTGAAATTTTATTTCAAAATACGCCAAAAGCAATATGTGGATTATTGTTTAAATTGGACAAACAAGTAAACATGAAATATCATGTTTTGGTACAACGCTATAAAGATAATTATGCCATCTATAACTACGTCGCTGAATGTAAAAAAAATGATGCCCACATTTTCAATTATACTCTTTAAAAAACGTCATCATTTAACACAGACTCCGGCATTTCGACCCACATCTCCGCCAGGTTTATACATCTCGGGCTGGAATTTTCCGTGTGATCTAGCGGGTCCACTAGGGTGGTTCGTGGATTTTGACTTTTTGTTTCAAAATTCGTCCAATTGGTTGAGGAACTCAAGCCCGACATTTCTAAGTATTTCAAAAGCTATAATTGGAGTTCCATCCGCGGAATGTCATCGTAAAGATTATTTTGCCATCAATTACTGTGTCACTTGAAAACCGCTTTTGACACAGGCATTTTGTTACGTCGTACGTATGAGCTGAGGTGACTGCCTTTCCTCCAAGCATCATAGGGTAACTGGGCTTGTAATAAATAAAACGAGAACAACATAATAAACAGACAATGAACCAATAATAACCTTACGGTGGCCCGTATTTATTAAACATTCATAATGTTTGTATTGTTGATGTTTGAACTTACTTCCTAAAACATGCATATGTGAGACACTCTTTGTGCACGCGAGAAATGAAATATGCCACATAATTCCTAATATTGTGTTTGGACTGATAATGTGGAATCAGTTGATGAAATGAATGAGTATAGAACATTATATGCAATACACGCATATGACATTTATGCACCAATACCATCATACAGGACTTGGGATGTAATATACACGACGATTGGTGCAAATAAGTATTTCAATCAAGATTTTTCACACCGGGATGTCGGAAAGTAGGCAACATATTCAATAGTGCTAAATCATGATTAGTATCCTTTGTAGAGATGCAATACGTTGTTAAGAATATCTTGCCATAGCCAATGGTAGCCATAGCCCAATTCCCCTACCTAAATTAATACGCTATTGCATCTTACTCACCAGGCAATCCTACCAAACACTCTCCAGCGAGGAGGTAGATTCTGCATGTATATGGAGTTTGAGAACAAGGGATATGCAGCGCCTTTCAAACACAAGACACTCAACATCATGCTGCGGGACACGGTCAGGTCAGTGATAGAATCACATCGCTGTAGTACACGCGAAATGTCCGGAGATTATCTTTACTAGAATCTTTACTAGCAATTGCACGGCGCGGTGTCTCACCAGAACAGGACAAAGGCACTTGAGAGTTACGTATGTGAGAAATAACGACAATAGCATTTGACACGTTTGCGATTTGCATACGATGTATGGTAGATGGGTGAGGGATTGTTAGAACAACATGTCATTTACATACTCGCACGCATGCACGCACGCACGCACGCTTGCACGGACGAACACACGTCCGTGTGCACGCATGCACACACACACACACACACACACACACACACACACACACACACACACACACACACACACCACCACCACCACCACCACCACCACCACCACCACCATATCATTATATATATATATAATATATATATATATATATATATATATACGTATATATATATATATAATATGTATATATATAAATTATATATATATATATACGTATATATATATATATATATGTATATATATATAAATTATATATATATATATATATATATATATATATATATATATATATATATATATATATATATATATATATATATATACAGAGTTAACATTTCAATGTAGTGTTTAAATAGTTGTTTCTCTTCAGCGGCGACCTGTACGCTGCAGACCTCGACTACGACCTGAAGACGTGGCTGCCGGGAAACACAATCGTCGTTGACGAGGCTACTTACATACCGACCGACTTCCCTCTTGGCACATACGAAGTGAGATTTAAATATATATATCTAACGTTTAACTGCTGATAATGAGCACATACGGTATGCTTGTCAGTAGAAAATATGGCAACGATAAACCAACAAATTGCTTATTTGGTTTGTAACTGGTTTCCTTGCATCATAAAATATACAGTGCGCAAAATGAATGAGACACTGCCAGATAAAAGTCAATTGTATTTTCTATCAATAAGTAATGTGACCACGTCGTTTAGTGATAAATAAGTGAAACAAGTAAACACATTTTGAGTTGCGACTAGGTCTGTGGGTTTTCTCACTCTTTGTCACTTCTCACCCTTTCTCGCCCTTTGTCACTTCTCACCCTTTCTCACCCTTTCTCACTCTTTGTCACTTCTCACCCTTTCTCACCCTTTGTCACTTCTCACTCTTTCTCACCCTTTGTCACTTCTCACCCTTTCTCACCCTTTGTCACTTCTCACACTTTCTCACCCTTTGTCACTTCTCACTCTTTCTCACCCTTTGTCACTTCTCACCCTTTCTCACCCTTTGTCAATTCTCACCCTTTCTCGCCCTTTGCCACTTCTCACCCTTTGTCACCCTTTGTCACTGCTCACCCTTTCTCACCCTTTGTCACTTCTCACCCTTTCTCACCCTTTGTCACTTCTCCCCCTTTCTCACCCTTTGTCACTTCTCACCCTTTCTCACCCGTTCTCACCCTTTGTCATTTCTCAACCTTTCTCACCCTTTGTCACTTCTCACCCTTTCTCGCCCTTTGTCACTTCTCCCCCTTTCTCACCCTTTGTCACTTCTCACCCTTTCTCACCATTTCTCACCCTTTGTCATTTCTCAACCTTTCTCACCCTTTGTCACTTCTCACCCTTTCTCGCCCTTTGTCACTTCTCACCCTTTCTCACCCTTTGTCACTTCTCACCCTTTCTCACCCTTTCTCACCCTTTGTCATTTCTCAACCTTTCTCACCCTTTGTCACTTCTCACCCTTTCTCGCCCTTTGTCACTTCTCCCCCTTTCTCACTCTTTCTCACTTCTCCCCCTTTCTCACCCTTTGTCACTTCTCACCCTTTCTCACCCTTTCTCACCCTTTGTCATTTCTCACCCTTTCTCACCCTTTGTCACTTCTCCCCCTTTCTCATCCTTTGTCGTATATAGATATGTTATCCTTTCACTGAGACGCATGTGTCTTACAGGTGTTGCTCGCCATCAAGGATTATGTGAACGAAACTATTTCCGACTCCAACATCCTGCTGGCCAACGCGAACGGCGTGCCCGAGAAGACCAAGGGTCTCAACAACCTGAAGCATATCGTCACGGTAGGCATCACATTTGTGAGCAGATCTTTGGGTTTTTGAACGGATTTCGTTCCAGGGCAGTGTTCTGAGTGAAATGTGATCATGTGATCATGTGGTCACTCTCATGTGAATTGTTTTTACTCAGACACAAAGATGCATACATAATATTATATTCGATTAAGTTGGTGAAGGTTTCTTTTGAACGAAATTACTTTGTATACTCATCTGGTTTAAAGTATTTTCTCTTTTGTCAATCTGTCGCTCCTTAGAAATGTATGTATATATATATATATATATATATATATATATATATATATATATATATATATATATATATATATATATATGTATACATACATACATACATACATACATACATACATACATACATACACATATACATATATATATATATGTATATATATGTATGTATATATATATATATATATATATATATATGTATATATATATATATATATATATATATATATATATACATATATATATATATACAAACATGCATACAAAATACATACTTACTTACATATGTACATACACACAAAAACACACACACGCACACGCACACGCACACGCACACGGGAACACGCACACGCACACATGCACACATGCACACACACACACACACACACACACACACACACACACACACACACACACACACACACAAACACATCCTAGCTACGTAAACATTCTTTCAGAACACAACAATAAGAACAAAATAAATTCATTAAAACGTGGTGTGTCGTTTTGCAGGTGGGTGTCGCCGGAACTCCCGGATCCTCGTCGTGTCCTACGCTGGACTGGGCGGACCCTCAGACGGACAGCGTCTACAGCCGCGTGCACGTCTTTTCGTAATCGCCGTCAAGGCGACCCACCGACTGTGACGTCGCGCCGTAGTCACGTTGCGCGCAACGCAAAACTGACGACGTCAACGCGATGACCACGTTATTACATATTGTACGCTTTTCTGTGGACATCTTGTAGTTCTGTACAGGATACAGTGTGCTTATGTGTTCTGTTCTTGTATTAGCTGCTACTGACATGGCTTGAGAAACTGCGTTACGAAGTAGGCCTAATGTATTTAATAGCATTCAGCTATTTTAGGATACCCTTCCTTGGGCACAGAAGACGTGTACACTCTTCAACGTGTGTATGTGAGGGGACTACCAGTGTAGGTGTGATTTACAGTACTATGCGTAGCATGTGATGTTTAACAACCAAGTGATTTGCATAGTTGGCTTCAATTATTAATAATTATAATCATATCAGTCGTCGAGCGAAGTGTGACTGGTGGCGTGTAGCTATATTGTATTCTCTTTGAGTGTGCCTTAGCAATAAATGCTTAGACTTTGTTATGATTCGGGAATGTTTCTAGGCTAAAGTTTGTGTTCTAGTGGAACAATCTGTATTTTCAGAGGTCCATATGCGAAGCGTTCGATATTAACAAAATAGTGTAGATGCGTTTCTCCATTATTCGTGTGGGTGCTAGTGAGAATTATTGTATTCATAGATGTTATCTTATCCGAAAGTAATGCTCTACGTATCAATCAGACTAATCGATATCTTATAATTATAGTCGTTACACAAAACAACTAAAGAACAGAATAATCGATATTTAGGAATGATTTATATACGTATACTAAAATCACATGCAACACCCAGAACGTATGGTGTATTGACCTAAATGTATTCTAAAAATATGAAAGCACAGAACTAATTAAAACAGAATTGACAAGGTGTGCTGGACATTCGAAAATCAATAGTCAATTGAAAATACATAGTATTGGTGATGTTCGCTGTTGGCTAGTAGTGTACGCTTTCAATAAAGTGTTTTCTTTGTCCTTTCAAAGAGTGTGTCGTTTATTTTAATATACTGTTTCTGGTTTGTCTAGTAAAGAGTTTGATGCGTAGGCAAATGTCGTATGTCAGACGATTGGCTATTTAGATATCGGCTACCCTTCTACTTGGATATTTCTCATTAGTTACATTGTACGTAATACTGCTTTGTGCAACACAGACGCACACCCACACCCACACGCGCGCGCACATACACACACACGCGCGCGCACACACACACACACACACACACACACACACACACAGACAAACAAACACACACACACACACACACACACACACACACACAAACACCCACCCACACACACACACACACACACACACACACACACACACAGTTATGGGCAGAAATTAAGTAGAAAGGATCACGCATTTCAGCATGTAAGATCTATCTATTTGTTTAGTGTTATGAAGGCGTAGGGGAGACCGGGGCGAGTTGTAACCAAACAACATATTTCAGGATTGCGGGTAGGTTTCTTAACCGATCGAAACTTTTGTCATACCAAAGGTTTCCCACATATCTCCCGAAGATAATTGGTGCATAATTAAATGCCTGGTTTATTACATATTTGTGGCATAATGAATTATATGAGGTGTCATAATGTGTTACAAGTTACCCCCAGTACGGTAGTACCTCTTTTCTTTTAAAATGGCGTAACTTGATGGCGTCTCGACGAATTCACGTGATATTATACAGGGCATGCCCAAATCTATTGATGAACACGCTATCGTCTTGCAGAATAATTTGCATCAGCAGTTTTGCCTACAAGCCCTCTGATACAAGTTACCCGTGTTACAACTAGCCCCGGTCCCCCTACAATAACAATTCCAAAGAAATCCTCGGCCAAAGGTTGCTACCGCAGCATATGAACTGCCAACTTAGTTAAAAACTGTAGGTAATTTGTTTTACACCCCCGTGTCCTGTATTTAGGAATACTGTGCATTACACGTTACTCCCGGGTCTGTTCAATCAAGCGAACACCACGCTGGAAAGAATTCAGCCATACTGCAATCAATGCGCTAAAACTAGGCGTACACAATCACCGTTTCCTGTCCCGCGTTTGGGAGGTGACTAAAGACACTGAGTTAGCGGGAGCTCGAAGATACGATGCGAGAGAAATTTATTCAAAAACAAAACCTACATAATGCATTCACAGTACGCAATACAGAAACTGTGCAATTGGAAATCATAGTTTAGAATTTGAAAGGAGAAGGCAGAAATGCGTCACTTATAACATTTGTCCAGAATTAAAATGGACATAATTACAATCAAAAAGATATTAGAAAACGTGAAAATCTGGGGTCCTATATAGACTATATAATTATGGGGTTCTATGTAGACAATCCATGTTTAATAAACAACCTAACTATTATCAGTGTATTTTTAAAGAGTGGATTTTCTAAAACACATTAAAGAATTGTCTAGAGAATTTCATAGTGTTACTTTTTTTAGGCAATTTCTTTATATTGGTGTGAGCTGTCTAGCCAACTACTGTCTGTTAATAGTGTTCTTTTAACACCAGTAATTGTTTCGCTGAAATTAATAAAACGTGCATTCTTTTAATAAATTTTCATTACATATCGAACAGCAATCGTGTAAATGTCGGTAGTCATTTGCGTGTTACAATACATTAATAATATATTTGGAATCTTAGCCTACGAACTTTTATTCAATGGGTGATGCCGGAATTCAGTGGCGCCGTCTGATGGAGCCAAGGTAATCGAGAAACAAAATGGCGTCGGAAGACGATGCGTCGTCGTTGTCCCATAGTCGTACTGCGCTTGCGCGAGCATGCGACGTTTGCGTTTAGCCGAATCTGTGCGCTGCCATAGCTTGTTCTGGCATTGGGCAAATTGAGTTTGCTATTATTACATATGTTATAAGCGTGCATACTCGACATTAGTTAGATGCTGATTAACATTAAGTTTTTTCGATTAGTGTAGATTGTTTTTTTAAAGAAGGTAACATGGAACACCAGATTAAGAACTGGGAAAATGACAACAATGGCGGTGTTGATGACAGGAATGACTGATGCAGAATCGAGGGATGTTGTCGATGCTTCGTCTGCGGTCTCATTCGTAGCTGTTGATGTTAGTTCGGGTTCAGCTGTTGAAACAGTTGTTGCCGCCGCTGTTGTTGGTGATGTTGATGTTGCAGTTGACGTTGTTGCTGCTGCTGTTGATGTTGTTGCTGTTGATGTTGTTGCTGTTGCTGTTGATGCTGTTGATGTTGTTGCTGCTGCTGTTGATGTTGTCGATGTTGCTGTTGATGTTGCTTCTGCTGCTGCCTCTGTTGCAGGAGCCTGAGGAAGAAAAACAAATATTATAATTTGTATAGTCTCGGTGGTATGATCACACGGCAGTCAACCGAGAAAACAAAACACATTAGATAACTTCGGTGGTATGGTCACGTGACAGCCAACACAATAAAACACAAAGTAGCAGTGAAGTTGCATCACATCAAATATAACCACCCGTGAAGACAGTGTTTGATTGTAAACATATGTGGCAAATACACCGCCCTAGTGACCTCAGACATGCAATAATAATTGTTGTTATCATTGGAGAATGACATATCTAATTAATACAAAAATATATAGAACATGACATAACCACGGCGCAATAGCTCTGGCCCACGAACGATAATTATAATATTCACCACCCAGCTAACAAGATGTCATTTGAATAAATGACGGCATATGCATAACTTCTCTTGCGATTAAATGATTTTTTCCTTCCAGATTAAAGCGTTACTTCGGATGTACATATATGAAGAATACGTCGTAAAATTTTAGATGTTATTATTAGCCAAATATATTTCTAAACTTCCAGCAGGAAAACATGTATTACACTATTAAATATTGACCCGTGAGCGCATCACCGACGTGTTCACAAACCAACCAATCAGTGCTAATGATTAATATATGTCTGATGAACAGGTAACATATTACCGAAGTAGTGTTGCAGTTGTAGATGCGGTCATACTTGCTCTCCGGTTGAGCAGATACCTCTGTCAAGGCTGAACAAGACGAATCTCCCGCGGTCCCAGCAGCCCCCACCTAGTGACCAATAAAAGCATTAAGTCCAACAACGCTCACCTGGTGATCAACATACACACACACTAATTACAAGACCAACCCAAGTGTCTAATGAGCTTCAAGGCTGCAGTTCGTACAGTTGTAAAGTTTGGCGAGACTCAAGGGAGAGGTGCAGTTGAAAGGTTAGTTCTGCCAATATTTAGAAGATTCTGGAGGTATTTGTAAAAGGTATTAACACAACACAAGATATACACTGTGTGTGTGTGTGTGTGTGTGCGTGCGCGTGCGCGTGCGCGTGCGCGTGCGCGTGCGCGTGCGCGTGCGCGTGAGTGAGTGAGTGAGTGAGTGAGTGAGTGAGTGAGTGAGTGAGTGAGTGAGTGAGTGAGTGAGTGAGTGAGTGAGTGAGTGAGTGAGTGAGTGAGTGAGTGAGTGAGTGAGTGAGTGTGTGGCAGTATTGGTATGCAGGCGTGCGTGCGTGTGTGCAATGTAAAAAAGAGCCATCTCAATTGAATATAACCACTTGCATATTGTAGATCATTTAATAAATGCTGCGAATGTACATGTTCATGGAGACGATTGATGATATTTCCACAACAAATGTATGACGTGTATAAATCATTTCACATAAAAATATTACATATAAAGTTATAGGAAACAGTACTGATTCAACATGACAAAAGAATATTCGATAGAGGCGCATCCGTAAAAAAATCGTATACAATAGTGTATGTTTTGCGATGCCTACCGTGACGTCATGTTTGATGTTATTCAGTCCTTTCTTCATCTCCGGCACGTTGTTGTCGTTAGCGAGCAGAATGTTGTAGTCCGAGTGAGCTGGTGACAGTTTGTCTTTGATGGCGAGCAGCACCTATGACACACACAGTGTGACAACCTTCTGTCAGTAATCATATGTCTGTGGCTATGTGCTTGTACAGTATATTTACTATTTAAAGTGGCGCAATTTGCAAAGTACATTGAGTTGGCGTAGTAGCCGCAAAGATAGTACATGGATGTAGGTCGTGTGAATTATTTGTACTACTCGGCTAGCAACACAGGATGACTATGGCCTGACGTATATTACAAAGGTTATGTTTTTAAATGATTTCGTATCCTAAATGGTTTCAGAAGAAGAAAAAAACGTGGAATAATTAAGAAGTCGTTTCTATGTTTCTCTTACAACATGTTAGGGAAGAAATGTAGAAATGTGGTTGTGTAACTTAATTACATAACAATATTGTTTAAAAAAAAATGACGTGTCACCTCATATGTGCCAGTAGGCAGGTCGCTGGGAACGTAAGCGGCAGTGTCTACGGTGATTGTGTTGCCTGGCAACCACGTCTTCAAGTCGTAGTCAAGACCAGCAGAGCGCAGGTCTCCACTGAAGAGAAACATTAAATCTATCGATATTACTTACATTATTGTTAACATAACAAAATAAGATAAATGCTTTTACAACAAAATGATCAAAAAGATTTGTGATGAAACAAAAGTGGATTCAAGTCGTTGTCAAAACCAGCAGAACGCAGGTCTCCACTGAAGGGAAACATTAAATCCATTGGTATTCCACGTATATATATTGTTCACATAATTAAAATAAGATAAAGGTTTTGCAGCTAAATGACCAGAAGCCAAGTTCAGGGCTCACAAAAACAGTAAAAAGGCACGTAGTGTAATTTAATGACAACAATGTGCCTATATGTAAGTTCAACAATGATCACGACACAACTGCTTTGTCATCAATGTTAATCACTCAATTCTGTAAACGCCATTATTTCAATCAATATGACCAATCACTATATCACATATATCCTATGTTTGAAGCGTATTTAGCTCAGGCCCTGTACTGTTAGAGTTTATTGTATTTTCGTTTATGAATACATTATTTTACAAAACTGTTATCCAGATATTTAACAGATATATATGTGTGTGTGTGTGTGTGTGTGTGTGTGTGTGTGTGTGTGTGTGTGTGTGTGTGTGTGTGTGTGTGTGTGTGTGTGTGTGTGTGTGTGTGTGTGTGTGTGTGTGTGTGTGTGTGTGTGTGTGTGTGTGTGTGTGTGTGTGTGTGTGTGTGTGTGTGTGTGTGTGTGTGTGTGTGTGTGTGTGTGTGTGTGTGTGTGTGTGTGTGTGTGCTTCTTCTAGACATCTAGAAGAAGTTGACATTTGTTGAAACATCAGCTAGAGAAACGAAGAATAAAAAAACTGAGTAGTTGAATCGTGGTCAGATAATAGCGAGACAGACCAACATCACTGACCTGGTCTTTTGACGTAGCATGATGTTTAGGGTCTTCTGTTTGTAGGGTGCGGCGTAACCCACGTTCTCCAACTCCAGACGGAAGCAGAACTTGCCTCCTTGCTCCAGAGTGTTGGGCAGGACTGCCTAATAAGCCAGATGCTTTCTAGTTATACATCTTGAACAAATATGTAACAATGTTCTCATCTAAAACACAGCAGTTCAAAGATAGTTACATAAGTCGTTAACATTTCACCATTACTTTCGTTATGATTCTAACAGAATTATGAGCTAGAAAACGAAAGTAAGATTGACGCTGACCCTTCAAGATTGATATGTCAATATTAGCATGTCAATATTGGGCGAGTTATAAAATGCATGTTGTCACAAACTAATATTCACCATGTCGTAGAATTGAATGTTCACTGAACCTCGGTAAGAAAAGAAAATACACTAGATACGGGACCCCGCACCAAAGTCAAACGTCGCGTTAATTAATCGGTCCTTGCATAAGTCTACCATGCATTCGTGAACATCAAACATACATTGCTGCGTTGCTTATATTTATCGTAATACATTCACTAGTGAAGTAATGGTGTTTAGATGTAACATTATTACCAGGCAGTTAACATACAGGCACAGGCCGCTCGCTCGCGCACATGCAAGCACACATTTCCGCACGCCCGCAAACACGTACACAACCAAACACGCCTACACGCCCATACGCATGCGCACGCGCACGCGCACGCGCACGCGCACGCGCACGCGCACGCGCACGCACACGCACACGCACACGCACACGCACACGCACACGCACACGCACACGCACACGCACACGCACACGCACACGCACACGCACACGCACACGCACACGCACACGCACACGCACACGCACACGCACACGCACACGCACACGCACACGCACACGCACACGCACACGCACACGCACACGCACACGCACACGCACACGCACAATTACACTATTGTAACAAAGGACCGCAAGTTAAATACAATATGAGGAAACAACGAAGTGATACCTTCTTCAGCACAAGTCTGTACCCCACGTATTGGTGAATGTCACCAAAGCAACCGTCCTTCTTCCAGCTGGCAATGACACCTTCGTGGTAGGCCTGGTTGAGGTAGGAGAAGTGTAGCTCTCTCATCTCTTTCGTCGCCGTGGGACACTTGTATCTGTAATGTATAGGAAAGCTTAAATAAGTAAGTAAGTAAGTAAGTTGTTTATTTCCAACCACAACAGCTAAGAATTACATAATCCCTTATTATAAATACACAATGTTCAACAGTATCCAATATTTTAAACAAGTAACCAACGGAAGATGCATTAAACAGTGCCTGTGCTAAGTATGTGAAGCAATGTCGTCTAAAAGTGTACTAGTGCAAAGACTAACGTTGTATGGCATGCGTGTGATAGTCGTTGTCATCGTCTTATTTCCTAGTAATTGTGTCCATGGTGAATTTGGTCCTCATAATTTGATTCTACGCATTGTGGACGTAACTCACTGGCCCGAGATGCTGTTACAGTTCTTGTGTTTATGTAGCGTCAGCCATGTGGAACGGTCGGCCATCAAGTGTTACCGGTAGCATGCCACAGGACTCATTTGGGTCAGCGTTAATTAATATCACAGTAGCATTAAACTAGGGACTTAGATGTTAACTATAACGCCGTTGCTAAATAAGTCCAGACATCCATTCCATTTCGTCACGTCAACATATAGCAACTTCCCTCTTCCCACCCTCACCTGTCCCGGGGATCATCGTCTGAGAGGCCACACGTCTCCCCTCCCATCACCGTGTACTTGGTGTCGTCCTGCATGTACGGGTACTCCACCGACTTGTCGTCGTAAGTTCCGAAGTCGTCCGACGACGCCAGGAAACAGTCGTTGTGGTGACCTGAGGAATATAATATACACTTTCACTTCAGAGGTCTCTCGGTGAGATGGCGGTAAAGTTCAAGAAAACGTGGGTATGTCTCGCGGTTGACTATCTTAAACTGTGTTGTGGGTTAATTAATTGTTTATGTTATTCTGTGATCGCGTCTGTGTGTGTGTGTGTGTGTGCGCGTGCGTGTGTGCGTGTGTGCGTGTGTGCGTGTGTGCGTGCGTGCGTGTGTGCGTGCGTACGTGCGTGCGTGTGTGCGTGTGTGTATGTGAATGTGAATGTGTGACAGCGTGTTTGCGTGCCAGTGTGTGTATGTCTACTTGCATGCATGCATTTACTTTTCCTTTTTAAACACACTATTGGTGTTTTAACAACTGTGCTTGTAATGCATCTGCTCAGCGTTCATGACACGATAGCCGTGTATCGTCATCTGGTATTACGTTTACATAGTTCTTGAAGTAACCGGAAAACAACGTATGTGTTGCAAATAGGGAATAATTGTTAAACACAATTGTTTGTGTGTTGTTGGAAATGTGTTACCTGTTCTTGATTTGTTAGTGCGTTCCTTCATTTCTGTCTCAGTCGTTGCTACCGTATCAAAAATGTTTCTCTTGAAGGTGGGAGTCCGTAATTGCACCAAACTGACAAAAAAACATAAGCTCGTTGTTATGACATGTAAAAAGTACTACATCTGCATTATTCTATATTTGATCTGACCAACTGTGAACTTTAAAGACAAGAATCTTGTATCTATAGAGATTAACGCTATTTTGTAGGAATGTGTTTAAAAAGTAAGCGGGCCCATGGTATAAGGAATTTCTTTGAATTATAAGGATTTTATAAATGAAAAAGTCTCGGGGAGGAGATATCTAACTTCGGGATGAGCTGAATTTATATCTTTAAAAGAGGGAAACTGTTTTCAGGATGCAGGAAACCAATATGACACAGCAAGAGAAATAAAACAAGAAAGAACTGTGTTTCTCAGAAACCGGGTCTTAACGCATGTGCAATGGTAATCGGCAAGACAACAATAGATAGTGAGGACCGAGCACTGACATCGAGCCTGGGATGGCGTCGAGGAGGGCCGCCACCACGTCCTTCCGGTCCTGCCAGTTCTCCGCCGTCAGGCCGTCAAAGCCGTCCGCCGTTGGATCGCCGAAGTGGGTCGTGTAATACCACTCCCCTACAACCGTAGCACGGTCACTTCACCTCTGTGCGATACAACCACCTTTCAGATTGATAAGTATGTAACATGGAAGTAGATGAACAAATGAAGACAGACATCAGCGTGCGGCTGAGAAGAGGATGAGGCGTAACTACAAGCAACAGGCTGCATCATTGTCATCTGCTTCGGCTGGTTTGGCTGCAGCGGGGTCATCACTCCCGATTAGGCTTGCACGGACGACACCAAACCTCCAGAAGTTGACAGCAGGACGCATCAGCCCCCGAGACGTTGGCCTTACATATTTTCGGATAAAATGACGGCCATTTTGAATAGTAATCGGTTTTAATAGGTGGGCATAAGTGGAAATAATTTCTTTGAATTACTGATATGGTCAAACATGGGTATGGACAAAATAAAATCATATTTATATAGCATAAGTCAATCAAATTATGCCCCATTTTGGCTATTGTTGGTGAAAATGGCGGCCATATTTATTTTGGTCACATGAACACAGTCGAACACTATTATAATCAGTTCCATTGAATTCCTCATATGCCAAAGCACGAATGTACATAAACAAATTATGTTCCTAGCAAGGTGTAGTGTAAAGATTTTGTAATTTACCAGGATCACGGCAGCCATCATGGATTTTCCTGATTCCCACGAGTTGCCCAAGGATGGCGCACTGCCATCCCACGGATTTGAGTTCAGGGACACATATTCTATACGATTCAGCAAAAAAAACCTTACACGACCAACCATTTCTAGGTTCACAAAATGGCAACTTGCCTACCTGTCTAGACGGCTAGCGTGATATAATTACGTCGCGCACGTCACTTTCTGTGTTCAACACACAACACCACAGGGCGGAGTTGTATTTCTGCGAAGTTCAGGCAGAAGTCGATTTTCTATGTGTATCTGGAAGTTGAACTTGTATTACAAAACACTCACCCCAGACTCCAATGAACCCGGCCTGGACCACGTCGATGACGTCCTCGAACTCGGTGAAGATCGGCTTCAGCTGGGCGATATGTTTCAACATCCACTCCTTCGTCGCGTCACCGTACGGCGCCTTGTTCGGCTGGATGAAACCGTCACCAAATTCATATGTCAAGTGTCAAACTGTTCGTAGCTGATAACTTCCAGAAAGCAAATTTTTGTGTTTCTTTTTTAATACTTCCCTGGCAAGAGAATGGATCAATTACCATAAAAGGTACAACACTATTTTTGTTTTGTTAATAATACTGTACGTACACTATTTGTGTTTCTTTGTATTTTTTACGACTGGCCTTCTAGTATTAATATGCAAGGGGTCATAATTTCGTTTTTGCAAGGGGTCATAGTTTCGTTTTTGCAAGGGGTCATAATTTCGTTTTATCCTTTGAGTATGATGAAGTGTAGAATTTACCTTCGACTGTCAGTTATGTACAACTGTTATGAAATATGATAATTGTTTTTGTGTGATGTTGTTGAACGCGGCAAACCATGAGAATAAAAAACCAAAAAATCCAAAGTAATGAAATAGATAGCTGATCCGCTTAGCAAGAATGGTGAGTCCAATTACCTGATCTCAATGTCTGTGCAAGACTGGCGGCCATGTGTGAACGTTCTTTGACCGCCATGCTTACGTGAGTATCACAACTAATTATACATCAGTTTACTTGCCTCGTTCAATACGTCTGTGTACATGAAGCGCATGACGACAGTGATCTTTGCCTTGCGAACGATGGCCATGTCCGCGCGAATCTTGTCAAGAAATTCCGTCGTGATGTCACTGCTCACGAAGCTGTCGAGGACATACTGGCGCCAGTGGATGGTCAATCCACTCTCCTCCCGGTAACTCTCTAATTCTTGTAACTGTGTAAACAAACATTTAAATGTAAGAGAGTGTCTACATTCTTTTATTTTAAAATTAAATCTTTTGGAAGATATAAATCGTTCTTGATAGCTCCTGTTATGTGTTACGTTCCCTGTCATATTGTTTCTCCGTTTTGTCTGTATATTCGGGATGAGTTTGGCTTTGATCCTGGTCCACGTTTACTGGTTTGTGTTTCTCGTTGTTCATGTACTGTTCTCTCCACCAACCACCCCGCTCTCCTCTGTCTCTCCCTCTCTTTCTCCAGTCATGTGTCAACCCCTCCAAACCACTCCTTACACAGTTTTCCTAGTGCAATCTGGGTCGCTCTCTTCTTCTTCTTCTTTCCCCTGTACTCTCCGCCCCGTGTACTCTGCGCCCCCTGTACTCTGCGCCCCCTGTACTCTCCGCCCCCTGTACTCTGCGCCCCCTGTACTCTGCGCCCCCTGTACTCTCCGCCCCCTGTACTCTGCGCCCCCTGTACTCTCCGCCCCCTGTACTCTCCGCCCCCTGTACTCTGCGCCCCCTGTACTCCCCCTGTACTGCTCTAGTTGCCGTGTCTTGTATTCAACGTAAATTAATGTTTTCAACCACAAATGGTCTATCGAAAATAGAAGATTTGAGACCAAGTTTAAACTCAAGTACATGACAAATGTACAAATAGTTTCTGCTTGACCAAATCATTAGCAGACAGACAATTGTTTTCATGCGGGCCCGAATAAATTGATGACGTAATCGTTGCGACAAAAATCGTGACAAAGAACATATATTACTGTTTATGCCCATACTAAATTAGCTCACCCAAGAAAAGTATAACAGAAAGAAAATCAGATCTATTAAATACTGACTTTTTTAGTATCATAAGCTTGACCATCTAGTGGGAACCACACCACAAACAACTGTTCACAACAGTAAATGCTCACTAATCAATGGTTTGTCTCGTATCTCACAATATCAGCAAGGCAAGTTGTACTTGTCTGACAAAGCAAAGAAGAAGAGAACGAAGCGTCAAAGTTCGGCCAGTTAGTTAGTGTAATTGGTCACATTTTCATCGGCATTCGCTCGGTATTAAATGCAACATCCGCACAATTTTCCTGTCATTAATTGACTGATTTATAAACACAGTGTATATTTCATACATCTAATGGAGTGAAACCCGACGCTTTTCCGGAATCTTGCATAGTGAATCCCCTGTTTGGGTTCTCCAAGTGGTCGTTCGATTCTGCATATGTCAGCTCTTTGTATCTAAAAATGATACGACATATATATACATTAAAAGTATTACAGATGTACATAGGAATTACACTTATACACATCAGCATAAAGAGGTATCATGTGTTGTAAGGCTTCACATTCCAAGATTTTATTATGTTTACAAAACATTATTTATGGTGATGATGAGATGTGTACAAATTAGTAATAATTCAGCTTTCACTTATGAGATGGAAACACATCTTATTAATTACTACGAAACAGTGGAAACTTCCCCAATAATACTTGATGCAACTAAGCAACTATTTAATATTTAAATGTAGAATATATTTGTGTGGGTGCCTGCGTGTGCGCGCATGTTTGCCAGACGTACTCATTTTGTTTACATATATCTGCGAATATTTAGGTTTACCATGGTACGCAGTAAAGTTTGCTTCGACGCACACAAATCACTATCTTGTTATTACGGGTTATACAATAAATATACGATACATACCAAAATAATATTATATAAACACAACATTTAGCCTTACCCAGTCGGTACAGTTGCGAGATCAGCGCAGGCTAAGCAATCTGAAACGATATAAACAGACTATTGATATTAATATTGATAGTAAATAATTATAGCCATATAATTACTAGATGCAACTGATATTGGATAAACAGGACACACTATTGTTTGGCATGCACGTTATCTATAAATGTTTGCCAATGTGGTTTGGCAATCAGAGTTTGTTGTCTGAAAACACATAAGGTTCAAAATCATTCTGAAAATACGATTTCAGAAACAAGGGAAATAAAATGTGAAACATTTGCATGGGAGTTTGTTTGCCCTATTAATGCCTAGACATTGTGTAACTATTGTTTGATGTGGCCCAAACTTTACATTTTTATGTACGTGTTTCACGCACACTCTGAATCTCGATGACGCGTGATGACGTCGGGAACTAATGTTTGTGACGTCATCGATTTCTACCAATGATCACCAGAGTTAAGTACTACTAGAAGTACGATCCACTAGCTCAGTCTAAAAACATGGACCTTTTCCGGGTTCGGGTCATTTAGGCTATACGCAATGTATCTTGGGTAAACATGCATTCATCTATGACTAGCATTACATTGAGCGAAATACAATTCAACAAAACAGTTACAAGAATAGCTGTGACGACTGCAGTTAAATTGGGTTTTACATGGCACAGACAAGACATTTTGAGTTTACATAAATCGGCAGTCCAACCACAGTGCAAAAACAAACATGCTTTGCTATACAATCCTCTGTTTACATTACAGTTTGAACGAAATTCTCCCCACATTTCCATGTCCGAACAAACTAATGCCTGGGAAGTGCGTTAGATCATATGAACCCATTGTCTTCTTAGTAGGATTATGCTGCCAAAGGGTGCACACTTTTTAGCTTAGAATGTCGGAATAATACAGTGTATTGGCAATTGGGTTGAACTTCAGAAAACGATGTTACGAGAGATAAAGGGGTTGGGAAACTCCTGGAATATTGGCAAACATTTAAGATCATTTATGCAAACTAGATTTACATAACATCGATGGTATTCTTGTTGAACAAACTTAATTGGAACTCCGAAGTGTAAATTTGAATTAAAACACCGTATGAAATGTGTTCTTATAGTAGTTATTTACTATGTTACCATTGAGCCGCAACTGGAAACTTTGACAGTCTAATGTTTGTAAATGGTTGACGCCTATGTGCATATTCTGTTATAGATACATGAGAAAATGCGATCGTGGCATGCGGGTGTTACGCGTATCGTGGTTGAAACAATATGGCGGCACAGTCAATATACGTAACAATGGGAAACCAATATGGCGACCGTGCTTCACGTCAAATATAACTTTTAGCAGTACGCTTCCTATACAGGCTATTCGTGTATTTGGATCAGTCATTTCAACTTGCTTATATTACTTCTAGCATATGTATTCCCTTTTGATTGGAATGATAACATCAGTCATATTAAATGTGTGCTAGTATAAAAACGGTGAATTCGTTGTGATATACAGTGTATAGTAACTCGAGATTTTTCTATTGAACAATTCTGCCAGCTATCAGCAATATATAGCTGTATTATTCCTGGTTATAGGTTAAACTATATATGTACTCTACGTAACATTTGTCATTAGAATGGATTAAATTTAATTAGCCATGCATGCATACTTTTAACATAACCCAGTACGGAACCGTGGATTGTAACATATCCCTGTCAAAACACGTTGATAACGCGTTCACTGTATATCATTCTATACGAAGACATCGACATTGAACAGCACAAACCGCCACAAGCTGGTCTGTATCCGCTGTAGACCGTGACCAAGATGAGCATCAGACTCGGGGAGATATATGACGTCATCCCTCTTCTCTTCACCGCTGCCACTAAGCTAGACAAACACAGACACGAACCAGTCTTCCCTGCTGCACCAGACGACACTGGCTGTTTTGGAGCTCTAGCAGACGGAAAACAGTTTTGCAGTTAACAATGTAGACGCCTCCCTGTATTGCCGAATCAGGCGGACTACAATGACACCGCTCATGCACAATTCATCCGTAACCATGCCTGTTGATCGATATTTTAACACAATGTCCCTTTGAGCAACTGTAGACCAGCGTACAAACTCGGTGTAGACTTATTATATAAGTAATAATTATAATCTACCGGTATGTAATTAAGTTCTCATACTTCAAACGCTGATTCGGTTAGACGAACAACCGTATTCAGTCAGACAAATTTATCAATCTCAACGAAAATTAGCTATGATTGCTCACGATTACCAATAGTATCGGCAAATATGTCTTGTAATGTTATCTGGTTATATTCTAAATTACTCACTTGACAGTACTTTATCAGCTTTTAGTAACATATTGACCTATAATTAAGAGCCAATTTGTGGTTACGCCACAGAGCTACAGTAACTTCGCAAACACCAGATCAACTGATTGTTCATTGTATGGTTTTCTGTGTCATTAGTCACGGTTGAATGCACCCCAAAGAACGTCGCGTGGTATGTAACAGTATAGTTCTGTTTGTTGGACGCAGGCCTGTTCGTCTCAATGGCAGGTTGGACCATGGCCCGAGTTCGGCGTATTAGAAAAATGGACATGAATTTTTAACGCATCCTATCTGTGTATGTCACAAAACTCATCAAGTGAGAACCGATGGAAACAACCAATTCGCACATGCCACAATAGAACGCATTGTTGATAGAACATCGATCGGACTCTAAATGCTGAGACCGGCGAGTCGAACCGTGTGCATCCGGGCATTGGACACTTTCGTTCACTCTACGTTGCTCCAGTTCACCAGGTTGTATGAATGATTATCTGGCTGTAGGCAGTGGAGTATTTGTGTACGAATACTCTTGGCGCTGTAGGCTAACTGGAGCGTGACGGCGTGAAAGCTTCCCAGTCGATTCGAAATGGTTTTCGATTGAACAGGTCTGTCACAGAGTAGAACAAAGCACTTTGAACGACTACTGCGCTATGTAAGAATTTACCTTTACTTTCACTTGGAGTACCAGACGTATGCGTGTCAGCCGTTCACGTTGGTACGACTCCGTGCAATATCTGGTGTAACTGGTTCGCCACGGCGACGGGGCATCGAGGGTGAATTGTAACTAGGGCCTATATTTACCTCGAGGGTGAATTGTAACTAGGGCCTATATTTATCTCGAGGGTGAATTGTAACTAGGGCCTATATTTACCTCGAGGGTGAATTGTAACTAGGGCCTATATTTACCTCGAGGGTGAATTGTAACTAGGGCCTATATTTACCTCGAGGGTGAATTGTAACTAGGGCCTATATTTATCTCGAGGGTGAATTGTAACTAGGGCCTATATTTACCTCGAGGGTGAATTGTAACTAGGGCCTATATTTACCTCGAGAGTGATTTGTAACTAGGGCCCATATATATTTAGCAAGCTAGTTTAAGTATATGCCTGCAGACGTCACCACGACCGGCAGGACTAGGTTATAACCATTCACGGAAAATGGAATCCTAAAACCCACTCTACTCTGACTCTGTGAATCAGGCAGCCAGTTATTGATTGGTCGATCCTCCCTTCTCCACCATGCAAATTTTTTACGGGATTGGACCCCTTATATCTACTACACTTGTGCTATGCAAATACATATCAAACATTGAAATTAGAGTATAGATTGTATAAAAATGTATAACAAATTAACTCGTTTTGTGTGCAGAGGTAGGGCCTATAAGTATAAGTTACACGAAACTCCGTTATGTGGCATCACTTATGATCTGTCTATGAGGTTTAGGCCACACTATTCCAATAGTAAAGTCACTGTAATATACGATACAATTTGGTTAAATTCAATAGTGACAACAACACAG
>OZ024858.1:23916822-23966822 GCA_964017155.1 Oasisia sp. SBJ-2009
TATTAGTAATAATGTCAATTTGTATTAGTAATTCAAACTAAGCAACAATCACGCCAACCCAGCCCCAGTAGACATATTAATTAAGACTGCACTCCTATCCTGTCAACCAACACCATTACATCTAACATGTGTATGTTGGAAAAATTTCATAAAACAGAGTAATTAATGCATGAACATAATATTCATCAACTAAGTATGTAACTCACCTTATTAAATAACTGGTAATGTTCAGACAAATTGAGATGGATGTAGATGATGCAAATGGCTTCTGTACACTTCAAAGACAACAGTTTGCATACGTGTGGCCAGAACAGGAAATTATGCATGCATCATGGGTAATTTCCTTTTGTTTTACCAAATTAAAGTAACTAATATGATCTCCAGATGTCACTAGGCTTAGGCTACCAACCTGGAGATTTGCTATATTTTTGCAACCAGAATTAATATGAGTCCAAGCATGTCACTCACATTACGTGTCGTCACTCACGTTACATCGTCACTCACGTTACATATTTTAACCATAGGTTGCATAAATTCTTTAAGGCCTAGAAGTGAAATTCTGTTTGTCGTACATAAAACAAAGTTAATAGAGGTAGATATTAAAATTTCTTTGATAACAGTTATTGCTTTCATAAATGAGATTAAAATATTCACATATTCGTCACTCACGTTACGTGATGATCACCACCAACACAACTGACATCATACAATCATGTGGATAACAGATAGACGGATATAAACTGCATGTTAGTAATTGCCAATGGCTACTGCATCAAACTGTATAACACTTAATTTGCTTCATTTGAATGCAGAATTGGAAATGTCCCATGGATTTTGGGAAACTTTTAATGGTATTTTGTCTAAATACAGACTGAACCTTTCTAATAGCTCCTATTCTTAATTGCAAAGTAGCATCTGTGTGTAACTTTTACATTTGTTACACGTAATATGTGTGCAATGCCATACAAGCATTAATTTGTCAAAATTGGAAATTTAATTTTTTCACTGTCATGGTTGCCCAGAATCTTCTGAGTAAACACTAGTAAAAGCAGTGTATGTAGACAGGATGTATATTTTGCTATTCTTAATGTGGGTAATGTTTTAGTTGATGTGCAGGCATAGTAAAACCGTATTTTTACTTGAAGTTCACAGTTATAAAGAGCATTTTTGTGTGTGAACATTTTAATATTATTGAGTTTTTTATTCCATAATTCAAGAGTTAATCTGAAATATGCGTGTGTGTGCATACATGTATATGAAATAGCCCCTGATATACCATGTCATTGTGTTGTTCCAGCCTGTACCATCTGCAGTGGACTTGCCTCTGTGCCAACTGGGTAAGATGATATACTTATCTACCCCGTTAAACATTACATATCTTTATGCTGCAATCTCGGAGTTATCACAGCACATCACCAGAATGGTGTCTTCCCATTATAGCTATTTCCTGTTATAGCTATTTCCCATTATAGCTACTTTGTATTCCCATTATAGCTACTAATCAAATTTGACAGTTGAACTAGTCCAGTTACAGCACCTAAATATACTAATAAATATATCCTACTAAAATATATCTACCGAAAAATATTAATAACCAATTGTCAAATTAATAAAAGCATAGTTGAATAAAATACATTTGTGGAATACCTACATTTACCAGCTTTAAGATGATAGGTTAGATACTTTAAACAACACATTGTTTAAAATAACGCATCATTTAAAGTAATGGATCATTTTCAAGTAAAGTATCTGCCACAAAAAGCCCACAATTCTGCCAAATGGACGGGACTGTTCTGTAGTAACAGGACGCCACCTGGTGGTTGTAATAGTACACCTAATTCTACTCTGTATAATTTTCATGTTATGTGGATGAATACGTTATTACTCTATTTGTAGGTACAAAGAGTTGACTTATTCTGAGTCAAACGATCACATTGAGAACCCAAATCGTGGATTTGTTATGCAAGATTCTGGACGGGCGTCGACCTTTGAGGAAATTTATGTATGATATAATAGTCATTAGTCTTCTTAAACTGTGATAAAACATTATCCGACTATATCATATAACGCAATATCAACTGCATGAGTTTTTGTATTTGTAAACATTGCTAATAATCCCTGAATGTAGCTGGTTATAACCACAACTAAGTATACTTACGTCACAAGAAATGTTTGGGTCTTCTCAGAATAATTTCAGCCACATCTCATGTCTGTGTTCAGTGGACTAAATGTACAGTCATGTCACATGACATACATCATGTGACACAAGCTAGAGCATGTCTGTTGTGTTTGAAGAGTGATGTAAAGATTTTACACCTCGAGAAGAACTGGTATAGGAAAAAGATCATGGAGGCGGTTAATATCTACAGACGGAAACTGTCACTAAACAGAGACATTGGCCAGTAGCTTCTGCCAGTCATTCGTCACCTTGTGTCACATGATGTAGGTCACATGACAGGTTTGTAAATTCAATCTGCTGAAGAAGGCTGTGAGATGTGGGCAAAATTATTATCACAAAATCGCAAAAACCTTTCTTTTCAGGTAAATATGCTCATTCATGATTATGTTTATAGGCACATGTTTGAACATATTTGATCTATTGAAAAATTACATGAACTCAGAGAAATGTTTGAATGGACGGTTGTGATAGATTGGTTATTTATGTATCAATTATTCGAGAATGTCCACTTTTTGTCCCAGATTGAGGACTTGGACAAATTCCGGAACAACAGCGGTTTGACACTGCATTGGCGACAGTACATACTGGACGACTTCGTCGCTAGTGACATCACGGACGATTTTCTTGACAAGATTCGGGATGATATGAAAGTAGTCCTAGAAGCAAAGTTTAGTGTAGTTCTACGGTTCATGTACACAAACAAGTGGGAAGAGGTGATTATAGAGGCAGGGTTACACACACACACACACACACACACACACACACACACACACACACACACACACACACACACACACGCACACACACACACACACACACACACACACCACACACACACACCACACACCACACACCACACACCACACACCACACACCACACACCACACACACACACACACACACACACACACACACACACACACACACACACACGCCACACGCCACACACACACACCACACACACACAGATACACACACACACACACACACACACACACACACACACACACACACACACACACACACACACACACACACACACACACACACACACACACACACACAGTTATACCGATTAGCAATACTAATATTTGAACACACAGTGTGCCATACAAGTTTCTACAAGTTGAAAATGCATTCATTTTAATAATAAGAAAGACTATATTCTTACGCTTCACTTTTCACTGCTTCAGACTTGTTTACTTTGTTTCCACCAGGGCGACAAGGCTCCATATGGTGACGCCACCAAGCAGCGGATGTTGAAACACATCATGCAACTGAAGCCGATCTTCACCGAGTTCGAGGATGTCATCGATGTCGTCAACGCTGGCTTCATTGGTGTCTGGGGTATTTATTTATTGTACATACTCACTAGTGAAGCTAACCACCTCAGATTTGATTCTATTACAATTGGCTAACTTCTCTCAGTATCTCGGGTATGTGGGTGGGTGGATGGATGGGTGGATGGGTGGGTGAGTGGATGGGTGGATGGGTGTTTCGATGGGTGCATGGATGGGTTGGTGGGTGGGTGGGTGGGTGGATGGGTGGGTGGGTGGATGGGTGGGTGGCTGGGAGGATAGATGGAAGAGTAACAATCAATCATTTCATTAGTGGATCAGAATGGGAGGGTGGGTGGGTTGATCAGAATGGGAGGGTGAGTGGGTGGGTGGGTGGATGGATGGATGGGTGGATGCGTGGGTGGGTGGAGTGTAAAATTACTAAAGAAAAGTGCAAAGATAAGGAATACCCCAAACATGCATGTATTTTGATATTTTCCACATCTTTGCCACAGATTTAAGCTATCGTCCATGACACAAGAATCTTTTGTTTGTCTCTGTGTTTGGGAATATACCAGAAATTGTGACATTCACTCAATGAAATTACAAAGTGTTCGAAACTTCATATTGAGGAATCAATTTATGTTGTCCGTTATTCAGTATACCTGGTACATTTGTACTTGCACTATGCTCCAGGTAGAAATGGCGTGTGAACTGCGTTGCTCAGATTTGTATAACTAGATTAAATAATTGATTAACTCTGCCAGCAACATGTTTGTCACACTCCGTGGTCTCAGCAATGTAACATTTATATTTTATTAACATATCAGCTACACCGTCATTGTTTGCAAAGGCTTCCAGATCGAGAGTTTATTTTGCAAAACTGTCTACACCAACTTCATTAAATGTTTTTGATAACCCCCTGTTGATGACACAGAAAACAGTGAAAACAACTCTAATGAGAATAAAGCTCTGTTGTCTTATGCGGGAAATTTCCTGAAGAAGCCACATAGCAATTATGTTGTTGTTTGTTGTTTAGAGGAAACATTTTCAGTCGGACGTGAAACCATGTTAAAATATGTGAATATTATCAAATGACTACATGAGAAGCTGCATGTCTTCATGTTCCACTTCTGATGTAAACCTGAACATATCGCTAACTTTAATCGCATCGCAAAATATAAACAAATAAAATATTGGTGATATTAAAACAAATAAAGAGCAGTCAGGAAGCACATTTTGTCCCACCGACTTTTATAACAATAATGCATTGACTAAATTAATTCACACATGTCATGACATGTTTCATACTAAATGAAATATTATATTCACGTAACAATAAATCTAGCATATATAGTTTTATTTTATAATTATCTGTACATATATTGACCTCTATACAATGACCTTGTAAACGTTGACCTTGCAGGGGAATGGTACTACACGACCTACTTTGGAGACCCTACTGCTGGTGACTCTGATGAACTGACCGCCCAGAACATAGCTGACCGCAAGGAGATCTTGGACGCTCTCCTAGCAGCCATCCCAGCCTCAATGTCAGTGCAACAACCAGGGCTGATCCCCTCCCTGACTCTCCTCCCTCTCTCCTCCCTCTCTCCTCCCTCTCTCCTCCCTCTCTCCTCCCTCTCTCCTCCCTCTCTCCTCCCTCTCTCCTCCCTCTCTCCTCCCTCTCTCCTCCCTCTCTCCTCCCTCTCTCCTCCCTCTCTCCTCCCTCTGTCCTCCCTCTCTCCTCCCTCTCTCCTCCCTCTTGCCTACTTCCCCCTCTCTCCTCCCTCTCTCCTCTCTCTTGCCTACTTCCCCCTCTCTCCTCCCTCCCTCCTCCCTCTTGCCTACTTTCCCCTCTCTCCTCCCTCTCTCCTCCCTCTCTCCTCTCTCTTGCCTACTTCCCCCTCTCTCCTCCCTCTCTCCTCCCTCTTGCCTACTTCCCCCTCTCTCCTCCCTCTCTCCTCTCTCTTGCCTACTTCCCCCTCTCTCCTCCCTCTCTCCTCCCTCTTCCCTACTTCCCCCTCTCTCCTCCCTCTCTCCTCCCTCTTGCCTACTTCCCCCTCTCTCCTCCCTCCCTCCTCTCTCTTGCCTACTTCCCCCTCTCTCCTCCCTCTCTCCTCTCTCTTGCCTACTTCCCCCTCTCTCCTCCCTCTCTCCTCCCTCTTGCCTACTTCCCCCTCTCTCCTCCCTCTCTCCTCCCTCTCTCCTCCCTCTTGCCTACTTCCCCCTCTCTCCTCCCTCTCTCCTCTCTCTTGCCTACTTCCCCCTCTCTCCTCCCTCTCTCCTCTCTCTTGCCTACTTCCCCCTCTCTCCTCCCTCTCTCCTCTCTCTTGCCTACTTCCCCCTCTCTCCTCCCTCTCTCCTCCCTCTTGCCTACTTCCCCCTCTCTCCTCCCTCCCTCCTCCCTCTTGCCTACTTCCCCCTCTCTCCTCCCTCTCTCCTCTCTCTTGCCTACTTCCCCCTCTCTCCTCCCTCTCTCCTCCCTCTTGCCTACTTCCCCCTCTCTCCTCCCTCTCTCCTCCCTCTTGCCTACTTCCCCCTCTCTCCTCCCTCTCTCCTCCCTCTTGCCTACTTCCCCCTCTCTCCTCCCTCTCTCCTCCCTCTTGCCTACTTCCCCCTCTCTCCTCCCTCTCTCCTCTCTCTTGCCTACTTCCCCCTCTCTCCTCCCTCTCTCCTCCCTCTCTCCTCACTCTCTCCTCTCTCTTGCCTACTTCCCCCTCTCTCCTCCCTCTCTCCTCCCTCTTGCCTACTTCCCCCTCTCTCCTCCCTCCCTCCTCTCTCTTGCCTACTTCCCCCTCTCTCCTCCCTCTCTCCTCCCTCTTGCCTACTTCCCCCTCTCTCCTCCCTCTCTCCTCCCTCTTGCCTACTTCCCCCTCTCTCCTCCCTCTCTCCTCTCTCTTGCCTACTTCCCCCTCTCTCCTCCCTCTCTCCTCCCTCTCTCCTCACTCTCTCCTCTCTCTTGCCTACTTCCCCCTCTCTCCTCCCTCTCTCCTCCCTCTCTCCTCACTCTCTCCTCTCTCTTGCCTACTTCCCCCTCTCTCCTCCCTCCCTCCTCTCTCTTGCCTACTTCCCCCTCTCTCCTCCCTCTCTCCTCTCTCTTGCCTACTTCCCCCTCTCTCCTCCCTCTCTCCTCTCTCTTGCCTTCTTCCCCTCTCTCCTCCCTCTCTCCTCTCTCTTGCCTTCTTCCCCTCTCTCCTCCCTCTCTCCTCTCTCTTGCCTACTTCCCCCTCTCTCCTCCCTCTCTCCTCCCTCTTGCCTACTTCCCCCTCTCTCCTCCCTCTCTCCTCCCTCTCTCCTCCCTCTTGCCTACTTCCCCCTCTCTCCTCCCTCTCTCCTCTCTCTTGCCTACTTCCCCCTCTCTCCTCCCTCTCTCCTCTCTCTTGCCTACTTCCCCCTCTCTCCTCCCTCTCTCCTCCCTCTTGCCTATTTCCCCCTCTCTCCTCCCTCTCTCCTCCCTCTTGCCTACTTCCCCCTCTCTCCTCCCTCTCTCCTCCCTCTTGCCTACTTCCCCCTCTCTCCTCCCTCTCTCCTCTCTCTTGCCTACTTCCCCCTCTCTCCTCCCTGTCTCCCACTCTTGCCTACTTCCCCCTCTCTCCTCCCTCTCTCCTCTCTCTTGCCTTCTTCCCCTCTCTCCTCCCTCTCTCCTCCCTCTTGCCTTCTTCCCCCTCTCTCCTCCCTCTCTCCTCCCTCTCTCCTCCCTCTCTCCTCCCTCTTGCCTACTTCCTCTCTCCTCCCTCTCTCCTGCCTCTTGCCTACTTCCCCCTCTCTCCTCCCTCTCTCCTCCCTCTTGCCTACTTCCCCCTCTCTCCTCCCTCTCTCCTCACTCTCTCCTCCCTCTCTCCTCTCTCTTGCCTACTTCCCCCTCTCTCCTCCCTCTCTCCTCCCTCTCTCCTCCCTCTCTCCTCCCTCTTGCCTACTTCCCCCTCTCTCCTCCCTCTCTCCTCACTCTCTCCTCCCTCTCTCCTCCCTCTTGCCTACTTCCCCCTCTCTCCTCCCTCTCTCCTCACTCTCTCCTCCCTCTCTCCTCTCTCTTGCCTACTTCCCCCTCTCTCCTCCCTCTCTCCTCACTCTCTCCTCCCTCTCTCCTCCCTCTTGCCTACTTCCCCCTCTCTCCTCCCTCTCTCCTCCCTCTTGCCTACTTCCCCCTCTCTCCTCCCTCTCTCCTCCCTCTTGCCTACTTCCCCCTCACTCCTCCCTCTCTCCTCACTCTCTCCTCCCTCTCTCCTCTCTCTTGCCTACTTCCCCCTCTCTCCTCCCTCTCTCCTCCCTCTCTCCTCTCTCTTGCCTACTTCCCCCTCTCTCCTCCCTCTCTCCTCCCTCTTGCCTACTTCCCCCTCTCTCCTCCCTCTCTCCTCCCTCTTGCCTACTTCCCCCTCTCTCCTCCCTCTCTCCTCTCTCTTGCCTACTTCCCCCTCTCTCCTCCCTCTCTCCTCCCTCTTGCCTACTTCCCCCTCTCTCCTCCCTCTCTCCTCCCTCTTGCCTACTTCCCCCTCTCTCCTCCCTCTCTCCTCTCTCTTGCCTACTTCCCCCTCTCTCCTCCCTCTCTCCTCTCTCTTGCCTACTTCCCCCTCTCTCCTCCCTCTCTCCTCTCTCTTGCCTAATTCCCCCTCTCTCCTCCCTCTCTCCTCCCTCTTGCCTACTTCCCCCTCTCTCCTCCCTCTCTCCTCCCTCTTGCCTACTTCCCCCTCTCTCCTCCCTCTCTCCTCCCTCTCTCCTCCCTCTCTCCTCACTCTCTCCTCCCTCTTGCCTACTTCCCCCTCTCTCCTCCCTCTCTCCTCTCTCTTGCCTAATTCCCCCTCTCTCCTCCCTCTCTCCTCCCTCTTGCCTACTTCCCCCTCTCTCCTCCCTCTCTCCTCTCTCTTGCCTAATTCCCCCTCTCTCCTCCCTCTCTCCTCCCTCTTGCCTACTTCCCCCTCTCTCCTCCCTCTCTCCTCTCTCTTGCCTACTTCCCCCTCTCTCCTCCCTCTCTCCTCCCTCTTGCCTACTTCCCCCTCTCTCCTCCCTGTCTCCCACTCTTGCCTACTTCCCCCTCTCTCCTCCCTCTCTCCTCCCTCTCTCCTCACTCTCTCCTCCCTCTTGCCTACTTCCCCCTCTCTCCTCCCTCTCTCCTCCCTCTTGCCTACTTCCCCCTCTCTCCTCCCTGTCTCCCACTCTTGCCTACTTCCCCCTCTCTCCTCCCTCTCTCCTCCCTCTCTCCTCACTCTCTCCTCCCTCTTGCCTACTTCCCCCTCTCTCCTCCCTCTCTCCTCCCTCTTGCCTACTTCCCCCTCTCTCCTCCCTGTCTCCCACTCTTGCCTACTTCCCCCTCTCTCCTCCCTCTCTCCTCCCTCTCTCCTCACTCTCTCCTCCCTCTTGCCTACTTCCCCCTCTCTCCTCCCTCTCTCCTCACTCTCTCCTCCCTCTTGCCTACTTCCCCCTCTCTCCTCCCTCTCTCCCCACTCTTGCCTTCTTCCCCATTTCTCCTCTCTCTCTCCTCCCTCTCCCCTCTCTCTCAGATTGGAATCGGAATCCCCCCTAACTTGCTCCCCTCTCCCCTCCCTCTTCCATGTGTTTCATCTTCATCTCCCTCTCATCCCCTTTATTTCCCTCCCTCCCCTCTCCCTCTCAACTTCCTCTCCTTACATCTCTCCTCAGCAATAAACAGGCTTGGTTCCTCTTTCTCTCTCCTCACAGAATAATATTGTCCCACTTCTCTGTAATTGTGCAGCTCCTACTCAACACAAATTGCCTCTATATATTCATCTAGAAAACACTGATAAAGTCAGTTTAGTTTTAATTTGGCATATGTGTTGTATTCGTATGGTTGAAAGTTATATCTTTAAATGTGGGAGAATGTTTCTTTGCATTTCTTTGCATTAAAATGTTTTCCTTACATTTTACACATACACACACACACACACACACACACACACACACACACACACACACACACACACACACACACACACACACACACACACACACACACACACACACACACACACACACACACACACACACACATTCAGTGATTCATTCAAAGGTAAAGACAAGAATAAAAGGTTAATTTACTGAATACAGCATCATTAGGTAGACTGTAAACACATTTATGGGAAATAATTAATTATTTCAACGCAGTTTACTCTTTGCAACTTAATCTCTCTTTGGTAACTGATTTTAAAATGTCATGACTTTAATACATGTTGTTTTCTGTCAATAGTTCAGTTCAGATCAGGTATCCACTTCAGAAGATACAGTTCTATGATTCAGTACCAACAACTGAGGCTGAGATGAAACAGAAAAACAAGAAAGCAAGATCAGGTACAAACCATGGCAATAACACTTGAGAGAAACGTGGATATAAATGTGTAATATAACCTTAATCATGTATTCATCTTTAAACATGTCCCACAACTTATAGAGTCTTTAACATTGAACGTGGTTGATTCCTCTGGTGGTGGTGTGATTTGTTTACTTATGTAAATATTTATTTTGCCAGCGTAATATATTTGCTACATATTAGTTGCAGGCGTATTTATTTATCGTACTTCATAATATGATGTGTTTTGTACAAGGACAAAATAAGCATCTTCTTTATGTCAACATGTCCACATTTGGTCTCTAAATATCCCAACTTATTCCAACCTGTATCTGTTTAATTATCATAGTTTATCTATTTTACTATTGAACATGTCCCAACTTATCCCAACGTATTGTAACATTAAACACATTCCAGTTTATCCTAACATGTCCCAACTTATCCCCACATATCCTACTACTATATCCAACATTTCTAAAAGCGAAATCGGGGAGGGAAAAATGATCGGGGAGGATGGGGGGATACAATGAGGCACACTATTGCCCTACAACTTTGCATTGTCACTACTAATGTCGTTGTGTTATGTTGTGTTATGTGAATATTTACCACAAGAATTTCCTCTTTGGGGGACTATTAAAGGCTATTGCATTGCATTGTTTATCCCACTTATCTCAAAGTATCCTACTATTAAACAAATTCCAGTTTATCCCAATCTGTCCCAACTTATTAAACGTGTTCGAGTCTATCCCAATTCCCGCCAGTATCTGGACACTCCCTCTGTCCACCTGACTGACCTGTGCCCACTTACAGGTCACCACAATGACTGTTTCCTGGCGTCCTCCCTGGACCGTGGGACCTACATCAACCGCTCCCTGGAGTATCCCTACCTGAAGGACGACACCAAGTACACCGTGATGGGAGGGGAGACGTGCTCCCTCTCAGAGGATGAGCCCCGGGACAGGTGAGGGTGGGAAGAGGGAAGGAGGAATGGAGGGGACAACTGAGGGAGATGTGGAAGAAATGAAGGGAGGTACGTGAGGAGGGAGGATGGATGGATGTAGGGAAGGATGGATGGATGTAGGGAAGGATGGATGGAAGGAAGGAGGAATGAAGAAGGGAGGAATGGTTAACAGGAAGGAAGGTGTAGGAAGGGAAATAGGGAGGGTAGGACATGAGGATGGAGGAGAGCCAGGGATGGGGTGAGGGAAAGGGGGAGGGAGGGAAAGAGATAGAAATGAGGGAATCACGAAAGATTAAATTTCGAGGCCTTCTGTGAAGGCATGGTTTCTCTTTCTTCCATGATAAACTTCTGTATAGTCTCAATCTTTCTTGATTTCCTGCAATTATCTTCCATTCTTAAAAAGCACATAATCTGTGTCGATTCCTGCTTGGTCCATAATTGATATGTAATATTCACTCAGTGCAGAAATTAAAAACTGTAACATTTTACGTTACGAACATAATAACCACAACAAATCCAACCCATAAATTTATGATGCGTTGAGCTACTTTATTTGGATTTGTCATTCATCTTCAATAGTTGGATAACACTTTGACCGATTAAATACCTGTCAGCTCACTAATCAGATATGAGCACAAGGAGGCTTAGTAGCCTAGCCGTTTGAAACGAGTGATATTTTTACATATTTTACAGTCGATTTACCTTTCTCCAAAAAAACAACTGAAACATCTAATAAAATCAAGGTAAATTGAATGTGACATAACAATTGGGTGACATGCCTCAGACTCACTTGAACTTTTTAAGTCAAACTTAAAAACACAACTTTTTAAGGCCGCATTTGTAAATTACTTGCAGGGTATTTTATAATGAATTTATTTTAAGTACACATGTATAATTATATTTTTTACTTACTTTATTATAAAGTTATTAATATATCTTATTATTTATAAATTATTTAATTTTATCTATTTATTGCGGATAAGTTTAGCTTATGAACTAGGATTGTTAGAAGCTTTATTTAATTATCGATTTTATTTTCATTTATAATAACATTTTCGTCTATACGTGCAAGTTTAAACTGATTATGAATATTTTAAATATGTGTGTGTTACAATGTATGGCACTTTACAAATAAGGACATTTTATATATATTTATTTATTAACTAGTTTACACCACAATTATTGTTAAATAGATAATCTAATATTTTAATTTTGTCTTTATTTATTGATTATAGTAAAATATTTTTTTCATTTTAAAGAACAAATTATGTACAATGTCTATCTTGTATCTATATCTTATATTTATTTGCCATATTTCATTTTATTGTATATATAGGCACTATATGAGTCAACGCCAGACTACATTCCGATTCATCATGTAATGCACGTTGAACATGGCAATAAAGCTTTATTATTATTGTTATTATAAAAATTGTTATTATGCATCAGATACAAGTGTCCGACGGCCGCCAAGGAGCTGAAGGAACTCCACTTCTCCTACGTCAACCAGGACTATCATGAGGACGTCATCAAGAGCTGGAAGGATGACGGGTGCTTTGACGCCATTCACCGTCACCTCGGCTACAGACTGGTGCTGAAGAAGGTATCGCAGTGAGGACGTGTGTCGGTGTCGGTGTCGGTGTCGGTGTCGGTGCCGGTGCCGGTGCCGGTGCCGGTGCCGGTGCCAGTGCCAGTGCCAATGTCACCGTCATGCACAGATATCTACCGACAACAAATTTGTTGGGCCATTCGTTTTGAGAAATGAAATATCTCTCTGCAATATGTGATCATTGTTATCATTGTATAAGTGAACGAAGGAAAGTTGGGACTGTTTGTGTTTGTGTGTTTCTACTAGTGTCGTTGTGGTTGACAAAATAACAAGGTGTCTTTGTGTATTGTTTATCCTATTAACAAATGTCAATATTGAAGTGACTAACAAATGTTCTCTTTTTTAAAGCTGATTACAAATGTTGGATCATAAGGAAAGTCATAGTCAGTAACTGATGTAACTAACTTGGAACCGTAGTGTTTAGATCAAAACATGTTATACATATTTTGTACATATTAACCAGAAGGCATCTGGTTCATTAGGCAGTCCTGCCCAACACTCTGGAGCAGGGAGGCAAGTTCTGCTTCCGCCTGGAGCTGGAGAACGTGGGTTACGCGGCACCCTACAAACAGAAGACCCTAAACATCATGCTACGTCACAAGACCAGGTCAGTGCCTTGGTCAACTCTACTGGTCAGTGATGTTGGTTGTCCTTGCTCGCTACGGTTTGGCCATGACTGGGCTCCTCAGTTGAGGCTCTCGCTCCTGCTCTCTCCTCCACCCAACTTTGCTCCTTGTGTCGCTGTACTCTTCCGACCGAGTCCCTCTAGACACTTGACATCTCCCTCTCTCAGCTTTGGTTGTCCTGTTCTTGTGCACTCTTGGAAAATGTAAGTATATAATATATATACTTTAACAGATTTTTTTTTATAAAATCCGAACATTTTTAATATGCACTATTTATCAACTATTTTATTATTTATTTTTTAATTGTAATATAATTAACTATTATTTATTTTTAATATCTACTATTTTTAATATCTACTATTTATCAACTATAATAAAAAAAAAATTGCAATATAATTAACTATTATTAGTATTTTAGTATTATTAAGACAAATATTATTTATAATTTATTTATATTGACATTTTTTACTGATCTGTTTATTTTACAACTAAGTCTCTTTTTTTTAAGGTAATCTGTATATTCATGTAAAGTGTAATGCGCCTCTGAATGGTTTTATTGCTAGAGATATGGCATAGACAAATACTGTTATTAAAGTTATCATTATTTATTAGATACATATATATATATATATATATATATATATATATATATATATAAACCCCACATGATGCAATCAGTGGTACCTCAGGGTATCATGTTTTGCATCATATGTGGGTTTTGTTTAAAAAAAATATATATATTTCTATTTCCAGGGTTTGGATGCCTCCTGGCAAATACAACTGTATAATTTCATTGCAATGGCTTTCTCATTGACATTGTCATACTCTTCCATGTTTTATATAGACACATGTAGAATCAATGCAAAATGTCAAAGCTTAGTGATCTTTTCAAGATGAAAATGTCCGAAAAAGCAGTTAATTTTTGTATTGCTAGTTTGTATTTTTTTTTACATTTTTCATATGTTTAAATTTTAATTTTTGTACCACAGGGTAAAGCTTTAGAAAATAAATAATTCAACAAAATGGCAGCGTACCATTTAGTGAAACATATAGCTCAGAAAGGCAGGACACATATTAACAAACTTGGAGTTCCAATAAGCCAAAGCAGTTCTTGTCCACTGGCCATAAAGAATTAAATCTCTGGATAGCAGTCTTGCTAACACTAAACATACAAAACAGTACAGTTAACACTTACTGTAAAATACCTGTGCTAAGCAAAGAATAATTGTAACATAGTGATCAGTCACACTGAACCAAACTATCCATTGTTTGTTTTATCACAAATCTTTCTGATCATGTTGCTGCAAAAACTTTTATCTTATTTTGTTATGTTAACAATAATGTAAGTAATATCGATAGATTTAATGTTTCTCTTCAGTGGAGACCTGCGCTCTGCTGGTCTTGACTACGACTTGAAGACGTGGTTGCCAGGCAACACAATCACCGTAGACACTGCCGCTTACGTTCCCAGCGACCTGCCTACTGGCACATATGAGGTGACGTGTCATTCTTGTTGATGTTGTTTCATAACTAAGTTAAATACCTCCATTTCTCACCTACACTGAACTATGTCCATGGTAACTATTGTAGAGAAAAAATATATTAAGCAGTTTTCATTCAGTTTGCTGTTGAAATACAGCCACTTATATGAGGAAGTGTTATATTTTATACAGTCAAATTCTTACACAAATAATAAGTAGTACATGTCTTTATTTTGGCTGAAATCATATGGCATGTGAAATCACTCTAAAACAGAATCTTTGTGATATTCATCATGCCACAATCATCCTTAGACAGCTGTTGGTGCAGCACGAGTAATTGACCCGACCTACATATGTGAGTAATTGACCCGACCTACATCCTTGTCCCATTATTGCTACTACTCTGCCACTTCTGTGATTTGTTCCTACTTGTTAGAGAAACAGACAAACACATAGGGACAGACATGATTAATGACAGAAAGGTGACGCACTGTGTGTGTCATAGGTGCTGCTGGCCATCAAAGACAAACTGTCACCAGCTCACTCGGACTACAACATTCTGCTCGCTAACGACAACAACGTGCCGGAGAGGAAGAGAGGACTGAATAACATCAAACATGACGTCACGGTAAGACTTCGTATTATCAAAGTGAACTGTCTGTAATTTAAGTGCTTCACAGTGGGTAGGACCACAGTTAATATATTCCCACATATAGCAAATCCCCGTAAGATATGTCCTGGGCTTGTTTTGCACATTTAGAGCTCATTAAACATTATTTATTTGAGTGAAATAATTTTAAAATTACATCTGATCTAAATTTTGGAAGAAAAACAGCTAAACCTGATGCCCCTCACTTTCAACCCAGACAGATAGCTGTTTTTAAAATGTTGTGTTGCAAAGCAGCACATGTTCTGATGGCCGAGCCAGTCAATATCTAGTCACTGCCAGCAACTGGAATATCAGATATGATAGTACTTTATACATGGCCTTGTATTAGTGTGTTTGTTTGTCACTATATTTGGACATGGTTATGACTTAGTATGTTTGATGGTCACCAGTGGAATAGGGCTATGACTAAGTATGTTTGTTGGTCACCAGGTGAATGGGGCTATGGCACTTAGTATGTTTGTTGGTCACCAGGGGAATAGGGCTATGACTTAGTATGTTTGTTGGTCACCAGGTGAATAGGGCTATGACTTAGTATGTTTGATGGTCACCAGGGGAATAGGGCTATGACTTAGTATGTTTGTTGGTCACCAGGTGAATAGGGCTATGACTTAGTATGTAAGTCGGTCACCAGGTGAATTGGGCTATGACTTAGTATGTTTGTTGGTCACCAGGTGAATAGGGCTATGGCACTTAGTATGTTTGTTGGTCACCAGGTGAATATGGCTATGACTTAGTATGTTTGTTGGTCACCAGGTGAATATGACTGACTTAGTATGATTGTTGGCCACCAGGTGAATAGGGCTATGACTTAGTGTGTGTGTTGGTCACCAGGTGAATAGGGCTATGACTTAGTATGTTTGTTGCTCACTAGTTAGACATTGCTATGACTTAGTATGTTTGTTGGTCATCAAGTGAATAGGGCTATGACTTAGTATCTTTGTTAGTCACTAGTTGGACATGGCTATGACTTAGTATGTTTGTTGATCACCAGGTGAATAGGGCTCTGACTTAGTGTGTTTGTTGGTCACTAGTTGGACATGGCTATGACTTAGTGTGTTTGTTGGTCACCAGATAAATAGTGCTATGACTTAGTGTGTTTGTTGGTCACTAGGTGGGAGTTGCTGGAACTGCCGGAGACCCGTCTTGCCCGGCCTTGACAGCGGTTGACGCTCAACCTGAGAGCAAGTATGACCGCATCTACAAGGTAACAGGTTACCATTTCTGTAATGTATAACCCCAACTAATTTGGCTACACGAATCAGTAACAATAACTGAAGATTGCAGTCACTAAGAAAACTATTGAATGTCATGAATAAGAACATGTCATGACTCATGAGTTACATGGTGACAGTATCATTAGTATTAATAAACCAGGTACATTGTCTTATATATGCCATGCTATCAGTGAGTTTAAATTAATACTAATGCATTTTATACAAGTACAGTATGTTGACAGATTGAAGATTTCATTTGTTTTATTTGTCCACTCTAGTAGGTTTAGATTTTTTACATAGGTCTGGGATGGTGGGAATCTTGGTTTTAGCACAGGTGACTGCATTTTCACCCAAGAATATTCCGTTTCAACATTCAGGATGCTACGACAAACACCGCTGTTACACTGGAGATCTAATTTCAACCTCTCAAAAACATCACCGAGTTTCAGCTTAATTAATAATAATGATGCCTTCTTTTCACACAAATGACATCGGTTGGAATATATTTTCAAGTAGCTGGCTCTGAATTTTGCAGCCCCATTGGGTTGGTTTGTATGGTAAGATAAAAACAAATTGTTCAGATATTGGTCAACATTTTAAAATGTGTCTTGCCTCCATCACTTTTGCATGCATTTTGTGTGTAATCCCAGCAAACAAGGAACCATTTCTGAACCAGTTGACAGGTGTCATACTGGTTCATAATTGGTACCGCTCCACCAGTACGTGTTTTCACGTGTATTCACGTGAATACACGTGTTCTGCCTGTTGTCACGAGTTTTGAACGAGTTTGACATGAGTCGTACTGGCTCAGAACTGGTACGGATTCACTGGTACGTGTCATCACGTGAAAAAACTCGTGATTTCACGGGAAACACGTATTGACACACCAAATTTGTCAACAGAATCTGGTGAATTCACGTGAATTGAACCAGTTGAACTCGTGAATTCACTTACGGAACAGGTGAAATCACGGGTCCTTGTTTGCTGGGAATCTACCACGCCTATTAGAGTGGCTCGGATATGTTTTAATTCATCCATTGTGGGGATCTTTGGTGTAACTATTTTAAATTAAAATAGCACTTAAGAGGTCATAATTTGAGCTAGTTGTAACAGTATGCTTCACAAACAGTCAAGACGAATTCTTGATGACATTGTTTTGATTGTTTCAACCCCAGGAACCAGAGGCAATTCCACAAGATGGAGGTTCAACAAGAGTTCTGGTCAACTACAGTGCCTTTCTTCTGGTTGTTCTTGCCTCCCTCCTCACGGCCATGTAGATCTCAACAATCTGTGTACACTGGAATCTCATACCCAGGAAGGTGTTAAGAGTAAGATGTGATCAAGTTGGTTCTAGAATTATGGCTACACCAATTACTACAATTGTGACAAAATGGTGGCTTGATTTCAATCAATGTTTGTTACATTGGGAGTTTGTATCACAGCAAGTGTCCACGTTGTTGTAACAATGTACATGCACTTAATTTTTCTCTCCATACTCTGGAAGAAATTCCAGTGAAACTGTTGTTGGCCATATATCAATCTTAACATTTCTCAGTTCTTAGAGGACACGCAAGACCTTTCACGGGTTCTCGTTTTTAAAGAACCATCTATTTTTAAGAAACACCAGTGTATATTAAAATACATACCACATACACACACACATATATATATATAGGTATATTAATATATACATTTATATATAAATTATATATATAACTTATTGTCAATTACATATATAATTTTTTTATGCATCATATTATGTGCACATAATACCTGATTTTGAACTGATGTTTATTTTAAGAGATACAGCATATTTGTTCTATTTATTTATTTTCTATATATTATGTTTTCTTACATGTCTATGTCTCATTGCATCGCTTTATTCTTTTACTAGTGAAACATCTTTTTATCTTCAAGAAACCTACAACATTGTCACACTTGAAAGTATTCCTTATAGTATGCTAAACAGATGTGTTATACTATGTACGACACTACGGGTTGTGTGCTCTTGAAATGGAGGTGACTGTATGACTTCGGTTACTTAAAACATGAAGAAAAAAAATTCTGTTTTGCTTCCAAATGTGTATTATTGTTTGGCATTGAAATTCACTCTTTATTGATTGTATAATTTTGGACACCAAATTGATTAATTTCCTGATATTTTTTAATAACTAAGAATGTTATTAGTTTAGGTGTCACCAGACATAATTATAGTGATTACAGTATGCTTAAGGCTGTGGTAGATGTGGGTATAAAACACTGAGCAAAATCATGTGTTACAGCACAACTGTGATGCAGATACATGTATAACCATTATCATGTTGACATTATTAATGCACATGATTCTGAGCTTGATTATTAAAAAAAATTCAAATCTCAACAATTTCTGTTCTTTATTAAACGTTGATCTACTTGATTTATTATAAGGTAGGTTTTGGGTCAGAAATGCTCCATACCTGAAGGTTTATACAGTGAAATGGGAAATATTGATATTTAACAGGAAATATAAACTGGGGTGCTACATAAACAATGGCATAATGTCATAAAGGGTAATTCCCATAAGAGGGTCATTCTTCTAAAACAGTTCACCCATGTAACTATGTGCATTCTATGGAAGTCGACGTTTTGAGAAACGTACGACAAAGTCAAGTCGAACACAGTCGATCACTTCAAAGCAAAATCGTTTATTCTGTTTTTACATTTTGTGAAAAGCACACACTTGGACTTAAACAATGGTCAGTTCAAACAATGTACTGTGTTGGCATTTACAACATCAACAAAAATGATTCTATAAAAGCTAAACGTAATATTCACTTAACGAAGCAGTGTCGGTCACAGAGTCATACAAAGCCATCAGTTTAACTGGCGATTCTCCTGGTCTGCTTTAGAAGCAAGCATCGCAATAAGACAGGATGAAACGTGTGTGTGAACAAACAGTCGGCGAGACCGTCCTTTGCAGCAGTACCAATCTATATGCACGATATCCCACCAGATGTCACTCTGGTAAGTGTCGCACTGAACTAACGTTGGAAAACAGGACATGCCGAAACTAGTAGATGGAACGAACGTTCGTCTAGTTGGTGCAAGAACACGATTATGGAATATATGCGGTAACTGTGACAGGACTGTGGGAAGACGACGACGGTGGGATCGTCTGCTTGCCCTGTAGACTAAAACCTTCAGCTGAACAACAGCCGCGTATGCCTCCACTGTCGACAAACACCTTCATAAGGCAAGACAACACAACAATAAATATGCCCAGACACTGGTGTCCACCACACAGTCAAATGGCACACCACGCACTACTTTTATTTCTACGCATCCTGGAATGTGCTTACTTAATCTTTCCAGTGTAGCAGTCGTCATTCCAACGCCGATGGTTCAAATTCCCGTCAATTACGCCCGAGACATGTTCCGCTATAAATGATGCCTTCGACATGTTCTGCTACAACTTAACGCCACTGTAGGGAATACAGCAGACCGCGGAATACTGAAACGAGAAATACATCAAAAGCTCCTGGACACAGCCGTGAAGGGTTAGACAGCCGAACCTAAGACTACACACTGACTCTAACGTAAGAGCTAACATTCACCTCGTAGAAAGTATCTTCAATTGTCCAGATTCCGTTTTAATAATGATTACAAGTTTGCTTATATTATGATTAAGTAATGTTTTAGGTTATATAAAATATCATTAGCAATTTGCTGTTTTGCTGACACGCCCTGACGTAAAAATTATTTTGGATACTGTGAGATCCCTGTCTCATCTGATATTTGGTCCATTTATGCGTGAATTACATAATGCCTCTTCGACAAAAACAGAAGTCTTCTTTACAGACTCACACAGGAGTGGAAACTTCTGCCGATACAATGAAGATGAACCTGTGAATACAATACACCAAATGGGGATGGGACGACACAAGTGATTACGCAATGGTAAGCCGGTAAATACAGAAAGCAGCCATGGTCCAAATATAACACCATAACACAGTGTTGGTCTTTATAACACACTTGATGTGAACGACAACATCACATTGTTCAACACAGTTCTAATACAACTTATACAAGTAAACAAGCTGTCAGCTAACAAGACGGGTTTTGTCCGCACTCAAAACAATTCTGGTAGGGGTCAGTGGGAACCGAGATATGAGCTACGAGCTATGTACATCACTAAACGGGATAACAAGAAGGCACTTGGGGTGAACCTAACCACCGTGTCATCGGCAGCTCTTGAGGATATGGGGTAGTTTCAACGATATGCATCATGATATCTGTACCTCTCTTTGCAACGCTGCAAAATATCTGATGTCGATACATATTTTTCATTCATAATGAAAATATTTTCGTCACTTCATGACATTTTAACTACGGTCAGTCAATGAACAACACTGCCCTCTGGTGGTACATCAGGTGAACCATTAGTCTGACGTAAACTGCCGATGTTGGCAAATAATTTAAAACATCTGATTGTCATCGACAAACATCAACAAGATTTTTCTAACAAGTATTTCTACTGGACCCCTGCAAAAGCCAAAATGTAATAATTTAGGTAGAATTTCACAGCTGCTCTGCATTCAACAAAGTCAGCTTCTTTCATAATAAAATAACGATGGACAACTGCATTCTTAACACCAGACACCTGTGTGATATCTGTGATTGATTCTTTTGACACACTTAATTTGCCACTACTAAATATGTAAATTAGCAGTTGTAATTAACACTTTTCAAAATGCCCTGGGTCTAAGATGTGACTAAATTTACTGAGTTTTTCTCGAGGAACCCAACTACAGACGGTCAAGTCAATGCACATGGTCATTGCTGGACTACAGGCAATACACTGACCACTTCCTGGGTGTCAACTGTGACTGATATATGACACACGAACAGTAGTGGACCCTCAAACCATGGCGTTTAACAACAGAGGTATACACCGTCTCCCGGACGTAAACACCCGCACTTCATTGAACACCTGTACTTCATTGCATTCTACAGAAATACGCTTTAAAAACTGGCCGACTGAGAGACGGGGTTTGCTCAAGCAATGGTAGCACAGAGAGGGTGAAACTGCGGGGCTGGGAGCCTCGGAAGAGGTGCATGCTGGGAATGAACACAAGCGAGGATGCCGGAATGTGAAACCAGACAGCACCAACACGAAGAATGCAAAATCGTCTACGCAGAAACCAACCAGGCAGCATTGGCTTTCGAGTTAAATACCGTAATAATTAGTTTTGTAACGGACTTCAAGCTGGAGTTGCCACTACAGTTGATCAGTGCAATAGGTGAAGTGACGTGCTAAGTACGCAACATGAATGAATACATGAAAACAATCAAGTACTCAGTTCTCTGCAAAGTACCAAAATACATATGTTGATGTGCAAAGTACCTCAGTACAAGTACTAAACTGTGCAGAACATTGTCCAGGTAGCACTTACACTTACTTGTCGTTCAACTTGAAATATTTTTGTTCTCTACTTTTTGGCTCACCTGATCGGCTACATAGAAACAATTACGCAGTGGCAATGACCAGCATCACCACATGTTTCAGCTGTGCACAATGCCGATATTAAAATGTTTTTGTTATCGATAATCATGCTGCAAACCATCTACAATCTATAAAAACACTTCTGCAGTCTGATACAAGGCAGGAAACCAGTATTGCATTCACTTGAAAGTCACACTGCCACACTGTACGTTTTGTTCTATATCATTACATGGTGTCACACATAACACAAAGTCACACTGCACGTTTGGTTCTGACTGGTTAAATGCAGTGTCATCTGGAAGGTGATGTTTAAGTTTATACACACTGAACAGCTACTAAATGCTTCAAACAGAAAACACACATTTCACAGCACGCCTGCACTCAAAAGGAACACCATGTTCTCCATATGTACACACATGTCAACGCTGCTACAAAACACAGCAACGAATATGAGTTCCTTCAACTGCATGCTTGTCTAGCAATGGAAACCCAGCTACAATGCTATGTAGCACAGCAAGCATTCAGCAGTCACATCATTTGTAATAAAAATGTGTACAGATCGCAACAGTGCCACCACAGTGAATTATGGCATCAAACTGTCAACAGAACCTATACAGTACCCGACAAAGTGCACTGGATTATCCAGAGACAATCCACATGAATCTGGAGGCAATCGCTGCAGTGTAATAAATACGTCAAAGAAAAAACACAATTCTTGTGACTATGTATCAAATACTGAGGAGTCATGTGATCGCTGCGAGCAATGTTTCTATCTAGTACGTTCCTGTGCCACCAGGAGTGCTGCGTTCATTGACCGAAGAAGCGAACAAGACAAAACAAATAGCGTCGGTGTGCGACGCCTATCGTGCAAACCAGCTACTATAACTACCTAGCTGCGTGCGTGCGTGAGTACGTCTACCTGTTACTTTCTTCATGGAATGGATCACAAAAGTGGAATATATATTCGGGAATATGCATAGCTAACTCCTCTTCGGCGTTCGCGGCCTGTTAGCATCGTGCGAACATAATTCTGGGCTGTTCGGAGCCAAGCGACATGGCGACACCCGAAAGCGAATCACCGAGCAGGTATTCCGTTCATACTATTGTCGGAATGCCTGGTGCTATGTAGAATGTCATCGTCGGTCGGTGCGTCGGTCGATGACGCCTCGACAATGGTTGAGGTATGGTTACGTCGAGCAGATGACAAAGCTGACATGGTTCGTGCAAAAACACATAAGAAATTCTAGCACCATGTGATCAAGTACAGCCAGACAACAAGAGCGCGAGGGACAGGTCTGCCCGAGGTACTGGCGATGGTTGTTATCAGGCAATGACTCTGGGGGTCATCTCATAGGAGCTTTGACAAGCTGCTTGAGAATGTTCTGTTAACCCACACCTCTGACCAGGCTCTGAGTGATGTCTGGTCGACAACAATGACTCAACATGTCTTTTTGTGAGGGAGGAAAAGAAAACGCCAGTAAACAAAGGCAGCTCTGCCACGGGTCAACCAACATCAGTGCAATGTTTTCAGAGGACAAAACACAACTAAAACATCTCGCTACAGCTACAAAAGCACCATTGGAAAATGTATCGTCTTCTTTCTGTTGTGCATGGCCTCTTCTGTGAGAGCCTGCAAGTCTCGGGAATATGCAGACGTGACAGTCTTGCACGAGGGTGTCGACTTCACCCGTACAGATGCGCCTGAAGAACCAACGTCTCTACAACAAACACGAGTCGATCGTAGCTAGTCAAACGACCCTGTAGTCAGGGTCGAAACCGCCACATGCTTCTCAGAACGAATGGCACGCTTACCACTCGGAGAAGACACCACAAAGCACTTGACAGCTTGTTTCTGTCTGTATATGCAGGATGAACATTTGACACTGTAGAAAACGAATCGCTTCAGCTAGTGACAAAGCAGTCGCCGAGGGGGGCAGCTGACGTCACGACACGTCACGTCACGCCAGCCGCTACTGACACTGTTCCCATTATTTGGAGACAAGTTGCGGCCACGAGGATACTGTCGTGGTAACACACCAGTGGCGCCACATACACACACTGTCCGGAATCAGCGACATCGCCGACACCACGTTGTCTGTGGCACCACCGGTACGGCGACGGTGCCACGTCAGTGACACTGACACTGTCACTTCAGACGCGCACCGCTCTCAGGTTTTTGACGACGACACTTCCATGACCTTGTCGAACCCGAGACCGATGTCGGTCGGCGTGTACAAGTCTGTCTCGTCCATGTTGAACAAGTCAAGAACATCCTGCGGTTTCGGCGTCAACACATTGTCGGAGGGGAAGCACACCGGCGCGTTGGCACTGAGCGGCGTCAACCCGGTACTCGGCATGATGACGTCGAGCCAATCAGACACGTCCATACTCATGTGGTTGTTATCGACGAGCTCCGTGTCGACCATCGTGCTGAGGTTCGGCTCTGACCCGTGGATGCTTCCGTGAAGCGATTCGCTCGACTGCGGCACCGTCAACATGTCCATCACCGATTGCTTACTGCTGCCACCTAGTGGCCCGTCCGTGCCGGTCAAGTCGAGCAGCTGATCGGGGAGTTCCGTGTCATCCGACCAGTCCATGTTGATGAACGACAAATCGGATAGACTCGGCAGCGGTTCGTCAAGACCGTCACAGAGGCCGCCACAGCTCGTTGATGAGATCGCGGCGTCGATGCTGAGCGGGGGCGGGAGTTCTTTGTGTCCCATCGTGCACGAGTGCATGCTCTGTGGGGCGGTGTGGGTGCTCTGTATCGTACACGTCGTGATCGGCGTCACCATGCTGCTGGTGAGAATCAGCGTGCCGCCGCTGAAGACTGCGCCGGAAGGAAACTGTGTCTTGTTGCATGCTGGGATACTACACGCAGGCACGGCGATGGCGGGGATCGTCATAGACCTTGTCGACTGTGACGTTGTCGCGCCGAGACTTGACGACGGAGACCCGCTTGTCTTTGGTGTTGGCGGGGGTTCTTGAGCCGCGCTGGGGGGTAACTCTGGAAAGGTAAAACATATTTATATTTACAATTTGTATGCGATAGACGTCAAGGTTAACACCACACAGTTGAGATACAATTAACTTGTTTTGTTATCATGAAGGTAACAACATTTTTACATTCCAGTTTTTAGACACTTTGGTACTAATTTTGAGATTTCAAAGAAATTATGTTGTGGTCTGTCCCCACCATCAAGCTGTGGTATATCCCTACTAATGCATTTAGATGAGGTTAATCCCCACTAAAAAATCTTGTGGCCTATCCCTACTGGTTGCGGTTTGTCCCCATGATCAAGTTGTTGTCTGCCTGCAATGAACCACATAGCTGTGGTCTACCCTCTTCTGCCTCCAGCCCAGGTACACACGATCTGCCTCTACTGACAAGTGTCTGTGCCTGCCACTCACAACTCAAACAACAGTGGGTTTAGTGCCTCAGTCTGGGCAAACCACAGCCCAGAAACATCCCTGGAAAACACGGGTCTGAAACCCAAGTGTACGAGGCAAAAAAGCACATCAAGAGCCCGGCGAGAGCGGCACAAAACACACATATACAGTAGAACTGTAGGACTGAGGTAATGACACGCACCGACCCAGCCAGTAGCTGCTGCCAGGGTTCTACCCCATTGGTATGCATAGACCACCCCTCATGTGGGGGGATCAAGGTATTGCCCTTGACTTCTTGGAACCCACAGAAACCAGCCTATATAAAAAGGCAAGTTTTTATATAGCGCAATATCCAGTCCTCAGGACCATTCAAAGCGCTTTACACTTTACTTCCCTGACAGACCTGTTCACTCAGACACCATCTTGGCTTCTCTGGGAAGCATCCAGCCATACGCTACAATTAATGCCGTTCATACACATACCCACCACTGTCTATAGCCAGGTACTCATTTATACAGCTGAGTGAACTGGAGCAATGTAGAGTGAAAAAATGTGCCCAAGGTTTTAACACCGCAGCACAGGATTCGAACCCGGGTTCTCTTAGTCGAGAGTCCGAAGTTCTACCCCTGAGCCATTGCGCTGCAAGCTGATTTCTTTTGATCCAGCCAACATTGACCAGGACCATTGCCTTGATGCAACTGCTACATGTACACCGGACCAGGCACGAGTACTTCATCAGTTATCTTTGGCTTAGTCATAATGCAGGAGCATAAATACAAGACATTGTATCTATAATAAATAGAAACACTAATTCACTATTCATTCCACAAAACACGCTATGAAAACGGTTTTAAAGATACCTCTTCATAATTGCAAATCATATTTTGTAAAGTAATAATTTATGCAATTACACACCAGAAATCATCCAGCATGCAGAGAACTGGTTTAGGCAAAGCTTAGTCATGAAATGGTTCACATCATTGTTTCAACAGTCTACATACTATTTGAGTACATTGCAATGATTTTTATTATTAGTAATGCAGTTTAATATAACTTATGCAAGAAGACCTGAACCATATTAATACTGGACATCATTTGACTATAAAATCATTCTTGGCATAATTTCCAATAAAAGCAGTTTAATAAAAACATATACCTTTGCAATAAACATAAATATCCAAGCCTCATTAACTGTTCTAGGCTAGTTTAATTAGTTGTTGGTGTGACCTTCACCTTGACACCAACGACAAGCCATGAGACAAGACACAACAGTAGCAGACATCCAGGTGCCACCAAAGTGTTACCTGTGCCGTGATGGTACTTATAGCTTGGCACCCATACCTGGCATCATGCCATCTAATGCCACTTCAAAGCATCCTACAGCATTTGTAGTGAAAACTGAATGGTGGACTTTCTAGGACAGGTAGTGGGGTATTTCCAGACACGTGTTGATCGGCGGTACACGCGTGTGTATAAATACACCCTCCGTGCTCCTGGTACGGAGTCTCCACAGATCTCTTTGACCCTTGCAGCGTCTCACCCCTCAACCACCCGTCACAGAAATCACGAACCGATCGCGGACATTAAAAACTAGTTTCGCCGCGTGTTCAGCTGTGCGCTTATTTTTAGCCGACAACGTGCCAGGTTGTTACCGCTGCGGCGGAGGTGTTTTTGCTACACTTAAACGGGTTTACGCGCATCAAACATGGGACGAGGACAAAGGGAGGGAAGGGAAGGGCTGATCCCAGGTGGTTGTGGGCATCAAAGTGGGGCCAATCCAAAGTGATGACCTCGGGTGGTAATTGTCCTACTCCCAACACCATAAGCCCCGGAGATCATGATGTGTACGTCCCACACCACACCACACCACACCACACCACACCCAGGTGAACGACTTTATTTTACATCGGCCCAGATGCAAGGGCAGCAGAAGAAAGTAGCGGGGCTGTAGCTGCAGGCCCGCTACATGCCACAATAGAGTAGCTGTCCAACGCTGCACGTAACACGGGCACTAATTGTGGACACCGTTCCACAGTCACGCCTTGTGACGTTCGTTGCTGCGTGCTTGCAGGTCAAAGGTCAAGGCCATTTACAAATGGTCTATTTATTTTCTACGTGGAAAACAGGTTCAGCTACTCGCCTCGCCAACACAGAAACAGGGCCTTGCACTTGTAATTTCAAGTTCACATTCCAGTCTAACCTCAATGAACTTGCCATTCATGTGTATTTATATATATATATATATATATATATATATATATATACATACATATATATGTTTATATATATATGTTGATATATATATATATATATATATATATATATATATATAGGTTGATTATTGGTTAGGTTTATTTAATCTCTTCCAAAGTAAAATTTCCACACGTTTTAGTTTGTATGTGTTTAATTAAAACACATTATTTCATTTAATCGTCTGAGCAACAAGAGACTCAATACATTTACAGGATATAATATTGCCGATTTGTTTTGTACAATGGAATGAATAGTCACCATCAGGATATTTTTAAAGTGTCCTGAATGGCAAGGTGATTGAATGGCAAGGTGTCCTTAATGGAGAGTTGACCTGAATGGCAAGGTAAACCCAAATGGCGATGTGATTGTATTAGTGGAACCAATTTTCTACAATTTACTGGTGCAGAAGTAACTTGGTGACAGTATAATAATAATAATAAGCACTTCTTTAGCGCCAGTATCCTCGAAGATCAAGCTCAGTGGCGCGACAAAACCAAGGGATTAACCAAACTCGTAATCTTAAAACAATGCATGAGTCGTCAATGGATGGATGAAGAAGCTAGGAGGCTAAGGAGAATAGGCAGCATTAAAGAGATAGGTTTTTAGATGTCGGCGGAATGAAACTATATTACCTTCTGATTTAACACTGGCAGGAAGCGAATTCCACACCGTTGGTGCGGTAACCAAGAAAGCTCGGGTCCCGGCTTTCGTTTTCACCCGAGGGATGTAAAGAGGGTTACTACTGGTTGAGCGTAGCTGTCTGGAATTTCTTGCTGGAGTTAGCATTGAATTTAGATATGCTGGTTGTGTAGATGAGAGTGCTTGATAGGCTATTGTACAAATTTAGAAAATGATGCCATAGTGCACAGGTAGCCAATGCAATGATTTTAGATGCGGCACTGAGCGAGGAAAACGAGGAGAACGCGTGACTACCCTTGCTAAACAATTTTGGACACGCTGAAGTTTTGCTATGTCCTTGTTTGCGGTATTGTAAAGGAGGGAATTGCAGTAGTCAATCTATCCAGGTGTCTACTGAGCAACGTTTGAGTGCACCACTGGAAACCCCTACTGGTGTACTACTTTGTCTGCTCACACAGCCACGTGTCCAGCTGTTGTACTGTGGAGCGTCCATTAAGAAAACAACCTGGCCAGTGGTGAAGGGAACATTCCTCCAAGGTGGTCCCGTGGCACTGCGTACCTTCCCCGTCGGGTAGTTCAATGAACTAACCCCTGTTCACACATACCTCATCCAAACTACTCCGTCCGGTAAACTTTTTCCACGCGTGTACGTTTACGCGTAGGCCGTGTTTGGCAAATCGACAGTAACCGGGAACTTTGGTAATTAACCACTAGACTAACGTCTGTTTGCGTCAGAGGTAGTTGGAGTCAACCTGTGCACTTGACTGTCCCGTTAACTTGGTCTTGTGAAGTCGTGACTAAGGCGTGAGCGGCCTTAATTAGATGGACACCCACTTAGCTCTCTCCTGATTTTTTAAGTAACACCCTTGGTCGTGAGAACATTTGCTGCTGACCATCTGGCGAATACAAGTGGTCAAACTGACAAACGAGGTAATACCTTCATTACAGTAGCAATGTGTAAACTGTGAAAGCATTTCTTTTTAATTTACTCAATTTTATCACAATTTGTTAATTAGATAAAAAATGAATTGCCCAGTTTCATAGCAAATAATTCCTGTACATTTTTCGCAACAAAATTAGTGTGAAGATAATGTGACGAATAATTATACATATATATAATATTAATATAAATCTATATATATATATAATATATATATACATGTATAAATATATTTTGTTACGAAAAATGTACAGGAATTATTTGCCATGAAACTGGGCAAATCATTTTTTATCTGATTAACAAATTGTGATAAAATTGAGTAATTTAAATATTGCTTTCACAGGTTACACATTGCTACTGTAATGAAGGTATTACATCATTTTTCAGTTTGATATATTGTGTATTCAGTCTCTCGTTCAGAATGTAGTTTAATTCATGTTTTCTCACCTCCAGTTCGTATTAATATTTCCAGTACGTCGTCCATCTCCTGACTTTTTACAGGCATGCCACCAGGGTGCACCATTGTTGTTGGCAATGCACTGATACTGCCCTCTGTTGGTGGCACCATGACATTCTGCATGCGGAGGTTCTGAAATGGGACGTTTGCATTAGCAATAGTTTTCACCTTATAAATAAAACTTCTTCTTTTATAAAAAAAACGGCTGTTTTTATATGTGTTGAAAAAACCTCCCGTTCTTATGTAAATGTGTTGACAGACTTCAATTGAGATTTTAGTTGTTTGTCGGCCTATTTTTTGCAATGTTGTGGCAAGTTATAATTATTACACCAGGTGTAACTTAGCATCAGAGTGGAAGGGAAATGGTGTCAATGATGTGCATGAATAACAGAGGAGGATTATGAAGATAGACTTAGAGATAACGGAAGAGACGTGGAGACTGAGAGTGGTGATTGAGAACAAAAGAAAGAGGCGAATGGACACAGAGATACTACAACAAAGTGAAGATAGAGAGCAACATTTAGAGAGTAGATATTGAGACCCTTCAGCCACCGCCTGTATGTGGGGCAGGGAAGTAGCAATGTGGTGACCATAGTTACCTGTCTGTTCTTGATGGCTTCATCGTACTTGGGGGGTTCCTTGCTGGGCAGTATGTGGTTGAAGTAGGGGGTCGTCGCTGACCGCTGTAGTTTGTTGTGCCCTGCAGGTGAGCTTGGAACCGATGATGATCTGAAAAAGCAAACACACAAAAATAGTAAACAAACATTAGTTCGTATACAGCATGGCGCCCAGTGTCCACACAGCTCTAAGCAATTCACCAGCTGAGCATTCATATGAACACCATCTTGACCGCTCTTGGAAGTATCCCGATGATGACTTTTCATTCATTCACATACATCCACAAAGTCAAGTTTATATCAAGGGCTTGAACTCATCCCTAAGTAAAACTTCACATCCATCAACACAACATGACAGCAAGTACTGGAACCTAGGTTCTCTCAAATATGAATTTGGTGTTCTCCTCACTGAGCCACACCACACTTTTATCTCCGGTGCTGTCACAGAAGAAATGTCATAAACATATAACTGAGGTCAGCCTGACCCATAGCAGTGAGTCTCCCTAGGAAGACGTGCCATTATAAGCTGCACCCAGACATCAGCTATGTGTAGCTGGAGTTCAGGATGAAGCATGATTTATAATGACACATCGACTCGGAAATGCCAAACATTACCCAACCAATGTTGACAGCATCATAGATCACATCTGTCTCCGTGGTGACAGTCTTACTGCCAACATTATGTTAATCACGGGACTATATTAACAACGATTTCCTAAGCGACATGGAATCCTGCCAAAGATGATACCTGCCAAATGCTGCTGAAGGCAGATGAAAGTTGGGATATCACGACCATGTCAAGAGGTTCACTGATCCGGGGAAAAAAACATCTTCCAAGGAACGCGGAAAGACAGGAGAATGACAGACAGATAGAGAAGGAATTAGATGGGTAACATCAAAGACTGGACACGTATCGATCTCCACAAATGGCAACAAATGATCGACAAAGGTAGAGACAGCTTGTGAGACAGAGACAGCCTGAGGCTGCCGACCACCCACGAGGTTTAGCCGCTCACACGACATCTCAGAAACAGGTTTTTATTGGAATTCACCTTTTTCAATGCATATCTTATAATCCACCTTGAGAAGTTGTGAAATTGACCCAAACACTTTGGAATTGGAGGCTGAAGCAAGTAGTAACTGGTGATTGATGACAGACTCTCAACGGGGTGGGAAGAGTAAGGCTACGAGGAAGAGGACCAAAAATAGACATAAAACATCATTCAGGCACATCCCTAGTGTGTGTCCACTCTGTGGGAAACTCTCTTTCTCATTGAGATGGTTCAACACTAAGATGATAGACAGACTCGGAACAATGACAATGTCTTGACACAGAAATAACATCCACTTCTGGAGTTTGTTGATGATAATGCATTGCTCATATTAATGACATGGTACGACTAATGGTAAGTTATAATATAATGAAACTACTTAGAAATGCCCAGTGCTCATCAAAACATACAAATAGTTGCATTGTAAGTTGTTTTAGAATGTCACAGACACTATAGGTTCCTTCCACACAACATCAATCAACACAACATTCTAATTGTGATGGACATACTGGGCAGTGGACGGTCAGACAACTGTCCAAGAACCAGTGATGGACATTGCCAGGTGTGGGTGGCTGAGTGGACAGACCAGGGCAGTCTTCCAGGACCACAACTACCTGGTAGACTGGACACAGACAGCTCCATGGCACCAGGCCTGGGTCCACTACCTGGCTCACATGTCACAGAGGTCAGAGGTCAATGTGTGGGTGGCCACTATATACAGGTCACAGTGTGGGGGTGGGGACATATGCAGGTCACAATGTGGGGATGGGGACATATACAGGTCACAATGTGGGGGTGGGGACATATACAGGTCACAATGTGGGGGTGGGGACATATACAGGTCACAGTGTGGGGGTGGGGACATATACAGGTCACAATGTGGGGATGGGGACATATACAGGTCACAGTGTGGGGATGGGGACATATAAAGGTCACAATGTGGGGGTGGGGACATATACAGGTCACAATGTGTGGGTGGGGACATATACAGGTCACAGTGTGGGGATGGGGACATATACAGGTCACAATGTGGGGGTGGGGACATATACAGGTCACAATGTGTGGGTGGGGACATATACAGGTCACAGTGTGGGGATGGGGACATATAAAGGTCACAGTGTGGGGGTCGGGACATATACAGGTCACAATGTGGGGGTAGGGACATATGCAGGTCACAATGTGGGGGTGGGGACATATACAGGTCACAGTGTGAGGGTGGGGACATATACAGGTGACAGTGTGGGGGTGGGGACATATACAGGTCACAGTGTGGGGGTGGGACATATACAGGTCACAGTGTGGGGGTGGGGACATATACAGGTGACAGTGTGGGGGTGGGACATATACAGGTCACAGTGTGGGGATGGGGACATATACATGTCACAGTGTGTGGATGGGGACATATACAGGTGACAGTGTGGGGGTGGGACATATACAGGTGACAGTGTGGGGGTGGGGACATATACAGGTGACAGTGTGGGGGTGGGACATATACATGTCACAGTGTGGGGGTGGGGACATATACAGGTCACAATGTGAGGGTGGGGACATTTACAGGTCACAGTGTGGGGATGGGGACATATACAGGTGACAGTGTGGGGGTGGGACATATACAGGTGACAGTATGGGGGTGGGGACATATACAGGTGACAGTGTGGGGGTGGGACATATACATGTCACAGTGTGGGGGTGGGGACATATACAGGTCACAGTGTGGGGTGGGGACATATACAGGTAACAGTGTGGGGGTGGGGACATATACAGGTCAGTGTGAGGGTGGGGACATATACAGGTCACAATGTGGGGGTGGGGACATATACAGGTCACAATGTGGGGGTGGGGACATATACAGGTCACAATGTGGGGGTGGGGACATATACAGGTCACAGTGTGGGGGTGGGACATATACAGGTCACAGTGTGGGGGTGGGGACATATACAGGTCACAATGTGGGGGTGGGGACATATACAGGTCACAATGTGGGGATGGGGACATATACAGGTCACAGTGTGGGGGCGGGGACATATACAGGTCACAATGTGGAGGTTGGGACATATACAGGTCACAGTGTGGGAGTGGGGACATATACAGGTCACAATGTGGGGGTGGGGACATATACAGGTCACAATGTGGGGGTGGGGACATATACAGGTCACAGTGTGGGGATGGGACATATACAGGTCACAGTGTGGGGGTGGGACATATACAGGTCACAGTGTGGGGGTGGGGACATATACAGGTCACAGTGTGGGGGTGGGACATATACAGGTGACAATGTGGGGGCGGGGACATATGCAGGTCACAGTGTGGGGATGGGGACATATACAGGTGACAGTGTGGGGGCGGGGACATATGCAGGTCACAGTGTGGGGATGGGGACATATACAGGTGACAATGTGGGGGCGGGGACATATGCAGGTCACAGTGTGGGGATGGGGACATATACAGGTGACAATGTGGGGGCGGGGACATATGCAGGTGACAGTGTGGGGATGGGGACATATACAGGTGACAGTGTGGGGATGGGGACATATACAGGTCAGTGTGAGGGTGGGGACATATACAGGTCACAATGTGGGGGTGGGGACATATACAGGTCACAATGTGGGGGTGGGGACATATACAGGTCACAATGTGGGGGTGGGGACATATACAGGTCACAGTGTGGGGGTGGGACATATACAGGTCACAGTGTGGGGGTGGGGACATATACAGGTCACAATGTGGGGGTGGGGACATATACAGGTCACAATGTGGGGGTGGGGACATATACAGGTCACAATGTGGGGATGGGGACATATACAGGTGGTAGTGTGACGGTGGGACATATACAGGTCACAGTGTGGGGGTGGGGACATATACAGGTCACAATGTGGAGGTGGGGACATATACAGGTCACAGTGTGGGAGTGGGGACATATACAGGTCACAATGTGGGGGTGGGGACATATACAGGTCACAATGTGGGGGTGGGGACATATACAGGTCACAGTGTGGGGATGGGACATATACAGGTCACAGTGTGGGGGTGGGACATATACAGGTCACAGTGTGGGGTGGGGACATATACAGGTCACAGTGTGGGGGTGGGACATATACAGGTGACAATGTGGGGGCGGGGACATATGCAGGTGACAGTGTGGGGATGGGGACATAAACAGGTCACAATGTGGGGATGGGGACATATACAGGTGACAGTGTGGGGGTGGGACATATACAGGTGACAGTGTGGGGGTGGGACATATACAGGTGACAGTGTGGGGGTGGGACATATACAGGTGACAGTGTGGGGGTGGGACATATACAGGTGACAGTGTGGGGGTGGGACATATACAGGTGACAGTGTGGGGGTGGGACATATACAGGTGACAGTGTGGGGGTGGGACATATACAGGTGACAGTGTGGGGGTGGGACATATACAGGTGACAGTGTGGGGGTGGGGACATATACAGGTCACAGTGTGGGAGTGGGACATATATCGGTCACAATGTGGGGGTGGGGACATATATATGTCACAGTGTGGGGATCTTATGCAGTAGGTCATAGCACTCCAACCTAACACCTTCACAACACATAAATAACCATGTGACCTTGTAGCTGATTACGTCACAGACTACAAGAACACACTACAAGTTGGTATGGCTTGTGAAGCATTACCAACGTGTAATGTGTTCGCCCTGACTGCGGTGACTCAGATGTGACTGGGCCCCACAAGAAACTAGCCTATGTCCCATTAATAACCCACTCAGCCCATTGCCAGTGTCTGAGGGAGACAGAGGCAGCCAGCTGAGCAAGTCCTGCCAGAACGTTGACTCCATCCCAGACTGTCGATCTCATTTACAGCCTCCGTGTCGAAAACAAACTTGTCGGAGACGTAAAAACAAATGCCAAAGTGTCATTGCCTCGATGCGTTTTATAGTAAGACGTGTGCAGAGGGAGGAGGGAAGCGCCGGCTAATCTGGTGCTCGGGAGACATAAATCACTGGGCTAGAGGGAGAGAGAGAGCGGGGGATGACGACAGAGGAAGTTGTCCTGCCAGACAGTGAACTACTATGACTACAAGTTACGAATACCACAGACTACAATAACCCACAGTGTCTAAAGTCAACTTGATTGGTCAACCTGAAGACAAAGGCACGTCTCCATGGTGATGAGGAGGGGCGAACGAGTTCCTCAACAGCTCTTAGTTAGCCCTCCTTGCCCGCAACTGAGCTGCTGGATGGCTTAAACATTTCTGGTTGCCCTCCACCCCTCTGGTTCCTTCCAACCCTCTGGTTGCCTTCTACCCCTCTGGTTTCTTCCACCCCTCTGGTTGCCTTCTACCCCTCTGGTTCCTTCCAACCCTCTGGTTGCTTTCTACCCCTCTGGTTCCTTCCACCCCTCTGATTGCCTTCTATCCTTCTGGTTCCTTCCACCCCTCTGATTGCCTTCTATCCTTCTGGTTCCTTCCACCCCTCTGATTGCCTTCTATCCTTCTGATTCCTTCCACACCTCTGATTGCCTTCTATCCTTCTGGTTCCTTCCACCCCTCTGATTGCCTTCTACCCCTCTGGTTCCTTCCACCCCTCTGATTGCCTTCTATCCTTTTGGTTCCTTCCACCCCTCTGATTGCCTTCTAACTTTCTGGTTCCTTCCACACCTCTGATTGCCTTCTACCCCTCTGGTTCCTTCCACCCCTCTGATTGCCTTCTATCCTTCTGGTTCCTTCCACCCCTCTGATTGCCTTCTAACTTTCTGGTTCCTTCCACACCTCTGATTGCCTTCTACCCCTCTGGTTCCTTCCAACCCTCTGGTTGCTTTCTACCCCTCTGGTTCCTTCCACCCCTCTGATTGCCTTCTATCCTTCTGGTTCCTTCCACCCCTCTGATTGCCTTCTATCCTTCTGGTTCCTTCCACCCCTCTGATTGCCTTCTATCCTTCTGGTTCCTTCCACCCCTCTGATTGCCTTCTATCCTTCTGATTCCTTCCACACCTCTGATTGCCTTCTATCCTTCTGGTTCCTTCCACCCCTCTGATTGCCTTCTACCCCTCTGGTTCCTTCCACCCCTCTGATTGCCTTCTATCCTTCTGGTTCCTTCCACCCCTCTGATTGCCTTCTAACTTTCTGGTTCCTTCCACACCTCTGATTGCCTTCTACCCCTCTGATTGCCTTCTACCCCTCTGGTTCCTTCCACCCCTCTGATTGCCTTCTATCCTTCTGGTTCCTTCCACCCCTCTGATTGCCTTCTAACTTTCTGGTTCCTTCCACCCCTCTGATTGCCTTCTACCCCTCTGGTTCCTTCCACCCCTCTGATTGCCTTCTAACTTTCTGGTTCCTTCCACCCCTCTAATTGTCTTCTACCCCTCTGGTTCCTTCCACCCCTCTGATTGCCTTCTAACTTTCTGGTTCCTTCCACCCCTCTGATTGCCTTCTATCCTTCTGGTTCCTTCCACCCCTCTGATTGCCTTCTACCCCTCTGGTTCCTTCCACCCCTCTGATTGCCTTCTAACCATCTGGTTCCTTCCACCTCTCTCGTTGCCCTCCACGCCTCTGGTTCCTTCCACCCTCTGGTTGCCCTCTACCCCTCTGGTTCCTTCCACCCTCTGGTTGCCCTCTACCCCTCTGGTTCCTTCCACCCTCTGGTTGCCCTCTACCCCTCTGGTTCCTTCCACCCCTCTGAGTGCCCTCTACCCCTCTAGTTCCCTCAAACCTTCCATTTGCTGTTCACACCAAGCATTCTGACATTCTCAGTTACCCAAACCACAAGTGAGCAAGCTCCACTGCAGACACTGAAACAGAGACTGCCACCGACAGACCAGAGACAGGATGTGACAACCCTGTGAGGAGCGGTGGTCACGCGGTAGAGCGCCGGACTGTCAATCGAGGGGACGGTGGCTCAATCCCACCTACCGCCGTTTCGAAACTTAGACAATTTCGTTCACCTCACATTTGCCTGTGTCTTTCGGAAGAGACACTAAAAGCCGGTGGTCCCTTCTATCTGGTGTCTATGCCAGGGGAAGTAAAAGATCCCACACAGGGGGTAAATGTGTAACCTGTAGTGGACTCGGTAATTCTAGAAAAGACAACTCTGAAAACCAAGCTCGACAAGACTCTAGTCACAAACATGTGGCTAACATAGAGTGATGAGTAACATAGAAGATTCACACTGCAAGTGGACTGGAGTATCTACGCAAGCAAACAAGAAACAACAATACATCGTACCACACACCAACAGACAGAGGAGAGAAGACAGGAATGAGACTCACTTGCTACTGTTGTTTGTGTTACTGCTACATGGCGCCACCGTGCTGATGATCGGCAGTTTCTCGAGCTTCACCTGCGGCTGTGCGGTGAAGATGAACTGCTGGCCGTTCGGCACGGTGGCCGCAAACGAGAACACCTTCGGAACAACGGGCTTCTGCTGTTGCTGCTGCTGTTGCAACTGTTGCTTCTGCTGCTGCTGCAGCTGCTGTTGGTGTTGCTGCTGCTGCTGTTGCTGCTGCAGCTGCTGCAGCTGCTGCTGCAATGCCTGGTTGTGCAGCATGTTGCTGAGTGCCGCCTTGCTGTCGATCGGCTTCGCCGTGCTGGTCGTCATGGCGACCGACTGTGCTGCCACCTGTTGGTGCGGTGGCTGCTGTAGCTGGAACTGCGTGAAGACCTGTGACGTGAGCGGCGCCACGAAGGTCTGTCCCACGGGCTGCTGGACAGCGTTGGCCGCCGCCGCCAGCGTCATCTTCAGCAGCCGCTGCTGGTCGACGTGCTGCTGCAGCTGCTGCTGCGACTTCTGCAGCAGCTGTTGCAGCTCCTCGATCTTCTTCTGCTGCTGCCGCACGAGCTCCTCCTGCGTGAGCACCTGCGGCTGTCCGACCGGCGGCGGCTGCTGCTGCTGCTGCTGCTGCTGCCGGAGCTGCGGCAGCTGGAGCTGGATGTCGCGGGCCTGCTGGAGCAGCTGGGCCTGGGCCTGGAGCACCTGCACTTGCAGCATCTGAGTGAGCGCGTCCGCCGAGATCTGCGTCTGTGCCGGCAGCACCGCCTGCACCGCCGGCTTGAGGGCGACGCCGCCCTGGGCCTGCGGTGCCACTGTGATCACCTGCGGCGCGACCGTCGCAGTCGGCACCGCCTGGTTCTGGTTCTGGTCAAGGATGGTCTGGCCGGTCAACTCGGACATATCCGTCTGACCAGTGAGGTCGTTCAAACCCTGATGGCCGACCGACATCTGACCCGACGATAAGTCGACGTCCATCGGGGCGACTGATGCCGGCCGCTGCTGTTGTTGCTGCTGTTGTTGTTGCTGCATGGGTTCGTAGGCCATGACAACGGCACTGTTTGGTCGCTTCACCAACTGCTGGTTGCCGACGGTGAACACCGGTGTCACCTCCATGGCGGGCATGTCGGGCGACATTGGCTGTGACATCTGAGACGACAGCGACAGGTTGAGCTCGTCGAGGTTGCTGCACGGCGACTCGGGGGGCGAGTTTATCGGCATCCCCGACATGTCGTCGTTCATAGGTGTCGCCGGCTGCATCATCTGTTGAACGCTGCCGTTGCTGCTCTGGACACTAGGTGGCGGTGACGTCAGCGAGACTTCGCTGAGGGCAGCGACGCTCCCCGGCCCCGACGTCGACGACGCCGTGCCGAATATTTCTTCAACGTACGGCTTGAGTCGCTCGATCAAGTGCGGCTTTGGCCCCGACACATGCAATCCTCGCTTCTTCAGTTCGACCTTCAAATCGGCGACCTTCATATCCTCAAGTTTCGTAGCCTTCACCGGAGCGTGACCGCCATGAGAGCGTGACGATGACGCGGTCGATGACGCCGACGGTGAGTTGGTTGGCATGGCGATGGCAGGCTGCGGCGGCGACAGTGCCACCATGAGTGTCTCCGGTAGAGTGGGGGGCTGGGCCACCGCCGTGGCAACCACGGGGGGCTCGGTGGGGGAGATGATGACGGGAAGGGGAGGGGGAGGAGGGGGCGACGGAACCCCCCCGGGACTAGGCACCATTTGCTTCTGTTTGGCCGGCTGGCGAGGCGGCGTCTGCTGCTGTTGTTGCTGTGGCTGTTGCTGCTGCTGCGGCTGGGGTGGCGACTGTACGGGCAGTATGAGTGGCATGTTCTTCTGCTGTAACTCGAGCTGCCACTGCAGGAACAGCTGCTGTTGCTGCAGCAGCACGTGGTACGGCGTGTCGGCGGCAAGACTGGCACTCGACGTCGCGACATTGCTGCTCGCCGCCGACGATGACACGGCGGGCTGCGTCTTCACCTGACTCGACGGGCCTTTGTACTCGTGGAACTTGATCACCTTACTCTTCGGGATCGTCTTCGGCTTCGGCTTCTTGATGCGTGACAACTTGCTGCTGTTGCTCGCGCTGTTGCTGCTGCTGCTGCTGAAGCACCCGCTACTCCGACTGTTCGACAGCGTCGTCGCCGCGACGACCGCCGATCCAAGACTCGCCGTCACCCCACCCGTGAACGACTGCGACGTGATTGGTGGAATATTATGCGCGAATGCAAACTCCTGCTGCTGCAGACGCTGCAGCAGCGGGGCAATGTCGGGCGGGGTCGGGATAACGTTCGTTGCCGTGGTAACCGTGGACGATTGGGAGAGCGCCGTCGAGTCGCTGGTGTCGCTCTGGCTGCTAGGTGACAGCACCATCTCGCTGGAGCTGCTCTCCTCCGAGTCGAGGCGGAAGTGGATGCGTCCGACGGCATCTTCTGTCAGGTCGGAGGTCTTTGTGAATGTCAACGTCCCATCTGGAAACACACGAGACTTTGTACAACCAGGGTCCGTACACATCTGGACATTTGAAATTCAAGGCTATTCAAGACTTTTTACGGCTATTTAAAAAATAAATTCAGGACTGTTTTAATGATATCTGTACTTTTAATCGCAGTAAATTAACATTGAAAACATCAATCCAAATGAATCGCATCACATTCGAATAAGTTATTTTATTCGACTAAGAACAGCGAGTAATTTTTGTGCGTTGGCTTTCCCTTCCGCCCGACTGCCACTGGCCTACATCTGTTAGTTTGTCATGACAATTGAGTCAAAAAATTATTTTATTTACCACAATTAAATTCAAGACTTTTCAATACTTATTTATTAAATTCAAGGATTTCAAGGCCTTGAATTTGGTCCAATCAAATTCAAGGCTTTTCAAGACTTTCAAGGCCCTGTACGAACCCTGTACAACCGATGTCTACTGGGCAAATGAAAGCGACACATTTCTGCAGTTAAATCAACCCCGGCTGTGTCTTACACATGCAGTGGATCCTACATATTTCAGCTATTACATTTTTTGAAGTTTTCACAGTTTACGTTTACTACAAAACTGCACTGTACTTACTCTTGAATTCAGAAACACTCATTACAAAAACTGAATTATCTCCCACAAATACCACTGTGAAAGCTACAGTAAGTAAGAATTTCCCGTAAACAATACAATTATTCTTAATATTGGGAGAATATAGTAACAGTCCATCTTAAAACAAATGTGCTTCAAATGTAAACATTATGATCAAGTACGTTTTTGCGTATATGACCTACTTTGACAACAGTCAGAGACAAATACTTTGTATACTAGGCAGATTGTTGGCATTGTTTCATATAAGCATATTTGTAATCTGGCAGATGGATATAGCTGATTGGATCAGGAACGCTATAGGGTAGTTAAGTAGAAAACAATCCTTTCTGGATTTGTACAGATTTTCAATTAGTTGTATTTAGTCAAAAATGTGAATTTCAACACAGAAAATATGTTAAACTATCATCTGCAGGTGTTATCCTCAATAGACGCTTAGTGTAAAAATGGGGCGGACATCTATAGGGGTTTATACGGTACCTATAATAGCGTCCTTGAGGTGGGGGTCGGTCTGTAGGATGTTGCCCTCCACCAGCTCTAGGGGGCCGGGTCTGTTTGCGATGCGTCCCCTCAAACTGTCCTGGAGACGAGACTTCTTCAGCTTCTTCTGCAGTTCCTGGAGAGACGGGTCCGCATTCGAGTCTACAAACACAGACACAGGGGCTTGATATGTAGTGTCTACAAACACAAACACAGGGGTGATATGTAGTGTCTACAAACACAAACACAGGGGCTTGATATGTAGTGTCTACAAACACAAACACAGGGGTGATATGTAGAGTCTACAAACACAAACACAGGGGTGATATGTAGAGTCTACAAACACAAACACAGGGGTGATATGTAGAGTCTACAAACACAGACACAGGGGCTTGATATGTAGTGTCTACAAACACAAACACAGGGGTGATATGTAGTGTCTACAAACACAAACACAGGGGTGATATGTAGAGTCTACAAACACAAACACAGGGGTGATATGTAGTGTCTACAAACACAAACACAGGGGTGATATGTAGAGTCGACAAACACAGACACAGGGGCTTGATATGTAGTGTCTACAAACACAAACACAGGGGTGATATGTAGTGTCTACAAACACAAACACAGGGGTGATATGTAGTGTCTACAAACACAAACACAGGGGTGATATGTAGTGTCTACAAACACAAACACAGGGGTGATATGTAGTGTCTACAAACACAAACACAGGGGTGATATATAATGTCTGCAAACACAGGGGTATGATATATAGAGTCTACAAACACAGAGTCTCCAGGCACGGTGATACATTTTTTAATAGTTATAACTTCAGTTAAATCAGACGTTTTCATGATTCGCTTAAAAATGGAGACAATATTAATATAAAAGTGATAAATCCTGGAGAGCCGATTGGTGCTCTGTACAATAAAATAAATCAATATTAAAACAATTATAATATTGATAAATTAATACTAAGTAAATAAATTATTTAATTGACCAAACCTACCTATATAAAACACTGGTTTTGAGACAGATAATACGAAACTATGTAATTATAAAATAATGTATGTTATGATGAAACCATCTAAATTAATTGAAACACCTAATAAAAGATGAATCACAATTCCACTGAGCTGTTCTGCATTTTGCACTGAGTGGCCTCCGATGTCAGTGAATATTACCGAAACTGCTAAATAGCTGTCCTTTCAAGTTCACTGGTGCAACAACTGTTAATCTGCGTGCCCAGGGTATGGACGGAGTGAATGTGTTACAGCCGTCATACATCCTGCTGTGTAGAGGAGGCACACAGTGCTAGGGGCCTTCACCCACACAAACAATCGACGTACATTACTCACAGCCGAATGGACTTCCAGACAACAGGTGTACACCGCGTGCTAATCTCCACTTCATAAGTGATCAAGACCCAGAACTTACTCACCTACTGACTCGCTCACCTACTGCCTGCGTCACTGGGGACACAGGGGTAAAGAAACTGACGGCGGCCATCTTTGTTGCCAGCCATTCTTTCTGGGTCCTATTTTCTATACGTTCTTTCAAATGCAAAATTTCAAAAGACTGTATCGCCCATTTAAAACATCACATTAAAAACGGAAATTGTTCTTCAGTTGCACTGTAAAATGACAGTAATAAGAGTCTTATGTTGTGTGCCTCATTCGAGATGGTTATGAGTTTATCTTGGGCTTCCTTTTTCCTGGTGGTTTTCCCACATTTATGTTCTTGTTGCCTTGGACTAATTCTACGTACTTACATACTTCTTGGTGGCATTCTAAGGATGTGGCATACATATGAATGTCTTCACCTTCTATTTAATAGTTTTGTCGTCTTCATGTCTCCATTTTTGGGACTTATTCATTGCTGTTCAATGACTTCTACTGTATATTGGATTTAAAAGCCTGGACCTGTTTAATAATTAAAATTCAAGAAAATCCAATTTAAAATCTTCCCGTCAATGCTACCAAACAAAACATCAAATCATTGTCAGGAAATAACCGTGTTCTCAAAATTACTTGTCAGTGTTACTGCCTTCAACAAATGGCAGCACCGATACCCTCCCTAGCCTGCCCAGGCTGTGTGGGTCAAGGCCATGAGAGTGGTGCATTGTGGGAAGGGACGTACCTTCTAGAATGTTGTGCTGTACTAGTGACTGTCTGTCTGGCCTCTGTTGCAACTTGTGTCTGAGGAAGTCTCCCGTCTACAAGAGTCACGAGGAGGTTTAACAAATTCACATCAATAAACCACGAGACAAATCTGTCTGTAAATAATACTGTTAATGTTCAAGTTCTGCCAACCAGTGCTACAGGCATGCAACAAAAAGTTGGTATGAACAAAAATAAATATGAAGGCAATTTTTATGTTCAAAACACTTCAGAATAATCATAGTTTTCAAAGAAGATAAAATCAAGAAATAGGTTTGTTGAGTGATGTTGAGACGTGCAGACAGCATGTACATGTACTTGTACCAGGGCGAGATGGCACCAGGGCCATTACACATTCCTACTGGACATCTTCGGTCAGTATCCTCAATTGTGGACAGCAATGGGCTTATGGGCCACCCACACATATTGACATAAATAAATATATATAATATATTACGTGTGTGTGTGTGTGTGTGTGTGTGTGTGTGTGTGTGTGTGTGTGTGTGTGTGTGTGTGTGTGTGTGTGTGTGTGTAAAAAATTATGTATGTATATATATATATAAAATAAACCATATCCATCCCTATCCATGTACAAATGCATCCACACTGATTGATGCATACATAAATCGATCCACTGCCTGATCAATACACTGTATTTTATAAATAAGTAAATAAAAAAAATTATACACACACAAACACACTTCCACACTCTTACATGTGTATGCACAAACATGTATGCACACAAGTACCCACCAACCTACCAACCCACCCACCCAACCACCCACCCATCCACCCATACACAAGTGTAGAAGAAACCATGACACTACGGATCCATCACACACACAGACTTGGTAAACAGGGAGCTATGCTTGAAGTATGTCTGACGGACGGAATACTGAAAGTGAGTGCACAGCAGAGCTATAAATAGTGGGCACGATTTATGATGTATTATTGTGTGAAAGACAACGACAACTGCAGACATAAGTAACTGAAGGAAGGAGGTCACTTACCTTCGCCCTCTCGAGGTGTTTCATCTGCTCAGCAAAGGCAGGGGGTGTCTTCAGTGCTAAAAGGTCACAAATGGAAAATTAATCGATGCACCATTGAAATGTGTAATCCGAATATTGATAAAGAATATAGTAAAACTTAAATTTGCTTTATTTGACTTGGTTAGTGCAACTAAATTTAATGTCAGTTTCTGAAATGTTAATTTTAATATATGTAAGACATATTGCAAATGTTGTGATAAACACACCTTATCAAATGTCTTAGTCAACAAATCACAACTGTGTACAGCAAAGCAATAAACCAACATCACATGACTATGCTGAAGATTCACAAAATGTTTTGCAAACAACTGCATGCATGTTCATCGGTTCAATGTGTTTTCAGTGACAACAATATTCAAATTTACGACTGCCATACATAAACAACTGCCCCTTCTACGCCAGCGGGAAGCAGAACCAGATGGCTGAGGAGACTTTGTTTCCTCGACACTGGTGGAACCACCAACAATCTGTCAATAAATTCAACCACATAAAACCACAATTTGGGTTTACACCCTGCGGCTTGATCCCCCCTCAAGGCCCCGGCTATAATGTTACTTTCATCACTTTTTTACTACGTGCCTCTTTAATACGGCACGTGGGTGTAGGCCGGTAAGCCGGTATGGCGGTACACGGAGCCCTGGCATGGCACGTGCCGAGTGGAGATGCCGACACCTCAACCCGCTGACATTTCACACTAAAGGTAACCTTATCCCAGGCAGGGGATCCTTCTCCCAGTCAGGTATGGAGTAGGGGGAAGGGGAAAGAAGTGGGTGGCAAGAGGGAAGAAAAACAAACAAATCAATCTTGCTGCAGTTTACAGCCCGCGTCTCAGATGGACGGCTCGGTCCTGTCTCGTAACAAAGTCACCAGAGGCAGTTTGGGGTTTCTAGCTAGGGGGGTTACACCCGCTGTGCATGCCTGGTGATGTCATAACGCAGCACAGCACGGGCGCATGTGCCCGTAACGATATTCCTGAACTCGTAATCTGTTGCTATGATATTTCGTTTGAAGGATTTCTGCAGCTGAAAGACGTCAGTGTGGATTTCATCACGCTTATTAACACATTACTCTAGAGAGTGTTGTTGTGGTGCCTTTACAGCCCAACTCTTGGCAGGTTTTATAAAGTTTATTTATTATATTATGACATTTTTTACTTAGTTTATTTATTATATTATGACATTTTTTATATAGTTTATTTATTATATTATATTATTACAAGTCCTCTCTGTTAGTTAAAAACTCAGAGACCATATGCCAAAGGCAATGTAATTGTTGCACGATAATCTGAGAGGATATACAAAGTATTTCTCTATTCATTAAAACATATATCTTACGGATAAGATAAACTCGAGAACACATCTGGGAAAGGTGTTCTAGGGCAGCATTCTTGCTTCAGTATTTTTGTTCTAATATATTATCTCTGGAGAATGACTTGGTTATCTTGATTTAGAAATGCATGAAGCAATCTGGTTACTGAAACCACAGCTAAGTAGGTTGACAAATTGTTAGTGCAGCACAAACAGGGAAACACAATATTCTGGTACAAATGTTTTGCAGAATGGCCATAAACAGTCTGTGGAATGAGGCTACGTCATTCATAACGTTTACTGTAGAACTGCACAGGAATACATGATGTCACAAATAAGTGTGTGGGGGTGTGGTGTCATCAACAATTGTGGTCTCCTCTACCAAAATACTTCACCATCAGGGATGGAAACTGCCATCTTTTTGTAACAAACACTAACCTACATAAGTTGAAACACATCAAATCTAATAAACAACAGCTGGAAACCTATTATACATATTTAGCCCTTTAGAAACATGTGCATTGTGGAAATAATCACACCAGGAAACAATTTTCTTGACCATTATCAACAAACAAGAAGCTGTGTCATCATCTAGTCATTTAAATAACTGCAAACTTCTCTTCCAATTCCAAGCAGAGCACACGTATAAGTGCTGATCCTTCAAAACAGGTAAGTGACATCAAATGGAGCATTACACTACAGATACTACCAATACACCAACTACAACCCTATCAACACTGTCCCTGAGAAACAGACAATGTACACAAGCTAGGAGACAGAGCTACATCTCGCACAAGGAACACCTCAGAAGGAGACGGCCAGACTTTACTAAAATGCCCCAGACATCAGCTGGTTTCTGGCGGCTGTCAGTGATTCGTCAACGGTATTTGTTAATGTCTGATCATGCCGTGCTGCTCCGTGTGGCAAGGAATGCATTGACACTGATGTAAGAGGCTGGGCCGAGTGAAGCAACAGTCTGGCACAACCCATCGCCTGCCTCCACTCCCCTCCCTTCGTTCCCCTCCCTCCACCCCACTGGACACCTCCATCTCTCCAATCTCCCTCCACCCCACTGGACACCTCCATCTCTCCAATCTCCCTCCACCCCACTGGACACCTCCATCTCTCCAATCTCCCTCCACCCCACTGGACACCTCCATCTCTCCAATCTCCCTCCACCCCACTGGACACCTCCATCTCTCCAATCTCCCTCCACCCCACTGGACACCTCCATCTGTCCATTCTCCCTCCACCCAACTGGACACCTCCATCTCTCCATTCTCCCTCCACCCCACTGGACACCTCCATCTCTCCATCCTCCCTCCATCCCACTGGACACCTCCATCTCTCCATTCTCCCTCCACCCCACTGGACACCTCCATCTCTCCATTCTCCCTCCACCCCACTCAACACCTCCATCTCTCCAATTTCCCTCCACCCCACTGGACACCTCCATCTCTCCATCCTCCCTCCACCCCACTGGACACCTCCATCTCTCCATTCTCCCTCCACCCCACTCAACACCTCCATCTCTCCATCCTCCCTCCACCCCACTGGACACCTCCATCTCTCCATCCTCCCTCCACCCTACTCAAAACCTCCATCTCTCCATCCTCCCTCCGCCCCACTCAACACCTCCATATCTCCATCCTCCCTCCACCCCACTGGACACCTCCATCTCTCCATTCTCCCTCCGCCCCACTGAACACCTCCATCTCTCCATCCTCCATCCACCCCACTGGACACCTCCATCTCTCCATTCTCCCTGCACCCCACTGGACACCTCCATCTCTCCATTCTCCCTCCGCCCCACTGGACACCTACATCTCTCCATCCTCCCATCCTGTCACACAAACTCACGCTGTCTGTACATATGCTGCGGCTGTTGTAGATTGCAGGCGTGTCAGGGACCATGCATTAATTGTACACTACTACCGCAGTTATATAGGGAGCACTACAGCAAGATTAAAGGGCCATAGGTCATTGGGTACAAAAATGTAACATCCTTCAGTTGATGTATTAACATCATCTAACCAATGGTGTCCGAATTGGTAGTCACCGCTAATGGTGTCAGAAGTGGAGGACATCTTCAATGGTGTCAGAAGTGAAGGACACCTTCAATGGTGTCAGAAGTGGAGGACACCTTCAATGGTGTCAGAAGTGAAGGACACCTTCAATGGTGTCAGAAGTGAAGGACACCTTCAATGGTGACAGAAGTGGAGGACACCGTCAATGGTGTCAGAAGTGGAGGACATCTTCAATGGTGTCAGAAGTGAAGGACACCTTCAATGGTGTCAGAAGTGAAGGACACCTTCAATGGTGTCAGAAGTGGAGGACACCTTCAATGGTGTCAGAAGTGAAGGACACCTTCAATGGTGTCAGAAGTGAAGGACACCTTCAATGGTGTCAGAAGTGAAGGACACCTTTGGTCAGAAGTGGAGGACACCTCCAATGGTGTCAGAAGTGAAGGACACCTTCAATGGTGTCAGAAGTGGAGGACACCTTCAATGGTGTCAGAAGTGAAGGACACCTTCAATGGTGTCAGACGTGGAGGACATCTTCAATGGTGTCAGAAGTGGAGGACATCTTCAATGGTGTTAAAAGTGGAGGACATCTTCAATGGTGTCAGATGTGGAGGACATCTTCAATGGTGGTGTCAGATGTCGAGGACATCTCCAATGGTGTCAGAAGTGGAGGACATCTTCAATGGTGTCAGAAGTGGAGGACATCTCCAATGGTGTCAGAAGTGGAGGACATCTCCAATGGTGTCAGAAGTGGAGGACATCTCCAATGGTGTCAGATGTGGAGGACATCTTCAATGGTGTCAGAAGTGAAGGACACCTTCAATGGTGTCAGAAGTGGAGGACACCTTCACTGGTGTAAGAAGTGGAGGACACCTTCACTGGTGTAAGAAGTGGAGGACATCTTCAATTGTGTCAGAAGTGGAGGACATCTTCAATTGTGTCAGAAGTGGAGGACATCTTCAATGGTGTCAGAAGTGGAGGACACCTTCAATGGTGTCAGAAGTGGAGGACACCTTCAATGGTGTCAGAAGTGGAGGACATCTCCAATGGTGTCAGAAGTGGAGGACATCTTCAATGGTGTCAGAAGTGGAGGACATATCTAATGGTGTCAGAAGTGGAGAACATCTCCAATGGTGTCAGAAGTGAAGGACACCTTCAATGGTGTCAGAAGTGGAGGACACCTTCAATGGTGTCAGAAGTGGAGGACATCTCCAATGGTGTCAGAAGTGGAGGACATTTTCAATTGTGTCAGAAGTGGAGGATACCTTCAGTTGTGTCAGAAATGGAGGATACCTTCAATTGTGTCAGAAGTGAAGGACACCTTCACTGGTGTAGGAAGTGGAGGACACCTTCACTGGTGTAAGAAGTGGAGGACATCTTCAATTGTGTCAGAAGTGGAGGACATCTTCAATTGTGTCAGAAGTGGAGGACATCTTCAAAGGTGTCAGAAGTGGAGGACACCTTCAATGGTGTCAGAAGTGGAGGACACCTTCAATGGTGTCAGAAGTGGAGGACATCTCCAATGGTGTCAGAAGTGGAGGACATCTTCAATGGTGTCAGAAGTGGAGGACATCTCTAATGATGTCAGAAATGGAGGATACCTTCAATTGTGTCAGAAGTGAAGGACACCTTCAATGGTGTCAGAAGTGCAGGACATCTTCACCCATGTCACAAATGATGGACATATTCAGTGGTATCCGATGTGGTGGACATCTTTGATTAATTTTGCCCTCTCTTTCACCTCCAACCAAAGCTCCTATAGCTCAATAACAGTTCTTTGAAATACACTTTACAAAATGAGTTTATCTGTAAAAAAAATTGTAAAACTGGTGTAACACAAGTGTTGGAAAATCTCAATATTTATACCATTTTCAAAGAAGCTCAGTTAGAAAGATAACCTTTGAGATAACAGACAATTAATAAGAAGTTCCATAGAGTGTGCACACAGGATTTATGGCAGTGTTTATTGAAAACTGGTGAAGGTAATGACGAACCTTAACAGGAATGGACAAATGCAATTGATCATGTTGAGTATTTTTGTCACAAACGGAGCAATTTCTTGTCAATTACCACTGCCCGTGTCCACCTGATCCAGTAGTGGCGTGTCTATTATTACCTGCCGCCTGTCACATTATTTCTACCACGGCTACAGTTCATCAACCTACTAAGCTATACACGTGTATGTTCAGAGACAAGACGTGCAGTTGTTTCCCAGGTGTGTGAATATGGCCTGGCACTGCCTGGCTACATACATCAAATCAAAAATAATGACACCAAAATCCAGTCCTTCACAACCGTGTTTTATCAACATTACCTATGGCTACTTAGCAAACAAAGCACCGAGGGGAAAGACCAGAAACCATGTGCATTGTGCCAAAAAATACATAATGTGCGATAATGGCTCCTGAAGTTTCTTTTTTTTGTCTGAGTTAGTCTGGAAAAAAGGATAGGGAATGGCTATTGGAAAAAAGCTTCAGAGCAATGGAAAGAA